>CM050447.1:18970000-19570000 GCA_027563935.2 Costus lasius | reverse complement strand
GCTGATGCTACAGTTTACTGTTCCGCCCGCCATGAACATAGGTAAGCTTTCCTACACTGTCTTACATTCTACAGTTAAACTAGTAAAAGTTGGAGTTTAAATAAAGTTGGAATTTAAAGAAAAAGAAAAGAAAGCAACTGATCTATCCTTTGATCCTTTATGCAGCTACAATGACTCAGTTATTCGATGTTGGGCAAGAGGAGTGCTCTGTGATCTTCTTATGGACCTACCTTGCTGCTGCCGTTGCTCTTACATTTTGGTCCACTATCTACATGTGGATCTTAACTTAAGAGTTCTCAGTTAGATGACATATTCTATTCTATTATCTCTGCTCCTCAAAAGAAAAAGAGGAAAAGCAAAGAAAAACGAAGAATTTTATAGACCAATTCAGTATATAGATGTGATGAAAACAGAGAAAAAAGGCTCATTTTGTGAAGCTCCAGAACTGTTTGGAGTGTAGGTAGTATGTTTAAGCCAATGTATTTGTAATGTATTCTAAAGCTTCATTTATTTATAATGGATGAACAGAATTTTACATCTTTGGGAGTTATTTTTGAATTTCTTAATTTAAAAAAATTCTTAACTTTTAATTTTATTGTAAAAAAAACAGTTTATGAAAAATGTCATTTTTTTTTCTTTTTTAATTTTCTGTCCTAGCAAAGCCGAGCCTTGGAGTTTTTTGGACTGAGAAATGTAAGGATATCAACCTGTATAGAATATAGGATTCCTCATTTGGCAGTTGCGAATACAAATAAAGTAAACCTAAAACAAAATCCCCAACATTACAATACGATCATCCGCGGAAATCTTCAACGATGAAGCTGTTTGGGAAACACATCTTCCCCAGACAGGTGGTGTTGTTTGCTTCCGGGTTAGCATCGATCCTCTCTACGATTCCGGTGCTGCAAATCCTTCTTGTTCCGCTCCTACTTTCGTGCTTGACCTTGTTCGATTGTTGCAGCCTCCTCGTCTTGGCTGCTACTACTTATGACGTGCATAGATCCATCATGAACAACGAGAAGCCGCCGTCCAAGGAGCAGATCCAAGCCCTGCAGGACTACCTGGAATCCAAGCGCCGCCAGCCTCCTTCCCACCCATGACGAATCGGCCGGATCCACCCACTTCATGCAGTGTAGATGCTCGACGATATGTCTCTACGAATAAAGTACATATATATACACCGGACAATTGAGCGGCTGTTATGTCCCTCCATCTCATTGTTTTTTCTCAGCATCTTCATTGGGCTTTCGGAGCGCTGAAGGCTTGTGCGTAGTGTTCGACGATATGTCTCTGTGAAGCGTAGTGTTTGGCGATATGTGCTAAGTGAAGCTTGGCAAACGGCAAGTACGGTGCTGGTTCTGGTAAACACAAGGTATCAAGTCTGATGATCATGTGGTAAAGTTATCTTTAATGTATCTTGTTTTAGTGTTGCTTTTAGTGCTTGCTGCCATATATTTGTCATTCTCGATTAATATTTTGTGGTTCCTTACAAGTGTCATTATGTGTGGGACTTGATGAGAAAATAAAAGTCCTTCATGTGGCCTTGGAGAGGTTTGGTTATGAAGGGTTTTTGTGATTGTTTGATCAATAACTCTATCATACATCATCCAATTGAATTACTATAACATAAATGCATGCTCCTTATTTTGTCTTATAGTCACCTCAATGGCTGGTGTTACAGAGTGTCTAGTCGACTGGTTTTAGAAGAGCACAACATATTCATAAACTCTAGAGAACTTATCCCTCACCAAGCTATACTTATTTGTTACGCTTGATTGCTTGAATACCTGATCCCGGGGCCCAAGCTTGATTTTACAACACGTGGAGGTCTTGAGTACTGCTAGTTGTTACAGCGGTTGACCGAGAGGCTTTTTTCCTCGACTGTAACCGGCAGATGAGTGCCCCCTGCATGTGTCCCAGCCTCGCTCGAAGGAGAAGAGTAAGCATCGCTGACGCCAACAAAACTCCACCCAGGAGAAGAAGAATACAATTGCACAAGGAGCTGGGCTTCTTATGAGTTCCTTAAGGTAACAAAGAAACACCTTGAAAACTCTCTAATCTCTTCCCTGTTTGCAGCCACACACGGCTGGAGCTTACAAAGAGGTCGCTCAAATAGTGTTGGAAACCCACCAGTTGGTGACTCGCCAACTACAGCGTACTCCCTCACTACACTTGGCCGGAGTAGGGGAGAGTAACAAGGGAGAGAGTGGGGAATAGCTGGCCGAATCCGCCCGGCCGCCGCAATACTCGAGCACCGGTTCCTTGCCAACTTCGTCGCCTATAAAACAACAACTCCTCTCTAAATTATTACACTCTGTCAGACCCCTCTTATCCAACAGCTTCCCGAAAACTCCCCTTGAGTTCAGAATTTTCCACCTCAAGTCGGCGCCAGCTACATGTGTGAAACATTGGAGCCATCATTCGTGCCATCATTAGTTGTTTTGTCCACCTGTAGGATCGTCGGCTTCCACTATGCAAAACTCCTCTTTAAGAATACAGGATGAGGCGCTTCTGTTTCAAAAGTCGTGTCCTTCCATTGAGGTTGACCGGTGTTGACCACATGAACCACTTGCCATTGGTTTGGAATTTTAGCTGCAAATTTGGGCTGGCCTAAAATTAATGCCAAGTCAATTGATTTGAATCATTGCTAATCCAAGATAAATTTGACTGCTAATCTAAGATAAATTTGACTGAGGTTCAGTCAATTTTTGACTACCAAAACTTGATCAAAATGTGTTGGATCTTCTAATGTCGTCGCCCCCGATGTATGCTGCACAATAATGCATTAAGTGACGTCTGTGATGTCACTTTATATAGAGCTATGCTTCGGCAGCGCACTTTTTGCTTGCAGACATAGCACACAAACTCCACAACACGTGCGCATACTTGGCGGAATTATGGCGTGGTGTATTCACTCACTTTCAAACACTTTGCATGCGAATAACAATTGTATCACACACACTGTCCTCATTGTTGAGCACTCTACTCTATCACATACGGTTGCGTAAATTTTTGACTCACATTGCCACCCCTACACCAAGTGAGTAAAACATCACACGCTACCCCTACCAGAGGTGGCCAACGGGCCGGGCCAACCCGCGGCCTGCACGGCCCATTGACCAAATCAACAGTAGCCCGTGGCCCGGCTCGGGTCGGGCTGGGCTAAGGTATCACGGCACATGGGCCGGGCCAGGTATGGCCCGTAGGCGTGCCGGGCCAGGCATGGCACAGACCTGGGCTAGGCACGGCACGGACATGCATTTTTATAGTATAAAATTACCATTTTAGCCCATTTTAATAATTAAAAATAGGGAATAAATATGTAAATATACACCTAATTCATCCCTATAAATTGACCCCCCAACCCTCTCATTTCTTCACACAAGTTTCCAACTAGCTTTAGAATAATTTCTCATTCTCTCTTAATCTCTTTTCTAAGTCTTGAGTTTCAATTAGTTTCTTAATTGAACTCAAACTTAAACCTCTTTCTAGCCATTAAGAATTCAATGCACTCTCGGTCTAGATTAGTCATTTTTCTCTATGCCTCGTGCTCACCACGTGACTAGACGTGGAGAAGATCAAGTAAGTATTAAATTAATTTACTTTTATAATATAATTATCACGTGGTGAGCACGAGGCATAGAGAAAAATGGTAGATAATAGAAGAGTGAAGATAATTATCATTCTGCCAAATTCTCATCATGAAATCTTCCTTACATCTATCTTAAATTTCTTTAATGCTGATCAATGGAGAATCACTATTTTAAGTATTATCGAACGTGTTAGTCAAATCATACGAATTGATGTATTCAGGTTTGAAGAACACTTTATCCACTTATCTGAACATGCAAGACAAGAATTTTTGGCTTCTCCCTCCCCTTCTTGGGCTGAGATTGAGATGGAGGTTGAGAACTTTGAAATAAGTGATAGTGAGGAGGACAATGATAATATCAACAATGAGCCGGAGCAATATATCGAAACAAATCATACACAAGAGTCACTTGAGTTTTTTCTTGTTGAAGAAGGAGGTAGAGCTGAAAACATGGAGTACGCAATATGCATAGAGAAGATGGAGCATGATGAGCAAGTATGTTTAACACAATGCTCGCACATCTTCCATAGTAGTTGCTTGCGTCGTTGGCTACGGGTTAATTGTTTATGCCCATTATGTCGGCACTTGATTTAAACTTAAATGTATATTTTATGAATATGAAATTTAATCGAGTAGGTTTTAACGGCACGACTTGTGTTGTTAGTGTTGTTTATAAATAAATAAATATTAAAATTAAAATGGTATATTTTTAAAATAAAATAAAATAATTAATTAAAATGTTTATAAATAATTCTCAATTTCTCATTTTTTTTATTTTTTCTTATTTTATATAATTTAATTAATTAATATTTTATTTATTTTTTAAATTTATTTTAATGAAGAGGGCCAAAGTCAGCCCGTTTGCCACATTCGGGCTGGGTCAAGCACGGCCCGTT
Organism: Costus lasius; assembly: GCA_027563935.2. Taxonomy (NCBI): domain Eukaryota; kingdom Viridiplantae; phylum Streptophyta; class Magnoliopsida; order Zingiberales; family Costaceae; genus Costus; species Costus lasius. Next base: position 19,565,512 of record CM050447.1, on the reverse strand, counting down.
GGGCCAGATCCGGCCTGCGGCGCCGGATCCGTGCCCAGTAAACACTGGAGCCGTGCCTGGGCCGGCACGGCTAATCGTGCCGCGTGTTGTGTCGGGCCCAGTGATTTTTTCACCGTGCCGGGCCCGGCATGGCACGACTAGAAACGGGCCGCCAGGAACTGGGCCAAGGCGGGCCTGGGCCCGACTGAGCACGGCCCATGGCCACCTCTACCCCTGACTATGTGTTGCGTACATCACCCCCAACTATATGCTACTCAACTAGGAGTATTGTGTTGCGTATGTTAAACCCGATAGTATGCTACTTAACTAGTACCACCTAGGAGTATCGCACTGTATATGTCGCTCCTAACAGTATGCTACTCAATCAGTATCACCTGAGAGTACCGTGTTGTGTTTGTAGTCCCCAACAGTACATTACTTAATCAGTACTACATGAGAGTACCGTGCTGCATATGTTGCCCCTGATAGTACGCTACTCAACCAATACAGTTTGGGAGTATCATGTGTCGCCAATTTAGGTTTTACTCTTAGGATCCAGATCGATTGCAATAACACTAGTCAACTTATTGGGATAGTTGCGCCTAGAGTCCCAAGCAACGCTAATTAACTTTAGTCATGGGTAATGATAATTCATTTGAGCTCCTTGTCGCTAAGGAGGTTGGCACAAGAGTGACATAGAAGTAAAGCTAGTTGACTTAGATCAACAGCCTGTGTCTTAGGTAATACCAATTGACTTTAGTATCAGGTAATACTGATTAACTTTGGTTGGCTCTCGTAGTTGGGCAGGTTAAAGCAGGCTCCCCGAGGGGGTGGGTTGGAGCAATATCATGTTAATGCTAGTTGAATGTTGTGTGTAGCTCCCTGGGGTAAGTCGGAGGAATGTAGGTCATCTACTCTTTGATAGTGGGGGATGGGCATGCGAGTTTGATATTTACACGATCTCGTGTGCTAGAGCATGGAACGAGAAAGGATGAGTATACATGACACTTTAGTTGTGTGAACTATCACAATGATAAGCAAATGTACAAAACCCTACTACGACACCAGACTTGTACGCGCATGCTACAATGTGCGCGAGCTGATAATGTGACACGAGTGCATGATGAGGCATAAGGGGACACCCGATCTGCACATGTGAAAATTCGGGAGGGTTCATGGAGTGAGCACCTAGCGGGTTTTGGCAGCCCAATTGATTGAAATCCATCAAGACTTAACTGAATAATTCGGTTTACTCGACTCATCCACAACGTTTATTCAATACATTTTCATACCTGCAAGAGATTCTCTTGGCGGTGAAATGATTTAGTTGTAGTCTTCACATGGAATGACGATGGCTGCAGGTGAGTTAGTTATAACTTTGGTCGGCTGCAGGTGGAGCTTGGTCGGACTTGCGGGCTCTCCTATTCTTCCCTCAGTGGTTCTGTTCGGAGTACAGTCGGGGTTAGGGGCTGTGAGAAGGAGTGGATCATCTTATCTATTCCAGACATCAACAGGTTCCAAATCCAAATAAATGTTTATTGAAAGAAAAACATTGCATCCGTTGTCATGTACCAATCAATCAATGTGGATAAAGAAATTCCTCATCACATTACTAAAGGACATCCCACCGGCTTTGGATTTGGATCCATTCCCCATTATCAACCACGATTTTTAATACTAAATTTAATACTAGATTTACACATGTGAAAAGAATTAATGATTAATTGGGACATGGAAAATAATTTTTTTTCATCATATGTTCTAAAACACTAACCGTGGTAGAGCTAGACCTAGACGGCTAGACACTAGACAGGGATAAATTTTAAACTGCAATATGTTTATAGATTATTACGCACAATTTTATCTTTTTTTTTATTTAGAAAAAAACATTATTTTATACTATACAGGTATTATTTTAAAAGTCAGTTGGGTTATTCAATTATGATTTATATCTAATTTGAATTTATGTAACTCTACACTGGGTCAAATTGTGTAATCTTGATGACTCTCCTTGTTAGCTTCATCTTATTCTTATATTTGCCCACTAAACACCTTTTTCATCTAAGTAGAAACGCACCAACACTAGGATTTCACATGCCACAAACAAATTACGCACCGACTTAGGTAGATTTGCACTAGTTTAAAAGTAATTAATTAAATTCATGCCGTGGGGAATGAAGTAACGGACGCGTTGGAAAGTGGCAAATTTCACCTATCACCAGATGACACGTCATCCAATTGCAATCCGACTAGGAACAGATAAATTAACAAGAAACAGGCTGTTGGATTACACAAAACATGATCAAAACTTAGTTACACCATTAATTATCTAATCTAATGTGTCGTCTCGGCAATAGCAATCAAGCAGCCTTGCAGGTGGTGAATAAACTATTAATTTGGATAAAGCCTTTTTATAAGTGATAAATCCCACCTTTATCCAATCACAATCTGGGTAGGTGGGGTGGGTGCGGACGTCGTGCTGGTAAATGTACGATGCGCTCGTTGGAGAAGTGATCACCAATCTAGGTGCGACAGAGTCAGCTGTCCTAACCTGCGTCCAATCATGTCGGCGGAAAGCGGTCGGCCCCCTCGGCTGGGCGTTCCCAGCCTGGTCGCCACGTCACTGGGCCAACCCCCGCCCGCGAGCCTGGAGCCCGCTGCGTCCTTTTGCCGTTTGTGGTTCGCACCGGGTCGTGCATCAAGCGGCTCGAGTTGGTGAAAATCGGACGCGTCGTTCTCCGAGTTGCCCGTGGCCCGTGCCGTCTCGCTTTTTAAAGAACCAAGGCCGGGAAGGGGGGTTGCTCTCCGTCAACGTATCGAGTCTCAACTTCCGCTGTTCGAGTGCAGTTTTCTCATCCCTCCGAACCACTACCCCTCCCCCAGTCTCTCTCTCTCTCTCTCTCTCTCTCTCTCTCTCTCTCTCTCTCTCTCTCTCTCGCTCTCTCGCCCAGAGGTGACAAGCGGATTCGACCACTCACTTGGGTTTCTCAATCAAGGTAAGCTGATAACCTGTTCCATCTCCGATGTTTCGTCTTCGATTTCTGTTGATATTGGAATGATTTAATGGTGTTTGCTTATTTGCTATCTTCTTCAACCTTCCTCGCAAAATTTCCTTGTTTGTCTTGCTTACAATTTGATCATTGCGATCTTATCGTGTTACTGGGTTTTGCTTCGTATTTGGAGTTACGGTGAGTTTATCGTTTATAAGCTGGGACCAAGCTACTCGATGGTTTTTCGGTGAGTTTTGCGTGATGTCGTCCATCTTTATTAGAGTTTTTTGTGCGTTTCTAACAAATCATGTTTTGCGCCTCTTCTTTTGTTCTGAATCTCATGTATTGTTCAAATTTTTTTTCCCTTTCTCTTTTGTTTTTTCTTTGTGATCAAGTTAGCAAAAGAACGGTAGATACATAGTCGTTGCTCTTTGGTGAAAATTCAGCCTTTTCTGTAAGCCTATGGTATAAATTGAATCTGGAACACCCGATGTTCCCTTCCTGTATGACATGATTGTGAAAGGGCTTATTAGAACTCTCCCGGCGAGCAAACAATGAAAACAAAAACAAGAAGAGAAAAAAGAAGAGCGCTTTTGCAGAAGATAGAAAGGAACTGTCAAAATTGTACGAGAGGAACTGTAGGACCAAGCGCACCTCTTCTTTGTAACTATTCAGGTAAATAAGAAAAAGATGAGCTGGTTGGGACACCAACACCAGAAATGAGCTCTCTGCAAGTGCCTAAAATAAGGTCTTGGAGGGCGCCCTAGACGAGCACTTGGCAAGTGCCCAAGACTTCCGTGCCCCAAGCTAAGAAAGTCACACTTGAGGGAAAAAAAATGTAACAAAGAGATAAGTCCAAGGAACCAACACCTGCAACCCAATCCAACTTGGCTGGGGCTCGGTTCGACATAGTTCAGCACATGTGAGGTTTAATATGGCTCAATACAGTTTAATTGTGCTCAATGTGACTCTTCATCCATCACTACAAATAAGTCATACGTCTTGAATTGTATCTCTAATGTGGGACTAAAGTAAGAAGCGAAGTTGTAATTTTCTATTATAATCCACCACAAAATTTAAGCTTCCTCAAATTATAAAATTAGGAAAAGAAATAAAGTTGGTGCTCATTGTCTATATTATATGGTCCATAAGGTGCTTTTAAAAGCTTAACCTATACTTTGTAAAATAAGCTTTCATACGAAGGAAGCAATGTAAACCAATTCTTGAGCTAGGTTCCTTTGAACCATATTTCAATAAATTCATACATAATACATAATTATCTGAACATGGGATTGGATATTTTTGCGGGCATATCTTATTCATGAGAGTTAACAAAAGGGCTGTGTAAGTCCTTAGTTGCAATGGTATATGGATATTCTCATATAAAGAAAAATTCTCTCTAAGGGATGAATGTAGAATTTTATCTCATAAAATATATCACTTAAGGATATTTCTTTACCTGCAAATATATATGCAAGGAATGGAAGTGTAGGGTCATTTGGTACATACCGATTTGAGATAGGATTAGTACACCGATACAAACTGAGATTCTAAACCTTTCTCCCTGCTCAACCTGGCCCTACTTAACCATGCCTGGCTCAGTTTGATTTGTGTGTGTGCATGAGGTTTAAGTTTCACTCAATATGGTTCAATTAGGCTTAATTAAAATAAACCTCATAATCCCCTAGTAAGCTCTTTATCTACCACTATATATGTCATGTCCAACACATGGTATCTCTCATGTGGGACTGAAGCAAGAAGTATACGTGAAGGAAATTGTAAATTTTCCCTTACATGATGTTCTTAGGTCTTTTAGTTTCCTTTTTCTTTATTATGATGTGAAGGTGCCTTTGCTTGTCATCTACAACAAAGTGTATCAGATTTTGGGTGGTGATGTTTAGTTTTAGATGAGATTGTTAGGTAATCTATATGCAAATCTTTTTGAACAATGTTATAGAAACACTGTTGTGGTGTTCACCGAGTTGGTCCTGGAGTAGTTGAGGTATTTTTCACTGAAGGTTGTCGCTGACTTTGCTTGAGTTAGTTTCTGATATTACAAATTTTGGCAGATTGATGATTAGTCATTTTTTTATCTTAGATTTGGTTTGGGATAATTGGAGTTTGGAAGATGACTTTTTTTCTTTTTTCTTTTTTTCTAGCAATCAGTGATTTCACGCATGAGTCATTTGAAGTTTGAAGCTTTCGGTTCAAATTTTTGCATCCATTTCCAAATTTTCTTCTATTTAATTATTTCAGGATCGATACTATACTAGTATACAATCTTACATCCGGTGTAAATGAACACAACACAGCCCTACTCTACATGCTGAAAGTCTCTTTTGTGACTCTCAGTCTCTCACTCCTTGTAATTTAAGTCGCCAGTGTAGCCTGGCTTGCTAAGTTCATCATCAGCCATATGGTCATGGAAATTTCTATCAAGCTTACAATCGAAGATGTATTTCCTATTAGAATCTGCTCTTTTATCCTGTGATTCTTCATATATGTGACATAACAGCAGAATATTATCTTTAAATTTTGAAATACTGCCATGGTTCGTGCTTCTGACAGAGTGTGTTGTTTTATTTATATAAATCTATTGTTTGTTGTTCTGCTGATTGATAATTTCAAACTTTAAATATAGTTGATAAGTTGACTATTGTTTTCAGCATGCTGTCTGTGTTAGTCACTACTTAGGTTTTGTTCGTTCAACTAGATTTTATATCTGATTCTATGGAGCAAAATAAATATATATAATTTCTGTATTCAGTTCTACATATCTGATAAATTTGCGTCCGTTGGTGAGATTGGCTTATAAATTTTATCCTCTGATTTGGTTATAAAATTTGAACTTTACGGTTTCATGCAGTTGGCAATATGGCAAGGAAACGCAGAACTCAACTCCCTGCTAGTGGGGAGAATTCACGATCAGAGGTGAGCAGTAGCAGAACAGAGCGAATTGATCTTCAAAGTCCATCTGATATGGCCCCAGCTTTAAAGCAACATGGAGGGAGTGCAAGACGGGCTTGGGATACATCCTATCGTCCGAACCCTCAGGAACGTCAAGGTGATGGGGGTCACCACCATGGAAGAGGATATCGACAGTCTCATGGAATTGTAGCCATGCAGAGGCCTCGTGCACCAAAATCGGAGTATGAAGATCAGGGTTTGAATCAACTCAGGAGTGGAGTACCGGTCCAGCAAATATATGCCCCCAGAGGCCGTGGCATTCTGCGTGGCAGCAATGCAGTTTGCATGCCTGTTGCGGGTCCATCAAGGCCACTGGTTCCCGAGCTGCACCAAGCTTCACCTCGATCGAATCCATCACTTCGATCAGAGGCTTCCTCTAGTATGCAACATCGGCAACTATCTGGTCAAGTTGAAACTATAGTTCAGCCTATAGTTCCTGTCGCTCCTTCTAGCAAATCTATGAGGTACCCATTGCGACCCAGTAAGGGTCAGATTGGCATTAAATGCATTGTTAAGGCAAACCATTTCTTCGTTGAGCTACCAGATAAAGTCCTTCACCAATATGATGTGAGATTTTACCATTGTACTCATACTTCTGATCCATGTGCTTCTCAGGTGTATCTAACATTGCATGTTATTGTCACACATGTTCGACCTGCAGGTCGCAATCATGCCAGAAACCCCAGAAACCTCATCACGTAGTGCCAATCGAGATGTGATTGGAGCACTTATCAGACTATATAGAGAATCTTGTTTGGGAGGGAGGCTTCCAGCTTATGATGGGAGAAAGAGTCTCTATACAGCAGGGCCATTGCCATTTACTTCTAGGGAGTTCCAAATCGTCCTAGCTGATGAGGATCATGGTTTAGGCACAGAAAGGTTCTTTAATTTAAGGCTTGTCGTACTTAAACATTTTTAAATTTTGTATTTTGATGCCTAATTATGACAAGAAATCTAATGAATCTAGCTCTTTCTTGCATAAAAAAATGTGGAATGTTTTGTATTGTTATTCAGAATCACACTTAAGGAAGTGTCTTTTCTGCTGCGCAGGAAACCAAGGATATTTAGAATTGTTCTTAAGTTGGTAGCTTGTGTGGATCTTCACCATCTTGCAATGTTTTTAGCTGGACAGAAGGCCGATGCTCCTCAAGAAGCTTTGCAAGTTCTAGACATTGTACTGCGTGAACTGCCTACAATGAGGTAATTGATAACGTCTTTGTGTAAATGTATTTATTCTTATCCAATTTCTTGTTACATCATTTTTTATGCCATGCAGATATTTCCCCGTTGGTCGGTCCTTCTATTCACCTGACTTGGGAAGAAAGAAACAACTTGGTGAAGGATTAGAAAGTTGGCGGGGATTTTATCAAAGTCTACGCCCAACACAGATGGGACTTTCATTAAATATCGGTGCTGAAATCTCTCTCTCACACACGCACTGACACAGTCACAACATTGTGCTCTTGCTCACTTCCTGTTTTTAAAGTTTAGGAAATATGATATTTTTATGATTAGCGTACCAAGCTCACTTCCTTGATTTCAAACCTTTTGGCTCTTACAAAGGATTATTTGCCTTTCTATGATGCATATTTCTTAAGTTACATGAATCGAAGTTTAAAAACCCGGTCCTAGATATGGCACTGATCAGTGATTTGTGCTATATATATATATATATATATATAGTATATACCTTGACCACGTTTTGAGTTTTAGGCATGACTAGTTTAGAACTAGATTATTGAATCGATTAAACAATCAAAGTCTATCATGATATATACTAGAATAACTAACTCAACGATAAACTTAATAAAAGAAAACTTACTAACCCAACTTGTTGCGGAATATATAACAACCAGAATGAAGAAGAGGTTTAGTGAAAATTTTAAATGGTTTCTGAGCGAGAATAAGAGGTACTAATCAATTTTGACATACAATCTCTCATATAAAATGGTAATCAACTTTATGTTTAATTCTCCAATAAAAAAAAGGGTTGCTAACTTACCATCAATATTGAGCATATGAGACAAAGTCTTTCATAAAGTTGAAGAGATATCTTTTCATTATGTTGTGTCATACTCATGTATTCTATTTCACGACTTGATCATGCCACAACACTTTTTTCATACTTCACTAATTACAGAACTCTGAGATATGTCTCTTATTAGAACCATCTCCTTCACATTCAATGTCAAAAAGCTTTAACTCTAGTGTGGCTATTTTTTTTACAACAGTCCTCTTCCAGGTGCATCTTTTAAATAATATAGAATACATAGAAGAATTGCCTAATGAGATTGTCATGTCTATTGCATGTATTGACCAGTGTTTCAAATCTCGGTCCGGCGAGTCACCGGACCAGTATGTACCGGCGAACCGAGCGGCAGCGGATGGTGCGGAAGCTTTGTTCGAAGCTTCTGTGCCGCCTGCTGCCACCCTCTGCCATCCGCCTACGAGTCGTGCTCCGGAGGCTATTACAGAACGGCCGCTGGACCGGTACTATGAATGTTTCCTAAAACCATGGTATTGACTAATAACACCAACAAATTAAATGTCTATTATAGTAATAGTAAGACAAATATGCTTTCCTATCAAACAATAATATCTAGTAAGAAATGGGGTATTAGTTGATTTGCAATTAAGAAGTCCAATCTCCTTTAAAAGATATATGGTGTACTTTGTTGCACTAAGAGATATTGTGAGTCAGATAAAAAATTTCAATTCCTAAGAAATGACGAAATTTGGTCAGGTATTTAATAACAACGTATCCTTGAGATACTAGTATAATATCTCCTATGTATCAATACAAGTAGTTGAGAGAAAATCAGCCGAAAATTACTATTGACAATTAGGGTAACAGATGAAAAACAAGGTATTAACGGCTAGAGTCAAGTAATGGACCCTTAACAGAAACCTGAACCCGCTAATAGAAGGAAAACATAAAGCATTCATTCTAACACTCCCCCTCAAGCTGGAGCAAAAATATTAATCAGCCCCAGCTTGTTACAAAGTTGATTGAGTCTTGCTGGTCCCAGGGACTTCGTGAAAATATCTGCAATCTGGTCTTCCGACCTCAGATAGTGATAATTAGATTGTTGTTGATAGCTTCTTTGATGAAATGACAATCCACTTCAATATGCTTGGTTCGTTCATGAAATACCGGATTGTTGGCAATGAAAATAGCACCTTGGTTATCACAGAACATGTTTATTGGGCTTGGGCTTTCTATCCCACATTCATGTAGAAAGTTTCTTAGCCATAACATCTCGCACACTGTATATGTCATAGCTCTATATTCAGCTTCACAGTTTGATCTAGCTATAATACTTTGTTTTTTACTTCGCCACGTGTTACCACCAAGATAAGTGCAATAACCGGAGACCGATTTTCTATCATCGACATTGCCTGCATAGTCAGCATCCGAGTATGCCTCAATTCTAGTGTGTTCATTTTTATAGTATTTTAACCCTTGACCAGGAGATCCTTTTATAAATTGGACTATTCGTATAGCAGCATCCCAGTGGCACTGTTTGGGTTGCTGCATGAACTGGCTAACAATGCCAATTGCATGAGAGATATCCGGTCTAGTGACAGTGAGGTAATTAAGCTTACCTATCAAACGTCGATACTGTGTTGCATCAATGGATTTAGAGTCTACATTCGCATTGTACTTCTGATTTGGAACTAAGGGAGAGTCAGTTGGTTTGCGATCGCTCATCCCGATTTCTTCCAGAAGATCCAGAAGATCCAGAACATATTTCTTTTGAGACATAAAAATACAGTTTCGCTTATAAGCTATCTCAATCCCTAGAAAATATCTCGGCATTCCCAGATTTTTTATAGAGAAGTGAGATTGTAAATGAAGCTTAGTTTTATCAATTCCCTGTGCGTCATCACCGGTAAGAAGCATATCGTCAACATAAACGACTAATATGATGATGCCGTGCTCTGAATGGTGAATGAATATAGAGTGATAAGCTTGACTGTGACGAAAACCGGCTGATATCATTATCTGTGAGAGTTTTTGGAACCAAGCACGTGGACTCTGCTTGAGGCCATAGATCGACTTATGTAACCTGTTACGCCCCGGTGAAAGATTTCACTAGGGACGTAAGAGTTCAAGGGATACAAACCATCACAATGACATCTCACACCATAACACCACAATATAACATTTACTAAACAAAACTTGTATAAGCATCAAGTCTCACAATCCATACCAAAAACAAATCAAAGTATGCATTTTACATCATCTTTCAACAATTCTCAACAAAACTCAAAATTTGGCAAACAATACCAAGATATAAATACCACAACACAAGAAAATCAACTTTAGCTATTTATTTTCCCCAAGGCTCTCATGTCTATCTAGCTATTCATTTTGGGGTTGAACCGAATCTGGACCTGGAGGCAAAACAAAGGAGTTAGCAAGAAGAGCCAAGTAGGAATCACAAAATGCATGTAACAAGGAAAGATTATTAGAAATAATTTTACTATTCTACATGTAAATATCACATCCACAGTTGTGTAAATCAAGAGCATAACCACATAATAACCTCACTATCGAGTCCACACTCTTTGTTAGAGTGTTTCCATCGTTGCTCAATCGATGAAACAACTGCCTTCAGATAGCTCGGAAGATATTGCGTCCAACATCCAGGACCCCGATTAGTCTAATGACTTCCCGTCAGGTGACTTCTAGCTAGCACCTCTATAGCCGATCCATACTCGGCACTATAGAGTCCACAGTGGTATCATAAGATCAATCAATGCCATGACTACAAGCATATACCAAATGTACTAAAATTTCCATGTCCAACATTTTAACAAAACAACTAATGTAACTATCAAAGTCATGTCATGTCATCATAATGCATCAATTAATGAATAATGATGGGTGCAAAAGAAATGAGACAATAATCATAGGAAAGAGCAATAAGATAACACAGCTCTTAAGTAAAACTCAAAATGCTGTATTGAAAGGTGAAGGAATAGATTCTTACCTCAATGGTTGACTTATCAAAATTCCATCTACCAATATTTCATGTTATTGATCCACTTGAAGCCCAGTCTTGATTTCTTTATTGCCTTAAAATTATATAAAAGTTTATTATTTCTCATTCATGCTCACCAAGGTTTGCAAAAATCCTAAATGTCACATTAACCAATTTCCTTTTTATTCCTACCATTATGGTCTTTAGCTTCACCTTCAAATTTATCAAAACTCAGCTATCTCTTTGCCTTAAAATTATATAAAAGTTTATTATTTCTCATTCATGCTCACCAAGGTTTGCAAAAATCCTAAATATCACATTAACCAATTTCCTTTTTATTCCTACCATTATGGTCTTTAGCTTCACCTTCAAATTTATCAAAACTCAGCTATCTCTTTTTTTTTTTTTTTTTTTCATTTCAAGAGAATAGGATTATTGAGTGCATACTATTAAAATTGTTTTACTAATTCATTAAGTCAACGTTAAGCATGCATTTAATTCTTCCTTTATCATTAATAAATAAATCCCAATTTCTTTCCTGTAACACTAATTCACTGTACACAAAAGCATAAGTGCTAAGGAAATCAAATCTAAACAATAGGTAATTCAGTGCTAATGTTATAGATGCATCTTTATCTCATGAAGTAAATCTAATAAGGCAACTCTAACAACATAAATTATTCATTCCGGAACCTCACATCATTAAAAGTTAAACCACAGTTATTTAATTTCTAATCCTAAATAACAAATCCAACTCAAAATGATACATATGTACTTTGAATAAATTAACAAAATACATCATAATCCCAAAATCTAATCAATACATTCACTTAACCAACATTAATCAAATCAGCATTACTAAAACTCCCAAGAAATCTTCCACGTAAAAGTTTCATCAAAATTTACAGCAGTAAATGATTATTTAAGTAAAGTTTTATGGATCTAAATTGATTTCGAGTAATAAGGAAATAAGATAATAAATCCAATCTCAATAGTTCCATCCATCAGTCCAGGTGAATAAAATTTTACTTAGAATAGTAAATGCATTAGTACATATGCTGTCTAAATATTTTAGATAGTAGAGAATGCTTTATACAAATAATTTCCAAAACGACTCAATTCAGATGCTGTGCTTTTACAAATAAAACTCAAACATATAATAGAAAACTACTATTACTATCGGGAAGAAAGATATAACATGGGTATCAAATAATAACTTAAAAAATGTAATTACTGTATAAAATCAAAGCTAACAATACGACCGGATGATGCGAAAGAACAATTCAGAAAATCTGATATAGAGATTATGCAAATTAACAATGATTAATAGCAGATCAGGAATCTAGTACATAATAGATGCGAGTGATTAATACTAATAATTTACAAAGAATTAATTTAGAAGTTAGAGTAGATACGTGTAAAACAGATGGATGTGAGAGATTGAAACTAATAAATAAACATATGTAAAAGACTAATCAGATAGAAATTAACACTACGATCGGATATAGGCAAACGATGATTAATAAGCTTAATTAAAAAAGAAACAACAACAAAGAAGGTACTATCCATCAGACGAACAAGGGGAACACAAGTTCTTAATATGCCTCCCAATTTTTTTTTTAAGCTCAGCAGTCTTAATTTCCTTCCGAGATAAGTCAGTAGAAATCCCACACCAATGCAGCCAAAACTCAAACATATAAAAGAATACATTATGGACTTACCTAGTTCCCAAAATTCCTAAACAAAAGAAGATTCAAGAATTGCTGTTGCGCGCACCCCTTGATGTAAATTCCAAGGCGGAAACGCTGCCGATCAAGCTTTCTCCCTCACCAAACAAGTGATCCATTGAGAAGAAGAGAAAAATTTCATCAAAAGGAGAGGAGGAAAACAATCGCCGGAGAGAAATAAAAAGCATCACGAAAAAAAGAGAAGGAATTACTAATGCACACCTCTTGAAGCAAATTAGAAGTGAAAAAAAGAAATGAGATCCTGCTGCTGCCCAAGAAGAGAGGAAGAATTCGCTGTCGCCTCTACACACGAAAGGGAAAAGCGTAAAACAAAAGAGAGAAAGAAATCTTCGGCAAGAGAAGAAAGAGGGGTTTTAAGAGGAGTTTTACACAAAAGCCCATAAGTATCAGCTAATTACAACTAGGCCCTGCGAAACATAAAAAAAATAGTTTGTTTAAATTAAATTATAACATAACCTACACACTATCTGCCCCTGAGCAACATAGCCTGGCGGTTACTCCATGTAGACTTCTTTGGAGAGATCACTATACAGGAAGGCGTTGGTGACATCCATCTGGTGAAAAGACCAATGACAATTGAGAGCCAAGGAAAGTAAAGTCCGAACAGAATTAAGACTAGCTACTGGAGAGAAGGTATTATGATAATCGAGCCCATAGACTTGAGAAAACCCCTTAGCGACCAAGTGGGCCTTGTGGCGAGCAATAGACCCGTCGGCATTATATTTGATAGTGAAAACCCACCGACATGGGACAACCCGAGCCTCGGGCGGGGGTAACACAAGGCTCCAAGTTCGGCGAGCCTGTAAAACCGCCATTTCAGCTCCATAGTGTGCTTCCACTCAGGTACGAGAATAGCCTGTAGGGGAGATGTAGGAAGGGAACACGACGACAAGACAACAGAAAAGACACGGTATAAAGGAGATAAATGAGCAAATGAGACACAGTGAGAAATGGGAAAACGAGAGGAAGTACGCTTGCCTTTACGCAGTGCGATGGGATGATCGTCCTTTGGAACCGCCGACAAAGGAGAGACCGTGGGGAGAGGCCGTGGGCAGCGACTGTAAACCTGCAAAGGAACTTTAGAAGGGGCGGAAGCTGCAGGAGAAGAGGGGGTGGGGGAAGGGGGTAGAATGATCGGAACCTGAATAAGATCCGGAGAGGAGGATAAGTCCCGGGCGGGGAAAAAAAGACTGAGACTCATGAAAGGTAACATCAACACTGACAAGGGTCCTACCACTAGAGGGATCAAAACAACGATATCCTCTCTGAGTATGAGAATACCCAATAAACACACACAGAGTAGCCCGAGGACTAAGTTTGTCAACACCCGGACCTAAAACATGAACGTAACAAAGGCACTCAAAAACACAAGAGGGAGAGAGAAAGGAACCTGAGACGGAAAAACGAGAGAAAAGGGCGAGCGACCGCCCAAAACCGGAGTGAGAATACGATTGATAAGAAATGACGCCGTAAGAACAGCGTCAGGCCAAAAAGAACGAGGAACCTGCATGTGGAACAACAAAGCACGGGTCATATCAAGAAGATGGCGATTCTTGCGCTTGGTGACCCCATTCTCAGAGGAAGTATAGACACACTTCATCTCATGCAGAATGTCACGATCGGTGCAGAAAGAATTGAAGACAGTACTATTATATTCCAAAGCATTGTCAGAACGCAAGATTTTAATAGAAATCCCAAGTTGATTTTTAATTTTAGCATAAAAGGTGCGAAATATATCAACAACTTCAAACTGTTTAACTAAAACATAACACCAGCACAGACGAGAAAAATCATCGATGAACATGACAAAATACTTGTGACCTTCACGACCAGGTACAAGATTAGGACCCTAAATATCAGAGTGGATGAGGTGGAAAGGTTGTAAGTGGCGGGTAGCAGTGGCTGAGGGCGAGGGGGCACGATGATGTTTACCCAGCTCGCAAGCGTCACAAGTAACTAAAGGCAGCGACGGTAAAGACAGGACTTGTTGGAGACGAGCAGAAGACGGATTGCCAAGTCGGTGATGCCATAGAAGAGGAGAGATGGCAGCAGAAGAGAAGGCCCGAGGAAATGTAGATGCAGCAAGAGTGTAGATACCGCCCTGACTAGGCTCCCCACCAATCGTCTTCTTCGTCCAGAGGTCCTGAAAAAGACAATGAGAGGGTAAAAAGGTAACACTACAGTGGCATTGAGAAGTAAATGCACGAACTGAAAAAAGATTAATATGAAATGAAAGTATATACAACACATGAGAAAGAGTAAGAGTGGGGGATATAGAAACGGTGCCAACCCCCACAACTGGAACAAGAGAACCGTTGGCAATAGATACCGGGGGATAAACACCCCCAGTAGAGAGGGAAATAAACAAAGCACGGTTACCTGTCATATGAGATGAGACACCTGAATCAACAATCCAAGTGGACCCAGAGGAAGCAAGAATAGTTGTACCTGAGACCGGAGTAGAAGCAGCAATGAACATGGAAGACCCGGTAGTGGAAGTCGAGGCCGATTGAAGTAATCGTTCATATTCTGCTGCCGAAATAGTGACTATGTCAGTCACAGCAGGAGTAGGAGAAGGGCCAGATAAACTAGCATTAAGGAAGACCGCTGTGTGTGCAGAAGAGTATCCAAGCTTTTGCCAACACCGATCTGGAGTGTGGTTTGGCAACTACAATGAGGACACCGGGGAAAACCACGGCCATGGCCACGGCCTCGCCCGTGACTAGAACTACGCCCACGACCGAAGGAGGAGGAAGCAGGTGGAACAACCAAAGCACTAGGGGCCTCCTTGGGTTGGGCAAAAGCGGTAACACACAATAAACGAGAGAAAGCCCCCTGCAGTGTCGTGATAGTAGAGTCCACCAATAGCTGAGAACTAATAGCAGAATATTGAGGATTCAGACATGATAAATATTTTGCTACCAAGAATTCATGTCGCTGCTGGAGAGTGACCTCAATATCAGAAGAGGCGGGGTGATATTGACAAAGTTCATCCCATTTTCCTTGTAATAGAGCATAAGTTTCCTGAAAGGAACGATCTCCCTGCTGTAAATTAATGATCTCCTCATACAGCCGAAGTACATGACTAAGATTCTGGCGAGATGCATAAGTACTAGAGAGAAACTCTCAAGTAGACTTGGTGGTCTGTTGATACATAATGGTTGAGACGACTTTATTATCCATACTGTGGAGTAGTAAATTCAGCACAGCCATATCAAAACGACGCCAGGTCTTATAAGTGGGGTCAGTGATAAAAGGGGCAGCCTGGGTGAGGTGATGTTCCTTGCCATGAGACCCCAAGAAAAGACGAACCGACTCAGACCATAATGAAAAATTGGTGCCGTCAAACTTAATAATATTTGCACCGAAAGTATTACCGGGTTTGATGTCTGAAGTAGAGGAAAATGAATCCATGCTGATAGGCTAAGGGTTGAAATTAGATAATAAGAAGTCCACAGAACTAAAGATAAAGTTCAACCAGGTAGAGGTACAAAAACCAGATGGTAAAAAGCTAATAGCCGGCTTATAACATAGCCGCATATACTCTGAATAGCAACAAATCAGTGTTTATGTAAAAGGAGCAGCAATAGAGACATAATTGGAGCTGAAAAGGACCAGGTTAAGAAGGGGTGTATACAGAACAACACCCGGAGACAGCGACGAGGAAGAACATGCGCAGCGTGAAGGGAGGCGAAGCTAAGTTGGCCGTAAGAGGAAGTCGCGCGTCCACCTTCACTCGAACTAGGGAAACAGCAGAAGGGAGGCAACCGCAGGTAGCAGAACAAGGAGGCGCGGGGCAGGAGACATTGCGATCCGCCAGAAGAAGAGGTACCGCGAATGGAACTACGGCAGATGCTACCAGCGATAGAGCTGCACGCTGTGGATATATCTAGAAAGGAGAGAAACAGCGAGAGCAGCGGCAGCACCAAATCTGGAAGGAGGGCAAGCGGGGCGCTTCACGTAGCCATGCCCAAGGCTAACGCATCACGGTGCCATGATCGTGAGACTCATGAAGCTCCCCGCCTGGTTCGAACACGATCCTGAAACGGGGCACAGAGAGGCGAGAGGCGAGAGGCGAGGGAAGGGGGTGGCGGTGACAAGCAGGAAGGGCGAAAGGAAAGGATTGCTCTGATACCAAGTTGAGAGAAAAATAGCCGAAAATTATTATTGACGATTAGGGTAACAGATGAAAAACAAGGTATTAACGGGTAGAGTCAAGTAATGAACCCTTAACAGAAACCCGAACCGCTAATAGAAGGAAAACATAAAGCATTCATTCTAACACAAGTAAGCAAAATACAAAATGCATAAGTAACATGAAAAAAATTTCCAAAAGCATATGACAAACAAAAGAAAACCAAAGAGTAATCAAATCTACTATACTAAAGGCTAGTTGTTCTAACAACTTATGAGAATTTGGAACCAAACTCTTGGGCTTTCTTTTTATGACAGTAATTGCTCTATAACAGAGAAACATTTTTAACAATAAACTAATGAAGCTGCAAGCAACTGAAGAGAATATATAAAATTAGTCAATAAGTCTTAATGAAAACTTCGCTATAGATGGTTTTCAATCAAATCCATTTAGATGTGCTGGTCCAATATTGGATTAGTACATATCAAGCATACTGACACATCTATATTGTCAATCATATCAACATAATGTGTGGTAGAGAATGGTTTTTGAAACCATGGATCTAATTTGTAGCATTAGAAAATGTCATTTGGATAGTAATTGACTGTGTGCACTTGTCTGGAGGAGCAATAAGAGGACCAGCATTTTGTGAACATAAGACATTTTTTCATCCATTTAGGATAGTCTCATTAAAAGATTAAGGTTTTGCAATAATAGATAAGGAGGTGTAAAAGCATGATAAGATATGGATAAACAATAGTAAGCGATAAACAGTAGATCATTTTCCTTAACAAAGCACGATAGAAAACTCAAAATTGGAGAAAATGAATGGAAGATTGGTAGAAGTCAATGGTGACAAGAGATGAACCTTAGAATAATGAATGCGTCAGCATAAGCTTAAAATGAAGGGTGAGTGGATAAAGTGGTGCAAAAAGCCTTCGGCATAGTAGAACTTTGTGAATTTTGCAGGCCTCGGTGGATGGAGTAGTTGACGATTGATCAATACTCCAAAGTCGCTTTAGTTTATCGATTTTAAAAGGTAGAATAAGATGGATAAAAAATAACTAAATAGTTCAGTGGGCGATTAATGTAATTGTTTTAGTGTAATTTGAATATAAACTGCTTACATTACATGAGAACCATCCTCAATTGACACTAGAGGACATGATGTATCAAATATAAGATAATGAAGAAAAAAACTAAGGTTAGTTGTTTTATATGAGGGGAAGCCTATGAATCTAAGATCTAAGGAACTATAGAAGAGGCCAAAGAAGTTATACCATGGGTGAGGAAAATGGAGTCAGTGAATGTCAGATCAAATGGTTGTGCTTTGGAGGTGGATTGAGTGGGATAATCATCTTCAATAGCCAAGATAAGTCTCCAAACTTTCTTTAATTTTTTTTATGAATGATAATTGGATTTTCCATAGTGAATGCAAGGGCATAGGGAGTTGTGGTCATACCACAACCATGCCCCCTAACCATTGATGTGTGCTCACCCGTACCGCAAGAAGAAGCAAACTGTAGCAGTACTCTCTACAAGAACCGAGGGAACGACATGAATGATAGAAGCAAAGGTTACATGCATATTCTATGCAAAAGTTGAACCAACTGATTGGAATTCAGTTAAATAACCAAAATGACTAACTGAATAAGAAAGAATATGGTAGAGTTATCCAAATATCTAACAATTAGCTAGCCATACTATATGATTGATATATCTTTATCTGTTCTTGGTTTCTTGTTTTGAGGATAATTGAATGAAGGTGCTGGATAAATGACAAAAAGGAAAGTTGTCATAGCATAAGTCCGCTTGTATATTGCCTAACTGTTCTAGGAATGGGGTTTGACTTTGCACATTAATTTGTAGATTTTCTAATTAACAAAAAGATGTCCATATTCTGCATACTGTAAGCTTTGCTTATGTCAATAGTGGCACATATTACATCTGATATAGGTTAAAGTTTTTTACTTTTTCCTTCAAGTATTGTATTGATTTGATGGCTCACAAGATATTTGAGCTTCGCCACTTGACAAAGGTCCAACGATGGCTGGAGAGAAGCCACATTGTCATGATATATATGTATAAATGTTATTCTTTGTGCAGATATGTCCTCTGCTGCCTTCATTGAGCCCCTCCCTATTATTGACTTTGTCGTTCAACTTCTGAATAGAGATATCCGAGCAAGGCCACTCTCTGATGCCGATAGGGTGAAGGTCAGTTTTCAATTTAGTTTTTTTGTTTATTTTCCTTTCTAGAAATTTAAGTTTCTTAGTTATATGTATGTACTGTTTATCTCTCATAATTTAAAATGTAAAACTGATTGTTTCTCTTTTAATTTTCCAATAAAATTAGATGTAGGTATTTTCAAGTTAAATCTATGAGAAAGCTTAGTTTTCTACAATACCATTATAGCAAATAAGCATACACGAGCTTTTGATAGTTTTATCGTAATATGTGGTTGCATCATACATGTATTTACCTGCAGATCAAGAAGGCTCTGAGAGGTGTAAAGGTTGAGGTGACACATCGGGGGACCATTCGAAGAAAATATCGTGTATCTGGTTTAACATCACAGACAACTAGGGAGTTAACGTAGCTTATCTATCTTTTTTATGTAGTTCTTGCAGACGACACGGTTTTTATGCACTGATATCCGGTAAAAATAGTTTTGCAGTTGATGAAAGAGGTACAGTGATGAAGTCTGTCGTGCAATATTTTCGAGAAACATATGGTTTTACCATCCAGTATACCAATTTGCCCTGCCTACAAGTTGGCAAGCCGCAGAGACAAAATTACTTACCTATGGAGGTGCAAGCACCTACGCTGTTATCTGCTTTCATGGATCATTTAAACCCTCAACTTTAAGCATATATGTGCTGATTTAATTGATATGCTTGTAGGTATGTAAGATTGTGGAAGGACAGAGGTACTCAAAAAGATTGAATGAGAAGCAAATAACTAGTCTTTTGGGTATGACATGCCAGCGGCCTTGGGACCGAGAGCTTGATATTATACAGGTACCATATTAGATCATCCCATAAGCTAACAGTTTTACTCTGATTAATGATCTCTTTTTCTTCTTTTCAACATTTTGGTCATCGTCATTCAAACACTATTGTATTTCATCTAGAAAATATCCAAGTACTCCTTCCATAACATGGGGCATTAGTGTTTGTTATAATTCCCCATAATTATGAGATACTTGACCATTCAAATTTTCTCTTTTATATTATTCTGCACAATTCGTTACTTCTCTTTTAAATGGCATTTGTATTATCTAGATCTATGATGTAAACAATGAATTTTTTGTTTCATAGTTTGTTTTACTAAAACATTTCCTATTTTTTACTTTTATAATTAGGTATGACAGTAATAAACATTAAGAAATTTATTGTGGATACCAAAATTGGTTAGATTATATCTTTATGTTCTATTGCCATGTCATGTGCATCAACTAATCATTAGTTTTTTTTTTCTTAAACTTCATATGGAATATTTGGCTTCCTGATTGTGGTATCTTGAAGTATTACTTTGAGAATCTCGGAGGCCTTCAGCTGAAGCATAAAGACCATAGTTTATACTCCTTTTGCTTTCCTTGGAAGATCTACTTGGTTATGCTTGAAGCTTGCATTGATTAAACAACCATTAAACATTTTGTTAGAAGAAGCCATCAAAATATCTGTAGCGACGTGCACATACTCGTGTATCCACAACAACTAACCACAATTGTTCTTGATTTAAAAGTTCTATTTTCTAATACATGTGTTATTTATCTTCAGACTGTTCATCATAATAACTACAATGAAGACCCTTATGCTAAAGAATTTGGTATCAGGATCCATGAGAAACTTGCATCAGTTGAGGCACGTGTTTTACCTGCACCATTGGTATGCACGTAATAAATCAAATAAAAATTTGATAATAGCATTTTTCTTTTTGTATCAACTATTCTGCAGCTATTATCTCATAGGAGTACACTGTTGAATTAATGAAACCTTGCAGCTTAAATACCATGATGCTGGCAAAGAAAAGGATTGCTTGCCAAGAATTGGGCAGTGGAATATGAAGGATAAGGTACTACATGAAGCTGACCATATTTTCCTTTCGTTAGTTGGAGTTTATACTATCTACATAATAGCACAGCAGTACACTCCCGCCTTATGTTTGAAGTATCTTGTGTCTATATCAATTAACCTACGGGACATTTGTGCTCACGAAATACTGAGTAATTACTTTATTATTTAAACCATATTTGTAAAGGACATTACTCTTATTGAATTTGCCATCTCTGGTGTGTTTTGGGTATATGTTATGTTCAAAAGTTTCCTCATAAACTCGCTTGTTTTGAATATGCAGTCTAGATTTTGCAAGTCTAATTTCTTTTCCATTATCCATAGTCACTATTGTTATTCTAGACTCTCTGACTTTTTTTTTGGGACTTCTTTTTTACACCCTAATACTGCCACCGAAGTATAACAACTTTCCTGAGACCACAGTCCATGAATAAATAAAACAAGTCTATCTATTACATAAGTCTAAGAAATATACAATAATTCCACCATGTATATAATCAAATTTTACATCAATGCATGCCTCAGCTAATACAAAAACATGTCCCAACATCTAACAAGACTAATCCATGTATATCTTGAAACATATAAGCTTATAAGTATATATAATTATAAATCAAATTTCCAAAAATGAATAAATTACATACTTTCCTCATAGCATAAATAAGCATGGCTTTTCAACCATCAATGGATTTGATCATAAGATCCTTTATAGAAATAGATATAAACATGGGATCAATCCAAAAATTCTGAACTTAACAAATAATGTCATACATGAACTACTATAATCATAATATGAATCATCAAGTTAGATCAAAAGATCATAAATATGAGATCATAAACTGATATAATAATGAGATTTAAATCAAAATATGCTAATGATCATGAACATAAATAGACTTAATCCTGACCTGACAGATGTGTCACTAACATCAAACAAACTATGATCATAAGATTAGAAAATAAACATAATGATATAATTATAACTGAGGTTAACCAACTTCACCAAGATAAACACTAAGATAAATTAGAGTGATCCCTAGATCACTATCTTAACCTGATAATCACCAATATAACTAGAATGATCATAAGATCACAAACATGACAGAAGTGGTCATCAACAACAAGCATAACCTGAGTATGTAAAATCATAATGTCTTAAACTGGTTGGATTATATCATCCTCCTCGGTCTCAATGACAATCAATTCTTGTCTTTGTCAATTTATACATAAGAGCCAGAATAATTACCAGAATCATGATGCATCCTATGGCTATTCTTTTTTTCTTCCATCGGGTATCAGTTTCACATAAATTTACTAGGCCAACTTACAATCAAATGTTAAGCCTTATGCAATTCCAAGAAGTTACAATTTTTAATCAAATGATAGATTTTATGTAAAATCTAATGAATTCACTTTTTGATCAAACATCAAATTCAGGCTATGTCATAATTAGTTTGATTTCTAATTACCATGGTAATTTATCATTATACGTAGGTCATGTCCAAGTATCATATAAATATCATGTCTTAACCTTATATGTCAAATCATGATATTATATGTTTTCTTGAATCCTAGCCGTAAACCTTATACTTTAAGCTTTAGACTTTAAATCTTAAACCTTCAATCTTCAACCATAAGATTCATCACATTAGGCTTTAAACCATGAACCTAACCAAGTTCTTATATTCCCAGGACCTAAGTTCAAGTTCCCCCACTTTCCTGATTCTATAATATATGAATAAATAAAATAAGTCTAGTAATATTCCATTAGAATCAAAGGAGGGAAGACTAGTAATATGAACAAAGTATAATAATAAAACTAAAATGCATGAGTGATAAAACATAGATAATACTACATGTATAAAAAGCTGAACTACAACTATACAGCCTATACTGAAAGCTATAACTAATTTAATTGGTTTAACTGAACTGTTATCATACTTATAACTATAATATGGATATGAGCACACTACACCTGGCATTGGGGGTTGTCACTCTAGAACACATAATGGGGTGGTAAACCACACTCGTGGGGAACACACGCCACCATGTGTTACGAGCCTCATTGTATGCCATAAACCAGGGACCCGAGTCATCCACAAATGGATACTATGTAAGGCTATGTATGCTCAATCATAGTAACATGCAAGGTTAATAAAATTGCACATCAAGATTGATAAAACTATTATAGAGAAGATTTTATACTTACTGAATCAACTGGAACAAGGAACAACAAATCTTATCTACAAAAATCTAGTTTGAGGTCTTACCTCTTTAGATATCATGATCAATTTGCACAATAGATTTACATATGAACATCATCAAATCGATGTTTCATTCAATCTAAAACTATAACCCGTCAGAGCACACACCCTGGAGCTTAGGTAACCAGTCTTGGATCAACTAAACCAAATAGAATTATGTTGAACTAGTTATATTAACCTTGAGCCAACCTAAATGGACACTTAAACCTAAAATTTCATGAAGTATTCAAATTGTTAAATGACAAAATATGGTACTATTGGATAGAAAATTTTGTAAGCTTTCTAATGAGTATCTGAATCGGCAAAAATGGGATTGAAATCATGTTAAACCGGTCCAACAACTAGATCTCGTTCAACCTTGAAATTACAACAATATGTTAAGTCAGTCTATATCAGAAATCGACCTAGACTGCAAATTAGACCCAAACCATGCATAAATTTGGTTTAATCCTTAAACCAGCATTGCCGCTCGCTTTGCCATGCAAGGCTGTTGGACCCAAGTTCCATGCTTGCACTGATGAGCTCTCTGACACATCTCTATTCGTCCCCAAACTTTGCTGGATTGGCAGCGGTGAATGACCACTTAATAGCGAGCTTCCGACACTGGTCGGAGAAGCCTAACTTGAGCAATGGGAACTGACGGCGGCGACATCGCCGTTGATATTTAAATCAACACAAAACTTAACCAAACACGATACAAACATATAGGAAGATAACTTACCTCATAAAGATGAAACAAAGTTCTAGTTGACAAAATTTAGTTGACAAAATTGCATTGCCATCCTCGATGGAAGTCTCCTCGATGGAAGTCGAGGTGACACCTAAATTTTGGTAATGATTCAATACTCCGATTCTAACAACAAGTCCAAGTTTCAGAAGCAATAGGGTTTTCAAAGAAACGATGCAAAATTTGCCCTCACTTTAAACCCTTTGAAGCGCCCTGATCGAGCCTCGTCACTGTCGTTGTCGCTAAGAGATGCAGGGAAGACAACTACATCAATCCGTTGCCGTAGGCAAACACTAATTCAAATAAAATTTTTGCCACTTGAACATGATTCACACTGCCAGCCCATTGGTTTGGTGCATCACAAGTTCAAGGTCCTTCGACCACACAACTAAAACTTTTATTTTTATTAGTTTTTAATCTTTTAATTGTTTAATAATTTATATTAAGTCATAATAAATGAAGGAAGATTCTAAAAATTCTAAAATATTATTTCTGATATTCTAAAAATATTTTTGGATATTAAATCCAAAATTTGGGGCATTACATGTTTTTAAAATTAGCACATTTTCTCATGCTCCACTTTAGATTGATAATTCTTCACATGCTCGAATTCTGGCTGTTATGTTTCAGAATCTTTATGTTTTATTTATTTTTGTGGTCTAGAAAGTGGTGAATGGAGGGAGAGTAAATAATTGGGCATGCATCAATTTTGCACGGAATGTTCATGAAAGCGTTGCTCATAGATTTTGTTATGAGTTGGCACGGATGTGCCAGACATCTGGAATGGTATGTTCCTTTCATTTTCTTGAAATTGTTTACCTTGCGCAAGTTCTTCTGACAATCTGTCAGATATTTGATTTGCAATCTTGTCCATTTATTTGCAGGAATTCTCTCTTGAACCACTACTTACTCCATTAAGTGCAAGGCCAGACCAAGTGGAAAACTATTTAAGGGCACTATACTGTGATGCAATGAGCTTACTCCAACCCCTGGGCAAAGAACTTGATTTACTCATTGTAATATTGCCAGATCATAATGGTTCTCTTTATGGTATAACCTAGCTCTTTTTTTATCTACTGTTATTTCAAAACCTTAATTAGGCTGTATTGTTGATTCATACAGGTGATCTGAAACGGATATGTGAGACAGAACTTGGATGGATTTCACAGTGCTGTTTGACTAAACATGTTCTTAAAATCAGTATGAATTATCTGGCTAATGTTGCTCTAAAGATAAATGTTAAGGTTGGTTAAGGTGCTTTAGTTATAGGTTTACTTTTCCCTCAAAGCTTCCTACTCTGGAAAAGGTGTTGCATAACTTGCATTCAACAGGTTGGAGGTAGAAATACTGTTCTGATGGATGCCTTGAGTATGCGAATACCACTTGTTAGTGATAGACCTACAATCATATTTGGTGCTGATGTAACACATCCTCATCCGGGGGAAGAGTACAGCCCTTCTATTGCAGCTGTAAGAAATTTCTCAATGTGAATTTGGATCTGTAATTTTTATTTTGTCTGGATGGTTAACTTCAGTTTTGTAATATATATCAGGTTGTTGCTTCTCAAGACTGGCCTGAGGTAACCAAGTATGCTGGTCTGGTCTCTGCGCAGGCACATCGTCAGGAGCTGATTCAAGACCTCTATAAAACCTGGCAAGATCCAAAACGAGGAACAGTTACCGGCGGCATGATTAAGTATGCCTATACTCAATTGTCGTTCTCACCATTAAGAATAGAAGGTTATATTATTTTTCTTTTTCGTCATTTCCAGAAATTCGTCTTACCATGCAACATTTGCAGGGAGCTTCTTGTTTCATTTAAAAAAGCTACTGGACAAAAACCACAGCGAATTATATTTTACAGGTATGATTATCCAAAGCTGTTTGCCATAATCAAATTTCTCCCACTAAGATAAAAATGTCTATGTAGGGATGGAGTTAGTGAGGGTCAATTCTATCAAGTTTTACTCTATGAACTTGATGCAATCAGAAAGGTAAAATTGTTTGGACATTGCTGTTTTCCGATCTTTAGTTTTTTTAATTAAGAGACGAATTTCTCTGATCTACTTTGCTGATGTCATCATTTCTATAATTTTTTTTTTTTGACATAGGTAAGTTAAGTAATGAGAGCGGGGTTTGACCCCAAGACCTTGTTATCAACAACAAAGATCCTTACCATTTCTATAATTCACTCTCATATCCCAGGCTTGCGTTTCCCTAGAAGCGGATTATCTACCTCCAGTAACTTTCATAGTTGTTCAAAAACGCCACCACACTAGGCTATTTGCAGATAACCATAATGATGAATATTCCATCGACAGACAAAGTGGAAATATTCTTCCTGGTTAGTGTCTTATATCTGACCCCTTGAAATGTTTATTAAATTCATGTACGATTATATATTTTTCTTAGTTCTCACTATGTTTGATTCTTAAATTCTTGTTTCCTTGAGATATTGAAGTTTAAATTTAAACTATTTTATTTTTGAATTGTAGGTACTGTAGTTGACTCAAAGATATGTCATCCAACTGAGTTCGACTTCTACTTATGCAGTCACGCTGGCTTGAAAGTAAGCTCTTTATAAGTCACTTTTTTTAGCATGAAGTTTTAAGTACCGATCCGTAACACATGTGGTATATACACATATTGCGCTGACCGGATAATATAGATCAGTATTTAAATCTTCAACACATTTTGTAAAATTGCAAATCAAATTATGCTTGATACCTTAATGTTTAATCATACTATTGTTTTAAATACTGATCTATACCACAGGATAAGCTCGCTACTTATCAGTTCCTTGTACATGGTATATATGTACACACACTCTAGATATAGTGTATTATATATTAATATATAATATATAGGTCATCATTTTAAATACTTACATAGTATATATGTACACACTCCAGATATAGTGTATTATATATTAACATATAATATATAGGTCATCATTTTAAATACTTCCTATATTAATACACAAAACAGGGTTGGTAAAATACTGGTCTAGGGGGACTGGTACCAGGTACATATACCTGCACATATAAGTATTTTAAACCTTCTTTTGAACCTTTAATCATAATATATGAAGGGCACAAGCCGACCTGCTCACTACCACGTCTTGTGGGACGAGAACAATTTCAATGCCGATGCATTGCAAACTCTGACGAATAACCTTTGTTACACGTAAGATATCTTCTTCCGTATGCTCCGAAAGCTATTGTTTGTTGGTTTCTAGTTTAAGATGCGTTTTCTCTTTTGCAGTTATGCAAGATGCACGCGATCCGTGTCTGTAGGTATGCTTTTTGGAGTTATCATTTTGAAAATATGTGATTTGGCATGGATACGTATTTTACTTGAGGAAGAGATGTATATGCATCAGCTTTAGCATTCTTTGGGCAAAATGATGACCCTGACCGAATCATTTGCCTTTGCTAGTGCCTCCTGCATATTACGCTCATCTGGCTGCATTTCGAGCTCGGTTCTATATGAAACCTGAGACATCAGATAATGGTTCTTCAGCAAGCGGAGCATTTGGCCGCGGAGCTTCTGCTGGTGGCGGCCAATGCGGAGCTCGTGCCCGGGGTGCTGCTGCTACTGTTAGACCTCTTCCAGCACTGAAGGAAAATGTGAAGAAAGTCATGTTCTATTGCTGAGTCTATCTACTAAAACCAGCGTGTGCTACTTCCCAAACTATTTAAGGGCTATATGAATCTTTTGTGACTTGTATCTCACTCTAAGTTGTGTACATTGTGGTCATCCATCTACGATTGCTATACGTTGCTCTTTTGAACATACTGTGGTAGTTCAACAACTGTAAAATACTTGACTGATTCCATTGCAGCATAAATGCATATCTAATTTTGTGCCTCTAGTGTGACTTATATCTCACTTTAAGTTGTGTACATTGTGGGCACCCATCTACGATTGCTATACGTTGCTTCTTTTGAGCATGCTGTGGTAGTTCAACAACTGTAAAATGCTTGACTGATTCCATTGCAGCATAAATGCATAATTTTGCTCACAAATCTCATTACGTTGGATAAATTCACAAGTTATTTATTGCAAACAAACGAATTGCACACTCAATGCCTCTTTTATATTCTCTATTAGCGTTGGACACTATTATTACTTGATTGAAGAAGCATCACTCTCATGGCTCCAGCAGAAAAGGCATCTTTGGTGTGAAATATTCTGTAATCATCCTGAGAGCATCTTGTATTCAAGAACTACCCAACAGCCTAAGCATGCAACGATTGCAATCATTATGAAGATTAGGGAAAGCACAGGGATTGGAAAAGTCGATCGTCTTACCTTTGGATGCGCGATTGTGTCCGCCTGCATTGGTCAAAGTAAAACGATCATGTTGTCATCTACTTATCTTGGATTTAGTTCCTAATTTAAAGCTGACAGGTAAATAATGGCTGCATGCACTTGCCTTGGAGCAATCTGAGATGGAGGCCTTGACGAAGTCCTTGGAGCTGGTGGTGGCGGTGGTGGTGGCGCCTGCTTAGCCTGGTTGATTGGGGATGAGATTTTCTTTGCCTGCAAAGGAATGATTTCCTCAACAAGAAGGCCGGAAAGAACACTGCGAGTTTCAGTTTTTCAACTCACCAAGTTCCTGAACTGAAGATTGTACAGCAGGTGGAGGTAACGCTGCTTGGCCTGTTTCTCCTCCTTGGTTAGTAGTTGCCTCCAAAAGCTGTAGATCGACCCCATGTTCAGCACCTTGTTGGCGTAGATCTTCCATGTGTAGCTGCCAAATCAAACGCAGCGTGTCGTCATTCACTGGTCGCGTTGCACAAGAATGACGCCCAATTGATGGACTATTACCATTCGTTGATGCGTTGGAGGCCGGCGGAGGAGACCCTGTTCCAGTAGCTGCTGTCAAGCTTGCACTTGGCGAAGAAATCTGCAATCTTGTTGCTCGATTCCTCGCCGTCGTTGGGATTGATATGGAAGCCGGAGACACCGTCGACGATGATCTCGGCCGGGCCTCCTTGGTTCGTGGCGAAGGTGGGCAGTCCACAGTTCATCGCCTCTATTACTGTCAGACCAAATGCTTCGTACAGTGCAGGCTGAAACCAAGCAGAACTTACGCAAATTTCAGCTAATAATCCTCGTCCATTGCCATGAAAAAGTAATTAGCATCGGCAGACCTGCACGAAGGCGCCTTTGGTGTCCGCAATGCACCGATAGAGCTCGCCGTTTCGAACGCGATCGTTCTGCGCCGCAAGCCAACGCAGCTGGCCTGCCAGTTGATACTTGGCGATGAGCGAGTGCATCTTCCTGATTTCGGCTATTTCCTCCCTGTCCTGGGATTTCGAGGGGTCGAGGAAGCCCGCGACGACGACCAGGTTCACCAGCTCTCTCAGCCGGCTACTCTTCCCGTACCACTCCACCAAGCCCGTCACGTTCTTCACCGTGTCCAGCCTCGCCATCGTGAAGATTATCGGCTTCTTTCGGTCCATAAGGAAGCCCCTGTCTCGACCAACAGGAACCCGAGTCAATGGAATGGTGGAAGATGGAGCTAGAGGTGTGTGTGTATGCAGTACGTGTGCTCATCGTTCTCTGTTTTGTTGTAGAGAAGCTCTTCAATGGCGGGATGAAATGAAACGAAGCGCCTCTCCGTCTGGGTGTAGGGGAAGTACACCGATTGGTCGGCTCCGGGGGAAGCGATGTTGAACTTGGGGTCGAAGACGTTGATGCCGGAGACGAACCGGCACAGCCCGGGCATCGTGAATGCGTGGTGGCTCTCGTACTGCCCCACCCTGTCTTTGCTGCATTGCCGATAAAAGATTGTTCTTGGATTAAGCACAACTCCCCACATGATCCTACTGTTCTCCAAGACCAGCAATTATCTACCTTCCAGCAATTTCTTGGTACGTACTGGTGATGATGAAGTCGGAAGCGTTCATTGAAATCATGTCAGCTGTGAATTGGCACGAGAAGTGGTACTTTGGATCCAGTTCCTTCCAGTTGACATCTGAATCCTCATACTTGGTCTTCTCAAGAGCATGTGCTATAGTAGCCTGTTTTTCAGGAAAACAAGTAAATACTTGTTTCCATAAGCATTAGAAGTAGAAAGGCAAATTTGTGGAACAAGGATTCAGAATGAAGAAATCAAAGTTGAGGACACCTGAGTCACTCCCAGTTTCCTTGCCATGAGAGTTGCTACCAAGTTACCATCCGTGTAGTTCCCTATTATCAAGTCCGGTTTGTCTTCTAAGATGTCAAGAACTTGGCCAGTGGCATCCTGATTAATAATGATCCACACACACAAATGATTTAGCAGAACTCAATCATTCAAAAGCTTATTTGGAAGAAAGAAGCCTCAACATCACCTGAGCATATCTCTCCAGGTAGGGATAGATGTCAAAACGAGAAACCCATTGCTTTAGTTCTCCAACCTCGGTCTTAAATGGCACTCGAAGGATGTGCGAGTGCTTGGTGTTCAGAATTGGCTCCAGTGCTTGGTTGCACTTGGTCCCCTTGGCTTCTGGTATCAGCCTAGTCACCTTGCATCAATAGGTGGAATCAGTTTAAGCACTACATTGTTGTATTAGTATTTTTGTACTTTTCATTCTATATGATACTTTGTGATTTTAGTTTCAAATCTTTCTTAGATTAATCTAAACGCTAACTTCTTTGACTGCTGTCTCACGTGTCATCCATGTTAGAGATGATGTGGAACATTAGTCGGTACGGTGGGATGGCATGTTGGAATTGCTGCATTGAGGATAGCATAAGATAGCTAATTAACCTATAATAGATTAAATCTAAATCCTCAAGTCTTGGAGTAAGCTTGAAAATGTTCCAACTTTGGGTAAAGGAGACACGCAATCAAAACTGGTATATGCTAGGCCTACATAAACACTGTATTCTCTGATGATTTAGTAACAACTTAAGTGAAATCATGGTCTTACCACAAGGATTCTAGGTGTGAAATTCAAACCTTGCCGCTTGATCCTAAGAATCAATTCTTCTTCCAGGGCTCTTACTTGGTCTAGAATGTAGACAACCTACACCAAGAATAAGCAGATGAAATGCTTATAGTCTGACAATATAATTGGGTAGTGAATAAAAATATTTTGCACATGAGAGTGGAGAACTCCTGATATGAAAGACCCCTATTTGAGCCGTTCGATCAAGCGGGTTTCATGTTGGTTCGTCCTATCAAAACACAAAAAGTGAGACCCGCCTAATACTGCAGCCCAATAGGAATTAGGAGCCTTCATATCAAGACACAAAAATCTCTTCAGTGCAAAAGACTTTTAATCCTCAGCTGATTGCTGCCGTCTGCACAAATTCATTATATGAAATCTACATGTACCTGTCCACCGGTATCAGGCAAGCCAAGAACATCTGCTTGCCCAAAATAGCCATGGGGAGAGAAGATGACGACATTGAAAATGGTTGGAACTCTATCAAAAAATTTCTCTATATTCACAGGATCTGGTGCTTGAAGAACCTCAGAGAGGCAATGGAGTGTATCCTTGACTCTTTCCGCCGTGTCACCCCATCCTTTCTCCAAACCCCATTCTTGGAATCTGCAGAAACAAACATTACATATGACAATTGATTGAAGTAGAGCAACTTTTTTACTTTTCTTTTGTGCTTCTATGTGGTCCTTATAGTTAGGATTCACCTTTGTTCAAACTTGGCAAATGGCATAGTTTTAGGAAGAGTGCTGACATCTCCTTCTGCCAAGATTAATGCTGCCTGAAGTCTGCTTACACTATGAATGGTATTATTGATCATTAAATTCTGCAAAAACAACTAAAATATTGTAAAAAAAAAAAGAAGTAATACAATGATAGAAATCAGGATATGAATGAATGCATTCTTACTTCTCCTCTGTGCTGAAGAGCCAACAAGTAGTCCAATAATGGCTTCACATTGCTTGGATTTTCGTTCAATTTTGCTGATAAGAATCTGGATATGAACTTCATGCCATTCCCTATTGAAGAAGGCAAGGCGATATGAGGTGTTGAGAAATCGAAGGCCCCAAAATCCACTTCTAGTGCATTCTCGTCATTTGCCCTACAAAATGTGTGAATCAGTAATCTATTACATGATTCATGTTTCTTGCAGTTTGTTTCATACCATGTCTCATCATAAATTGTTTCTTTAAACTTCAAGTACTCTGCAGCAGTAATGTCATAGGCCTGTAAATCCTCTGAATTGATTTTAACATACTCCCATATTCCAGGATGTCGCCTCACAGCACATACAACAAGCGGAGGAAGAATGACTGCTTCCTGCCATTGGCAGTTTCTAAGCGTGAGATTTTTTTTTCCGCTCTTTGCATAGACATGAGCTCTGAAAGCAGCTACAGAGAGCATAAAAGAATTCTCTACCTGGGTTGAAGAAATAATTAAGCCGAGAAATCCATCCATTAGCTTGTTCCTCTCAACCTTGTCATCTATCGTGCTCTCGAACTCTTGCATCAGTTGTTTGTTCTTCATGAGCCTCTTGCCTTTTGAAACATACCTAAACGATCAATTGGAACACGAACACACATCAAAATGAGTTGGAAAAAGTGGTCATGCCACAAAAATGAATGAATGGAACCAATTAATGTAGTAGTAGTCTGCTTGTACCTTGCAAAGCACTGCTTCATGTGATACCTGATCTGCCTCAGGGCTGCCGGCAGGGCATCTGCAATGCTTTCTGATCTCCTAAAGTTGCGGTTGGCACCCACCATTGTCAATATCTTGGAGTTGCCGAAAGAATGCAGCTGATATGATCAACGCCCGAGGTCTAATCAAGCAGGCTGTATACCCTGGTTTTCGCACAATTTTGAGGTGTCAAATTTATATCAGAGATTTCCGACAGTTCATTCAGATAGAAGGAATTATCTTACTTGGTCTGTTGGAAAGTAGGAATCTTGGATTTGCTAGCTGGAACGAGAAGCTCAATGGCAGAGGATCCTGCACATTGCTTGAAGGACTAACCCACTTTTTCTAGCAAATGGTGCAGGAAGAAAAAGTAAGTAGCAAGAAAAGGATTTGAAAGGAGTTCCTTGTTTGTTTTGCAAAGCAGTCAAGTTCCATTCTTCTGAAATCCTTTTGCCATGTCAGAAAAGAGACTTACGAGTGAGGTTTGGAATGAATACATAGGATCCCTTCTGAATGGATCAGGCAGGCTTAGCGAAACAGTAAAGACAATATTTTTTGTGTGTGTTTTGAACTTTTGATCATTGCTCATGTCAAGATCCAATGATCAGATTGTTGATACTCAAAAGATTTTATATAAAAAAAAACACTATAAAGAGCCCATTCCTAGGATCATATAATGTTGGCTTTTAACCAATGTAAAGCAGACACCCGTACCTGCGACAAAACTCTTCGACAGTTCTCAGGTTTAAGTAGTTCATGACAAGAAAAAAAAAAAGAAAAGTAGTTCATGACAACGTCTAGAGTAGCATTTGTATCGAAAATACATACACTTCTACAACCAGCAGCACTCGACTACCCAGTATACCATATGAGTGTGATATTGTGAGCAACAGTAAGTATTGAGATTGTGTGATACTGTAAGAGTTGGCTCTATGAGCTCGTTAACTAGCAATCTACATAAAAAAACAAAAAAAACATGAGAAACGATATAGCATGGCAAGTACCAGTGTTCTATGATACCGGTACTGAATCTAATTAAAGAGTTGTGCAATCTATTTACCATCTTAACTGGAATAAACCATGTCAACCGCTGTAAGTTCGTTACAAGTAGTAGAGAATGATACAAGTAATCCTTGGGAGGACCTCTCCTCAATTATTAATATTGATCAGAATGTCGGCTGGTGCACAGAACAAATATACTCTTGAGCACGGTGCACGCGCCTTAATTGGAAATCATCATTAATTTACTTTACAGCAGAGAATAAATCCGAATGAATAGGATTTCAACTTTCTAATGATTGGAGATCTAACGACGACAAACACAACAAAAGAACAGGTTAATCCACCTACAATGAATAGATTAGCTCAAGCTAAATCGAGTATTTACAAAGTTTCTTTACACTCTACAGTAACAAGGGACCCCATTGCTTAATCCATATTTGCACGTGGACAAGCTAAATTAGCTTGTACTAATCATAAGAACTTTTCTGCCCGGGTGATTTTCACAACTGGAGTAGCGATATTCTGTATCAAAGAATGTTCTGAGTCCAAATTGATATATTTATATCTTCTGAATCTTTTAGCCTGAAGTTGCACTATCCAGCTGAGTCCTGGTAACGAGGACACCTTCTTCCCACATCTCAGTCCACCTATAAAGGGCAAACATCATACAGGATTATCCAAGTAAACCATGAGGACAGGAAAGTGAAAACTGATTACGAAACAATGTTTTCAATTGATCATAACAACTAGGTCATGTGACATCAGTTGCTTCTTATGTTGAGGTTATTAAATATGGGAATGACACAAGTTTTTAAAACTGATCCATACATGTGTTTTAGAATTGAACCAGACCAGTATGGTATCCGTACCAACACACCAGTATTGACTTGGATCGTGTGCCAGTACTTGAGTAGACTGAACTGTTTTGGGCGATATGCCTAAGTACCAGACTGACTTTTAAAAGAATATCACTAGGTTTTGATGTACTCGTTATTGTAGCTGGAGAATAATTATTTGTTTTCAATCTATTTATCTTCATATTCTTCTTGTTTAACACATTTTACTCCTAAAATACTCTCATCCAAGTAAGGGTTGTTATGTTACTAGTAGACATAAGCAAAAATGGATCTAGCCCAATGCTGCCTTACAGTGATAAGTGACAACCTTTTGTGAACATTTTCCTCTTATTTGTGCTGCCTTACTGTTTTTCTCCCACAACTATTCTAGAGTAGGATTATAGCAAAGAGGATTTGAAAACTACAAATGTGATTGTAGTTTTAAGCCTATGAAAATAGTTGAATATGCTTCATATGTAATCACAAAGCATACCGTATCTAAACAGGGGATGCAATTTAGCCATATGAATGTGGTTCAGTTTCTTAGAATATTGGACATTAAGAACGGGGTAAAAAAATATTAAATTGCATGGTCCAAGAGCTGGATGAACGTGGACACTAGTGTGGAGCCCAGAATAGAGCAGGGAGCAGGGCCATTCATGACAACATTATCATTGTTGAAGAGGTGGTACATGCTTTGGAACTAAAGGCAAGTATCCTTCTATCATTGTGAAACAAATTCTATGATGCCTTATCTTACAATGCCACCGTAGAAGTTCAAAGTTCGAACTACCTTGCAAAAATTAAACTTCCCTCTCATTCTCTCGAGCTCATTGTTTAATCAATTGTTTTTCTAATTTTTTCAGGAGTAGCAAAGGGATCAGACAACGGGACTTCCCCCTTCCCCTCTGCTGACACTTTTTAGGGAACAACACTCCTTTCTGTGTCAAAGGGAATTCTTTTCCGACTCACCTGATGTACGTCAACAATATTTCACTTGCTTCCCAGCTAATCCTAATTCGTAAGTCTTGAACAGATGTTAATGAGATCCTTACTAATTATGCCAGCTGCACCAACCACCAAGTTAACTTAGACAAATCTGATATCTATATAAATATTTTCCTAGGTATACCCCTAACAGAGTTAAAAGACAAATCAATGATATGCTACAAATCAAAAAAGGTTGTTTTCCTTCAATGTACGTGCATTTGTATTCCCATGCAGACTTCCCTCTCAGAATTTTAATGCTCGGTTAACTCAGTCAAATCCAGTGTTGGTAAATGACAGGATGGGCTTCTCTCACAAGCGGGTAGAGTTAAACTTAATAACTCTGCCCAATACCAATCCTATTTACTGTCTGTCTATCTTTTGGATCCTTCCATCATAAACAAAGCACTCGTATCTCTATTCTTTAGAGAGTTCCTACGATATAATAGTCTACAGGATAGGGGTTTTCATCTTATAGCTTGGAATCAGGTGACTAGTAATCTGAAAGAGAGGGTGGGTTTGGTACCAGTGCCTTAATGACTATGGAACCAGTTCCCCTGCAAAACAGGTCCAAAAATTTCTTGACGGCAAAAACTCCCTTTGGGTTTAGTGCTAAGTGCAACCATTTTACTGGGGAGCAGCTTAAAACAAGTGTGGCTGGAACCCTATATGATGGTATTTCTAACCTTAAAAGGGCTTTGTGGAATTTTAATATCGTATAATCTTTCTTAACATCAAGTCCCTTGTATGTGGTAAGCTACTCTTCTTATGCATCTTATCCTGGGCAATCAATGGAATATGGCTTGGGTAAAGGATTTATTAGTCCTGTAGCTTCCAAGTTGATTCTTATGATGGAAATCTGTGAGTTACAGTTCAGGATAGATGAGTTTGGTCTAATAATTCCAAAAGTCAAGTCTCTTATAGGACGACATATAGGTTTCTTAGGCAAACCTTTTAATTGTATAACCTGGAGATGATCAGATAGGGCACACTCTGGCATCTTAAGGTGGTTCATAAAATTAATACTTTCTATTGGAAACTTCTACGTAGGCTTCCTACAACTAGTCACCTCTGTATTTGTTCAAATGTCATTCAAATTTCCTCTACAGAAAGTCCCTTTATTCGCTTGATCTCACCTTTTTAATCATTGACCCTTTTCCCACTCTACTTGGGGCCTTTGTCATAGAAAGTTGTAGTCTTCCCTTTTGAGGCTTAAGGTTGGTAGGGCAGGGATTGGTGTTATAGTCTATTAATGGCGTAATGCTGGTGCTATTAGAGCCATTATTGCCAAATGGCTATAGGACCATGGTTTTATAAACTGGTCTCCCATACCTTAAGGGTGTATGTACCGGTCTGACTCTACCATTACACGATACAAGATTAGTACTGATCCAGCACAATACATATATATATACATCCTGGTCCACATCTATATTTTAAACCTTGATTAAGACTAGCATCAGAGATATGACATCGAATGCCCTTATTTGCCAATTGTTAGCCACAGCTAACTCTGTTAATTTTTGAACCTAGTCGGGCTGCTTGCTATTTTTCCCTCGCAGATTTCCTGGAAGCCATTTGAATCTATTTTGTAGAGATCAAGTTAAGTGGCTCTTATATGGGGAGCAAAGAGATGGAAGGGTTTGGTTTCATTTGCAGAAATCATCCAAACAATGTTCAGTGGCAAATGGCCATTACCATGCTGGTGATACCTCTATGTCCTTTGAAGCCAAGGCCATTAGATATGGTATCCTTACCACCAGGCAGCTGAACTTCCAGCGTGTTATGGAGTCAGACTATTTTTTCTTTGATTATTTCCATTGGTGGTAATAAACCACATCCTTGGAAAGTAGCCAACATTGTGCACTTAACTGAAGGGTTGTCTAGTGTCAAGTTCACTTATAATGCTAGGGAGGAAATAAGATTGTGAAATGTGTAAGTGGCTAAGTTAGACTATCTTTTCCTTGATTATTTCCATTGGTGGTAATAAACCACATCCTTGGTAAGTAGCCAATATTGTGCACTTAACTGAAGGGTTGTCTAGTGTCAAGTTTACTTTTACTGCTAGAAGTCCGTGTGGGCTAGCAACTTTCTTGTTCAATTGTCTAGAATATGCTATAATTCTCTTGATCGATTAAAATCCTATTTAGTAAAGAAAATATAAGGTAAAAAATTAGGCGTTAACTTGAATCTCCGTGCTAGTATTAAAGGATAAAGTTCAATTGTACATAATTATTAAATGCCACAAAACAGAAGCCTAAAAGTTCCAATTTGCTGATTAGCTTTAAATTCCATTGATTTTTACGTTTCTTAGTGAAACAAATTCGAAAACACAAGCTTATGAGTACCTTGATCCATCAATTTCTATATACAGGCTTTGGCCATGACGCCAACCATTTTTAAAATTGCCAAAATATATGCTGCCGCCCTTAGAATAAAATCTCCCTTCCCCATTGGCCTTTCCTTTCCAAAAGTTTGCAAACCAGCGATCTCCACTACGAAAGTAGAACCAACCCTGCACACACAATAGCAGCTCAATGAGGGAGGAAAAAGAATTAGTAATTAACTTAAAAGCACTAGTACGACTGGAATAAAGTTTCTCCGATTGTGAGGGAATATGTGACTTAGGATTTCACAGATCCAACTAAGATATTCTGAGTTCACAGAAGAACCCTAAAGTTTTTTGGCTTAGTAGCGATTGAAGACGGTTTCTCCCCCATCATAAAGATTGTTGTATCTAGCTCCTGGAACATTTCTTCTCCGAAGGAACTTCAATGAATTAACTTCCAGGTTTGGGAATTACGGGATAATGGAGGACGGACATATAGAAATTCCTTAAACTTGAATCACATAACTGCAGTAACCATGCATTTTCTTATTACAATATGAGAAATTAAATATAACACCATAGGCAGTTCAGATTTCAGAAGAAGAAAATATGGCAAAAGAATTAAAAAAGACAGAACATAAAGAATATATGCACATTGTGGCATGAAAATGAAACTTGGTGTAAGTCCAGAAAACAATATTATCCATGTTCAGTAATAAACTACCTCTAGGTAAATTTTTTTTGACAAATATACAAGCACTAATGATAAGAAAAAGTTTGATCGGAGCACATTTAGAGGAACCAAACGGGAAGCAACATTGATCTGGGCATAAAAACTAGTTCAATCAATATTGCATCAAATGGGGAAATGAGACTTGATATAGTAACCAATGATAGTTATAGTAATAAGGTTCACTGCCCTTCGTATGCAATTCATTTTCATTGTTTTGTTCATGTAACCAATTATTACAAAGATGGTACAGGATGGTATCGTTTTTTTGCAAGTCAAAATAGTTGCAAAATTTGATATTGGACCCATACTCCAAACAATGTATAGACTCATTAAGAAAATTTCATACCTTTCCATGCATAAGATCATCCCTCCATGAACCTTGGAACACATCTCCATTACTGTAGCATAATGTACCAAGACCACATCGCTTTCCATTACGCCACATTCCATCATAAAAGCTTCCATCCTCAAATGTCAGACGACCCTTGATGATAATGTTAGTGTGTTAAAAATCAAACAATTTTGAATTTAGCACAATAAAAGCAAGGAACTTCATATGGCTATAAAGCATCTTTTCGACCTCATAAAAGCTTTATTGCTTCTATTCTAGTATAAAGTGTACCTTTCCTTCAGGCAAACCTCCCTGGCACCGTCCTCTATAACTTCCTCCTTTGTATTGAATTTCCATGACAGGCGTCCAACTTTTCTGTGACTCTCGTTCTGCTTCCTGCAAAAGTTGCGAGTACAAAAATGGGTTACAATTGTAAATACTGCTGTAGGCCCATACTTGAGACTCCTTACTAAGACTAAGCTTATTCTCATAAAATAAACATATACAAGCTGTTTAGTTCAAAGAAAATTTACAGAGTAGCCAATAATTACTAGCTTGCCAAACAACATTATTTAGTGGATTCTGATTGATCAAGTGGCTACACTTACTCATTCAAAGGATATAACCCTCAGAACGACATGCCCAACCGAAATGGCCAATAAACAGGTTCCCTTTAATCATGGATTACTACATTTTCTCCCGTCATACATAAACCAAATGGCCCCTTAAAGTGCTCTTCAAAATTAGGTATTTTAAACTAAAGCAATAAATAATCCATGAAACAAGTTTAATATACAGAATTTAGTGCTGGCAACGTTTGTTTTAATACAGAACAAAATGTTATATTGATGGTTATCATAGACGCGTATCAACTATGATCTCAAAATAGACCATTGTGGATACACAAAAATGTTATAAATGAAACATGATGCCACGAAGCTTAGTCTACAATACATCAGCAATAATCTAAATGTTTGATGGATAATTTAGTAACGACTCATTCCAGGCTCGATGAGTATGAACTTACCAGCATTGAAGAAGCACGTGCAGACAGCAGTCCATTATTTTGAGATTCATACAGATTTCTGCCCTTTATTAGTGTCAATGCAGAGTTATAGATTTCCAGTACAGCCTCCAGACCTGCATCTGCGAGTGCACCTCTAGAGGCAACAGTCTGGCCATTCATAGGTTCTTTACTATTGTTAATGTCCAAATTTTCTGGAATTCCCAGGTCATTATACAATGAAATATTAGAGCTTAACTCGGAGGGTTTTATATCAACAGGAAGAGTGAAAGTTCCCATTTCATTTGCCTTGTTAATTGTAGGTAAAGAAGAGCGTTCTTTAGCCCACTTCTGAGCAATATGGAATTCAGGACCAACATTCCAAGAACTAGGCTGCTCATTTTGAGAGTCTGACTGTTCTGTATGGCACAGCAAGTCTGTTCAGTTTAACTGAGTTGTTAAGAGTTGAAACGGATTCACTGTCAATTGACACGACTATCCAACAGAGAAAGAATAGTTCATGAATCAGTCATACCGTACTTACTTTCATCACTGTTTTTGTGGAATAGATCATGAGCACATTCTGATGATTTAGTTTCGCTTCTGACTTCAGGACTTGATTCTCTAAAGAAAAAAAAAAAGATAGAAATCACAAACAAATATCTATAATCTCCAGCGTACTTTAATTAAGGTAAATGAACAAAAAAAACCAAATCAGTTTGGAATTTTTCATACTTTATATATACTTCATTTTTTATTTCTTGAGGGCATTGATTATGGCAATCGACAATGCCATTTGCTGAATCCAAATTTGAGATATTCTCTGAGAGGCTGGGTGCATCCGAAGTGGATTTAGAAGCACAAGCTACACTATCATTTTTTGGTTGGGGAAAGCTCCTTCCAATCAGAGGGGACAGGAAGGGAAAATGCTGAGCCAGACTCACCAAAATGCTCTTCTTATGAGAAGTAACTTTCTGATTACTGTAAGAAAAAGAAATGCTTTTAGAAAGGTGTTTGCAAGGTCTTCTAAGTTCTAATTAAATAAAATTGCCATGCACTTCTAGAAGCTAAATGATGTCTGATTTGATTCACATGACGACACACAATTATCTAACTACATTAATGGTTAAAATACAGAAGATAGGATCAAGTGATACAAAGGATAAGTTACCAACATGTGTAGGATAACTCAAAACACTCCATGCATAAGTTCATCAAAAGAACAACGAAATAGTGCAAGAAACACATACATATGCTTGTAGATGTTGCAACAAATATGCAATTAATAATCTTCAAATAATATGCCACTTCTCTCTAAGCTGAATTAGAAAGATTTAGAAGCTGAGCAAATATTTAGATATAAGAAAAGTAAATCAGGTTTCTATGACCCTTACCCCACAATAAGAAGAGTGGCTATCACTAGAGTTGAGTCCAAATGAGGCTCTTGCACTATGGAAACTATGACTTCACTTTTGCA
Source organism: Costus lasius (assembly GCA_027563935.2). Lineage (NCBI taxonomy): Eukaryota > Viridiplantae > Streptophyta > Magnoliopsida > Zingiberales > Costaceae > Costus > Costus lasius. Next base: position 19,524,320 of record CM050447.1, on the reverse strand, counting down.
TCCCACAACTTGACGAAGCATAGTAATAGCAGAATGCAGATCACATTCATCCACATCAGAAGCACTTGCAAAGGTGAGAATAACTAGGCCATTCAAGTCCTGTCCATCAGCATGCCTGGAAAGTCAATCTTAAAGCTTACGAAGCTTGACTATCAATATTACGAATTGAACGCATCTAAGGATTGAATCTTAAATTAGATTTGATTTGGCTTTAAACATGTTAATTGAGTTGCTAGGTAACCTATGGCAGGTAACTGTCATAAAATAGTTATTTGTCACTTTGGAAAGTTGCCAAATTGTACGAGAAATTAAATAATTAATTAAGCTTTGATATATTTAATTTAATATGAATTTGGTTCAATAATGTTTTAGAATTATGTTTTACAAGCTCTTCACTTGACCACCCCACAATCGTTGGTTGCTTAGGTGGCTGCGTGAAGGAGGTACTCATCACCTTGAGGTGATAGCTAAGATCTTCCCCTTCCAAATTCCTAGTGCCAATATTTTTTTTTGTTGTCACTCAAGATGCTTCATGACTTATTCTTATTCTTTAATCTTGATGTATGATATTGTTTGATATTATGGAGGAAACATATAGTTGTCCTTTAAAGTTCTCATCAATCTCTTTATACGCAAAAGATACCATGTGGTATAATCCATGATTTTATGTTGTCTAATTGACTTAGAATTCTAATTACAATGATTTTTTTAAAAAAAATGAAATTATTAGTTATTATCAAGAATGTAATGTGCATTATGCAAATGCCTAGGTGTTCTTGTTTATATTATAGCAGGGAGTAACAATTCAATCATCAAATTATCCAATTCAAATATCTCGTGAATATGACAACTAAAAGCAAAAAAGAATAGATAAATTGTATGGAAAACTGCGGTCCAAATTCTTCCTGTGTATTGATATTATCTGTTATATGTGGAGTATATCGTTGGACAATAAAAGACAACTAAGAAATTTAAGGAATATTGTTGACATGTAACAAAGAACAAGGAAGAACATGCTTTTACTGGAAGTAGGTTTGGCAAATTACAAAGCTAACATACTAATGGGTTACCGGCCGTCAAAATTTTCATGGAGAAAATTTGCACCTGGCTGATAAATGATTCATAGAAAACTATATTGTCTAGTTATCTCACATGAGGAAATAAGTGCCAGTGATCACTTTGGAAAGGGCGTGAACTCACCAAATGAGAACGTATAAAAGTGATAAAGACAATAGTAACTAAAATGACAACAGCAAATGACAAGTCAACTGAATAAATTATAAATCTAGTACCTTTAAACTGCCAGTAAGGAAAGGACAATGGAAGATTGCCTGTTCAATTGATGATTTAACATCATAGCCAACTCCGAAACCAACTTTAGCTTCTCCATAGGTTCGTAAAAGCTGTTAAAATGTGCTACATGTAGATCACCAATCTAAAAACTGTACTAAGAAACTATATGAAAGATCAACTGTTCTAAAAAATGTACTAAGAAACTATATAAAAGATCTACTGTCCCATACTTTTACCACTTCCATTGGTTTGACTTCTTTCATCTGTCCATTTGGTGAACTCCGCAACTTCAGATGACTCTCCTGAAAACCAAACATGATAAAAATATCAAAAAAAGATGCCAGAGTTGAGGTGAGGATCACATGGAAACAAACTTACAGAAATCATAATGGATATTCCGCTTAAAGCCAAGAAGACAGCATTGTTTGCAGTTTCGAGAGCTTCAGCGAGAGTTTCTGCTTCTCTTTTCAGCAAAGAATCTGCTTCAACCACTACAAATGAAAAGAAAAGACGTAAGACACCACAAGCAGTCACATAAAGCGTAGAGTGGTAGTGATAATTAATAATTACATAATGGGGACAATTCTCAAAAGTATTTATAAGAAGACAAGAGTAATTCCAGAATAGTTTACATCTTGAGTGGACTATCATTGGATCATCAATTAATATTTGAAGCTCTTTAACTAACAACCGAGATATTAACTAACAACAGAGATAGAAGTACGCAAACAGCTGAATTTGCATCATGAAATCAATACGTACTCCTCTGAAGCAAAAGTTCATAATGTTTAAAACTAGTTTGAATTGAGCTGTATATCTAAACGAATGGAACAAATGTGAATGTCTACAAACATCAATCAGCACTGCAATTGCATTTCAATGGTACTGTATTATAATCCTACTAGAATATGTATGTTCAAGAGAACTACTAAAAAATCATGCTGTTGATACTGACATGAGATCCCTATAGTTCTCAGGAACTGTCTTAATTCTTATTTATACTTGAATAATCCTTCCTTAAAAATAGTCAGTTACATGAAGAAATGCACCAGTCGTCAATAATTTCAGTCTTAAGACAATCAAACTTATATAATCACTTTAAAGAAATATCCTAATTTACAATATCCATGCCATAGTTTCCACTACCTTTAAAGTTTAAACATTTATATGCATATTGTATAACTAAGAAGACAATGTGATCCAAATCTGAATCGGCAATTTGACACTAGTGGCACATAGAGAAGTTAAAATTGTATACATAAATGTGCAAAATACTATAAATAAGATATTCCAGGCTTGCATAGCATTGTCCAGAATTGTTTGTTATTTTGTTTATAGATTTAAATGGAACATTTTCATGCAGTGCAATATGGAACATACTAATATTTTCTGAAATTAAATAAGGAACCAACATCTTGGGGCGTCAACTGAATTTAGCTGGCGCTTGTTGGTGAATGCCAAATAAGTCAAGTTCAGTTTAACAGCAATAATCCTTTGACTTGAAAAATAAACGAAAAAACAATTAATCTAGAATTTAAAGTTAAAAATGATCCACATACATTTTTAATACAAAATAATATCACGATACAAAAGAAACATTCAAGAGACCCTTCCAAGAACATTGGCAAGTCAGCCTTACCAATATGAAAATTTGAGCAGTCTTTAAGTTTAACTTCCAAATATTCTACCTGCAGCGTGATCCAGCTATAATTAACAATTTACAGAATGAATTGCAATTACTAATCCAAACTGAGCGCAGCATTATTTGTGAGTAAAAGAATATGCCAAACTGTAGAATCTAGCAAGTAAAATAGCTAGTTTTAAGAACTTCTTGAAAAATTATCAAAGGGCTCCAAATTTAGCAATGTGAATTTCTGAACATCTCCAAAGAATTCTCTTGGTTGCTTGTTATATTTACTAAAACAGAGAAGAGGGAAAAGATCCCTGTGGATGAACGACTTTTTTTTTGCAAAAGCATAAAAACAAATGCATATATATGGACAGTACGTGCATTGTGGTGATATTTCTAACAGAAGGTTGACCATGGCCTTGCATAGAAATTATCAATAAAAACAACTAAGTTAATGAACCTTGAACTCATTATAACGTGTTCTAACGATAGTCTTAGTTTCAAGATAGACACCGCTATTCTCAGATGATACATGGGAAGACTGTAGTTTATCTTTCAAAGATTGTGATAATGTATTACTTGAAATACAATCTAAGTGCATAGACTCAAATGCTTCTCATGCATGATTGTCACTTAATAGTTCAATAAGCAGTTTTCATATTCAACCTCCAGAATGTTTCTAACACTATCCATTTCTATTTATCTTGTGGCAAGGAAACATATAAAATTACAAAATGAATCATTAAAATGTCAGGTCAATTTCCTAAAGAACAAAAGAAAAGCAACTTATCCATACCTCCTGCTGGCGTCTTTGTCCTTCAAAATTAAATGGTTTCAACAAAATTGCAGCAGCCAAGCCACCAGCTGATTTAACAGCTTCTAGAAGTTCTAAAGCTGCAATATGTTCGGAGCCATGCCCAGAACTGCCAACCTGTAACAGGAGCGGGGTTAAATGAAAATGAAACTCAATAGTCAATTTTATAACTAAAATATATAATATTAACATTTTAAATTCTCCTTCCGCTATTAGTTTGAATTTTGAAAGAGATGCAATGCTAACCAGTATTGAAATTCAGAACTGGTATGCTGGTTGATCAAAAATCTTCAATGCCTTATTTTAGGGACTTAGGTGTCTTTTTATTGAGGATGCTAGATGCTCTAAGACTTCAGGTCTCGAAGTGCCAAAGGCGCTAGGTGCTCACCCGAGTGAAGCAAGATAGTTTATAAAATGAAATAGTTAAAGATATATATAACTAAAAAGTTTTATGAGAAATAATTACCAAAATACCATACTGCATTAATCTTGATTACTCTATTATCATGATCCATAACTGTTATGCCATTTTTAATTAATAAAGTGCTATTTGTATAAGCATAAGTAATTGATTCTAAATTTTTAACTAAAAATTATGCTGATTGGCTTAACTTTACTGCCTAATGGTTTGATCTTTGAATCCAAGGTGGGTGAAACCATAAAAAAATTTTCTTCAAGCAAGCACATAACTAATTGGTACCTAACTCCAAGTGCTTTCCTAGTTGTTGTTGCTTGACTGAACCACATGAAAGAGAATGCCTCACATCAAGGCCTCACCTAGTTTTGCCTAGGCACTTGGTGACAAGTGATAACACTACTTGGAGTTTGGTGCAAGTCTTGTACTCGTACATGCTATCCATGTGACATGCACATCCCCTGTGCAAATTTTGCATAGAACACACTGCGCCATGGCGAGCACACACAAACACAGAGAGAGAGAGAGAGAGAGATTAGAAAGGTACACATAAAAAAAAATTATATTAACTCAGTATGCCATTTATATAGATCACATAATAAAAATAAAAAATAGTATTACTTAGATTAATAATGACAATAACAAGTAATAACTACACTAATTAACTATACACCACTAATATATTCATTATTTTAATTAATTCTAGCACCCACATTAGTAATGTGTACATCTATGATTTATTATATATCTTTTACACTCATGGTCTTAAATGTTTGTCTATACCAGTCCACACCGATATAAAGTATTGGTCACCATAGGTCTAAATATAATCTATGTAATACATATATGATATATGTGTATTTATATGGTACCAACCACCATATACCAACATGGGATTGGACCACTTGTACTAGGCTGTACAACTTTTAAAACCCTAAAAAACTATTATACAATTCATTACCACTTGCGTAAATAGTGTGAGTATTAATTTATATTTATATCTTATAAGGCAACGACCTATTGTTGGGCTAGTCATATAAGGTAATTTCTATAATACTAGATAGGGAAAAAGGGCCAAGAGGCATATGTTGCAATTGAGCATCGTGTAAAATCATTCATCTCAATCTTTAGGGCCTCCTAGAAAGTCATATACAAAATAACCTTTTGGGAAGAATAGAAGGGTAAGAGTGGATTAAAATGAATCTTGGCCTTATTCAACTTTAAGACTGAAGCTTTCATGCTTTCTACTTTTTTGCAACTTAAGACTGCCCCCTTTTATGTAAGTGTACATACTTTTGTGTAATATAATTTCCCTCATCATTAAGCCTTGTGTTGCAAGTGTTCGTTTAACATATCAAGTTGTCCAAGTGTTTTACCCACACACTATTTTGTCCCAACACAGAGAAATTGAATACTCTCTTAACCAATTTCTCTAACCCTCCTCTCCCTCTCTTCTCCTCTATTCCCTCTACTTTCTTCGCCTCCTTGCTCTCATCCATATGCACAACGTCAACAACAACTACCATCTCAATGGAGACTCCACTCTAATCATGAGCAAGAACCTTCATGTCACGTGCTTGCTACTCTTTTTTCACATAGACAAATGCCCCTCTGTCTTATGTGATGACTGACTCTCTTTCATATCTCTCTACTATCATCTGTCACACAATCAACAACATAAGTCATGAGGAAAATGCCAAGGCATGATCACAGAGCATGAGCACATGCACACGTGGAGTAAAACTTCAAAACAAAATTAGGCACTGTTAAAAAAAGGAAAAAAATACAAAAAAGGAAAATTCAGAAAATAGCAAGAAAGATAGAAAAGTAAAAAGCGTGAAAAAAATAGTGAGCAAGTTTCTATCAGAAGGCATCAGATTCATCTTTCACAGTCAACTCATCAGGGTCAAGTTCTTTTCCAACCATGAGAATTATATGGTTTTAGTTATTATACTAGGAATATTAATTTACTAAGTCATGAGGAAAATGCCAAGGCATGATCACAGCGCATGAGCACATGCACACGTGGAGTAAACCTTCAAAACAATATTAGGCACTATTAAAAAAAAGGAAAAAAAATACAAAAAAGGAAAATTCAGAAAATAGCAAGAAAGATAGAAAAGCAAAAAACGTGAAAAAAATAGTGAGCAAGTTTCTATCAAAAGGCATCAGATTCATCTTTCAGAGTCAACTCATCAAGGTCAAGTTCTTTTCCAACCATGAGAATAAAATGGTTTTAGTTATTTTATTAGGAATATTAATTTATTAATTATTACTAGATCATGTTTTAGTGGGTTAGTGGGGTAGTAGTTATTAGGTAGTACGTTAGTGGTAGGTTAGTACGTGTGGTATTATGTTTTGTTAAAGCCTATATAAATATTTATTAAGTGTTCCTAACAGTGGCGCTTAATTTGAGAATTGATCTCTCCCTCTCTTTGCTACACTTACGAAGTTAAAGTAATCCATGGAGATGCATAGATGAGCACTGGCCAAGAGACCAGCTTGATATATTTATGGTTTGCACATGATTGGTCTATGTTGAACATGGTAACCCACAATACAAATACAAGGAGCATACAAAACAAAACTGGTATATAGCAAGCAAGATTCATGAAAAGTAGTATTAAACATAACTTTGAAATGCAAATTGGTCATAAAATCCTGAAACACAAGGTAAGCAAGAACTCCACATTCAAAAGTCTTTCTTTCGATAATTATAGAAGGGTCAAATTACAAAGAAATCAAAGTCTATAATTAAAATGTTCAAATAGCATTTTAGTTTCTAATTCTCCAAAAGTATGGAGTGTGCACAATAAACTACTTTGTTCTTAGCCAACACAACGAAAATGTTTTAGGTTGTAGTTATTGAGTTTGGCCTATAGATTAAAAGAATGGTTTATACTACCGGTACGTACCAATTAGATCTTGTACCGATGTCGGTATGTACTGGTCCGATAATGGAGGCTATCCATAAGCATGTGGCACAAGGTCCAATTATGTTTTGGTAAATAACTATATTTTATGAATAAATGACATATATTGAATTTTGTTAAAGTGTGAAAGCTAAAAATAAAAGTAGGCTAAAATGGGATTAAATTTCTCAACCAAAATGCCACTAAAATATTTCCTTTCTTTTGTCAGAAGGCAACTTATGGTGGTGAAGATGAGATTTGATCCCATAATCGTATTATCAATAACTGAGAACTTTACTCATTGAGCTAACTAGCACATTCCCACTAAAATATTTCAGTTGTTCTTCACCGCCAATTTCCACTTGATAATAGTAGTTTATATTCACAATAAACACATTACAATGTTAAGACGTCCAAAGGGCACCAAGTGTTATCTCACCTTTCATGCAAGATATGGATAACAGTATCATGATAGATATAGAAAGCACTAAAGGATGATGAAGGTGAATAAAAAGAAGATAAGAGGTGTACAAACAAGAATGATAGCTGGAGGACATGGACGGAGTGACAGTGGAAATTCCAGATCTCTCTGAACTGTTCCTGATATAAAATAGATGCATTACTTCATGTGTACTTTATAGTAAAGTAAAGAAAACATAAAATTTAGGCATACATTCATTAGTTATACGAATTCAAAAATTACAAAATCATTGGATGGACATCAAAAATCAACATGTACATACATTTAAGATTAGATTTATGGTACTAACTAAAGTGGAAATGACCTCAAGTTTCAATTTGAAATACATAGAAAGTAAGAAACTATGTTAAGCTTCATCTAAGTATATTGTACGTTGATCATTTGATACAACTGTATTACAGTATATGTTTGAATTATGTATTATCTGTCTCTCATGAGTCACTTATGCAGTCAAATTGTGTGTTTGTTGAGTTAGTTTGCCCAAGCCCCTAATGTTACATGGAAGATCAAAAATGTCTAAAATAGGAAGTCGACATCTTATTTTATCATTTACTATTGACTTATTTACCTGACTTCACGCTGTTTGAAAATGCACAGAGCTAAGAGTTATTTAAGGTATCCATACTTGTCCTTTCTTGTGAACTTTCTAGAATTAGTCTTATTTTCTTAAAAAAAATATATGTATAAAAGAAGTTCGTATCTCAGGTAAGCTTCGTTAGAGCTAACTCTAATCTTCACTAAAAATGAGTACTTCGACGAAAAAATGTATATTCCCCTCATACATGAAAGTAAGACAAAAATTCCCTTCTCTATGTGCTTCTCTAATCCAGCCACATCAGAGCCACCTCTTAGTTTCCAATCCTTTAATTGGTCCCACTAGAAAAGGTTCAAAACGAGCAAAGTAAGGATCATAAATGGAATTTAAAAGAATAAACTAAAAGTAGAAACTAACTTCCCAGCCCCATCTCACACACCAATAACACAAGTTCTAAAAACATCTAAAAACTGGTTAGGTCATTCTAGGTGAATCCGACCAATTCTCAATCAACCTAACTAAATCTTCAGGTAAATACTAGTATTAATGACCAGCGATTGTGCCTGCTGACACATTTGTTGTCAAGGAAATAGCAAGTATGTTACCTTTACCTAGAAGGCTAAAACTATTGTTTTGACACCAATGCCATTTCATAAGGAGGAGAGTCATCACAACGGTTCGATGTACATCTTGCGTTTATTCAAAACTACTGTAATTTAAAATCACGTTGCATTCTGAAAACAACTCATGCTAACCAAACATTCTGAAAACCTCGGTTTGAAATCCTTTCTGCATGAGATGATAGTTCGAAATAAAAGCTAGCAAACCTGTTCCATTGCTCCTTTGAAGTAATTGTACTTTGAGCGAATCTCTCGCTTGTATAGTCCTACAAAAGCTAAGATTAGAAGTTCCCAAATAGCAAAAATATACTACATTTCCTAAGGTTCTTGACCTTACAAGCATCGGCAATTCCCAATTCCAACAAGAAAAACAAGCACAAGATCAACGATAAAAAAAAAATAATAATAAAGAGAATTCTCTTGGCGCGGCGCTCACCAGAACCTAAAGCGTGAGGCGCACACAGAAGGGGAGTTCAAGCAGAAGTTAATGATCGCGTCCTTCCTGCTGCCAATACCTATCACCTCCACCGGCTCCAAATGTGGAAGCGGTTCAGGGCGCCCTCCATCGGAGCAAGTCGCTGCCTCCATCCGAAGGCGAAGCGCAGGCCTCCGGCGCCACACGCCAGAGAAATTTCGGCGAGCGGGTAAACCAGACCAAGAGCCGCCCGACCAAGGGGATGTACCGAGTAAGCAGAATTGGATCCTCGGAGCGAGAACGTCCATGGACTCGAGAACTAGTGCTTGTACGAGATCGAAATCTTCTCCCTCGCAGAGCGGAGACGAGAGACAGGTCTGGGGTTTTGCTGAAAGACGAACAAACGATGAATTGGGGCGAGACAAACCCTTTTCCTCTCCCGTCGCGGATTGTAATAAATCCGATTAATCGGCTACCAATCTCGGCGCTTTTGGGTGCTCAGGCGTAGTTGTTTTTGCAACACGGTCCAGTGAATAATGCAATTTTGCTGTCGAGCGACGAGCGCTGCGCGTGGCTAAATCGAAGAATAAATGGAGTGTGTCCCACTTTTCATTTTGATTGTCTCGCACTATACGTGTTATCACGTCCCGGTCGGATCGATCTAGAATTAGCGCTTATCCGCTTCCTAGAGCCATCCGGCGGAATACCAGAACGTAACGCTCGCTAGGGTTTCCGACCCGAAATTAGAAACCCTAATCTCCCCGAATAATTTTTATCCCAAAATACAATTCGCATGGAGAAAACCCTAATTTCAATAATACCTCCCAAATCGATTTTGACCCGAAAGTCAAAATCGCACCGCGCCGTTCGAAATCGCCTCTGCTGAGTCGTCACCATGTCAGCCGCCCAAAATTAGATTCGCGAAATCAGAATTTCGATTTCGCTTGCGTCAGCCACCCAATCGCCGACGTCACCCGTGCCTCGTTTTGAACGCCCGACGCGTTCGAAAACTCGCTTTTTGTTTTCGTCTTCGAGTTCGCGTCGTCCTCAAGCGTTCGTCGCACCGTCGTCCGCCGAGAAACGGAACGCAACCGGGCGAGAGCGTACGTCGCTCACCTTCGTCTCGCCGGAACCCTAACTCACCGAATCTCGTCGCCGAGAGTTTTGTGAATCCAGGGAAGAGGATTGAAGCAGGAAGAAGCCTTTATTCACCTGAAGAAAGCTTACACAACCTCCTCTGATCTTCGTCGCCGACCCCTCGCCGGACGACACCCTCGTTCCCTCCCTCACCGGAACCCCTGGTTCTGGTTACAATCGCTCGCTTCTCACCAACGCTGGTCGCCTCGATCGTCCGTTGATGATCCCCCGAAACTCCCCCCGAGCTCCCTTTTAACGTCGCGAGCCGCCGTTCTCCTCGCGACTGTGTCGTTCGTCCGAGGATCTCGCCGCGCCGCGAGCCTCGTTGCGCCCGATGCCCTCCGCGATTCCTGCGCCCGATTCCAATTCTTCCGCTGGAGTTGACGAGTGCCGCGCGTCCGCTCCCTTCGGTGAGCTCGCGCCCGAGCTCTGCGACGAAGACGCGGCTGTAAACGCCGCTCCACGCGATTTTCGGTCAACAATCACCGTTGACCCCCGCGTTTTGATCATCATATTGTGCGTTGGCGTGTGGGCTGGGCTGGGTCCGTGGGTTTGGGCCGGACCGGTCGAACCGGGCCCTAACAATTCTCCCCCGCCCAACTTGGACATCGTCCTCGATGTCTCTAACGGGCGGATCCTGCAGAACCATCGCTCCGATTCTCATCGCCCCGATCCGACACTGCTGCGCTCCAGTGGCAGTGTGTGGAACTACCTGCAGTGATCCAATCCGCGGTTGTTCAATTTCTTTAACCTGCTCGGCGGGATCCTGTGCCGCTATCGCCATAAGCTTTTGTTTGCTAGGACAATCCTTTACCCAATGAGGACCGCCGCACCAAAAGCAACCCTGTGGCTTTTGCTCCCGTCGTCCCGGTGAACCCTTGTTCTACCGGTAGAATGGTCTACCCCTCTCTGGAACTCTAGCTCCCGGCGGTGTGTGTGGGGAGCCGCGCTGAGGTCCGCGCTTTGGTGGTGTCTTGGATTTCTTTGGTGGTGCTGGTTTGAAATTTCTATTATCCACCAGAGATTCAGCCACTGCCGCCGCCGCCCTCCAGTCAACCGGCTCGCGACATCGGACCTCCGTTTCTGCCCATGGCTGAAGACCTCGGAGGAAGAAATACCTCCTATCGTCCTCCGCCATGCCTGGAAGCTCCAGCATCAAAGTAGAGAAAGTCCGGACGTACTCCTGGATCGAGCCTGTATGCCTCAGCCGATCCAGTTTGCCACGCGCCTGGTTCGCCGAGTTTCCGGGAAGAAACTGCCGCCGCAGTTCCTCACGGAAAGTCTCCCAAGTCCAACTAGTAGTCCCGGATGTAGAGCCGACTTTAGTTCGCCACCAAAGTTTCGCGTCGCCTGTAAGATAGGCGATGCACACCTGCACCCGATCTCCTGTAGAAATATGGTTAGCTGAAAACAGTTGTTCCATATCCCAGATAAAGTTTTCGACCTCTCGGGACGATCGAGCTCCCCCGAACGTCGCTGGGTCTGGCACCCGCATCCTCGGTTTGGGAGCCTCCTGCTCCACCGGTGTTGGTTTCGATACTTGCGCTAGGGCTAAACGCAGTACCCTTACTTCAGCGTGCATGTCTTCCTTTATGCGAGCCATCTCTCCTGGCAGATGGATCAGACCCTCTACTGTTTGTTGCATGATCTCGATCTGTAACCTCTGTTGCTCGATCTGCAACCCTTGTTGCTCGATTTGCAACCTCTGCTGTTCGATCAGTAATTCCTGATCCTCCACAGTCTTCTGAAGATTTTCCACCTGTGGAATCATCCCATTATCTCCACCACTGGCCATACCGAGCACCTGCTCGATCTGAGCAATGCGATCACCCTGGTTCACCATCTTCTCAGGATCAGCCGTCTCCTTGGCTTTTCCTTTATCCTGCCTGGGTCGGGCGTCCTCTGACGCTCCCCTAGCAGTATGGGTGATTTTCTAGAACTTCAGACCTTTCCTCACCTTCGAGGGTGAGGCTGAAGGTGCCGTGTTTGCTGGAACACGTTTGCCTCCTCTGATACCTGTTGTCACGCCCCGGTCGGATCGGCCTAGAATTGGCGCTTATCCGCTTCCTAGAGCCGTCCGGCGGAATACCAGAACGTAACGCTCGCTAGGGTTTCCGACCTGAAATTAGAAACCCTAATCTCCCCGAATAATTTTTATCCCAAAATACAATTCGCACGGAGAAAACCCTAATTTCAATAATACCTCCCAAATCGATTTTAACCCGAAAGTCAAAATCGCACCGCGCCGTTCGAAATCGCCTCTGCTGACGTCGTCACCACATCAGCCGCCCAAAATCAGATTCGCGAAATCAGAATTTCGATTTCGCTTGCGTCAGCCACCCAATCGCCGACGTCACCCGTGCCTCGTTTTGAACGCCCGACGCGTTCGAAAACTCGCTTTTCGTTTTCGTCTTCGAGTTCGCGTCGTCCTCAAGCGTTCGTCGCACCGTCGTCCGCCGAGAAACGGAACGCAACCGGGCGAGAGCGTACGTCGCTCGCCTTCGTCTCGCCGGAACCCTAACTCACCGAATCCCATCGTCGAGAGTTTTGTGAATCCAGGGAAGAGGATTGAAGCAGGAAGAAGCCTTTATTCACCTGAAGAAAGCTTACACAACCTCCTCTGATCTTCGTCGCCGACCCCTCGCCGGACGACACCCTCGTTCCCTCCCTCACCGGAACCCCTGGTTCTGGTTACAATCGCTCGCTTCTCACCAACGCTGGTCGCCTCGATCGTCCGTTGATGATCCCCCGAAACTCCCCCCGAGCTCCCTTTTAACGCCGCGAGCCGCCGTTCTCCTCGCGACTGTGTCGTTCGTCCGAGGATCTCGCCGCGCCGCGAGCCTCGTTGCGCCCGATGCCCTTCGCGATTCCTGCGCCCGATTCCAATTCTTCCGCTGGAGTTGACGAGTGCCGCACGTCCGCTCCCTTCGGTGAGCTCGCGCCCGAGCTCTGCGACGAAGACGCGGCTGTAAACGCCGCTCCATGCGATTTTCGGTCAACAATCACCGTTGACCCCGCGTTTTGATCATCATATTGTGCGTTGGCGTGTGGGCTGGGCTGGGTCCGTGGGTTTGGGCCGGACCGGTCGAACCGGGCCCTAACACGTGTGGCCGATTAAAACTTACAATTCGGGTTTTAGCAAATCATAAACGAATCTGTGTTGACTCATAATCTAATTAAGTCAATCAAAATATAAGTTATTTAAATAATTAAGTCAAACTTTTTAATTCCAAAATAATCTGAATAACTTATTTATTAAATGAATTATTAATTAATCCAATTTGTTTGACCTAATATGTCTTAGTATAAATTTATTATTCAAATTTTATACATAAATAATAAATTTATAAATATTCTATTAAAATTTAATAAAAAATGAGACTTATAGACTTATGATAGGGGCAAAATCTAGGTTAAAAAATATTTAAGCTTATGGGCTATTGGCCAGATCTATATTTAAAATTTATATATATAAATGTGTAATATAATCGGGTTAAGTAGGTTAACCGTTTGTAATCCTACACAACTTGATTATTTTTGGGTCATAAATGAGTTGACCTGTTTATGATCTGAACACGATTATAACTGACTCGAATTCACCTAACTTCGTGTCAAGTCGGATTAGGTCAACGGGTGAAGTCAAGTTTTGCCAGGAGTATGGCCCATCAATGTTTCTTTTTAATTTGTAATATCAAACTACAAATTTTGAATTAATTGATGCGTACCTAAATTTGTGTTATCAAATTAAATTTTAATTAATGATATTTTTTTTACAAATGAGCATTATCATTCTTTCTTTTCATGTGGAGTTTTAATTAATTTTGTTTCTTTTATTTTTTATGATTGCCTTTCACTACAAAATATTTTTTATATAAGCTAATAACATTATCTTAAAAAACTTTTATATTTTTGTCATGTGTTTGAAGAAACAATGTGTAATATTGATTTTTAATTGATATTATTATCGGCCGAGTATCTACTTCAATGACACTTTTCTTCAACATTGGATATTCTATTACAACAATTCATTTTGCACAAGGGTAGAGTTTGATCAAGAAGTCAAACAATATATCATCTTTCATTAAAAATCTGTTAAATTGACTCTCAAAAAAAGAGCTGACCAGTTATGAGACCTAAATCTATTTATTTGGGATGCATTAACGCATCTTTGATCATTTATGTAGCACCACCTTTGGCTTAAGAAATTATAACCCTAAGGTCTAAGGACTATTCATGTAAAATTTAAAAGCTAAGAGGGGATAACTTCCATTTTAGAAAATATTAGTACCCTGCCTGGGTTAAAAGTTTATCCTATACAAAACTCTGTGGGTGGTCGCATATGTTTTTTTGGCCGCAAGTGAAGGATTTACCTGCGACATAGGAATGGGCAGTGGGGTTGCTGCGCCGACGGCGAAGGAAGCAGCACTCGGTCATATTCCCCATTTCCCACATTCCCACTGGCCTGGAAGAAGGAGATCGAGATGGCGGGAGGCGTGGCTTTTTGTATTTAATTGCTTAGTGGCCTTTGACCGCCACATTTGACCCAGGACACCCATTATTTGTTGTGGTTGCTGTGTTGTGTGTCAGGCGACCGCTGCCCTCCTCTGACTTCTGCTCAGACCCAGCAAAGAGCAACCTCTCTCTCTCTCTCTCACTCATCTCTCTCCCTTACTAGCTGTGCTAATCATCCAATCTGAATCAATTCCGCTTCCACGCAGCTACAGAAACCCAATAATTTCACCTCGTTGATGCATTCAATCTTCCTCCCGCTCCTCCATTTCTAGTTCCTGGAGAAGCACTCCGCTTTCTGTCATATATCAGAGCCCGCGCGTGCAGAGATCTCCATCTGATCTGCTTTACGTCCATCTAACTGCGATTGCACTAATTAAGGTGGCATGCAGCCACGTACCAAGCGTCGAGCTCATAATTAAGCATGTCTCGACTGTAGATGAATCATCCAGCGAAAGTTTTCCACTGCTAATTCCATCGCAGCAGAAGCAAGAAAGAGCCTTTTGTGTGCAGGGAAGAAAAAGGGACGAGAAGGCGGCCTCTCCTACTTATGAAAGGGAGTTAAAATTCAAACCACTGGCTCCGAGAAGAGAGGAGGGCGGAATGCGCTTTGCGTCGTGAAAGGAAACTGCAGAAAAGTTGCACCTTTTTTAACGCGCACACTTGGACGCCGCTGGCGGGAGGAGGAGGAGAAGGAAAGGCGTAATGATTCGTAACAGTCGTTTGCGCGCTCGCCTCCTCCTCGCCGTACGCCAGCGTTTCACGAGCCTGTTCCCGTCTGCCGCGCCTTCAATCATTTATCCAGAAAGAAACAACAGGCCGTTACCGTTTTAATTGTTCGCACCCGCCGTTACTGGAGCATCACGGCCGTTACGCAGACTACGTGTCGGTGAGAAGGGGGGAGCGGGGCGGAACCGTCATTTCAAGCCTGACAGGGGGCGTTCTGGGAAACGGAAACTTGTGGGTGGGCGATGGGATCTTAGGGAGCCAGTCAAAGCTGGCATTTGACTGCAGGTACAGCCAGTCGTAGCTAAGTGTGCCAGCTCCCTTTTATCTCAGCACCGATCGATGCTGACGCACGACTGTACCCTGTTTTGAACTGCAGTCGGCCCCACCAGCCCACCGGTGCCGCTGACTCAGAAGAAGCAGGAGGGCGGACAGTGTAGATGAACAAGGGAGCGGGAAGCGCAGCCAATGAATGCCCTGCTCCACTGTGGGCGATTTTTTATACGATGAAAATGCCTGCGCGAGGAAGCCGACAAGCGGAGCCGTCCCTTTCGCCCGTAGAGATCTCCAGGTGTCGCTGTAAATGACCGTATGCGTCAGGGGCACTTTTGTCTCACCATGGCAGAAAAGCCTGATTCATCCGGTCCCACCATCTTTGACCGCAACAGACCACAGCAACTTTTTACCTTGAATATTTTAATGCATTAAAATCGTTTTTTCTGGAAAAATATATTGATCATTACTTTTGGCCTTTTGGGAAGGAAATTTAGAATTTTTTAAAAAGAAAAATAAGAATCTTTTGTACGGCAGTGTGTCCCACGACAGAGACAAATCATATAGCGGCTAGCGTGCCACAGCCCTGTGGGCGAGACAGAGAACGGGGACACCGAGGGAAATATGGGAAAGAAATCAATAATACCACCCAAAAAATTGATACCCTCTTTAAGGCCACTTATTTACAGCCGAACCATCGACGGATAAGCGAGCCGGTTCGGTTCACCTGTGGTCGCCGTTACGGTGGTCGGCGACGAGGGCGTGAAGGGCGCCAGACAGGTTGTTGACGGCGGAGATGAGGCCGTCGTAACCCTGGCGCCGCATCTCCGTCCGCTCCTCTTGCAGCCGCAACCGCCGTTCCTCCAGCTCCACCAGCTCCCGGTGGCGCTGCTCACGCTTCTCCTCGCAGGCGAGCAATGTCCGCGCCAGCACCGTCGCGCTCCGCACCACGCTCGAACCCAGCCGCCGCCGCTTTGCCTCCGGCTCCCCCGCCTCCGTTTCGTCGTTCTCCTCCGACTCCGACGATTCCGACATCTCCACTGCTTCTCAAAGAAATATTGCCACGACTCAATAATAAAAATCTGATCTTTGCCACGTAAAAGTTGAAAAGTCGGCAACTTTACGAACTCTAGTGATCGTAATTGAGCGAGATCGAGTTGAGAAAGAAGACTTCTGAAGTACAAAATGAATATTCTAAACCATCAAAATATATACAATTTGTATCTTTAGAATATTGTTCATCTTTTTAAACTCGAAAAAGATCAAACCGAAAGCTTATTAACACTTGTCTTTACACTTTTATAATCAAGAACTTTATCCCAGTGATCACCTTTTAGCTTTCATCATAAAATACTGCATGGATATCAAGAAGAGGCTAAGAACATCCATCGATATGTAGTATCATATGGCATTGCGGTTAAATCTTCGTATGAAAATGGAATCAGATTTGTTCTAGTATCATGCGGGATAATATATTCGGGTTTTAATAAAAGTAGTGAATTTTAACTCAATGGATAAATAAAATTATATATTTTATTCTTCCTAGATTTGTGTAGAGTAGGAGAGAAAAGATGCCCAATGAGAAGATTTTATATCCTTAATGGCACCTGTAGAATCTCGAACGTTTGATCTTGGAAGCATGAGAAACGCATTCAGAAACCACAAAATTTGCAGCTAAGTTTTAACTTTTAGCTTCAGGCAATGATTACGGGCATTAAGCGGGTAAGCGTACCAGAAACGGACGGCTGCGCTGGCGGCCGTGGGAGAGGAGGGGGAGGCGGCGTCGGAAGAGATGGAGCTGGTGGCGGAGGGTTGACAGGAGGCTGAGGCAGCCTGGATGGAGAAGGGGGAGGAGGAGGTGGAAGGGAGGAGACAGGGGTGGGGTTGGCCCGCCGTGCGGCGCGGCGACCGAGAACGTCGGTCAAAGCCTCGAAGACCTCAGCGGCGAGATTAGTTGGGAGGTTCCGCTCCTTCCGTTCGTGGCGTTCCATGGACCAGTAGGATGGCAATTCCCCGACGGCGGCGGCAGCGACGCGGGCCTCGTAGCCGCGCACCTTCTTGTAGTCTCGGAGGAGGTTGTCCCACTTGTCATTGCACTGGTTCTGGCTCCGCAGGCAGCCATTTCGCCAGCAGTAGTTCTCCACCCACTTCCACCGCTGCTCCGCCGATCTGGGAATTGCGGCGCTGCCGGGGGTACCGGAGGAGGAGCAGTGGGGAGCGGAGGAGGAGGCTCCCCCGGCGCGGCGCTCGTCGTCGAGGCGCTTGGCGGTTATGAGGATGAGGGTCTCTTGGAGTGTCCAGTTACCCTTGCGGTAGCCACGGACAACGGCGCTGGCAGCGGAGGGTGAGGCTGGCGGCTGCGGCGGTGGCGGCGGCTGCTGGTGGTGGTGTTGGAGAAAGGCTAAGGCGGAGGAGGGCTCGGTGGCTTCGGACATGGTTTTTTGTGCATTGGCTTCTGCTGTGCCTTCTCCCCCACCTCTCCTCCTCCTCCAGTCCACCACCACCTCTCTCACTTCTCTCTTTTCGGATCGCAGAGAGAAACAGAGAGGCAATCGAAACGGATAGCGAGGCGGAGGAGAGAGAGAGAGGAAGAGGACGGAGTTAAGGCTTATAGTGGTCGGAAACGCAGGCATAATGTCCTTCATATTTCCATATAAATCTATCAAGTACTGTTATTCCTAAATTAGCCCTTATCGGTCCGCCGAAGTATCACACAGAGTGGTCGACTTTTTTTGATTAAGGATCCTGTATAAATCTTATTTTCAAAATTTACTCATATACTCGCAATCCAAAACCGTGGATTTGTGTAACGTTTTGTTCTTAATGTTGGGGTGAAACGGACCAAGATAAGAATTAATAGCGTTACGGAATTGTGCTAAAGCTTAATATTATTATTAAGTGGAATTTAGTAGGGGACGATTCACGCGTTTGTTATTGTGGATTCAGAGGAGCACAAAGTCATATCCTCCTGTGACTTGCAATTCTTACCTGCGCTTCATGAACTCGTACGAATATTCGTGGTGCATTCATTTAAAAGTCACATGATCCAGAGTCCGATTTCAAAAGTTTAAGACTCCGAACCAGAGTAATTTCGGTCTAGGTGAGCTTGATGTCTTTGCGTTGACTTTTTTTTCAGTCAATTCATAGAATGATTGAGTTCGTGGACTTTCTGCTAGAAGAGCGTAAATGACGTGAAGGCAAGTAACCGACCCATTGATCGTGGTCGACATTAACTCCAGTCAAAGTGGTGCTGAACCGAGCATGGTCTACTGAGTTATGTAGTTATCAATTTTAAGTTGTCTCTATATAATTTTGCTAGTAAAAGTTTTTCGTCTCGCGTACTTGTCAAGTACAAATACAGTTTGATCGTTAGTTTCTAATTATTATCAGTTGAACTAATTTGCATTATATAAAAACATTATTTTACGGCTTCAATTTAATTTTTTTAATCTCTTGACTATATGGAGTGTATTTATGTAGAAGGGCTGGATGCAAAATTATCACGGCCAAGCAGCGTGTTGATGTAATGAGAGAAACTTGCAAATTCACTAACACAGCAGATTCATATATAGATAGAGAAATGAATGTCCAATAAACGCTAAAGCAGGAGATTCATATCAGCAAGTTCATATACACAGCAAAGTGGAAAGATCAACCAAAACACAGCAGAACCAAATTGATAATTTATTGAGAGTTCTCAATTCTCTCCAGGAAATGTCTAAAATTTGAATATCCCAAATACCACCTGTAAATCCTTGAATTTGAAGCATGTCTTTGATGCACTTCAACAATATCAGAAATTACTTTAAGACACTTCAATCAGCAAGTATTTTGTGCTCACCAAAACCAGCAAAAATAATTGGCAAACAAAAACAAGAGAACTAATAAGATTCAATAGCACCTGATCTTGCCAACTTCAATCAATATTACCATCCATGAACTCAAAACGATAAGCAGCTCCAAGACATAATCTAAGCTCTGAGCAGATTGGATATTACGTTGGGATGAGACTCTATTTCTCTTCCCCTTTCTTCAGTTGCATCAATGATAGATTATCATTTAATGAAGAGAAACTCCAGGATGATGAACCAAGCTTCGCAACCAAGCTTCGCTATTCATTTCTCCAGCTTCCTCTGCTTCAACTCTATCGCCACACCAAAAAAAACAAGGAAGTAAAAAAAAACAGTTAGGGCATCTAGCACAGTTTTTCCTTTTTTTTTCTTTATTTGCATGGGCACACATGTAGGAGGGACCCACCAGCAATTCTCCCCTTCCCAACTACATGGGGAGTTCCACCAATCCTGACGTTGATCGACAATAATCAAACTTCTCCTTTGGAAGGATCTTAGTCATCATGTCTGATCCATTCTCATCAGTATGGATTTTTTCAAGCTGCAACAACTTCTTTTCTAATACATCTCTGATCCAGTGGTATCTCACATCGATATGCTTAGACCTGGAATGAAATGAGGAATTCTTTCCAAGGTGGATAGCGCTTTGGCTATCACAAAATAGCTCATATTTTTTTCTTGATGAAATCCAAGTTCATTTAAGAAACCTTTTATCCACAGTAGCTCTTTACAAGCTTCAGTTGCAGCAATAAATTCTGCTTCAGTTGTTGAGAGTGCAACACATTTATGTAATTTTGATTACCATGACACAGCTCCCCCCCGCATATGAGATCAAGTATCCTGATGTAGATTTTCTTGTATCAACATCGCCAGCCATATCTGCATCTGTATAGCCAACCAATGCTAGTTTTCCATCCCCAAAACACAATCATATTTTGGAAGTACCACGGAGATATCTGAAAATCCATTTCACTGCTGCTCGATGTTCCTTGCCCGAATTTGAAAGAAATCTACTTACTATGCCAACTGCATGAGCAATGTCTAGTCGTATACTCACCATTGCATACATTAAACTCCCAACCGCTGAAGAATAAGGAAATTTATCCATTTCCTCTTCTTTTCCAATAGGACACTGTTTAGAGCTTAAGTTGAAGTGATTAGTAAGAGGATAATTTACTGCTTTAGCCTTGCTCATACCAAACCTCTCAAGTATTTTCTCAATGTATTTCTCCTGTGACAACCACAGTTTCATAGTGTTCTTGTCTCTAATTATTTTCATGCCAAGAATATACTTTGTTGTACCCAAGTCTTTCATTGCAAAGAATTTGCTTAGCTGCTTTTTCAATCTGTTAATTTTTAAAATATCGCGACCAACTATCAACATGTCATCCACATAGAGTAGTAGGATAATAAAATCATCATAGGAGAATTTTTGTATAAATACACAATGGTCTGTGGTAGTCTTCTTATAGCCATGCTCCCCCATAATTGTTTCAAACTTTTTGTACCATTGTCTCGGTGCCTGTTTCAGGCCGTACAAACTATTCTTCAACTTACAAACATAATCCTCTTTTCCTTTTGCTTTGAAACCCTCTGGTTGCTCCATGTATATTTCCTCTTCTAAATCACCATGAAGAAAAGCAGTTTTTACATCCATCTGCTCAATCTCTAGGTTGAGACTTGCTGCCAATCCCAACACTATGCGAATAGATGTCATTTTCACTACGGGTGAAAATATTTCATCAAAGTCAATTCCTTTTCTTTAACTAAAACCCTTGACCACCAGCCTCGCTTTGAATCGTGGTTGGGAATCATGCTTTTCGTGTTTTATCTTAAACACCCACTTATTCTTCAATGCTCTTTTTCCTTCTGGTAGCTTCACTAGTTCAAAGGTTTCATTCTCATATAGTGATGTCATTTCACTTTGCATGGCTTCATTCCATTCTCCTTTGTTTCTATCATTCATTGCCTCTTCAAAGCTTTCAGGTTCTCCCTCATTAGTCAATAGCACGTACTGATTTGTAGGGTATCTAGTAGAGGGTTGTCGAACTCTAGTAGATCTCCTTAGTTCTAAAGAACTCAGTGAAGATGAGTTACTGATCATGAACATCATTATTAGAATCATTTGGTGGGAGATCAACAGAAGCATCAACATCACTAGTCTCAAGCTGACCACTTTGAACTTCATTTCCAACATCTCTTGGCACCATTGATGGAGGAATTAGTTCTAGATCTGTTGAATAGCTGTTGGATTTGGAAGCAGTTCTTTGAATTTTCTCTATATCTTCAATAGTCTCATCTTCAATGAAGACTGCATCCCGACTTCTTACAAGTCTCCTTTGAACCGGATCATAGAACCTATAACCAAATTGATCCATACCATATCCAATAAATACACAAGGTCATCTTTTCATATCAAGTTTTGATCTCTCATCCTTTGGAATGTGCACAAAGGCTTTGCAACCAAACACTCGTAGGTGCTCATAAGAAGGATTCTTTCTTGACCATACTCCTTCAGAGGTGTCAAACTGTAAGGGAACACATGGTGAGAGATTCAAAATATGAACAACTGTTAGTATAGCCTCACCCCAAAATGTCTTTGGTAACTTTGCATGTGAGAGTAAACATCTTACTCTTTCCATTAATGTCCTATTCATTCTCTCAGCTAAGCCATTTAGTTGTGATGTCTTTAGAGGTGTTGTTTGATGTCGAATACCATGTTCTTTACAATAAGTATGAAATGGTCCAATATATTCACTACTGTTGTCTGTTCTAATGCATTTTAGCTTCTTACTAGTTTGCCTCTCAACAAGAGAAAGAAATTGCTTGAATGCATCTAACACTTGATCTTTAGATTTCAACAAGTATACCCATGTCTTCCTAGAATGGTCGTCGATGAAGGTCACAAAGTATTGAGCACCGCCAAGTGACATTGATATCGGTCCACACAAATCTGAGTGTATCAAATCAAGAACATTATCCATGCTAGAGGGGGGAAGAGTTTTAAATGTCACTCTATTTTGTTTCCCTGCTAAACAATCAGCACATTTCTTCAAAAAAACCTGATTTAATCCATGTAGAACATTCTTTTTAGCCAATCGAGTCATACTTGTCTCACTCATATGTCCAAGATGTTTGTGCCACAACACAGTTATATTATCACTCTCTACTGCATTCACAGCATCTTGGGAGAGCTTTGCTTTCATGAAGTACAGCTTGGAGTCTTTCTTCCCTCTAGCCACTATCAATGAACCTTTGGTGAGCTTCCACTTACCATTGATAAAAGTATTACAAAAACCTTCATCATCCAATCTACTTGTTGAAATCAAATTTAAACGCATGTCTGGAATGTGTCTAACATCCTTTAAGACTAATTGTATGTCATTCTCTGTCTCCAAACAAATATCTCCTTTACCTGTGATTTTTGAATAATTTTCATTTCCCATTCTCACAAAGCCAAAGTTTCCTGCTGTATAACATGAAAAGAATTCTTTCCGAGATGTAGCATGTATGGTGGCTCCACTATCGATCACCCAGCTGGTTTCATGTGTTGCAAGATTTACCATATCATCATCATCATAGATGATATTAAACTCCTCAAGAGCATTCTCTTGTTCATCATCACTACTATCATCTCTTTTTGTTTCTTTGCCTTTATACATCTCCTGATTCAATTTGAGCTTGCGACAAAATCTCTTTATATGCCCCTTTTTCTTACAGTAATAACATTCAACGTTCGCATATCTATTTGATTTCCCTCTACTTTGGTCTCTTGACATTTGACTTCTAGACTGAAGTCTCCCCCTGGATTCTGCAAAGAAGACTTCCTCCTGTGGTGCAGAACACCTTTGTGTTCTTCTTCTCATTTCTTCATTTAAAACTCCACTTTTAACAAATTCCATATTTATTGTGCCATTGGGTGCTGAATTTGTAAGTGAAATCTTCAACGTATCCCAAGACTCAGGCAAGGAGGCTAGTATTAAAAGAGCAAGTACCTCATTTTCAAAATTGATACCCATCCTTGATAATTGTTCTACAATCCCTTGAAGGTCATTTAGATGATCTGCCATTGATGTGCCTTCCCGATACTTCATCTGAAGCAACTTTGTCAAATAAAATAGTTTGTTGTTGCCAGTCTTAGAAGCATATAACTCCTCTAATTTATTCCACAATGTCTGACATGAGTTTCGTTACAAACATGATTGTACACATTGTCTTCAACAAATTGTCGGATGAAACTACATACTTGCTCGTGCTCAAACTCTCATTCTTCATTTGTTTTACCTTCAGGCTTAGCAATACTGAACACAGGTAAATGCATCTTCATCACAAAGAGTAGGTCCTTCATTTTGCTTCTCCATATATGATAATTGGTACCATTTAAGCTTATCATTTTTCCTACCTTTGCCTCCATGATTTCTAAGACTGTGGCTCTGATACCAGTTGTTGATGTAATAAGAAAAACTTGCAAATTCACTAACATAGCAGATTCATATATAGATAGAGAAATGAATGTCCAATAAACACTAAAACAGTAGATTCATATCAGCAAGTTCATATACAGAGCAAAGTGGAAAGATCAACCGAAACACAGCAGAACTAAATTGATAATTTATTGAGAGTTCTCAATTCTCTCCAGGAAATGTCTAAAGTTTTAATATCCCAAAAACCAACTGTAAATCCTTGAATTTGAAGCAGGTCTTTGATGCACTTCAACAATATCAGAAATTACTTTAAGACACTTCAATCAGCAAGTATTTTGTGCTCACCAAAACCAGTAAAAATAATTGGCAAACAAAAACAAGAGAACTAATAAGATTCAATAGCACCTGATCTTGCCAACTTCAATCAATACTACCATCCATGAACTCAAAACGATAAACAGCTCCAAGACATAATCCAAGCTCTGAGCAGATTGGATATTACGTTGGGATGAGACTCTATTTCTCTTCCCCTTTCTTCAGCTGCATCAATGATAGATTATCATTTAATGAAGAGAAACTCCAGGATGATGAACCAAGCTTCGCAACCAAGCTTCGATATTCATTTCTCCAGCTTCCTCTGCTTCAACTCTATCGCCATACCAAAAATGACTTCACCCAGCCGCCACACCAAAAAAAAGAAGTAAAAAAAATAGTTAAGGCATCTGGCACAGTTTTTCTTTTTCTTTTTCTTTATTTACATGGGCCCACATGTAGGAGGTACCCACCAGCACAGCGTTGCTCTTCCTCTTCTTCTCCCGCATCGTTTCCTAGCCAAAATTTCGTCTGAAAAAAAAATCTAAGCCTTCTCTCTCATAACAACCTCATCTCAGATCTGATCCCGGGTCGACACCACTGTGCAGATCTATCAATTCTTTGCTAAATCTTAGTTAGCTCTCTGTCTCACAGCCTGTTCCCTTAATATGGTTTGCTCAGCGTCCTGCACATTGGATTTGAAAACGAAGAGAAGAGGCGCAAGCTTGGCATTGTTGCCTTGCCAGCATCAAGAACGAAAAGGATCTCTATTTTATTGCATTCTTCGATCATGTCAGTGTACCCTGAATTTCTAGGTTTTTCATGTGGAAGCATTTGGTGGTATAGTCTTGCCATATGCCCCAAATCTTACACATTGTCACCGTAATCCTTTTCCGTTGAGCGGACATTATTTATATTGTTCGAACAGCTATTTATTGGTTCCTATAAATGCTTATCTAATCATTGTAAGCATAAGACTGACGCCGATAATAATTTCATCTTAACGATGTATGAGTGGAAATAGAAAGTAAATAAATTCAGCTATATATATCAGAAATGTGTGGCTCTGCAAAGTTATGGTGACCAATACCTAAATCAATGAAACCTTAGTTTGAATTTGTAGTCACGAAAAAAAATAAACTAACGAATTGAAACAAAAATGACCAAAGTTAAAACTATTCCTTTACTAAAACCTAGTGTAGAATGACCGGGAGAAATTTTACTTCAACACATTAAGATCTGAAAGCCTTAATTTTAACCTAAGTAAAAAATAAGTATACTATTGGTGTTACTATGTATGCTAAAAGAAATCCTAGCGTCTCTATTTTTAGTAATTCTGTTGGACTCACCTTAATCAACAACCAAAGTTCTCATGTTTTGGAGAGGTAAGTGCTATGAAAAAGAATATGATCTAAATATAAGATTAATGATGTGTAAATGTTGTGGGCAACTCAAATATTGAAAATAGTGATTTGAAAACTTAATTTCATGTTAATTTGCACAAAATATTTTTCCCCAATGTATACTCTTGCAACACGAATTGTACTGACTACTGAGACCTTTTCTATAACTAAGTTTTCATTGGAGGAAATACAAAATAGTAAATATTTTGGGGTTTATTAAGATTGAAAATTTGTGCTTCTTTTATAGTGTGAAAAAGTATTACAGCCCTTAGATTGAATTAGTTCAAACAAAGGAAAAGATATTAAATTACTTCGGAGTGCTATGATGATTACTTAGTGTCTTTGTCTATGGCGGCCAGAGTAGTAAAATGAAAAATGCTATAATATGGTAATAACATATAAGAGGGAAGAATAGATAATATTATAAACAATGATGAGTCCTTTATCATTTGAGATGTTCATCCATAATAATGTGTTTCCATTTTAGTTATTGACAATAATCATCCTACTATGTGTGTAACTTCCCATTTTTTTGAACATTTCATAAACTCAAGTTGGTCTTCTTGATGTAATGTCCGGTTTAACATGAAAGTTGTATTTGAGAGAAGATGTTCATTGCACTAAGATAATTTTTTTTGTCCATCCATGTATGAGAGTAAAGGTAATATGTAAATAACTGTTAGCTACTTGCCCATGCACAAAGATTTTGCGGAAGGAAGAGGAGAAAGCCACAAGTAGCAAGGAGTTGCCTGGTCATGCACGTTCTAATCTATTTCAATTTGCAAGCAAGCAGTAATGACAGTAATCCTTTATTAAAAGAGGCATACAAATGGGGAGAATCATTGCTTAACACACAAGCATTTGCAGCACAAAGTCATTGAAGTTGGTGGAAGTACTGAGATTGGAGAAGAACCATATGAGTTATAAGCCCACCACATTTTTATTGTGTCAAACAAAGATGGAAACAAATGAGGAGAAAAGGGGTGTAATGACAGGAGAAGGTTGTAGTAGGAATTTGATGATGGCGTAAGGAAACTAAAGGATCATCGAAGGTGCAAGGAGTGAGAGGGAGAGGATGTCTTTAAGAATTCTCAAGAGAGATGATATAGGTGAGCGATAGTAACAGTGCTGAGAGTGCAAGGAGGAAAGGTGGCGGCTGCAGTCATTGGCATGCTTTGATATCCATCTTAACTAAATGAAAATTGGATTTATGTTACCAATATTTTAAGATGATGATATATAGATATTTTAGTGCACTATTAGAATGAAAATATGTAATATAACAATAGCATATAATATGAAAAAAAAATGGAAATTGATAAAATTGCCATAATAGAAAGAGTTGGTGAGACCGTCATGAAATCATCGATAGATGAGTTGGTTAAATGTAGAATCATTTGATTAAATATTTTATGTTTAATCTATAAGGGGCATGATGTAAAAACGCTATCACTTATGTCTATCCTACCTCAAGCCGTAGTTCCCTATCTCTCATAGTCCCTCCTCCCTCTGACAACCACTCTCAAACTTAACTCCTGGCTCCCAAAGTCACTTCAATCCCTCTCCTTAGTTATGTTCTCCTGGGACAATGGCTAGCTCTCTCGCATCATCATCCTTCTTCCTCGAATCTCTCAATCCATCTCTTCTAGACATATGAATTGTCACTGATGTTGTGTGAATTTGTGGTTGTCTAGTATTAATTGAACATTTCATCTTTATCACAATAACAAGTGGCTCGTCCTCGCACCACACAGAAGAGTATTCGTTACTATCTTCTACTGAGTAGATGAACTTGTGTTGTGTTCCATCATTCTCTTTCCTATTTAAGTATGTTCATGCATTATTGTTATATAAGCCATCAAACTATATGTTGACAACTCATCCTATGATTTCAGAAAAGAAACAAAAGTTAATATTTAATTATCAAAATTTCTTCATATTCCTAAATATTTTATGGAATCATCTTGTGCTTTTAGAAATGTAATTGATGCTTAAATATGAAGATTATTCAGAACGTAAATGTCAATTAACCGTTGCTAACAAAATTAATATTTAAATCCGTGAGTAGGTGGTTAAATTCATGAGCAATAAAACTAAAAACAAAATTTATAAGGAAGAAAATTTAAAATATTAACTTAATTATAAGCTTCAATCCACTCTTTCATATATCTTTTCCTGGTTCACTATCAGAAGAATGACTGGGCATATTATTCATAAGCCTCAACCAAAATGAACCACTACCAGAAATCTCTTTTCAAATAATTACTGAAAAGCTAATTTTGGCATTGACTTTCTCCGCAGAATTCAACAACTTAGACTACATCCAAATCTGATTCATTGTAATGACCAATTTGTAAATTTTGATTTGCAAAATTTATTAATTATAATTTCCTTGCATCATGATGTTACTGCATTCCTAGATGTAACAAAACAGACTTGAAGATATCTATTTAATTGCACATCAAGAATGTTTATTTGTGAGATTCCAACTACAGTATGATTTGTATTATAATTCTGATTTGATCCTTGATTTCAGTTATCAATAATAGCTTGAACATTTTGCATGAGATAATTTACAATTTTCATTTGTACTACTATTGCTTACAAATTTCTGTATCGCAGTTACTACTCCAGTGCCATTTTGATATGGTGATATTTAAGAAATGGATGAATGCTGTGTGATATAACTGAAATGTTTGATAAATGCAAACTACCATTGTTTTCGAAGATTTAAATAATAGTCTATACCGATCCTAGTACATAACTGGTTCATATGAGTATTGGGTCAATGCTACTTTATATATATATACACACACGCACTGGTTTTTATACTCTGATTATAATTCCCATTCCTGACTTGCGAATTTGACAAAAGCTAATGTTTTGTATATATAACTGAAATATTTGGTAACTGCAGAATTCCCACTCAATTGATAACTGAAGAATTCCATTTTTAGCAGCAGTCACTGCTTATTAAAAGCATAACTCGTTTCAGTTTTCTTTAAAGAAAGGTAACTATTGCAACACCGCACACCGATATGGCCATAGAATTAAATTGGTGGGAAATTTTACTAAAGCCAGCAGTTAGATGATTCAGCTGCCATATGGCAGAAGGATGAATTCCTAAGGACACAAATGGCAGGTTATGGAAACTGCTCAAGATAGTTTTACTTTATATAATGAATAAATTGTTAAGATCAGAATAGTGAATAACCTAATATCGGACCTACAGTAGCATTTCAAAGTTCTTTTATAGGACCCAGCAAGATATTTGGCCAACATTTATCAAGTATGATCTTCTTGCTCTGTTTTTTCATACACGTGTATTGAGCACAAATCAATATTAATTTAGATAATCTTTATTGTCTTATCATACAAAGTGCAGAATAGTTTTGCCACTCTTCAACTTGATTTTATATTGTTTTCTCATATTCTTTCTTCTTCATTGGCAAACTCCAGAAGGTTGAAAAGAAATAAATCCTTGACATTTTAGGCGATTGGTTTGTTTGTAAGGAATCCATTGTTCTTGTCCTGCCGGCTTGAATGTTTTCTTTCTATGTTGATCTACTTCGCTGGTGAACATAACATACACTTAGAATATATGACAGTTACGGTTCAATTAACTAGAAAATAACTACTGCCTTCTTCAGAATTATTTCAATGGATAAACGTGTATCCGATACTTTCTTGTTAGGTGATCGGATATTTTTCTCTTTCTTTTTTTCTGTTTTGTTATTTCTAAAGAACTATATGAGATGCTATTAATTTAGGAACTATTCATTCTGTGGAGAAAATTATTCCAAAGAATCGGTGAGTAGTTTTTTTTTTTTAATGGTAAAACGCAAATACAAGAGAACTAAGTTACATCAGATTCAACGAGGGAAACCAACTCCAGTGGCAAAACATCATGAAAGACCAAATAGGATCGAGTATGGTTCGCATGCCGAGCAAGCCAGTCCGCCGGTTTGTTGAGCTCCCTTGAGATATGTTGGATAGAGATGTGCAACGATCGCTTGAGCTGAAGAATTTCCATCAAAAGACCACGGAGATTCGAAGCCGGGTAGGGGTGATCAGAATTGAGTAGGTTTGTAGCTTCAAGTGAATCCGCTTCAACACTGACACAAGAGTATCTGTAATCCTCACAAGTGTAAATGAAGCCCAAAGCATTCCGGATAGCCAAAAGTTCCGAATGAAGAGGAGAAGAGCATACACAGTAAGCAACAGCGGCCATCTTAACCCTTCCAGCATGATCTCTAATAATGTAACCGGCCCCAGAATCATTGTTAAGCGAGTACCAGGATCCATCAGTATTGATTTTTAGCTTCCCCACGGGGGGAGCCGTCCATCTGTCTATCCTTTGGGAGCTTGGTGGAGAAGCTGCCACAGTAGGACGTTTAGTAGCCCCATACCAATGTTCATCTAATTCAGCTAGTATGTCCCTGAGGACCATGATGGGAGTCCGGCGTTCCCCTTTGTATAGCATTGCATTGCGCGCTTTCCAGATATACCAAAGTGTGATAGGTATAAGGACATTGCAAGGCTCACCAGCTGCCATCCCCACCTGAATCCAACTGCCATTGCCCAGCAAGGTACGAAGTCTGTTATCAAGGAGCAGATCAGGACATAAAGTGCGCCAAATCTCAGCCACAAAAGCACATTCATACATGAGATGGAGATGAGATTCCTCCTGGACCTTACATAGAGCACATTGTGTATCCAATACAGAGAAAATTCTACTTAGCCTATCCAGAGTAGGAAGTTTATGATGAGCCAATTTCCAGCAAAAGACTCGTATCTTAGGAGGTAGCGGAAGCTTCCAAAGAACCAACCAAGGGATATTATCCTGCCGAACCAGGAGCCGTTGTTCCAAAAGCACCTTGTATATAGAGTGAGGCTTAGAAAGACCCGTAAAACCCATACTCCAAACCCATTTATCTGCAGCCGCTGACGGCGCTGGGAGGGAACCACGAATGTGGTTCATTAGCGCAGTTCCAAGCCGGTGTTCCAAGCGGATAGTGTCCCAACCGTCCGGAGTAATGAAATCGGAGACCAGCGTATTAACAGCAAGAGAGGAGTGAACCAAAGATGGCTTCAGAGCTAAGGGAATGTCAGTGCACCAAGGATCCTCAAGTAGGTGAGTTTGCTGACCAT
The DNA here is from genome assembly GCA_027563935.2 of Costus lasius. NCBI lineage: Eukaryota > Viridiplantae > Streptophyta > Magnoliopsida > Zingiberales > Costaceae > Costus > Costus lasius. Next base: position 19,493,419 of record CM050447.1, on the reverse strand, counting down.
TGCCCACACATTTGATTAAATACGCCTGAAGTCTGGTAATGTCCTGCAAAAGCATTTTCCATACCTGACTAGAAGAGCGAGGCCGCTTTGTATGCCAAGGAGTAATGTCACCATATTTAGCCCGGCTCAATTGGACCCACTGTTTAGGTGCTTGATTGAGGACATCCAAGATACGAGCTCCATTTAGAGCAGTCCGGACGATAGAGAAATCTTTGATGTAGAGGCCACCTTGAGCACGAGGTCGAATAAGTGTATCCCAACCGATATGATGCATACCTTGAGAATTATCCGACTTTGCCCATATAAATCTCCTTAGGTAGCTATTGAGCTTGTCAAGTTGCGGGTAGGACAATCCGCCCGTTACCAACGAGTGGATTGGACAGGAAGCAAGAACACTTTGGGCTAGGACAATACGGCCAGCTTGAGTAAGGTAGCGATTATGGCAAGATTCCATCTTAGACTTCAGCATAGTTATACATTGCTGGAAATTAGCCTTGCCTGAAGCAGTAGGGGAAATACTAGCACCAAGGTATCGGAAAGGGAAAGTACCAATAGCCATGCCCAATTCCTGCGCTATACTCGCTTGAACCTGAAAGGCACAGCTGCGAGGAAAATAGATCTTCGATTTAGTAAGATTAACACATTGACCTGTAAGTATCCGGTATTGGTCCAAGATCTTCATAAGCTGCCGACGCGACCGAGGGTTAGCGCGGATGCTAATGATCAAATCATCCGCATATAAAAGATGTGAGATTTTGCATCCCCTAACTTGGAACGGAGTAAGGGCCCCAGTTATGGTACCTTGCTGAATCATAGCACTTAAAATGTTAGACGTTAACACATACAAGTAGGGGGAGAGAGGATCACCCTGCCGGATGCCCTTGGTAGCTCCAAAAACCGGAGAGGCGCCACCATTAACCCAGCAAGAAAATGTAGGCGAATAAATGCAGGCCTCAATCCAACGAATGAACTGCTTAGGGAGGTGCAGTAGGTGCAAAGTCTTTAAGATAGCTTGTCTATCAATGGTATCAAAGGCCTTAGCCAGGTCAATCTTTATTAAGACATCCGGATACTGGCCTTTCCTTAGGTACATACTATGAGCCACTTCCTGAACCACATGGATATTATCATGAATGGAGCGACCGGTAATGAAGGCAGACTGCTCTTCCCGAACCAACTCCGGCATAAAGGCTTTCAATCTAGCCGCAAGGGTTTTGGATAAAATCTTGTAAATAACATTGCATAACGCCAAAGGGCGGTAGTCTGAGATACCTCCTGGGCTGTTGCATTTAGGGATAAAGATTAATTGAGTATGACTCCAGCTTGACGGCATGTAGTAAGAGCTTTGAAAATGAAGTAAAGCTTCAAGAATCTCCTTGCCAATGATCCCCCAAAAATGCTTGTAGAATTCAGCAGTGAACCCATCCGGACCGGGACTCCGATCATTCCCGAGGCCCTGAACCACTCTAGTTAACTCCTCCATGGTAATCGGACCAGTAAGGCTCTCAGTGTGGTCGGTATCAAACTTAGGCATTAAAGCATCTAATTGATTAAGTTGAGAAAAACGAGAGAGATTACCACCATCGTCCATCCACCAGAGCTCCTCATAATGATGTTTAAATTCCTGTCGAATGAGCGCAGCATCACGCACAATAGTCCCGCCTCCAGTAGTAAGATGAGTAACGAAATTAATTCGTCGCCGCAGGTTGCAGAAACGGTGAAAGAACTTCGTTTTTGCATCGCCATGTCGAAGCCAATGACATTTGGCCAGCGCACGCCATTTAAGGTGGATTTGAGTGGTAAGAGCCTTAGCCTTATTAATCAAACTGCGAAGTTTAAGTTCCTCCCATCCATCCAATGACCTCAAGGACTCTAAGTTTTGCAGTTGAAGGATCTCAGACTGCGTCGTCTGGAAAGATCTCTCCAGGCAACCAATATGGTCACGGTGCCATTTGAGAAGGGCTTTCTGAAGCTGGTGAAAGCGAGACTGAAAATGAGGATCATCAGTCCTAGAGCCAGACCAATTATCCTGAACAATGGCGGTCACCTCTCTGTAGCGGTTCCAAATGGCCCTATAGCGGAAGGGGGGCTTAGGAGTAGGACCCGTCAGCTGTATTCGCAGAAGAATAGGGCAGTGATCCGAGATGCCTCTAGTAAGATGCTGGATGGATGAATTGCCATAAATAGTAAGCCACGGACTGTTGGCGAGAGCACGGTCCAAGCGGCTTAAAATTTTCCGGTTCCCTTGTTGATTATTCGACCAGGTAAAAGGGGGACCTTCAAAGCCCAAGTCGACCAATCCCTGAGACTGAACAAGGTCAGTGAATTTTGCAATGGCAGGCGAGACATAGAAATGCTTACCTCCCTGCTTATCCTCCGGACGTAATATACAATTGAAATCCCCACATAGGAGCCAAGGAGTATCCATGAAATCCGTGTTCTTGAAGTTAATAAACATCTGGTTACGAGCCCGATAAAGAGTACTGGCATAAAAGGAAGTGAGCATCCAGGTGTTACCACCGGAGGTCACAAGAACGCTGATGTATTGCGAGGTAGCAGCCAAGTGTTGAACGTGGCAAGTAGTAGCATTGTAACCCAGAAAGAGACCACCCGAGCTAGAGAGAGCTGGAAAATGGAAGGACCGCCAGTGTCTCCCGAGCTCCCGAGTCAGAGTGACCACTCCCTCCTCTTGCAAGTGGGTTTCTTGAAGCATAATTATGGAAATATTAAAGGATTTCCTCCAAACGTGAAGAGCGTGGAGGACACTAGAGCGACCAGCCCCACGACAATTCCAGCTAAGGCAATTAAGCGGCATGGGAAACATTAATGGGAGCCTGCACCCCTTGCCCGCTTGAACCCAATAGCTAAGGGGTCCAAGGGGGACATGTCAACATCCATACTTCGATCAGAACCACTATCCATGAGTGGGGGAAGCTCTTCCAACCGACCACCAAAGATCCCCTCATGTTTCTTACTTAAAGGTGCCATACTCAGACTAGTAGAGGTAACTGGGGGAATAGCCATGTGCTGCGTAGCCGGAGGGTCAGCTGCCCGGGCCCTGGTGCCATCCAGCGCAAGTAGTAGCGGAGTCCTCCTAGCCTCCTTGCGCGCACTCAGCCAGCCAGCAATGGTTTTATCGTCCCCCATCAGACGACGCATGACTTGTTCCTGGGCATGTAATGCAGGCGGAGTCTTGTCACGGACAACCAGAGGTAAAGCAGCCGGCTCAGTGTTAACCGGTTTCTTTGACAGGGCAGGAGACTGGCTGGGGGGACCCTCCTCAGCCCGCCTCCCGTCCGCAGAGTGATCCTTGCTACCCTTGAAGGGGGGGGGGCACTTTTCCGGGCAGCCGGCCGTCGTCTCTCCACTCGAATCCAGGGACTGACTATACCGTCCTCCGGGCCAATAGTATGTAGGGATGAGGTGGTGGAAGGAGCCTCCTGTTGATGCGAATTAGGCTCCCCCTCAGGCAACGCCTTCCCTAAACAGTCTGGTTTAGTATGGCCGAGTTTACCACAGCCCGTGCACAGGGAAGGCAGATTCTCATACGAGCAAACCTGGAAAAAATCATCGCCTTCTTCTCCAATCCATATCCCCTCCTGGATTGGTTTCTCCAAATCCAACTCCACACATACTCGAAGGAATTTCCCCCGGCTCTGAGCAGTCGCCCTATCATCAATCTTCAGAGGCTTTCCCAACTTAGAGGCAATCGCTGCAATCGAGTCTGCATTCCAATACTCTAATGGTAACCCGGGCAGCCGAACCCATATAGGGGCCTTGGTGATCCGGTGGAGGAGCGGTTGGAAGTTAGGTTCCCAGGGGAGGAGATGAAGAAACTCCCCAAATAGCGTCCAAGGCCCTCCCACCAAAACCTCTAAAGCAGTAGCCGAGGAGGGGAAGCGAATCAAGAAATAGCCGTTAGCAAGGTCGATCACCTCCGTAGGAGTATAGGGCAGCCAGATCTTGTTCAGCGCCGGACGTAGGATGTGCAGGGGAGGGTTTCTTGTGAGGAACTTACCAATGAGACAAGACTCCCAAGGGGTTCTCCAATCGTTGAGTTTGTCAGCCGTGAAGATCACCCGATTGGCATATTTGCTCGAGACTGAGTGGAGGGCAGCCTCATAGCGTTGAGAGATCTTGGAAGGGCCACCAACATTGCTGCTGAAAAGATCTTTCCAAGGACGGGAAGAGCTACCAGACGCATGTGCTGGCGCACCAGGGGTCAGTGAAGGTTTATCCGGCGGCTTCTTCTGCGAAGACTGTCTTTCCATTTGCCCTTGAGGCGAAACGGTCGCCTCCGCCGCCGCTAGGTTGGGGATACGATCGAGAATCGGTGAGTAGTTGGGAATGATGAATAAGCTCAACTGCTATAGGCCTTGATGCTAATAACAAGTTCTGGGGATTGAATTTTGCCCTATCCATTTTTCCTCTTACAAGAAAAAAGAAATCTTGTAGTGCTTCTACTTCCATCGATAGCATTCGTGCAGCCTTCTCTTATTGTGTTCAGCAAGTGCGTAGTTATGATTATCACCACTACATTTACTTGCTCCACCTTCCCTTCAGCCATAAGCAAGGCTGCATTTGCTCTCCGAGCTTTCATGTTGAAATTACAAGGGGCTACGAATGTTGCATTTGATCCCAGAATTTGTCTAATGTGCCTCTATGGTGGCAAGACGCCGTTGACAAAATGTATACCTAAGAAAAGGTTGAACACCCTGCAGCTCTAGCTCTCGCTTCAGCAATTTTGATAGACTCTTCGTGCAGAGCACGCCCAATTAGAAGAAACAAGACACTAGACATCCCTCAACCCTAACCCTAGGCCCTTATTTATAGACTCTCACTACTTAATGGACCCGGGTATGACAAGCCAACCCGACCCGCTTTATTAAAACTCACTATCACTATTTGGGCTCGTAACAATTGCCCCCCTCTTAAACCAGCCTTGTCCTCAAGGCTGAAAACTTGATCTTGAGCTGCCTCCAGGATCCCAAATGGCTCGATAATTTGTTACATCCGCAATGCCAAACATTTTAGCCTCCTGCTTGACAGCTTCATCTTGCTCTTCAGAAGATATCTCACCTCACTCATGTGGCTGGAAAATATAACTATGAAGCTGAGGGTGTCCGTTTATATCATGGTGTGGAGGACCTGAAAGACTAAAGCTGAAGTCTCCAAGATTGGCAGGTTTTGCATTTAAGGGTTGCTTCTCCTACATATCTTGTAATTCTTCTAAGGCAAATGCGACCACCATATCATTTGGTACAGACAACCTTGGGTGATCTTGCAAACCTTTTTCCTCATCTTCCCTCATGGAAGCTTCAACAACACCACCAATCATTTTCTCTTCTACATTGAGGCTATAATCGGCCTCAACTGCTGGATAATTGCTCGGTTCACGCCGCGTTCGTCGTTCGCCGTCAGCCACCACCCTCGCCGGTTAGGGTTCCGGCGTCGGAGGAGGGTCTTCACTTGTTGGTTGCTGGGGGAACAAGGCAACGAAGGCTCGCCACTGTCGCCTCTCCCTAAATCTCCGCACTGCGTCATCGTCCGCCTGCGCCTACTTCTCCGGTCACAGCGCTCGCCGGCTAGGGTTCCGGCGGGGAAGAGGTGAGCATCCCGGTAGGAGGTTCGTCGTTGCGTCGTTGACGATGTGACTTTCCACCGTCCCGCTTGGATACGTCACCGAGCTCGTCTCGACAGACAAACATGAGTTGTGTCGCGCTGGCTTCGTTCGTCGTCGGGAAGATGGTGTCTAGTGCAAGGAACAACACAGAAGATGTGCAGCGCTGGAGCAAGGTCACCAACTAGGGTTTTTCTATTATAAATATGGACTAGGTCCCCACTTGCATCCTTCGATCGTTTTTGTCTCTTCCCATTGAGAGCCGTCTAAAGGAAGGATAGCAATGGAAGATCTCTAGTCTGACAGTGGATATCAGATTGATGAAACAATCAGATATGTTTTTATGTTTTAATATTTATTTAATTCATGTTGTTCTAGATCTATGCAATAGATCTTGTATTAGTGAATGAAAATATTTCTAACATTGGTATCAGAGCAAGATTTTGTATGGATTTAGAATGCATGATTTATTCACAGATTTCAAGTTAATTCATTAAGAAATCTTAAGAATTTCTATTCAGATGATTGTAGTTTGATGTCTTAATATTTTATCGCATGCTTTGTATTTTTTCTTGTTGTCGGCGACTCGGCGTACGATCTAAGTTTTCCGCCGTTGTTATGCTTTTGCCCTAATTCTTCTATTCGGCACACCTTGTTGACATTTTGTCGCATAACAGCGTCGGTCGTTCTTTTGGATTTTGCCATTTTCACGCTTGTCGACGTCATCGCTGACGTCAGATTTGAAATTGCGTTCGATTTGGGTTCTGTCGGCTCGAGTAGGGTTTCGGCTTGTGCTCGTTGCCGGCAAGGAGTTGTAGTGCCGCCATTGCTATTGGGGCTTCTGCCCTAATCCTCCTCGTCGATGCCGATCCCTTTTCATCCTCGTCGATGTGGGCGATTCGCTGATGACGGGAGGTTGTGTTCGCTTCATGGAAATCGATGAAGCCTTCTCCCAGTTGTCCTTGGCGCTCCTCGTCGGCAGGATGAGGCGGTGCTAGGGTTCCGCCCGCCCTCGTCGGCCGCTAGGGTGTTAACGTCGGGGCACAAGGGCTTTTGCCTTGTTGTCGTCGTAAGGCTGTTTTTCGGTGAAGGCGGACGCAGGCGGCCGATGAATCTCGGCCAGCATCGGCGTGTGTGCTGCTTCTTTCTCGCGCGTGTCGTGTTCTGTTTAGGGCACAGCGCGAGCGGGTCTCGCAGCGACGAGCGCATGCGGGTGAAGTAACTTGGGATCCGGGTTGCGGGTGTGTCTTGCCTGCGGTCGGATCCGGGTCTGAATTTCGTTTGGATGCGGAGTGAGGATCCATGTTGAGTACGGTTTTGGACCCATAATTATCGGATTCGGGCCGGATTCTTTATACAGATCTTATTTTCCTGGGCAGTCTGGGTTTGTCTGTCTAGGCTGGCTTGCTGGGCTTAGGCCTAGATTGTGCCCTTAGCTGTGTTGTGCAAGGCAGCTATGCACAAAAGCAAGACTGCTGTGTTGTGCTTGAGTCTGGTTTAAATAAATTGGGCTTGTGGGCTATCTTTGGGCCAAATATGTTAGGATAGACTCCTGTGGGTATAAACAAATAACAGTTGTATGTTAATACAAATAGACTGTTGTATACTGAATTACTATAAACACTAGCTTGGCCTATTATAGTCTTGATGTGTTGTGTGCAAAAGTAATTTGTTGCTTTCCTCTTAATTCAAATTTTACTGAAAAATTTTGTTTTAAATTAGATTTTAATTACAATTTGTTCCTTGTCATTTTATGTCATTTTTTAATCTTGTATCTGTAATATGATATAACTTTCATCCATGATTCAAATTTCAAAGTTATGAAATTGTTCATTGTATTTCATGGAAGAAATACTAATGTAAGTGTTTGACATAAGTTGTTTATAGTAAACATTGCTATAATTGCACATATTTATGCATTTAGAATTTTGGAATCTTTTATGCATTGTCAATTGTGTTGGTACTGCTATTGCCAAAAGAAACTTGATCCATGATTCTTGAAAATGTTTTGCAACAACATAGATTCACCTTGAATTACATGTTTGTTATAAATGCATGTCTTGCCATAATTATTGAGATTTAAATTGTTTTGGTTTAACATATAGATTTATGGTAAGTTTTGGCCATATTTCATAATGGTTGTTAATTTATGATAATGTTAATAAATTATTTTCCACTTCTTATATTGATGACATGCTATTTTATAAACATTTGTTACAAAATGGTTTAGTGCGTAGTTTCATATTTTCAAATGTTTATAAAAGAAAATTATTTTTTATCCTATTTATATTAATTATTTACCTGCCCAAAGGGGGTAATTAATTAGTATATATATAGGATAATTTTGTTATGGTCTTGTCATAGAGAGAATGTTATGAACATTGATTTAAATTTAATTCATAATCATGTCATTGTTACATAAATATATTGTATTATAATTGTTATAAATGCTTGGCTACCAAAGTAGCTCATTTATGATTAATTGTAATATGTTCAATATTTATATTTTGGTAACCTTTTTTATCCTTGTTATATTAATTAATTTACCTGCCCACAGGGGGTAATTAATTGATATATATAGGATAATTTTGTACAGACATGTTAACCTCATTATATAATACATTAAATTATAATTACTATAAATGTTTGGCTGTCAAAGTGGCTCATTTATAGTTAATTGTAATATACTTTGGTATTTATAATGATGATGAATTTTATCTCAGTTATATTAATTAACTTACTTGCCCAAAGGGAGTAATTAGTTGATATAATGTGAGATGATATTTATAATGATTGCTTCTTCCTTATTGAGATAAGTTTTCATTTTTTTTATCCTTGTTATATTGATTTATTTACCTGCCCAAAGGGGGTAATTAATTGATATAATTTAAAGATAATTAATGTTCTATTTTTATCATTATCATTGTATTATAATTATTATAAATGTTTGGTCACCAAAGTGGCTCATTTATAATTAATTATGATATGCTTAAAATCAGTGATGATAAAATTTATTAATATTATATTATTTAATTTACCTGCCCAAGGGGGTGGTTAACTGATATAATAGAGGTCATGTGCACAATGTGAAAATTTTCCCATATTAATGTCATTCTTGCTAGAGCTCAATTTTCATAATTGTTCATACATTGATTTTTGAATTCCTTTGTATTAACTCCTAATTTTGTTGATCCTCTTTAGTCTCCTTCTGTGTCAATAGCAACCAAGCTACCATTGAAATCTTGACTGGTTCAAATTTTAAAAGGTGGAAAGAAGATGTTCTTTTTACTCTTGGAATGGCTGATATGGACTTTGCACTTAGAGAGTCTGAACCTCCTAAGCCTAATGATAATAGTACTCAGGAAGTAAGAGATTTATATGCCAAATGGGATTGATCTAACAGGCTAAGTTTACATGCAATGAGAAGATCTATCTCTGAACACTTGCTTAGTGGACTTCCTGAGATTCAGAATGCAAAAGTCTTCATAGAAACTGTCGGTCAAAGATTCTTAACTTCTGATAAATCTGAAGCTGGAAATCTCATGTCTCTTTTGACTAGCATGAAATATGATAATGTGGGAGGAGTCAAGGATTTCATTATGAAGATGGTTCATATTCAAGACAGGTTAAAATGTCATGATATTGTTTTGGCAGATAAATTTATAGTTCATCATGCTTTGAATGCTCTTCCCTCTGACTTTAGCCAGATCAAGACTACTTATAATGCACTCGATGGGTCTTGGAGCATAAATGATCTGATATCAAAGTGTGTTAATGAGGAAGACAAACTTAAGAGAGAACATCATGAATCTGCCTTGCTTGTCTCCCATATGAAATCCTCTTTTTCCAAGGACAGTCATAATGAGAAAAGGAAAATGCATAACAAACATTCTCATGGGTTTAAGTCCTCCAATTCTTCAACTGCAATTAATGAAAATTCCTCAGCTATTGTAAAAAGGACTGTTATATGTTTCTTTTGTAAAAGGACAGGTCATGTGAAAAACAATTGTTTAAAGTTCAAATCTTGGTTAGAAAAGAAGAAGACTGAAGGAGTGTACAAGAAAATGGAACCCAAACTAGGAGGAATTCATTCTCAAAGTGAAAAATGATACAGATGTTGAAGTTCAATATATAAGACATGTTAGCTTAATTTTATATTCTGGTTTAATCTTGTATTAGAAAAGGCTTTTTTTGTACCTTTCCTTTAGAAGAAATTCAATTTCATTTTCTGTTTTAGACAAACTTGGTTTTCCTTTTAAGTTTGAAATTGGCATGGCTGAGTTGATTCGTAATTCTCATATTGTTGGTTATTGCATATCAGTTGATAAACCTTTTAGAGTATGTTTAAACTCAGTTTTCTTCATCAAAATATAATAATAAGTCAAATGCGACAAATCCTATTGAGGTTAAAAAAATCTTATTGTCAGTCATTTTGTAGAGAAAAGAGACATTGAGATTGAGCATATTGAGTCTAGCAAGATGACTGAAAATCCTTTGACCAAAGGCTTAACTCTCTCTGTTTTTGTGAACCATGTTATTAGCATGAGTATCTTTGAAACTTTTGATGCTTTGATTAGTGGGAGTTTTTCTACTTTGTAATTTTAAATTTTGCATCTTTTATTCATGTATCAGTTATCTTAATCATGAATACAATTTTGATATATTAATTAGATGTTGATCTTTTGTGCACATATTACCTTATATCTATTTAAAGTCTTAAGGATTCATAACCTTAAGCATGGCGGTTTGCCGAGTGACGTATGTCTCAATTTAAAATTAATGATTTTCTCATTTGGTTCAGAGAAATCATAAAGAGATTCTCTCATACAGTTTAGAGAGATTTATGAGACATATATGGACACATTGGTGTCGGTTTTCTCATAAAGATTAAGAGAAACCATAAAGCAGATTTCTCATTTGGTTCGAGAAATCATAAAGAGGATCGATAAGAAAATAATATTAAGTTTTCATCATTTTACTACACAGTTACATTGCGATCCATATTGATGCAATTTACAATATTTGTGACCATGGAGGACTTATATTGCATATTGATACAATGTTTCGTCATGATTCAATATTGGTAATTGCATTAGACCGGATTGAATGAGGTGTTATCAGGATTAACAAATGCATCCTTCTTTAAAATCATTTTTTTAATATATATTACAAATGATTATTATTTTATAAAATCTTTAGATTATAAATCAATTAATGTTGACCAAGTGGGAGAATGTTGGAATTTTTTGTCTAACATTATTGATTTTGTGGGAGTATTTGTTAATTAATTATTGGGCCCATAACATCTCATTACTGAATGTGAAGACGGCATGTGTAGCCCGCGGGTTTTAAGAGGAATCTCTATTGGATATTGGATTCTGCACCTTGGATCTTGAGAGAAATCCTTACTGGATAATCCTTATCGGATTATGGATTTCGCACCCGAAACCCAAAACTCTTTTATGGGAGGAGCCTAGGGTTTTTCTATTATAAATATGGGCTAGGTCCCCACTAGGGGTGGCAATTCGTGTTTCACGTGTCATAACGTGTCGTGTCATACTTGACACGTGACACGATTGTGCTTGACACGAACACGACCCGTTTATGTATACGTGTCAATATACGAAACACAGACACGACCCGCTTATTTCACAGGTGACACGACACGACACGATTAACACGTTTAATAAATAGGTCGTGTCACATAACACGACACGACACGGCACGATTGACACGATTTATATTATAAAGTTATTAGATGACACAACACGACACGATTGACATGACACGACATGAATAATCTGTTTAACTCACTATATTAAAATTATCTATAAATTATTAATTTTATATAATATATATTATATATGGGTTAGACGGGTCAACCCGCGACACGACACGACACGACACGAATTTTAGCGTGTCATAAACGGGTCGACACGATAATGACACGAAACACGATTATGTTAAACCCAAACCCGCGAAAACTCGTGTCGTGTCGTGTCGTGTTGGCGGGTCGTATAATTTTTTGCCAGGCCTAGTCCCCACTTGCATCTTTCGATCGTTTTTGTCTCTTCCCATTGAGAGTCGTCTAAAGGAAGGATAGCAGTGGAAGATCTCTAGCCTGACAGTGGATATCAGATTGATGGAACAATCAGGTATGTTTTTATGTTTTAATATTTATTTAATTCATGTTGTTCTAGATCTATGCAATAGATCCTGTATTGGTGAATGAAAATATTTCTAACACCGGCGTCGGAGGAGGGTCTTCGCTTGTTGGTTGCTGGGGGAACAAGGCAACGAAGGCTCGCCACTGTCGCCTCTGACTAAATCTCCGCACCGCGTCGTCGTCCGCCTGCACCTGCTTCTCCGGTCAGACCGCTCGTCGGCTAGGGTTCCGGCGGGGAAGAGGTGAGCATCCCGGTAGGAGGTTCGTCGTTGCGTCGCTGACGATGTGACTTTCCACCGTCCCGCCTGGATAGGTCACCGAGCTCGTCTTGACAGACAAACGCGAGTTGTGTCGCACTGGCTTCGTTCGTCGTCGGAAAGATGGTGTCCAGTGCAAGGAACAACACAGAAGATGTGCAGCGTTGGAGCAAGGTCGCCAACTAGGAGTGGATGGTTGTGGAAGGGAGGCGACGACGTCGAGATTTCCACCAAATCAGCCACTTCTACCGCTCGCGTCCTGCCACCCTAGGATTTTTTTTTCCGACTTGAAACGATATTAGATCCGCCGTGTAGATCTAATACCGACAATGGAAACTTCTTCCGCCTTTATCCGTCGTCGGTCCACCGGTTCCCGGCGATCGATCCGGCAGATCGGACCAATTGATAGACTCTTCGTGCAAAGCACGCCCAATTAAAAGAAACAAGACACTAGACATCCCTCAACCCTAACCCTAGGCCCTTATTTATAGACTGTTACTATTAACGGATCCGGGTATGACAAACCAACCCGACCCGCTTTATTAAAACCCACTATCACTATTTAGACCCGTTACAAATTTCAGATCGTAAGATCCGCAAGCACTGGCTGAAACGCTCAGTAGATTCCAAAATAAATGATATAAAGTGGGAAGAGTTTGTTATTCTAGAAACTACAATGGATTTACAGAGATGCAGGGGACACTGTTGACTATGCTCTACATGACCTTACAAGCTGATGGAATCTACTCTACTGCCGTTGATCATGCAGCCTCGCATAGTGGGAAAGCCAGTATTTTGCTTTCACTTCTCAAGTACTGCCATGCCAATTGAATTGCCAAGGATATTATACATTCGGATCGATGTGCACTTGGCTAGTAACAAATAATGACCGGTCGATTAAGATGGAATCAGGTGAGGCACTATCAGATGCTATTTTGCGGTGTCTGTTGCTAGTCTTCATTTGCTAAAAGCCTCGGAAGTTATCTCCAAAAGTTTCTTCAGAGGATAATCCTGTGCTCTTGCCAGCTGTGCCTGCCCAAGTACTTTTGAATACTTTAAAACGTAGGAATTTCAATGTTTTTGATTCAAGGATATCCACTATGGCATCAAGTGTAGCTGAATTGGCATGCCTGGAGACATACATGGATTAAATTGTTATTTGAAGAAAAGATTTGGAATTTCTAATATACACTAGTGATTTTACCGCAACAACTAAATGACTATTTTATAATAGTAATCGTGGCTAGACTATTTTCACGAATGCTTGGTTTTAAAAAAGGATTAGAAGGTCTTTATTCGCAGAAGCATCACGGAGATGTTTGTATCTATTACATCCTTCGGCATGATTAAATTCCCTCGGTCAAAGCCTTAATTGAAATACTAGCAACAAGGGTATTCTAGAATGGACTTTCATGTTCTCAGTTCTGTCTAGATTCGACTTTGCGTACATGCGAGGATATCAATTATTGAAGAATGTCATGGCAAGGAAACTTGGATTTTTAGCAGATTGAAGAATGCAATCGAAGGGGCTATGCTTATCAAAGACACAACGTCACGATGAGAGTGCATCAAAGATTCTGCATTAAGACTATATTCGGTAGGATGGAATTCACCATGAAAAAGATGGATTGTTCAATAAATTTAGATAGAAAGTCATTTAGATTCATTGAACAGTCCATCCTTTTTCACGATGAATTTCATCCTACCGAACATAACTTAAAGGTCGTCGAACTGTTTATGGATATTTCACTGCCTTCCAAAAGGACCATTATCTGCCACGAGAAAAGAGTTTGTGAACGGTTCACTCACCACTGTGTCTAATGGCATATCATGTCGTCATTCCAAGGAGTTGCATTTTTAATCTAGTGTACGTGATTTTCATTATAAAATAACTCTAGAAATTATGGAATTCTTATGCGATGGCATTTCAATAGATTCACACCTTCCAATGAGAGGTCTACCCAATTGAAACTGCATTTTTAGTGAAATTGCTTCTTGTATTAGTTCATTATAATAATTTGCTAGTCCTTTTCCATTTTTTTTTCTTGTAGTAGTTGGCTGAAGTTCGTTCGCATATTATGCATTTAAGAAAAAGAACAGTTAGGACAAAAAATCAGATTGCATTAGTCAATCCCTACGTGTAAATTTAGTTAATCATACAGTTAATGATGATCATGCTGTTAATATTAGTATTTACTAAATATAAACTAGAATAGTTTTCTATATATATGTGTATCTTATAAATATTGTATTGATCAAGTTAATCAATGGAGAGTAGACTTATTGCCTACAATTTCCTCTTATGTTAACAACCATTGCATATGTTTACTTTCGCTAAGCCTACATTTACTCTGACATGTAAGCAATTTAAAATTGATAATGTTAGATGGCTAACTTTGATTGAGAACTAGAGATTTATATGTAGTTTAATACAAGTCAAACTATTCAGGTGCTAGAAGTTAAACAAAAATAGAAAGATTAATTTGTTTACCCTTTATTTTATTACCTATTTTATTTTCTTATCGTGGATTAACCCTTATGTGGTATGTGATTTAATCCCAAAAATAATTTAATGCTCGCAACTCCATCTTTCTTTTTCCAACTATCGAACATCGAGGGAGCAGATGATGGAGCTATAATGTTTCTTATCCTTCTGCCCAATTCTTCTATTAAGGTGCACATTCTCATGGTGGTGCTATCGTCGATGGTATTCGAGATTAAATGGTGAACAATAATTCATATGTAAGTTTCTGACATTTGGTAAATTAAATATTTATATATTTTTTTTCCCGTAGGACATTTTCTTCATCATACTAGCTCAAGCAAGATATTCTATAGCTTTGGTAGAAAAAATAATTACTACCTATTGTGAATAGGCGTTGAAATTGAGTTCTTATTATTCTTTCTAAATTTAGAACCTTTCTATAGCCCATTAAAAATTACAATGAGGAGAAAGTTCAAGTAAGATCAAATTTTGGCTTCCCATAAGTTTAAAACTGAAGCCCTTTTTATTTTTATGTTGCTTCTACTTGTCATTTTCACTATTACTTATGTTTTCACATAATTTTTTGTATTTTGTTTTTATATTTTTGCTATTTATAGTTATTATTTTGTTTATAACTTACATTTTTTTTATTACATTCATTTTCTCTAGTTGGTTGTTTGTCGACATCTAGGGTTACCTTAAGTAGTACTTTATTCATGTGCAAATCAAGACTGAATATCCAGATATATGCTTTATGACTTAATTGGGAAAAAGTTAAATTTGTGATAATTGATATAGGTTGGTTAACCTAATTTGTTGGGTGGAGTGTGCGAATACTTTATTGAGAAAGATTTTTGTGATAGACACCATGATAAGACTAATCCTATATTCTGTTAGATAAAATCTACAGTGGAAAGGATGAAAAATGCAATGAATCTAGATGAAAAGTCATCTAGATTTATTGCATTTTCTATCATAAATCTAGATGAAAGGTCATCTAGATTCATTATATTTTTCATCCTTTCTACTGTGGATTTCATCCAACAGAATATGACAATTGATCCATGGATAAAAACTAATAGCCATAGAGCTAGATAAATAAAGTGGAATCTTATGTTAGCGTTGAGAGAAAACTCAAGCTTTGTGGCAATTTGATTAGGAACTACGAGAGAATTGAGATAAAGTAGGGACCAATGATTGACCTTATTTATTGTCTAACTGATGATTCCCAAGTAATTCAACAAACAATGAGGAACATTGACTCATAACATAGTAACATAAGAAATTCAAAGAAGTTAATCGTGTAATTTCTACTCAAGAATGTTGGCTAAGAAAGTAAAGAAAACTTTAATACATTGGCTTAATTCGGGAGTATGCAAAGTAATATCTGCAATTTGTATAAACGGGCTTAAAGCGAAGCTTCATGTTAACGTCTCTCTCACATAAGGGAACTATGATGTAGTTGAAAATTTCATCCTTTTAGATATTTATTTAGACCCATTGCCGATACCAGTGGTAGTCATAAATTTGTATCAAATTTTCATAGTATTATATATGGATTAGATATATTATGGCTAACTCAAAATGGATTATAATAAGTGAGATTTCGTGTTAAGTGTTCATAGAATTTTTTTTTGTATAAAGAAATGATTCTCTAAATAATGAGTTAGCTATTCCATTAATATGGACACAGTTAGAAATTATTAGCTCCGCCATCAATTTTTTCTTTGGCTCATTGAAAAATCGTTGAGAGTAAATGTTTTACTTATCTATCTTAGACATAGTCAACCACACTCTATGGAGAAAGTTACAGTTATCTTCTCATCATTGAATATTTTTGGGCTAGAGGCGTCTTGTCGATTCCACCGAGTCTAATGATCCCAAAAACTTAGCACTTTTGCTTCTCATTCTTTAGCATCAAGCTTATTAGATTGTGGAACACGTTCTCAATCTGTCGCCACAACTTTATCCTTAAACTCCACTTTTTTAGATTTCAATACAAGGGTGAAGGTGATGGGTTAAATCAAATCTCAAAGACAACTACTGAGTTCTTTCCTATCTTATGCGTTCTAGTTTAGTTTTATGTTTGTTTTCATATTTAAATAAATTCAGGATTCCGGAGCGCCTTTTAAATAGTCATCTTTCTGCTTGTTGGAGATTTTTTTTTTTTCAAAAATTGACTGCAGCTAGACAGGGTGGTAAACTACGTCAAAACTTACGCGGGGTTGGGGGCTTGTTCTCGGATCTGCTCTAGTTTGAACAGTATTGATATGTCCTCCGTGATCTTCCTGACACTTCATGGGATTGTCCTTGTCGTACATGGCATCCTTCGAGTCCTGCACCCAGGCATTGATGGTGCCTTTGCGCTCTTCGTCCTGCCAACGTCGCCTGAAGCATTTCAAGTCTTTCTTCAAGCCCAGCACCTTGCACTCTTCTCCCTTGCAAGTTTGCTAAGCTGCCAAGACACCTTGCAACAAACAAAGCTAGGAACGTTGCCAATTTCAATCTCTAGCTAGGAATTGGTGAACATCTCCGACGTCAAGGAACGCATGGACACCATGAATTCTTGATGTCTTTGTATAGAAAGAAAGAAACAGAATTTATAAATGTAAAAGAGAGACATTGGAAGGAAATAGTGATTTCCATCTGCTACTAAAAGTTTTATAAATGTAAACTAAAAGATACGGATAAAGGTATAAGTAGGGTACATAAAAATGAAATATGAATAGAAAACGCAAAGCAAGGAACATATCATAAGAAAAAAAAAAGCTAACAAATCATAAGCGCAATAATGGTATCACATCAACTTTATAGATTCCGTTTCCGTGTACTTTTTTTTTTTCAGATTTCTTTGTACTTTATGAGCAAGCATATGACAGCCAGGGGCAAGAGATAATAAAAAGAACACGTTAAAAGGAACGAATTATGCTGTGCTCAAATTTGCTGCATCATGTTTGGGCTCACTCTTTGGAGATTCACATAAAGGAATCGAAGATTTGGTATACTTTACAGCCACGCTTGTGATTTGCAAAAGAAGAACAGATTGTGCATTAAAAACTAGTGCAGCCGGATCCTCTTCTTCCATTATTCCAAGCAAAGAAAAGAAAGCCAATATAATACTTAAAAAAGGATTACAAGTAGTAGCCTAAAAATATCTATATTTAAGGTGATAAGACCACTATGCGAGATTCTACAGTCATGAGCTTTAGATATATCAAAACAAAGTCATAATATGCTTATTAGTATAATTTTCTTCCTCCGAACCTAATTTGAACAAGATAAACCCCGAAGGCAGCGTGAACATATCAAGCCCTCCCTTAAGGCTCCATTGCTGGGAAACCTGCTGCTTCAAAATTAGGTAGTTTGGCCTGTAGACGATGAAGTGCCCAACGAGGGTGTGGTCCCAGAAGGAGCAGTTCTCAGCTATTTCCTCGTCTGGTACCACTAAGTCCAAAATTCCATTCTCCATGAAACATTCTCTAGGGACAGAGGACAGGTAGCTCCAGCCACTAACTCTCTTTTCTCCACCTGGGCCGTGGAGAAAAGAGAGCTCCACGACCGCGCTACTTTGGGAGAAGGATCAGAATCGAGGCGAGACGAATACGCTTCCTTAGTCACCCGCACCCGTGCCGCCATGCCAATCGTGTCCCGAGTCCTAGGATTAGCCATCCTTCCCAAATTATGCACCCCTTGGGAAAACTCCAGACCAACCCCGGGAGAGACCGGAAGCAAGAAAACACCAAAGAGGGGCAAGGACCCCAAAAGAGAGAGAGCACGACGCAAAAGAAGACAAGCCGCCGAATTCAGTGGAAAACCAGTGTAGCACAAGCAAGTGACATTCGACAGAAACGCGAAGAGCGGATTACTAAATCGTACCCATTATGATGACGAGAACGCGATAGTCCAGGTCCCGCCTGCAAAGTTGCGGGATAAGAGCGCCCTGCCCCAGAGCTCCGCCTTAAAGTGCCCGAGAGGGGCTCATGTCTTCACCTCCAAGCCGGAATCGCCTCGAACGCCCAACACAAACCCCCCTCCCCGCCAGCCGGGCGGCCGGTGCCGAAGAAAACAGTTTGTATCCGAAGCCCTAAAAGCGCCCGCCTTATCGCCCTAATGAAATCTATATTGACAATGGTATGATATCAAAAGGCTCTAATGATAATAGCAAAATTGTGATAACAATGCAATATACTTAAATAAGAACATAAGCAATTGAGGAATTTAAAAGTGAGGTGAATAAGAAGATACATATAATACCATTATAACACAACATAAATGATTTCAAAATGAGCCATATCTATTTAATTCATGTAAAACATAACTATGAATTCATAATTAAGTCATTAAAGTTAAAACCCATTAAGAAGCATATAGACAAGCTTTACTTGGAAACAGCATCAAATTTGTACTTACTTTGTTGTATATTTTAAGGCTCTCTTTGCTTTAGGTTTAGGTCATCGTACTTTAAATCGTATCGACACCGACACCTAATCCAAGTGTGGCTAAAGCATCTGCACAATTTTTCTTAAAAATATATGTGAACTCCTGCTTTAGATGACTGGGTTAATTATGCCCGCGGCCCCGCCGAGCCTTCCATTATTGCTTCTATGATCAAGCACATCTATTCGTTTCTTCCTGTCACTCCATTTCAATCCCAATCTTGTGACATTTAATACAAAGCAATTCATGCCTTGTTGTATCATTCATCTCTTTCTTCCTTGTTCGTCATTTTTTTCTTTTTTGCTGGCACACCAAGTGTTCATTCCTTTCTTTCTGGATCTTTAACTTTCGCCTGCTGGCGGGAGATCCCTGTACCGACGTTTGGTATAAATTTGCGCGCAAGAAGCGGCTTGCATCATCACATAGCTAGTGAGTTCATTTTAAGGAGACACCGGACGAGGCTTCCGCCATCCCCGATCTCCTCCAGAAATGGCGATGTTTGTAGACTTCTTTGTTTCGAGGTACCTCACAAAACTAACAGAGTTCGTCGAGAGCGAGGCATGCAAGGTGCTGGGCGTGAAGGAAGACATATTGAAGCTCCAGAGAAGGCTGCAGAGGATCGCAGCCTTCCTCGAGGATGCAGACCAGAAGCACAAAAAC
Organism: Costus lasius; assembly: GCA_027563935.2. NCBI lineage: Eukaryota > Viridiplantae > Streptophyta > Magnoliopsida > Zingiberales > Costaceae > Costus > Costus lasius. The sequence continues at coordinate 19,473,794 of CM050447.1, read as the reverse complement.
CGAACAACCGGCAATTGGGTGCGGGAGTTGAAGGACGTCATGTACGACGCCGACGACATCATCGATCTCTGCGTCTTCCAGGGAGGCAAATTGCTGGATCATCGGCCGTCCGGGTCAGGTGTTCCTTCTCCTTTCAGCTTGCTTTCTTCTTGCTTTAACTGCGTCAAGTACCGCCGCGAAATAGCAGGCAGGATCCAAGCGCTCAACGCAAGATTGAAGGAGATCACGGAGGACAATTCAATACCAGCTCATGTGAATGTCGCCGTGGTCGGAGCTGGCTACAGAGACCAAGAGCAGCAACTGGGTGGAGGTCCGAGCGAGACCTCTTCCATGGAGACAGCCTCGGACGAGATCGTGGGGCAGGCGATCGAGATTGCTTCCCAGAAACTGATTCGCGCGATCGTCGGCAACGAGCAGGACAAGTGCCAACTCTTCGGGATCGTTGGCATGGGTGGAGTTGGCAAAACAACTCTAGCAAGGAAAATATTCAACGATAAAGAGATCAAAGACAAGTTCACGATTCGCGTGTGGTTGCATGTGTCAAAGAACTACACGTTGAATAAGTTGCTCAAGGAATTGATCGTGGGCGTCCAAGGGAAAGTTGATGGGGGTGATACAAGCAGGTCGCATCTCGAAAATAAACTTGTTCCGCTCCTGTCGAAAAATTTACTCGTCGTGCTCGACGATGTGTGGGATGCCAAGGTGTGGGAGGAACTGAAAACTTCCATAGTAGCCGGAGCCGCCAGGAGTAGGATCCTGGTGACCACTAGGGACGATATGGTGGCGAAGAAAATGGGGGTGGTCATCGAACACCACGTTCAAATTCTGGATCCTCTCACCTCCTGGAACTTGCTATGCAAGAAGGTCTTTAGGGAGGGAGAGGAGAACATCTCACAGGAGCTTTTCCAGATAGGGCTTCAAATCGTTGACAAATGCGCTGGACTTCCGCTGGCGATCAAGGTGATAAGCGGGGTCTTGAAAACCAAGGAGAAGACCATCGTAGAGTGGGAGCAAATCCTCAAAAGTGATGTGTGGAGCATGAGTGAAGATGAGAGTGAGCTGCCGAGGGCTCTGCACTTGAGCTTTGAGGACTTGCGACCGCCTATCCTCAAGCAGTGCTTCCTCTACGCCACTCTGTTCCCTCATAGTAAGTGCCCTCACCTTGTCCGAGCTTGGGTTGCCGAAGGCTTCATAGCTGATCAGGGAGGAGATAAATTGATGGAAGAAGTAGGCGAGCAATACTATTACCAGCTCGTTCGGAGGAACCTTTTGCAGCCGCATCCAGCATTTGTAAACAAGGAGGTCTACTTGGTGCATGACCTTATACGAGCTCTTGGAGCGAAATTGTTGGGGGAAGAAGGCGTCGCAATCGCTCACGACCAAGAAACGAGCCTCGACACGCTGTCGAAGATTCGCCGATTGGTGATATCGAACGTGGGAGAAAACGTGAAGCTGCCGAGGAGAGTCGCCAAGGAAAGGTGCCTGCGGACTTTGATTCTAGTCAACAGCCCTCTCACCAACTCAATCCCAGACGATGTGCTCGAAGCATTAAGGCGCGTCCGCGTGCTGGATCTGTCCGATACAAAGATTAAATATTTGCCCAAATCCTTTGGGAAGCTGATTCATTTGAGATACTTGGATCTCGACGATACAAAGATTCGAGAGCTGCCGGAGTCCATCGGTAACTTGGCCAACCTGCAAGCCTTGAACATTAGCAGGTGCAAGATGCGAAGCCTTCCCATGGCGCTGACCACGTTGACCAGCCTGAGGTGCCTCCGAGCTCGCGGGGCTCGTCTGACTTACTTTCCCAAGGGCATGGGGAGGCTGACCAACCTCAACTGTCTCACCGGATTCTTCGTCGGCCGCGACAAATCTGCGCCTGCTGGCGTGGAGAGTTGCGACCTGGAGGAGCTGCACTCTCTGGCACAGCTGCGAACTCTCAAGGTGAAGAGGCTGGAGAGAGCTCAATCTGGGGATTTGGCGCTCCGGGACAAGAAATTCCTCAAAGAGCTCTATCTCAGCTGGAAGCTTGAGCAAGATGACGACGACGACGAAGAAGAAGACGACTTTGACGATGAAACAAAAGTAAGATGGAGTGAGGATCAAATCGAGAGGGCGGAGAAGGTGTGCGATCAGCTGTCGCCTACGTCAACTCTGCTGGAGCTCACCATCAAAAGGTTTCCCGGCCGGCGGTTACCGAAGGCGCTGATGTCGAGTGAATCATTCCCCTGCCTGGCATCTTTGTCTCTCTATTACATTCCAGCATGCACGGAGCTGCCGCCTCTAGGGTTGTTTCCCGCGCTCAAAGAAGTGCTGATCGCAGGGGCGGAAGCAATCACCCGAATCGGGCCGGAATTCTTCGGCCGCCGAGAAGTTATGTTTCCCAAGCTCGTCCTCTTGGTATTTAAGGACATGCTGAATTTCGAAGAGTGGTCGACTTGCGGGGCAGGGCAGGGAGACCTGAAGTCGAAGCTGCTCCCAAATCTGTCCGTCCTCCAACTCAGCGTGTGCCCGATGCTGAAAGCGCTTCCCGAGTGCCTGCACCACGCGCCCAATTTGTCCGGGTTGCTTGTTGAGGGCACCTTCGACTTGGAGGAGGTCGGGAACCTGCCCGCCGTCACCGAGCTGCGCGCCGTCGATAACTTCAGCCTGAAGAGGATTTCAAACCTTCCGTCGCTGAGAGTGCTCCAGCTAATCTGCTGCCCCGGCCTAACTCATGTGGAAGGCGTAGACTCGCTCCAAGCCTTAACGATGATGTACCCGCCTGTGCAGGAACCTGTGACCGCCGGTACAGAAAACCAGTTGCCGCCGTGGCTGCCGGGACTTGTTGACAGGCTCCTGAGAGCTCCATCTCCAGCTTTTAAGAGGCTGGAGATGGTCTGCAGCTTGCCCGTGCTCCTGAGCTGCCTCAAGGATGAGCTGAATTGGCCCATCATTCAGCAGATTCCAGAAGTCTTGATCGGATCGATAGATGGCAGCGCCTCTATTTTCTACACCAAAGAGCCATTCAATTACTCCACAAATGTTGCTATACCATGAGGACGCCAAGCATGTATGCAGTGTTTTAGGTTTCAAGTTGTCTTAAATACATCCAAAGAAGCTTAAAATTGTCGTTTCTAATTATTCTCTTTCTCACGCAGGATCAGTATCAAAAGACGCCATGCTTGGATGAATGCTCGCCTTCTTCCCCGTGTGTTTACCATGTATTTATTATTAGTATGTGCGCGCATGTGAGTTCTCAATAGCTTTCGGTGTGTTGATGTCTATATATGTAAGGTTCGTATGTGATCGTTTGATATTCAAATAAATGTCTATGTGCTATTTTAAGTTTTGTAAAGTTCAATTTTCGATTTTAGTTTTGTATATATATATATATAACTTCTAAGTTCCTAAGATTGACATAAATTTATTAATCATTTTATCGTTGATAATTTTTAATTTATGATCTATCTATAATTTAAGGCATGTCAATAATAAATTAAGATATGTCATCGTTGACGAAAGGTCTTGTTAACGATAATTATCATTAATAGACTTGAATTTATTATTACTAGACTTTAATTTATTATTGATATATCTTAAATTATCATTGGATAGATCTTAATTTATTATAGACAGACCTTAAATTAAAAGTTGTCAACAACGATAAAATTAAGGATTATAATATGGACTTAATGTGATTTTGGACTATAGTTATGATTATGTGAGACTATGACTTGTTGATTTTGTACTGGAAGTTTGAAACTGTGATTTGTGATTGATTTTATAATTATGTGAGACTGATTGTTGATTTTTGTGATTTTGTGACATGTGACATTGTGATGTATGTATATGATTGTTATTTTGAAGTTGAAATTAGATAATGTAGTGTTAATTTGATTTTGCAATTGTATTATATAGTTATAGTTAATTTGTTTCTAATATGATTTTGTTGTTGCAATGATTGAATGTTAATATGATACGATAATTTAAATTCTTGCTAATATGATTTTGTAGTAGTGTTATTTTGTTTTTGAAAAGAAAATTTTATTTTATGTTATATAATTTAGTATTATTGACTACTTGTTGTGATTTGAATATTGATGTGTTATTATGCAATCAAAATAAAAATAGAATTTTATTATGTCGTTGTGACTTTATATGTTTGTGCTATAGTGTAAGATTGTGTGGATTAAATTTATAAATATTTTTTAGGTAATTATGATTTATACTAATACTAAATTATAAATATCATATTTTATTTTTGATAATTTATTATTTTTTGATAAATTTGGTTATGATAAAGAATCAGTTTATTAGAAATTTAGTTCATTTATAAATTTTTAATATAAAAGATTTTGATAAATATAATTCGGTAAATACTAAATGCGCACCCCACTACTTACAAGGAGGCATGAGGTTTCCCTCGCTTGGAGTAAGTAACGTAGCAAGCCTGACTAGACACAGGCTCTGTTTGGCCTAGCTTCTGCTTCTAGCTTTTGCAGGTTGAAGAAGTACTGGTTGAAGAAGTGCTGGCTAAAGAAGTTTTGAGGGTGTTTGGATGCACAACTTATGACTAGGTTATTCTACTTATAATAAATAAATTTTTATTAAAAAATTACTAAGATAAAAATTATATGATTAAATTTATAGTTAATTATAATTAAAATATTTATTAAAAATATTATAAGTTGTACTATTAAAAAATTATTATTACATATAAGGGTTATTGAGCATAAGCAGGTGGGGGGGGCTAGAGAAGCAGCTTCACCCTTGCTTCTCCGAGAAGTAGTTATTTGTGGGTTGGAACAGAGAAGCTGAAGGGTCAAACACTTCAACTTCATGATTTCTGCTGGCCACAACACCATAAGCAGCCCAAAAGCTAAGCCAAACGGGGCCACAGCCACTCGACAACATGTAGAGGCGTGAACCCAAGCACGGATGAGATGACATCCATACTAACAGACGGAGAAAGTGGGCAAACAGGCAATTATAACATTTGATAGTCTACACTTTAAGATTGTGTTTCCTTATAAGGAATCCACAATCATTTTTTTTTTCATTGTGGATTCTTTTCTAGAAAAATAGCCTAAAAGCCGCCAACTAGTATCTACCACATCTTATCTTACCATCTCCATATCCCACATGGTGCACTTATCAACTATTTATTATATAGAAACAACAAAACACTGCGGAAGCAACTTCAATAAGACTTCCTGGATGGCCCAACGTGCTAGAGATCCCTGCGATACCCCAAGGCAGACCTCCAGGCCCCCGCCGAGGTTAAAGCCGCCGGATCCACCTATAGTGGCAACACCCAAGAGTTTGGAGAAACCCCAAAATGGTCCAGAAGCTCGGCGGGATCACATATCCCAAACACCAATGCTTGAGAAGAAACCATGGAATGTGCTCTTTCAGAATAATATTGGAGGTCCGTCAAAAGAATCACAGAAATTAAAAGCTATTTTCAATAGCATTGCAGCAAAATACCCAAACAGAATCATCTTTCCTCAGGAAAAGCTTGACTCTGCAAGAGAGAAGTGGAATACAAATAGCAACGGAAATACTGGGACAACAACGTTTCGGAGAAGTGCCTCTGAAAAGAGGCCTATGACAAGTAATAAATGTAATAGCAATGGAAAATCAAAAAGTGATTTTGATTTGACTGAAATGATGATACAGATGGAAAGATTGATGAGGAAAATACCCAGCTGCATTCTAGAAGGCCACTTTGTGAAGAGCAGGAACCTGCTTGGGTGGAGAGACTTGACCAGACACCTAAATTGGACCAAGATGACAATCTAACACTTGCAGCTTGGGTTAATAGGGAACAAAGCATGGAAGCGTGTGAGTATGATGAGCACGTAGAGGAACATGAAGAAGAAATGGAGCAGGAAACCCCTTTGGCCATCATCCAACATGAGAAACAAGGAGGAGGCAAGAGGGAACATGCTGGGACTCTCAGCACCGTGTCTATGCTAGACAAGGAGAAGCTTATCTCTGAAACAGTTAAAAGCTTCAACAATATTTATGGGGGAAGGGCTAAGGACTTACATGCCCTTGTGGTATCCTCACCCTCAACCTCCTCAAGCCTTCGCACATCGAAGTGGAAAAGAGCTAGGTTGCAGCAAAGCTCGCGGCAAACCTAGTTTTGGACGCATCGTGTAGGTATAAAATCCTTATTGTTTTTAATGATTAGTCTTTCATGGAATTACAGGGGAGCAGGTAAATGCCAGGCTAAGGACATGATAGCCATTTGAAGAAGGCAGTACAATCCAAGCTTCATCTCTCTTCAAATTCAAGAAACACACTTGGAGGAACAACAAATGAAGGACTTTGTCCAGATGTTGGGTAAAAACTAGAGTTTCGCTGCCTCACCTGCGCAAGAAGCTTCAGGAGGTATATTCATAGAATGGAACTTTGACATGGTGAACATGAAGGAGGTAGCTTATACGGACCAATTTATTAGCCTTATCGTTGAACACAAGAGGTATGATCATTGGCTTCTTACTATTTTTTATGCTAGTCACCTGTATAGTGTTAGAAATAGAATGTGGGAGGACTTTATTAGAACTAACTTTGTGGACATCCCTTGGATGGCTTGTGGGGACTTTAATTGTATAACTAATAGCATGGAGAAAAGGGGTGGGATGTCATTCACTCCAAATATATCCATCACTACCTTTAACAATTTCCTCACTACTCATGGTTTAATGGACTTGGGGTACGAAGGTAGTCCTTTTACTTGGTCTAATAATAAAAAAGGAGATAGGAAAATCCTGAGTAGACTGGATAGAGCTGTCACGAACTCTAGTCAGATTAAGATGTATGGTAAAACCAATGTGAGGCACTTCCCTAGAGGAAGTTTTGATCATTGTCCTCTTCTTTTAAATATATCTCCTTCTGATAAAAGTAGATCAAAACCCTTTAGATATCGAGAGATATGGAACTACTATAAGGAACCTCTGAATATCATAAAAAAAAAGAGTGGACTAATTATGAGGGCATTGATTCTACCTTCCATTTAAGGCTTGGCTCCATTAAATCCAAGCTTTTAAATTGAAATCAGGGTAATCTTAGCAAACCGGATATCATGCTTGAAAAAACTCAGATGGAATTAAATAAATTATACCTCTTGGAGGCTAGCCGGGTGCTCACTAGTGAGGAGGAGTTGAACATCAATTGCCTCACTAACAAAGCTAAAGCTTTGGCCAGACAAATCAATATTAAATGGCACACTCTTGCTAAATGTAACTGGATAAATAAGGGGATGCTAATAACAAATTCTACCATAGAAAAGTCACTATTAGACAAAGACTAAACCAAATTAGACATATCAAACTCCCTAATGAAGCCATTGTTACTGAAGCTAATCATATAAGGGAGGTCTTTAGAGAACATTATATTAATCTATGGTCTAATGATAACACCTATTATTTCTAACTGCACCAAGGTGATGCTCTCCAATTACATGTGTAAGCTTAAGGATCACACCCATAATAACTTGTGTTCCCCCTTCCAGTTGGAGGAAATTAACGAGGTGGTAAAAAATTTGAGATGGGGGAAGAGCCCTGGACCGGACGGTTTCACTTCTGAATTCTACATCCATAATTGAGAGATCATTCGTAAAGATTTTCTAAATGTCATCACTCAGTTCCATGAGCAGCACACTATCCCTAACTCCTAAGCTCGAACTCAGCTTATATTTATCCCCAAAAGACCCAACCCCCAGGCTATAAATGACTATAGGCCTCTTGCTCTTTGTAATGTAAACTACAAAATTATTGCCAAGGCCTTAGCTAACCGATGGAAAGTGCATCTCTCCAATATTATTAGTCCTGAGCAATCTATTTTTATCAAGGATAGAACTATTCATGATAACATAAGTATCGTCTAGGAGCTTGTGCATAGCCTTCATAATTCCAGATCTAGAAATCCTATCATTCTCATCAAGATTGATCTTAAGAAGGCTTTTGACACTATTAAGAGAGGAGTCATACGAATTTCCATGAAGCTCCTAAATTTCTCTAATACCTTTATTAAATAGATTGAGACCTGCTTGCACTCACCCATATATAATTGCAATATTGAGGGTGTCCAGTTTAGAACTTTTATTGAATATAAGGGTATTCGCCAAGGAGATCCATTGTCCCCCTACTTGTATGTTATCACTGCTAACATTTTGAGTTCTCTCCTGAAGCATACTGTTGAAAAGAAAAAAATCACCCCCTTTAACATAAAAGGCAAATGTATTATCTCGCATCTTATGTATACTGATAATATTATTATAACTGTCCGTGCAAACCAAAAATCTTGTATAAATCTTGCCAAAATTATTCAAACCTACAAGCCTATCACTGGTCAACAAGTTAACAAGGAGAAAACTAGAGTGTTCTTCCCCAAGCATTGTTCGGAAAACACTAAAAGGAGAATTGCTAGGCTTCTTGGGTATGTGCACGGTTCCTACCCCTTCACTTACCTGGGAGCTCATATTGACCCTAAGATCAGTTTGAAACAAACTTATCAATTATGTGTGGGGAAAATCCAATACAAGCTCCAGTCCTGGCAAGGGAGATTTCTTCTTTCACAGGCGGGTAGAATTACCCTTACTAACAGTGGGCTCTCAGCCATCCCTATTCATAGCATGATAACTAATGGTTTAACTACTACCCACCTAGAGAAGTTTAATGCCAAGATTAGGGGTTTCATCTGGTCTAAAGGCAACATGAGCAAGGGAATTCATCATATGAATTGGGAGACCATCATAAGACCTCGAAACCAGGGAGGCATTCACATAAAGGATCTTACCACCCTAAGACCTGCCATCAACGGCAAAAGAATCCTTGATTATCTTAACTCTATAGATAAAAATGTGGGTTAAAGTGTGTAAAGCCAAATATGGAGATTCAGATCCTTGGGATCCTAAGAAGTATAAAAATTCCAGCTAGGCTTGGAAAGGCCTCATGCATGATTTGGATTTTATTAAACCACATATTATTAAGAAAATAGGCAATGGCAAAGACAATAGCATTCTCAGCCAACCTTGGTGTATGGATCTTCCTGTTAATCAAAAACCTACTTTCATAGATAACTCTAGAAACATGGGCACCACGGTGGCTGATATTATTCATAATGGGAGATGGAACAAGCAGATAGTTAAAGATTGGGCAAATGAGGAGATATGCAGGTCTATATATAGTTTAAGTATTGATTTGAAAAAGAATGACACTTGGATTTGGGCTAATGGTTCTAATGGGCTCGCTCTTAACAAATCCATATACAATTCTCTTTTGAAGCATACTAGAGGTCATGGGATGGAGGACGAGAAATGGAAAGTGCTGTGGAAGCTAACAGTCACTAACAAATTAAAAGTTTTTGGTTGGAAACTTCTACATAAAATACTTCCCAATCTTTTATAGATTAGGGAAGCTTGGGCTGAGAAACGACACTACATGCTTGTTGTGCAAGGAGGAGGAGGAGACAGTGGAGCACATATTCCACAAATGAAATTTTTCTTTGTAGGTCTGGACTCATCACTTGGAACAACTCAGGATGCAGAACTTACCAAAGGATGCTTGGAGGAAAGAGAACTGATAGCTAAAGGTATGGATGAATCCTTACAAACTCAGTCACTGATTCTCACCACCTTTTGGCAGGTTTGGAAAAGGAGGAACGAGTTAGCTTTCAAGGGGAGGAGAGCAAACTCAACTTGGACAAGTAGAGAAGCATTGGCAGAATGGAAGATAATGTACAAGGAATTATCAACAACTAGGGGAGGCACATAGGAATGACACAAGGAGATCCTGAAATGGAAAAAGCCAGAAATTGGGCAACTGAAAGTAAATACAGATGGTGCTTGGATAAATCAGAACAAGGCTGCTGGCATGGGATACATTATAAGAGATTAAAATGGGAAAGCTTTAATGGCAGCATTAACACACCTTAGAAGCCCCTCACCATTATTCACAAAACTCACTACTATTAGATCTGTACTCGGATACCTTCATACCAATCTGCTTGGAAGGGGAAAAAGGATAATTATTGAATCAGATTGCTTGGAGGCGATAAAGGCCATAAATAATGATCACAACTACCCGCCAACAGAGGTTCGTGTGCTAATTGAAGAAATTAAGCTTTTATGCGAAAAGGAAGAGATTCTTTTTTAACATATAACTAGAAAAGAGAATACTGTAGCAAACTGGCTAGCAATAAATGTCAGAGAGAGACTTGTTTCAAATGTCTGAACTAATAGCTAGCCTATTGAGCTAAGTCAGTTATTATTTTGGGATGTAAACGGTTGGCAAACTGATAGTATCTTTTATAAAAAAAATTCTATTTATTGTATAGGTCATTCTCTAAAAGTGCATCATCTATATCCTACTAGCCACATGTAATAATTACAATCATAACCATATATATATATTCACTTATGCTATAATCATATTTATGTTCATGCTCATGTTTATATTTATACACAAACTCGTCACACAGTTTCATACTCACATTTATCATCATATTCATATTTCAATATGCAAATAATAATAATAATAATGCAAAGTAAAGAACAAGAAAAATCAAGTAATCCTGAGGAATTAGTAATTACATTATACATTCATGATTTTTGTTATTTTTTATAAGTGAATCACATCACAAATATAAGCCATAAACTCACATGTTTATATTGATCATGGGATTATTCTTTCATAACCTTGTCACTTATCAAAATATTTCCTAAACTTAATTAATATCTCAATATATATAATTACAAAATGAACATCTTTCAAAGTAAATATCCACAATGACATAATATTGAATTTTATTTAATTGTTATTTAAGTACTATTAGTTATTTTTTATTAATTTAATTAGAACTTTTCACAAACTCACATTATCATATAAATGAATATATGAATGTTCAAATCAACTTTACACCAAAAACATATAATCATAACTTTGTACTATTAACTCTTACATTCGTAGCTCGAAATCAATAATGGTTCATTTGTCGTACATAATTTATTTATCGATTCCTATAAAACTTTATAATTAATTATCTCATACTATTTAATAAAATATCCAATAATTATTTTAACTTGAGCAGTATCCTTTTATGGAATTCAATTATACAATTTCATCTTTATCATATGCTCTTAACTCTTAAGATTTAAGTAGCATCATCCTTTCACATAAGCCACATATTCTAGACATTTAGATATCATGTAATTCGTAAGCTTACATCGTAAAATATCCCAAGCAAAATTTATAAATTATAGTATATTTAAAAATAATATATATTCTTTTAAATTGCTTAACCAATCCAAGAATCATGTAAATTAATCAAAATCACCTAAATAACTTTTCTTATAACATATTTGATATGTTTTATCATAATCATGTCCATAATGCTTGTAACAAAGCTCAAATTACTTTTCAAAGGTTAAGCCCAAGTTAATCTTAATAAAATCATATATTACGACATATTAAAATAGATTATCATATAAGTTGTATAGCAATTATCTAATTATCATAAGAAATTATGAATCACTCGTGCATTTATTCAAATAGATGGTGTGCACTATCTCACGCACAATAAATAGAACACCAGGAACAAATGACACACAAACCACACTCATACATTTACTCAATCCCAATCACAAACAGCTCTTCAGCCTCATATAATTACACCAATTGCACGCACATATATTTTTTTTTCTTTTATCTGATCTTATGGAGAAAGTTATGTTGGGGATCGAATGGAGAGTATCACAACGAAAAATAAATAAATCACAATAATAAAGATGCTAGATGATACTCAATCTCAATCACTCAATAAAAACACAAGCGATTTACGTGGGAAACCCTAAAATTGACGGGGAAAAAACCACGGGACACAAAGTCCTCCCAAAGATCACCACTATGCTGTAAAACAAATATAAGAGGCGTCCAAATTTGTTACTAGGAGTATACAACTCCAATAATCATAAAATTGACAAGAGAATCACAAAAGAGATCACCAAAAATAGTCTCCCAAATATTACTCACGTTCTGAATAAATCTGAGAAATATTTATACCATAAAAACAGATCTCCACCGTTGAAAGCAAAGATTATTGAGTCTTCTAACTTTTGTCCAAATTTCAGCACAATCGAATCACAGATGACCAGCCGATCGTGCGTTTGATCACAGAAACTATTGTAGCCCAGCAAAAACAGAAAATCAAATCTGCAGCAAATGTTCGGGCTTAGTAGAGAAACTTTCGTACCTCCAAATCAGATCATCACCGTTCAGAACGAAGACAAACAGGTGCTCCAGCTGCTGTCCAAAAATCAGCTCGATCGGACCACGGATGACATTCCGATTGTAAAATCAATCACAGCTGTGCAGAGCAGACATTCCAGCCGCCTCCAACTCGATTTTCTCTCTTGTTCCAAAAAACCCTTTGTCTCCAAAGCACCTCTAGACCAACATATTCACTTAGCCCTAATGGGCTTTTAATTGTTGGGCCCTCTCCACATAGGAGAGACCCATTAGCCCAACAATTCTCCCCCTCTCGACTATGTGGAGAGGTTCGCCAATCCGGCAATCAATTTGCAAGTCTCAAGCTTCTCTTTCTGCAAAGGCTTTGTCAACATATCAGCACTATTGTCATCTGTATGAATCTTCTCAAGTTCTAGCAACTTTTTATCAAGCACATCACGTATCCAATGATATCTCACATCAATATGTTTTGATCTAGAATAAAATGTATGATTCTTTCCAAGATGAATAGCGCTCTGACTATCACAAAATAAAACATACCTCTCTTGAACAAAGCCAAGTTCCTCCACAAACCTTTTCATCCAAAGCAATTCTTTACATACTTCAGTTACTGTAATAAATTCTCCTTCTGTAGTTGACAGTGCAACACATTTTTGCAGCCTTGATTGTCATGCCACAGCACCACCTGCAAAGGTAATCAAGTAACCAGAAGTGGATTTCCTAGAGTCAATATCTCCTGCCATATCAGAGTCAGTGTAACCAACTAGAGTAGGTCCATCACTACCAAAACAGAGTTTTAAATCAATTGTGCTTCGAAGATATCTCATAATCCATTTTATTGCATTCCAATGCTCTCTTTCAAGCTCAGACATAAATCTGCTAACAACCCCAACAGCATATGCAATATCAGGTCTTGTACATACTATGACGTACATCAAACTACCAACAGCAGATGCATAAGGAACTTTTTGCATATCTTTTTTCTCTTTCTCAGTAGAAGGACTATGCTTATGACTAAGCCTAAAGTGTATAGCAAGTGGAGTACTAACCGCTTTAGCTTGATGCATGTTGAACCTTTGAAGTATCTTTTCAATATACTTCTTCTGTGATAACCATAACTTTCTTACCTTTCTATCTCTCACAATTTGCATACCAAGAATTCGACTTGCAGGACCCAAATTCTTCATTACAAAATGCTTGCTCAACTCTTGCTTCAACTTGTCAATTCTGAAAGCATTCTGACCAACAATAAGCATATCATCAACATAAAGCAATAATATGATAAAATCATTATCAGAGAATCTATGTGTAAAAACACAATGGTCTAAATAAGTTTTCTTGTAGCCTTTTTCAATCATGACAGATTCAAATTTCTTATACCACTGCCTGGGAGCTTGTTTCAAACCATACAAGTTCTTCTTCAATCTACACACATTATCTTCTTTCCCTTTGACTGTGAAACCTTCTAGCTGCTCCATATAAATTTCTTCATCCAAATCACCATGAAGAAATGCAGTCTTCACATCCATTTGCTCAATCTCCAGATCAAGCTTAGCAGCCAAGCCTAACATAATTCTGATGGATGACATTTTCATAACTAGAGAGAAGATCTCTTCAAAATCAATTCCCTTTTTCTGATTGAAGCATTTAACAACCAATCTGGCTTTATACCGTGGATGTGAGACATTTTCTTCTTACTTTAACCTATAAATCCACCTGTTCTTCAAAGCTTTCTTACCTATTGGTAGTTGTACCAATTCAAATGTATTGTTGTCATACAGAGATTTCATCTCATCTTTCATGGCTTCAATCCATTGTTGTTTTTGGTCAGATTCAATAGCCTCTTCATAGGACTCAGGTTCTCCCCCTTCAGTGAGGAGTACATACTCATCAGAGGAGTATCTAATAGAAGGTCGTCTCTCCCTAGAAGACCTTCGAGCCATATCACTAGATTCCTGCAAGATTTGATCAAAAACTTGATTAGTAGGAACATCATCATCAACCATGTCTTGTTCTGTCCCTTGATGTTGAGGACTATCTTATACTATGCTATCCAACAGTGTTGATGAAGCAGGATCAACACTCATCTCACAACTCTTGGAAGTCTCCTCTGACTTCCCAATATCCTCAATAGTCTGATCTTCACAGAACACAACATCTCTACTTCTTACAAGTTTCTTCTCTACCGGATCATAAAACCTGTATCTAAACTCATCTTCACCATAGCTAATGAAGATGCACTGATGGGTCTTGTCATCTAACTTTGACCTTTCATCTTTTGGGATATGTACAAAAGCCTTACAACCAAAAACATGAAGGTGATTGTAAGAAAAATCCTTACCATACCATACTTTATTAGGAACATCACCTTGTAATGGTACACTAGGAGATAGATTGATCACATGAGTCACTATCTTTAAGGCTTCACCCCAAAAGGACTTTGGCAACTTTGCTTCTGAAAGCAAATATCTAACTCTCTCAATTAAGGTTCTATTCGTCCTTTCAGCTAACCCATTAAGCTGAGGAGTCTTCGGGGTAGTCTTTTGGTGTCTGATGCCTTATAACCTGCAATAATCATCAAAGGCACCACCATATTCTCCACCATTATCAGAGCGTATACATTTAAGCTTCTTTCTTGTTTCTCTTTCAACAAGGGCTTGAAATTACTTAAATGCATCAAACACTTAATCCTTTATTTTCAAAGCATATGTCCAAAGCTTTTTAGAATAATCATCAATAAAGGTGACAAAATAAATAGCACCACCAAATAATCGTACCTTCAAAGGACCACAAACATCTGAATGTACTAGCTCTAGGTGATCTGACTTTCTGGGAGAAGGATGATTCTTGAATGAAACTCTATTTTGCTTTCCTACCAAACAATGATCACATTTCTTCAACTTTGCACTTTTTACACTTGGAAGTAAGTTCTTCTTGGCCAAACAATCAAGTCCTTTCTCACTAATGTGACTGAGACGCTTATGCCATAACTGACAACTAACTTAGAGATAAAAAACTGTGTCCTATACAAACCAGAATACTTCTTCCCATAAGCCAAAATAAGTGATCTTCTACTGAGTTTCCAATTACCTTCTCCAAAGTCATTATGATACCCCTCATCATCAAGTTGCCCAACTGAAATCAAATTCAGTCTAATATCAGGTGCATGTCTTACATCTTTCAATATTAATTGTGCTTCACTACTAGTTTCCAAGCACACATTACCGACGCCAATAACTTTTGATTCAACATCATTGCTCATCTTCAATGCACTAAAGTCACCTACAGTATAAGAAGAAAAGAACTCTCTATGGCTAGTAACATGGCGAGTAGCTGTTGTATCTACCACCCAACATGTTTCATCATAAGTGAAATTTACCTCATCTTCAAATTCATGAACAATAATTAAATCATCACTAGTAGATGTGGTAGTAACACGGTCATCATGCTTTTTTACACTTTTTTCATTGTTACCTCTATTGTCTCTTTTCCATTGGTAACAATATTTCTTGATGTGTCCTGGCTTTCCACAATGATGACATTTAAAATTCTTATATTTTGATCTTGACTTGCTTCTACTTTTATCTCTGCTTTTATTAATTCTTCGATTACTTCTCCCCCTATTTTTAGTAAAGAGAATCTCTAAGTGTGAGGAAGAACCTTGAGACTTTCTTCTTATCTCCTCATTCAGAACACCTCCTTTCACAAGTTCCAAGGACACAATACCATGAGGGGCCGAGTTAGTAAAGGAGACCCTGAATGTCTCACATGAATTAGGCAAAGTATTAAGCAACCAAAGACCAAGAACTTTATCATCAAATTTAATACCCATACTAGGGAGCTGATCAATCACACCCTGAAACTCATTCAAGTGATCTGCCATAGAATTTCCTTCTTTGTATTTCAACTGTATCAATTTCTTGAGCAAAAACAATTTATTATTACCTGTCTTGGAAGCAAATAATGTCTCAAGCTTATTCCATAGAACTTGTGCTTTTGTCTCACTACAAATATGATTGTAGACATTATCATCTACAAACTGTCGGATATAACTACACACTTGCTCATGTTCAAATTCTCAATCCTCATCACTTTTGGATTCAAGCTTCTCATTTGCAAACACAGGTAAATGCAATCTCTTAACAAATAAAAAATATTTCATTTTGTTCCTCCATATGTGATAGTTTGAACTATTCAAACAAACCATCTTTATAAAACCACTCTCCATTTTAAGTGCTTAATCTGGTTCAAAACTGAGCGATTAGCACAGAGGCTGAGAGACTACGCCCGGGTGCTAAGCACCGACGTATGTACCCTTCAAACAGCGTAAGCTAACGTCTATATCTTAAATACAAAAGACTTTGCACGAGTAACTTGCCTCTGATACCACTTGTTGGGGATCGAATGGAGAGTATCGCAACGAAAAATAAATAAATCACAATAACATAGATGCTAGATGATGCTCAATCTCAATCACACAATAAGAACACAAGTGATTTACGTGGAAACCCCCAAAATTGACGGGGGAAAAAACCACGGGACACAAAGTCCTCCTAAAAATCTCCACTATGTTGTAAAACAAATACAAGAGGCGTCCAAATTTGTTACAAGGAGTATACAACGCTAATAATCATAAAATTGACAAGAGAATCACAAAAGAGATCACCAAAAACAGTCTCTCAAATATTACTCACGTTCTGAATAAATCTGAGAATTATTTATACCATAAAAACAGATCTTCCCCTTTGAAAGCAAAGATTATTGAGTTTTCTAACTTCTAACCAATTTCCAGCACGATCGAATCACAGATGACCAGCTGATCGTGCGTTTAATCACAGAAACTATTGCAGCCCAGCAAAAACAGAAAACTAAATCTGCAGCAAATGTTCGGGCTTAGCAGAGAAACTTTCGTACCTCCAAATCAAATCACCACCGTTCAGAACGAAGACAAACAGGTGCTCCGGCTGCTGTCCAAAACTCAGCTCGATCGGACCACAGATGACATTCCGATCGTAAAATCAATCACAGCTACGCAGAGCAGAAATTTCAGCAGCCTCCAACTCGATTTTCTCTCTTATTCCAAAAAATCCTATACCTCTAAAGCGCCTCTAGACCAGCATATTCACTTAGCCCTAATGGGCTCAACAACTTAAACAGTGAGACTATACAGACTTCCAATATCCAGGAAAAGAAACAAAAGAGGAAGCTGAAACTTACAGGTGTGGACGAGCCTTCATCTCGGACCTACGTTTGTCTCGTACATGAAAGGGTCCCTTCTGTACCTCATGAACTCGGTCATGGCCAACGAGTCCACGCTAACTTCCGGGATCTCCCGAATGGCCTCCCGCTCCTCGTCCATGAGGCACTTCTTCAGCAGCGGCAGCCAACAATACAATTCCAGCTTCCTGAAAGCAGGGGAGGGCGCGCTCCGGAGTTCCTCCGGTAGTTTGAGCAGCCACTGCGGGAGGCGTTCCATTGGGGGCAGCCACTTGAGGTACAATTGTCGCAGCGCTCCGAAGCCTGACACGTGCTTCAGCTCCGGGAACGAGCCGCGAATTTTAAGAATCATCAGCGATGGAAGGTCGGTTATACTCTCCAAGGCGTTCGCGTCCTCCAAGCTCATGTACAGAGTGCGGACCGAGGGGATGTCAGCGATCTCCCTCAGGCTCCTTGTACCATAAAGATGGAGCTCGTGAAGCTTGGACGCGCGGCGTAGGCTCTCCGGAAGAGCGCTCAGCTTCGGACAGTCGTTGAGGATCAGGACGCGCAGGTTGGGAAACGCAGCGTGCACCGACGCCCAATGCTCCCAGTTGGGCATGCCGATGAACTTCATGCGCTCGAGCTTAGGGAATGCCGGCGCGCCCTCCGTGCTGCGTCCGCCGAAGAATCCGTCCCCGATTGCTCTGACTGAAATCGCCCTCACGACGACAAGTACCTTGAGCCGGGGCAATCTGCCGAGCGGGGGCAGCTCCGTGCACGATGGAATGTCCACGAGGGACAGGTTCACCAGGTGGGGGAACGATTCGGCGGTGAGCTTCATCAGCCAGCCCGGAAACCGCCGGCCGGGGAACCAATTGATGGAGAGATACTGCAGGGACTGCCGTGGGGAGAGTCGGCTGCACGCCCAGGCCGCCCCTTGAATTTGCGAGTCCGCCAACGACGGTGACCAGCTGACGTTCAGATTCTTGAGAAAGCTCACGTGGGAGAGTGGGAAGCAGCTGCCAGGCTTCGCCCACTCCATTTTTGTAACGGAGAGGCATCTCAGCTGGTGAAGGGTCCGCAGCTCCTCCAACCCGCACCCCTCCTCGGGGCCGACGACAAATCCGTAGAGATGGTAAAGATTCAGCAATCTCCCAACTCCCTTTGGCGCCTCGGTCAGTGGAGTCATCTGCATGGCAAGCACTCTCAGATTTCTCAACCTCGCCAGCGCCCTGGGAAGCTTCCTCAATTCTTGGCAGGACGAGACGTCCAAGTACTGGAGGTTCACAAGCTTCCCAATGGATTCCGACACCTCAGCGATCTTCGTTCCGCGAAGGTTCAGGTATCTCAGATGCAACAGCTTCCACAAAGAATCCGGAAGAACATTTATAAACGTCTTGGACAGGTAAAGGACCCGTAGACTCGTCAATTTCTCAAACACTTCATCGCGAATGACGCACATCAGAGGAGAATCCAACACGAGCAAACTTCTTAAACAGTTTTGCGCCGTCGTTTCCATGGGTAGTCTTAGCTCGGTTCCAACGTTAGACATCGAAATCCGACGAATCTTAGAGGAAGGGTTTACATAATTTGATGGTTGTCGATGATCGATCGAAGTGGCTTCTTCCCCCACCAAATGGGCAGCCAGAGCTTGCAAATGGTGATGGACGAAGACTCCGTTTTGCACCGTTTGTTCGGAACTCTTCAGAAGGTTCCTCCGAGTGAGTTCCTTGCCGTACTCCTCGCTTAAATCTTCGATCGAGGCGGCGTCTCTCTGTTCAACCACAAAGCCCTCGGCCATCCACATTTGATAAAGATCAAAATAACCGAAGAGGGATCTGTTATACAGAGCAAAATAAAGAAAACACTGCTTGAGATGAGACGGCAAGTCCTCGTAGCTCAAGCGCAACGCCTTGGGCAGCTCATCAATCTGCTGCGCGTGCCATGAATCGCTCTCGAGGACCTTTTCCCACTCTGTCTTTCTCTTCTCTCTGCACGCTAATACACCTCCGACTACCTCAATTGCGAGAGGCAATCCGTCGCATCTTTCTACGATCTTACGACCTGTTTCCTCCAGCTCAGGCTGCTCCTTCTCCTCCTCCCCCTCTGCAAAAATTTTTTTACAGAGCAACTCCCAGCCTGTGCTCGTGTCCATTTTCTCAACATTGTGAACATAACTTGCTCCCATACTCGTTGCTACAGCATCATTCCTAGTGGTAACCAACACCGTCACGCTGCCTAGTGCATTTTGTATAAGCGGTCTTAAGAGGAAGTTCCATGAAAATAGCTCCCTCACATCATCCAGTACAAGAAGAAAGTTGTCCTGGAGGAGATGCGGAGCTCTAGCCTGTAGACTGAAATTATGAGCTTCGGCATTAACATTTTCTCCAGCTCCTTGAAAAATCGCTGGGAGTAAATCGGTATGCATTTCAGAGACAGGCAACCACACCGTATGGAGAAAGTGGCCCTTGATCCTCTCATCATTGAATATTTTACGAGCTAGAGTCGTCTTGCCGATTCCGCCGACTCCGACGATCCCAAAAACTCGGCACTTGTGCTTCTCGTTATTCAGCACCAAGCTTATCAGATTGTGGGACGCGATCTCGATTTGTGCCCCCACAGTTTCATCCTGAAACTCCAGCTGTTTAGATTTCTGTCTGTGACTTGGGGGGGCTTGTTCTCGGGTCTGCTCTAGCTTGGACAGTATTGATCTGTCCTCTGTGATCTTCTTCAGTCTATTGCCGAGTGCCTTGATCGCGCTTGCCATTTCGTTGCGGCATTTCTTGCACCTGTAGCGAAAAGACAGCGAGCTAAGAGGAGAAACCGCACCTGCCGCCGGTGGCCGAGCCTCTAGTAGTTCTCTTCCTCTGTACGCGCACAGGTCGATGAGATCGTCCGCGTCGTACACGCCATCCTTCAAGTCCTGCACCCAGGCGTTGATGGATGCATCCCCCTGCCTCTTGCGCTCTGCGTCCTGCAGGAAGCTCGTGGACTTTGCCAGCGTCGCCTGAAGCATTTCTACGTCTTTCTTCACTCCCAGCACCTTGCACTCTTCTCCCTCGGCGAAGGCTGCTAGGCTGCCAAGACACCTTGCCACCAACAAGTCTAGGAACGTCGCCATTTTTCGATCTCTAGCTAGGAATTGGGTGGATACGTCTTAGCTTCAGTTCTCATGCTTTATATATATAAAAATAGATCACTGAGTAAGAAGGGAGAACCATTACTCGTCTCGTCTCTGGTGTTGCACTTGTCTCGATTTAGTACATTATTATAAAATATAGTACATTATTATATTATTAAATATATTTTTCTCGAAGCCCACACCACATGCCTTGCCAATTGTCTCTCTATTAATTACATTATTATTTATTAAATATTTTTTTCAGCGAACCCACGTGCCTGGTCCGGTGGAAACATGGCAGTCTGGCATCCTCCCTCTTCATTTTTTTTTAATATTATGTTGTTTTTTCGGGACAAGAAAAGAAAACTCAATTATTCCTCTGGAATTGCTAGTGGCGCTGGTGCGCATAAACTCAATTACAAATAAAAAATTATTCATTCAAAACAGCAGTCTGGCCAGCTCATTAACAGCCAGCTAGTTTGCTCTGGCGTATACATCCAAAATAGCAGACTGCAGATTTGCTGTGGCGTATACAACCAGCAAGTTTGCCACCCTGTTATAGTATCTACCAATTTTTAAGTCCAACCGCTGTGAGACGATAGCCTTTTATATCATATTAACGTATAATATTTTATACTATATTATTGTATAAATTATACGATAATATTTTATACCATATCAAAAAGCTTTCACAGTAGAAGGACCCTTACTGCAAAAATTTCTTCTTCAGAGATTTGCGAACAGATGTTACGAGCAGTACCCGGTGAGCCTATTCATAAGAAGAGTGACAATTTTGTTATTTTAATATTTTTTTAAAAAAAATAAAAATTAGGATGATAATTTACATATTTTTACTTATCTAATGGTACTAATATTGCTATAAATAAATTTTTTTATGATAAAAAATAAAATTATAAAAAATAATAATAAAATCTGCTTAGTAATATTTTTTTATTATCTATTATATTTTACAATTTTGTTTCTTATCGTAAGAGATTTTAATCATAATAATATTAATACCATTGAATAAATAAAAATACATAAATCATCATCCTAATTTTTATTTTTATTTTTAGAATTATTAGATTAGCAAAAATGCTACTTTTCTCACGGATCCGCGTATAGGGCCAATGTCAGGCCCGGATTAAGCTAACCCAAGCTTAATTAGTCTTAACCCTGATTAACTTATCCACATCAGCACCATTCACGCCGAATTCCAAATTTCCGCTGCGAATCGGAAATTTCGCCCGCATTGACCGATTTTGACCGGACGCCCTCCTCGTTTCGAATGCCTCGTGCGTTCGAACGAGGCGTCTCATTTCCGCTTCGTCGGACGCTCGCCGCCGCGAGTGCTGTCGGAGCCGGGGAAGGAAGGGCCTGCGGCAGGGGGAAGGTCACGCGAGCCTTCCGCCCTCAGCCTCGCTCCTCGTCGCCGCCTCTGGACGCCGGAATGGATCGATCGGAGGTGGAGAAGGTCGCCGGGGAAGACGACGGAAAGCGCCGGAAACCCGTCGGAAAACACACGAACAACGCCGGAATCAGAGGGGGAAGCTTGCTTGTTATTTATCTCCAAATACAGCAGCCTTAAAACCCCTCTCCCTTCCTCCCTGTACACGCTGACACCTCACCCTCTCGCCTGACCTCGCCGTCGCCGGGATCCACGCCGAGCCGCTTGCAGGTCTTCGTCTGAGGTGAGGAGAAGGCGGGGCCGCCCGGCCAACTGTGTCGCTGCCGCCGCTCGGAGAGACGATGCCGCCGCCGCTGCTGGTTTCCGCCTGTCGAGGAAGGCTACTCGCCTGGAATCGCTTGGAGCTCCACTCGCCATTCGTCGTGGAGGGAGGTCTCGTCCGGAAAGGAGATTGCGTCCAAAGCTTCCAGCGGGCGATCGCGCGTTCCCTTCGTCCGGAGGAAGATGGCATCCCTAGGAGCTCGCGTCCCTTTTCTCTGCACCAACCGCCCCTGCCCGGATGGGACGCACGCCTCGGGAAGCCGCTGCATCTTCGCGCCTCCGCGCGTCCGGCACCCAGATCCGCCTCCAAACGGGTTGCTCAAGGGGTAGTCGACCGAGCCTTGGGCCTCCGCCCAGGCCCAAATGCCTCCAAGCCGGGCCCAGAGCTGCTCGGGCCCAACAGCCAGTCAGTTTGCCACTGTTACAGTACCTGCTCACATGGTTAAGTATACAATGATCAACTTTAAAGATTCCTCTAAAAAATTAATAAAAAATATTTTTTAAAAAAATTCCTTAATTAATACAAACCATAAGATTTCGGAACGTGGTCACATAAAGAAATAATATCACTTGGAGGAATATAAGCTTTGAGTTGTTGTAGAGCCACGCTTGTGATGTGTAAGGCATTATATCTTAACCAAGTATGTCACATCAAATAAAAAATGTCACATCAAGGACTAAACCTATTTGAATCATATAATAAATAAATAAATATGGAAAACCCCATTAAAATGTGTAATATTTACATTGTGATTCCTCAAATGCTTAGTTTTACACGAGATGTGAGGGTAAGTTACACTAACATTTAAAACTAAAAAGGTTTATACCACTAATTTATGGTTTAACATATTAATTAGGCGATATGAGTTTGCATAATAATCATAATAAATAATGTCAAAGCTAATATAATTCAATTAGAGATGACTAGGTAGTATTTTAATGGATACTCGCTCTATCTAAACCCGTTTACAATTAAATTGGTACCTATTAATCAAGTTCGAATAGATTATGTGTAGTGTATATGCTATCTGAGTTGGATTCAAGTAGTATATAGTAGCTACCCACTACCTAAAATAAATGGTATATATACCTATAACCCACTAATAGGTTTTTATAATTGTCTTCTTCATAATTTGTTAGATGTATTTTTCTTATATTTATGTTATTATGCAATTGTTATTTTTTTTATTTATGTTATTTTATTTATGTACTAAAAATTATATTTTTTATAAATTAGTCGGGTTGGTGGGTACCCATTTTATACTACCCTAAATTTGACCATTATTGAGATTTTTATAGGATTGAGTACTTAAATTTTATTTAGGTAACCACGTATATTTGTTGAAATTTAATATGATAGATATTTAAATCGGGTATTTATAGGGTTTTAGGTATTAAATATATAGTTAAGTTTTGAATAGGGTATGGTTGGGATTAAAAAAAATGGTAATTATTCGAGTATAAGTAGTAGAAGAATTATCTGAATTCGGGTATAAGTAATATAAAAAAGAATTATCTAAATACAAATATGAGTAATATAAAAAAAAATTGAGGAATAATATCCGCTACTATCCCTAAATTCAATACATAATGAGATTCTAATATAGAATTACTAGGTAATTTTTATTACGAATTATGCGTTGAGACTTGAGAAAGATAATACATCTCGAGTAGAGCCTGTAGAGGTAATAATGCTATTATTTAATTATAAATGAAAAGGTTATAGCAAAATTATAATGATATTCAAAATTAAATAAGCTGACGATCTCAAGTTGGGCTTAAATGTTTTTAGTTAAATTATGCTTTATTAAATATACTAAGTTAATGAGATGATTCACAACACAAGGTAGGGATGCTTGCTTGGAGTAAACAATGGTGCACAGTACGGACAAAAATTTTAAAGAAAATGAAATAAGGGTAGCTAAATTTTCATGATGGCTGCACAGGTTTCCATAATTTAAAATAAACAAAAAAGAGTTTGCAAGTAGGGCTCTAAAGATGACAGGATCACTAAAATCACTAGTTTTAAGAGAGCTAACTGTCAAAAACCTAGGGTGAATCAAGAAAAGGCATGCTCAAGGACTTTCTATGTATCATTCTAAAATAATTAACTTGAGAAAAGTTTCACTCTCAATAACAAGCAGTGACTAGTAGTATTAATGATGCACCTACCACTAAAAGGGTCATTCTTAGACTTATGTGGATCATGAAAGTGTCTAATAGGATGGCTGGCCGATAAAGGGTATTATGTGGACCCGGGGAATACGATTGCAAATGGCGTCTCGATAAAATTCTGGTTTGACCCATGGTATGACTCAAAGGTGCTAATTGATTTGGTCGAAGACATTCGGTTTGAGAACCCGCCGGGAAGGGCGCATGCTTGGGCTTTTTGATTGTAAACAACAATTGGGTAATTTCGCATCCTAGATCACCTAGGCTCTTAGATATCTTTGCAACTATCCCTCAAATCCCCCTCCATCCAAATCTCAACGAAGATCGTATTTATTGGAAACCTAACATTAATGGGCAGTTCACAATCAAGTCGGCATATGAGGAGCAATACGAGGAGGAGGAAGTAACTTGGAAGGATATAGTATGGTTTAAGAAGAGAATACCAAGATACTCTCTGTTCACGTGATTGTTTTGCCAGCGCCGCCTTAGTACTCGGGCTAGACTTCACACACTGGGGATGCTTTAGGAGCCTACCTGTGTGCTATGCAAATTACACCCGGAGACCCATGATCATCTCTTTTTCCAATGTGCAGCCATAGCTGAGTTTTGGCAGTTGACTAAACAAGGATGTGGTATAAGGAATGAAGGAAATACTTGGGCGGACATTTTGGGGCATCTTGTGCGCAAATGGAAAACGGGGAATGTTACCAAAATATACATGGAAAAATTGCTTTTTACCGGATCTATATATTACATATGGTGATATCGCAACAACAAGATCTTTGGGAATCAAGATACCAACATTAGGGCCTTATTTAAATTGCTAATTGCGGATATTCATATGAAAGTGAAGAGCCGGGCCAATTTGGGGGACGTGAGCCACCAAGTCTTCTCAGAACTCCAAGAGTGGGAGGCTTCCTGCTGAGCTTGGGGCCTCCTAAATGGGATCTGCCTCCTTTCTCTCCTTCCACATAGTGTTTTGTAAACTTTTTACTGCATCTCCCTTTCTCGTGCAAGTTCCTGTCCATCATGCTGATGCCACTATCTTCTTTGTGTTGCTGCTGAAAACCTTCTTTTCTACATCACTGCCAGCTTATGCATGCCGAAACCTAGCGCATATGACCTGTTTTGTTGGTAGGCTGGTGTTCCATGTCCTCGTTGGAGCTTCAGGATGGCGACTCCCTGGCGCCTCTTACTCACAGACAGAGCAAAGCCACAGCCAGACCTCAAAGGTGGCAAAGGGATGGGCGCCTGTGTGTTTTCCTCTAGTGGGTGGGTAATGCAAGGCTTAAAGCCTACGTTGGTTGTCCAGGTGCCGTATGCTGCAGCTAGTGTCCCACGTAGATTTGGAAAATGCGGAACCCTATTCATGCGTGCTAGTTTGGTATACTTGTGCTGGTCTGTGTTGTGTTTTGGGATGAATGTGTTCGGCTTCTAGTTTCTTTTTCCTTTTTTGAGGTTTTTGAGTGGGGTCAGTCTGTATCGCAGGATCCCTGCACTAGTAATTACAAGGGAGACTCTGTCAAATTTTTCTCGGATTCTGTGAGGAAGAAAAGGGTGGGAGTGGTTGTATATACTTTCTGTGACTATACTTTTCGTTTTGATTTAATAACATCAAATCTCTTGCTTTTAACAAAAAAAAATTATAAAGAATTGTGATGTTGGTAAAGTCTCATAAAAAATTGTGAATAAAAGCTAAGGATATTGTATTTCGATTTAGTTCTCACGTGGGAAGTGATAAAAATGATAAAAATATATAAGATTTAGTGAGTTTACTATTATTAATTTAAATTTAAGCAATTTAATAAATTAGATCGCATTTGTCATTTAATTCACTAACTTAATGCATCAAGTCTTAATTATAGTATATTTCTAGATAGGATATCGATTTTAATAACCTTGGTGGGTTTATTACAAGGGACAATAGAGGAAAAGCGATTATGGCAGCTGCTCACTTTGAATGTAATTCAGCAATATTTCCGAAACTCATAGCCATTAAAAAGTGCACTAAAGATATGAGTTGTATAGCAATTATCATAAGAAATTATGAATCACCTGTGCATTTATTCAAATACATGGTATACACTATCTCACGCACAATAAATAGAACACAAGGAATAAATGACACACTAACCACACTCATACATTTATTCAATCCCAATCACAAACAGATTCAGCCTCATATAATTACACCAATTGCAAGCACATTTTTTTTTATTTTTATCTGATACCATACTGCGAACAATAAGAAAGTTGAACGGTGAGACTAAAGTAATTCATCAAGTTCCAGACTTCCAGGAGTGGACGAGCCTTCATCTCGTAGCTACGTTTGTGTTGTACATGAAAGGGTCCCTGCTGTACCTCATGAACGCGCTCATGGCCAACGAGTCCACGCTAACTTCCGGGATCTCCCGAATGGCCTCCCAATGCTCCTCGTCCATGAGGGTCTTCTTAAGCAGCGGCAGCCAACAATACATTTCCAGCTTCCTGAAAGCAGGGGAGGGTGCGCTCCGCAGTTCCTCCAGTAGTTTGAGCAGCCACTGCGGGAGGCGTTCCATCGGGGGCAACCACTTGAGGTACAATTGTCGCAGCGCTCCGACCCCCGACACGCGCTTCAGCTCCGGGCAGGAGCCGCGAATCTTGAGAATCCTCAGCGCGGGAAGGTCGGCTATACTCTCCAAGGCGTTCGCGCCCTCCAAGATCATGTACAGCTCGCGAACCGAGGGAATGTCAGCGATCTCCCTCAGGCTCCTTGTACCATAGAGATGGAGCTCGTGCAGCTTGGACGCGCGGCGTAGGCTCTCCGGAAGAGCGCTCAGCTTCGGACAGTTGTCGAGGATCAGGACGCGCAGGTTGGGCAACGCTGCGTGCACCGACGCCCATTGCTCCCAGTTGGGCATTCCGATGAACTTCATGACCTCGAGCTTAGGGAAAGCCGGCGCGCCCTCCGTGCTGCGTCCGCCGAAGAATCCGTCCCCGATTTCTATGACTGAAATCGCCCCCACGACGACAAGTACCTTGAGCTGGGGCAATCTGCCGAGCGGGGGCAGCTCCGTGCTCGATGGAATGTCCACGAGGGACAGGTTCTCTAGGTGGGGGAACGATTCGGCGGTGAGCATCATCAGCCAGCCCGGAAACCGTCGGCCGGGGAACCAATTGATGGAGAGATACTGCAGGGACGGCGGTGGGGAGAGTCGGCTGCACGCCATGTCTGCCCCTTGAATTTGCGAGTCCGCTAACGACGGTGACCAGCTGACGTACAGATGTTTGAGAAAGGTCGCGTTGGCGAGTGCCAAGCCGCCGCCTGGGTTCGCCCACTCCATTTTTGACACGGAGATCCATCTCAGCTGGTGAAGAGTCCGCAGCTCCTCCAACTCGCACCCCTCCTCGGGGCCGACGACAAATCCGTAGAGATGGTAAAGATTCAACAATCTCCCTACTCCCTTTGGTGCCTCGGCCAGTGGAGTCATCTGCATGGCGAGCACTCTCAGATTTCTCAACCTCGCCAGCGCCCTGGGAAGCTTCCTCAATTCTTGGCAGGATGAGACGTCCAAGTACTGGAGGTTCACAAGATTCCCAATGGATTCCGACACCTCAGCGATCTTCGTTCCGCGAAGGTTCAGGTATCTCAGATGCAACAGCTTCCACAAAGAATCCGGAAGAACATTTATGAACGTCTTGGACAGGTAAAGGACTCGTAGATTCGTCAATTTCTCAAACACATCATCAAAAATGAAGCCCATCAGAGGAGAATCCAACACGAGCAAACTTCTCAAACAGTTTTGCGCCGTCGTTTCCAAGCGTAGTCTTAGCTCGAATCCAACGTTAGACATCGACATCCGACGAATCTTAGCGGAAGGGATTGCATAATTTGATGGTTGTCCATGATCGATCGAAGTGGCTTCTTCCCCCACCAAATGGGCAGCCAGAGCTTGCAAATGGTGATGGACGAAGACTCCGTTTTGCACCGTTTGTTCGGAACTCTTCAGAAGGTTCCTCCGAGTGAGTTCCTTGCCGTACTCCTCGCTTAAATCTTCGATCGAGGCGGCGTCTCTCTGTTCAACCACAAAGCCCTCGGCCATCCACATTTGGTAAAGATCAAAATAACCGAAGAGGGATCTGTTATACAGAGCAAAATAAAGAAAACACTGCTTGAGATGAGACGGCAAGTCCTCGTAGCTCAAGCGCAACGCCTTGGGCAGCTCATCAATCTGCAGCGCGTGCCATGAATCGCTCTCCAGGACCTTTTCCCACTCTGTCTTGCTCTTCTCTCTGCACGCTAATACACCTCCAACTACCTCGATTGCGAGAGGCAATCCGTCGCATTTTTCTACGATTTTACGACCTGTTTCTTCCAGCTCAAGCTGCTCCTCCTCCCCCTTTGCAAAAACTTTTTTACAGAGCAACTCCCAGCCTGTGCTCGTATCCATTTTCTCAACATTGTGAGCATAACTTGCTCCCATACTCGTCGCCACAGCATCATCCCTACTGGTAACCAACACCGTCACGCTGCCTACTGCATTTTGTATGAGCGGTCTTAAGAGGAAGTTCCATGAAAATAGCTCCCTCACATCATCCAGTACAAGAAGAAAGTTGTCCTTGAGAAGATACGGAGCTCTAGCCTGTAGATTGAAATCATCAGCTCCGGCATGAACATTTTCTCCAGCTCCTTGAAAAATCGCTGGGAGTATATCGGTATGCATCTCAGAGATAGGCAACCACACCCTATGGAGAAAGTGGCCCTTGATCCTCTCATCATTGAATATTTTACGAGCTAGAGTCGTCTTGCCGATTCCGCCTAGTCCGACGATCCCAAAAACTCGGCACTTGTGCTTCTCGTTCTTCAGCACCAAGCTTATCAGATTGTGGGACGCGTTCTCGATCTGTGCCCCCACAGTTTCATCCTTAAACTCCAGCTCTTTAGATTTCTGTCTGTGACTTCGGGGGGCTTGTTCTCGGGTCTGCTCTAGCTTGGACAGTATTGATCTGTCCTCTGTGATCTTCTTCAGTCTATTGCCGAGTGCCTTGATCGCGCTTGCCATTTCGTTGCGGCATTTCTTGCACCTGTAGCGAAAAGACAGCGAGCTAAGAGGAGAAACCGCACCTGCCGCCGGTGGCCGAGCCTCTAGTAGTTCTCTTCCTCTGTACGCGCACAGGTCGATGAGATCGTCCGCGTCGTACACGCCATCCTTCAAGTCCTGCACCCAGGCGTTGATGGATGCATCCCCCTGCCTCTTGCGCTCTGCGTCCTGCAGGAAGCTCGTGGACTTTGCCAGCATCGCCTGAAGCATTTCTACGTCTTTCTTCACTCCCAACACCTTGCACTCTTCTCCCTCGACGAAGGCTGCTAAGCTGCCAAGACACCTTGCCACAGACAAGTCTAGGAACGTCGCCATTTTTCGATCTTTAGCGATGAATTGGGTGGACACGTCTCCTAGCTTTAGCTCTGATGCTTATATATATGTACATACATATATAAAAATAGGATCAACGAAGAGAGCAGCGAATCGCAAAGGAAAACCAAAAGCTGAGGTGAACATCTCTGCCATCAAGGAACGAATGAACACCATGATGGCTTTGTACAATTCTACAAAGAAATAGAATTTAGAAATGTAAAAGAGAAACATTGGATGGAAATAGTGAGCCCATCTGCCATTAAAAGTTGTATAAATGTAAACTAAAAAGCAAAGAATAAAGGAATGTGTGGGGTAGGTACATTAAAATCGAAATGTGAAAAGAAATCCAAAAGCAAGGAACCTATCATTTGAGCATTCATGGCATCACGTCAACTTAAAGATTCGAATTTCTGTGTACTTTACGAGTAAGCATATTGACGGTAACGGGCAAGAGCACGCTAAAAGGAACGACTTATGCTGTGCTCAAATTTGCTGCATCATGTTTGGTCTCACTCTCTGGAGATTCACATAAAGGAATCGAAGATTTGGTATACTTTACAGCCACGCTTGTGATTTGCAAAAGAAAAACAGATTGTGCAGCGGGATCCTGTTCTTCCATTATTCCAAGCTTTTCTTATCTTAACAGAAAGAAAAGAAAGCCAATATAATACTTAAAAAGAGGACTATCAGCTTAAAGATATCTAAGTTTAAAAGTATTTTTTTAAAAAAAGTTGATAATGCAACAATAAGAGGGAAATAGATGGCATACATGAGAATGAATTGATCAAACAACAATCAAGAAGTTTGAGAGAGCTTGTAGTCACAAAATTGGATGCCATGTTGGTGTGGGTTATGTCCTATATTAGAAAAAAAAAAAACTCTTTACGTGCACGGGGTACCCACTTTTAGCTTTAGTTTAGGCTTCGTGTGCGGTTTTAGCTTTTTAAGGGTTAGATCGGGTACCCCGTTCCCGCTTAAAAGTTTTATTTGCTATATTATAGGTTTCACCACTTTCGTAGGAGGTTCTAATCCCTTGATCACTAAGACTGTGTTTAGTTAGCTTCTTTTTCTAGCTTATGTTGGCTGGAAAAATACTAAAAAAGTTTAGAGAGTATTTGGACTTTAGATGCACAACTTTTAGTTAGATTATTCTATTTATAATAAATAATTTTATTAAAATAAAAATTATATGACTAAATTATTAGTTACTATAATTAAAATATTTATTAAAAATATTATGAGTTATACTATTAATTTTTTAATAAAAATATTATAGGTTACACTATTAAATTTATTTAAAATAAATAAATTATAATTAAAATAATTATTTAAAAAGTTAAAAATAAATTTAGTAGTGGTAGAGAGGAGAGGAAAGGGAGAAGCTAGGAAGAGGTCTGGAAAAATAAGTCTATACCTACTTCCTAGATCCAGTAAAATTTCTTTAGTTGGGACCAAAAAGTTGCAAAACTAAATACTCCAGCTTCTTAAAATCAGCTAGTTAACCCATAAGCAACTAAATAATCTGGGCCAAACGCAGCCTAAGTTGGGTGGATCTACTGTACCCGTTAGTAGTTGAAATAATTATTGGGTGAGTTTCCCTCCTATGTGGAGGATGACTCAGTTTACTCATGTGGAGGATGACTCAGATCATCCCACATGGATGAAGCAGCTTAGTTTGTACACTGCAGAAGATCATGGACACAACCTACAACATCGTGGACACACTGTCCATGATCTGCAGAAGATGGTGGATTTTCTGCAAAGATCGTGGACACGAAGACATTGTCCACGATCCTGAACATCGTAGATTTTCTACAAAGATCATGGACACGAAGATCGTGGACACATTGTCCACGATCCTGAACATCGTGGATTTTCTGCAAAGATCATAGACACGAAGATCGTGGACACATTGTCCATGATCCTGAACATCGTGGATTTTCTGCAAAGATGGTGGACACAGTCCAGAACTTCATAGACACAGTCCAGAAAATGATGGACACAGTCCAGAACTTCGTGGGCACAGTCAAGAAGATGGTGGACACACCTCAGGCTATGGTGGACACATCATAGATTATCATGGACACAGTTGTAGCTATCATAGACAAGCTGCAGCTATGATGGATATGCACAGTACCTATCATGGACACACTACAGACATCATGGACAGCCTGCAGAAGATCGTGGATATGCTGTCCACGATCTGTAGAAGATGGTGGACACAGTGAAGTTATCGTGGATTCACAACATCGTGGACTGGTTGTGAATATCGTGGATTCATTAGTGTATGTTTGACACGTGTTGTTGTCTTTATGTTTTATTGGGTGTGTGGGTGCATGCTGCTACACACACTGGAGAGAACAAACGTGAAAGAAAGAGAGAGAAGAAGCTTCGGTGAAAAGCTGTGAACTTAGGGCAGTCTGCTTAAATCGGCCGTCGGCAAGAAGTTCACTGTTGGATCGGGCTAAAATTTTAGGAAAAGGTTCGGGACTCAGTGCTCTTCAATCTGAACGGTCGGATCGTCGAACTGATGTCTCAATTTCTCATAGTCAGCCCAGAATCAAGACCCATCATCTTGGTGAAATCTGCACTTTGCTCTTCTCCTGTTTTGCTTTCCAACCTGGTGTTGATGCTTGTCTGAGATCCAAGATTAGTCTTGATGATATTGTTATGCTCCTAGATGATCTAGGAAGATTTGTAAAACTCATTATCTGATTTAGTGGAAGGTTTTGAGCGGACTCCGATCCCGTGGTTTTTCCTCCTCAAGTTGGGGAGGTTTTCCATGTAAAAAATCCTGCTGTCTTTTATCTGTTTGGTATTATTTTATTCCGCTGCCATTTCTGTGTGTTATCTTTGCCAGTAGTTATCTGTTTTTAAAATCTAGCAATAGGAAGTTTCTGCACTCATCTCTCCCAACAAGTGGTATCAGAGGGAGGTTCGTGATAATCTGTTGTATTCGAGACATGGACGTTAGCTCACGCTGTTTGGAGGGTGCGTACGTCGGTGCTTAGCACCGGGGCGTAGTCTCTCAGCGTCTTTGCTAATCGGTCAGTTTCGAACCAGATTTAGCCCTAGTTTCCTCAGTGCACCTAGAGGACAGAACTCTGAGATTTATATTTGTCACTAGTGGAAATCAGTTTATATTATACTATGGAGGTGAATACAAGCAGAATGATTCTATTGAACGGTTCAAATTACCATAAATGAAGGGGAAAGATAGAAGACCTCCTTTATGTGAAAGATTATTACCAGCCAGTCTTCCTTAGTGAGAAGCCCGAAGGTAAGACCGAAGAGTAGTGGGCTATTGCTCATTGGCAAGTGTGTGGCTACATAAGGCAGTGGCTGGATGATAATATTTTGAACCATGTCTATGGAGAGACAAATGCAAAAACACTATAGGCAAAGCTCGAGAACATGTATGCTCGAAAGACTGGTAATAACAAACTGTACCTGATGAAGTTGATTATGTCCTTGAGGCTAAGAGATAGTGGCTCAGTCAAAGACCACTTGAATACATTCCAAGACATTCTAAATCAGCTGGCAGAAATGGGAATTACGTTTGATGATGAGATACAAGGTATGTTGCTTCTTTGCACATTGCCGGACTCTTGGGAAACATTTAGGATGACTCTGTTCAATTCAGCTCCGGAAGGTGTTATGACTATGGACTTGGCCAAAAATGGTATCATGAATGAAGAAAAAAGAATGAGAGTACAAGGATCTTCCTCTCATTTAGATATGGTGGCTGTCTAAAGACCCGAGAGAAGTATGAGCAAAGGTCCTAAAGGAAAAGACAAAAGCAAGCATAGTGAAAGAAGCAAGAGTAAATGTTGTCTCCTATAATATGAACTGGGTGGTTGATAGTGGTGCCACTACTCATGCTACCTCCAACAAAGATTGTTTTGTAACCTACACACCTGTCAAATATGGAACAGTGAAAATGGGTGACAATACCACCATTGAAGTTGCAGGATATTGTGATGTTTGTTTAAAAACCACAAATGGCAGTATGCTGACTCTTAAAAATGTGAAGCATGTTCTCAATATTTGCTTAAATTTGATTTCCGTGGGAAAGCTTGATGATGAAGGTTACTGCAGCACTTTTAAGAATGATGATTGAAAGCTTAGTAAAGGTGTTATGGTTGTAGCAAAGGGAAAGAAGATGTCTTCTTTATGTCCTGCAAACTAAGCTTTCCAAGGATATCATCAATGCTGTAAAGAATGAAGAAATTGAATTGTGACATAAAAGACTATGTCACATGAGTGAGAAGGGAATGGCTGAGTTGGCCAAACAAAAGGTTATTTCCAGAATTTCAAATAACCAATTAAAAAGGTGCTCTCACTGTATGGCTAGGAAGCAAACCAAAGTTTCTTTCAAAAGTCAATCTTCTTCAAGAAAGCCAAATGTACTTGATATAGTACATACTGATATTTGTGGTCCTATGAAGAAAAGAACTTTGGGTGGCTCTCTCTACTTTATCACCTTCATTGATGATCATTCAAGGAAGACATGTGTCTATACCTTGAAGATAAAAGATCAAACTTTACAAGCCTTCAAGCAATTTCAAGCCTCAGTTGAAAGAAAAACTGGGAAGAAATTAAAATGCATTAGAAGTGATAATAGAGGTGAATACATTGGGCCGTTTGATGAATATTGCCGGGAGCATGGTATTAGGTATCAAAAGACACCTCCAAAGACTTCTCAGCTGAATGGCGTGGCTGAGAGAATGAATAGAACATTGATGGAAAGAGTCAGGTGCTTGCTGTCACATGCCGGATTGCCTAGATCTTTTTGGGGTGAGGCTTTAGATAAAGTTGTATATGTTCTAAACCGTTCACCATGTATTCCTCTGCAACTTGAAGTTCCAGAGAAGGTTTGGTCAGGTAAAAATGTGTCGTATGCACATTTAAGAGTTTTTGGATGTAAAGCTTATGTCCATATCCCAAAAGATGAGAGATCTAAGCTGAAAGTGAAGACCCGGCAGTGCATATTCCTTGGTTATGGCCAAGATGAATTTGGATACAAGCTGTATGATCCTACTCAAAAGAAAATTATTAGGAGTAGAGATGTGGTATTTGTAGAAGACCAAACATTACAAGACATCAACATGAATGAGAATAAGTCTTCTCAGCATGATGATAACTTGATTGAGTCAATCCGGCTTCCCCTACACTTGAGCCTATCCAAGCTGATACACATGGTAACCACTATGACTTGGCTGAAACCAATTCTTCTCCACATTCTGAGGTGCAGGAAGAAGATGATAATGATGGTATTCAGCCCATTGAACCTAATGCTTCAGAATCTGATATACATCTTAGGAGGTCCACTAGAGACAAACAGTCTTCCACCAGATACTCCCCAAGCGAGTACATGTTGTTGACTGACGGGGGAGAACCTGAAGATTATGAAGAAGTTCTCGAAGATGAAGACAAGAAAGAATGGCTGGAAGCTATGATTGATGAGATGAAATCTCTTCAAGAGAACAATACCTTTGACTTGGTAAAGCTACCTAAGGGTAAGAGAGCATTGAAAAATAGGTGGATCTATAAGCTGAAGCAAGATGAGAATGCACAAGTCCCAAGATACAAAGCCAGGTTGGTTGTCAAAGGATTCTCACAGAAAAAGAGCATTGATTTTGATGAGATATTTGCTCCAGTCGTCAAAATGTCTTCTATTCGAGTTGTCCTAGCCTTAGCAGCTAGTCTTGACTTAGTTGTGGAGCAAATGGATATGAAGACTGTCTTCTTTCATGGTGATCTTGAGGAGGAGATTTATATGGAACAACCAGAGGGCTTTGTGATGAAAGGAAAGGACGACTATGTGTGTAAATTAAAGAAAAACCTTTACAGCTTGAAGCAAGCCCCAAAGCAGTGGTATAAAAAGTTTGAATCAGTCATGGGGGAGCAAGGCTACAAGAAAATCACTTCTGACCATTGTGTCTTTGTGAAGAAATTTGGTAGTGATGACTTTATTATTTTACTGCTTTATGTTGATGACATATTGATTGTTGACAGGAATGCTTCTAGGATTAATCAATTAAAGAAGCAATTGAGCAAGTCTTTTGCCATGAAAGACTTAGGACAAGCAAAGTAAATCCTTGGTATAAGGATTGACCGAGATATAGCCAACAAGAAGCTGACACTTTCACAAGAAGCTTATATTGAGAAAGTACTTCAAAGGTTCAACATGGACAAGTGTAAAGCAATCTGCACACCTCTTGCTGCTCATTTTTCTTTGAGTGTTCAGCAATGTCCTTCCACATAGGAAGAAAAGAATTATATGCTGAAGGTTCCATATGCTTCAGCAGTTGGAAGCCTGATGTGTGCTATGGTCTGCACGAGGCTAGACATAGCACATGTTGTTGGAACTGTAAGTAGATTTATCTCAAATTCTGGTAAAGAGCATTGGAATGCTGTGAAGTGGATTATGAGATATCTGCGAGGTACTTCCCATTTGAAACTTACTCTGGGAAATGAGAAGCCCCTACTTATTGGATATACTGATTCTGATATGGCCGGAGATGTTGACTCTCGCCAATCCACATCAGGATACCTGATCACATTTGGTGGAGGAGCTGTGGCTTGGCAATCCAGACTTTAAAAGTGTATTGCACTTTCTACTACTGAAGCTGAATTTATAGCAGCTACTGAAGCCTGCAAAGAATTACTTTGGATGAGAAAGTATGTTAAGGAACTAGGTTTTCAGCATGAGTCTTATGTTTTGTTTTGTGATAGCCAGAGTGCTATCCACCTTGCTAAGAACTCCACATTCCATACAAAGTTAAAGCACATTGATGTGAGATATCACTGGATAAGAGATGTGCTGAATTCCAAGAAATTGTCTCTTGAGAAAATCCATACCGATCAGAATGGTTCAGGGCATTGGCTAGAGAGAAGCTTGAAGTCTGCCGGTTGATTGCCAGGATGGTAAATCCCTCCACATAGTAGTGAAGGGGGAGATTATTGGGTGAGTTTCCCTCCTATATGGAGGATGACTCAGTTTACTCATGTGGAGGATGGCTTAGATCATACCACATGGATGAAGCAGCTCAGTTTGTACACTGCAGAAGATCATGTACACAACCTGCAACATCGTGGACACACTATCCATGATCTGCAGAAGATGGTGGATTTTCTGCAAAGATCATGGACACATTGTCCACGATCCTGAACATCGTGGATTTTCTGCAAAGATCATGGACACATTGTCCACGATCCTGAACATCGTGGATTTAATGCAAAGATCATGGACACGAAGATCGTGGACACATTGTCCATGATCCTGAACATGGTGGATTTTCTGCAAAGATGTGGACACAGTCCATAGATGGTGGACACAGTTCAGAACTTCGTGGGCACAGTCAAGAAGATGGTGGACATACCTCAGGCTATGGTGGACACACCATAGATTATCATGGACACAACTGTAACTATCATGGACAAGCTACAACTATGGTGGATATGCACAGTACCTATCATGGACACACTGCAAACATCATGGACAGTCTATAGAAGATCGTGGATATGCTGTCCACGATCTGCAGAAGATGGTGGACACAGTGAAGTTATCGTGGATTCACAACATCGTGCACTTGTTGTGTGTTTGACGCGTGTTATTGTCTTTGGGTTTTATTGGGTGTCTAGGTGCATGCTACTACACACACTGGAGAGAACAGACTTGAAAGAAAGAGAGAGAAGAAGCTTCGGCGACAAGCTGTGAACTTAGGGTAGTCCGCTTAAATCAGCCGCCGGCAAGAAGTTCACCGTTGG
This sequence comes from Costus lasius, assembly GCA_027563935.2. Lineage (NCBI taxonomy): Eukaryota > Viridiplantae > Streptophyta > Magnoliopsida > Zingiberales > Costaceae > Costus > Costus lasius. The sequence continues at coordinate 19,436,168 of CM050447.1, read as the reverse complement.
ATCGGGCTGAAATTTTAGGAGAAGGTTCAGGACTTAGTGCTCTTTAATCTGAACGGTCGGATCGTCAAACTGAGGTCTTAGTTTCTCGCAGTCAGCCTAGAACCGAGACTCATCATCTTGGTGAAATCTGCACTTTGCTCTTCTCCTATTTTGCTGTCCAACCTGGTGTTGATACTTGTCTGAAATCCAAGATTAGTTTTGATGACATTGTTATGCTCCTAGATGATCTAGGAAGATTTGTAAAACCCATTATCTGATTTAGTGAAAGGTTTTGAGCGGACTCCGGTCCCGTGGTTTTTCCTCCTCAAGTTAGGGAGGTTTTCCACGTAAAAAATCCTGCTGTCTTTTATCTGTTTGATATTATTTTATTCCGCTGCCATTTCTATGTATTATCTTTGCCGATAGTTATCTATTTTTAAAATCTAGCAAAGGAAGTTTCTGCACTCAATCTCTCCCAACAATAATTGCATCCAAGTCATACTTAGTATGAAAGTTCACTCATTGTTCTAGTTATTGGGCCTAGGTCAAAGAAATACTTTTAACTTTGTAAACCTCCTGGAAGCTAGCCTGAGAAGCGATCGATTATTGTGTCAAGTGCTTGTTTTAGTGTCAGCCTCTCAAGTGCTAGATTTGATTAATAAACTTGGTTCATGTGGATCATATCTATTAAATTCATGTTAAACATAAACATGGATTCATAATTGGATCTTATTAAAATTAAACGGGTCAAAACTCGTTGAGCAGCATATAAAACTTCTATTCAATAACCATGTATTAGTTAAGCCACATTTGAATCGTCAATCTTATAAAATATGCAAATCTTAAAGCAAGAAAGTTGTAACCCTGATTCATAATTTAAAAAATAGACGTACATCCAATTGATGGAGATATACTTCAGGGACGGCGGTGGGGAAAGCCGGCTGCGAGCCATCTCCGCCCCTTGAATTTGCACGTCGGCCAACGACGGTGACCAACTGACGTACATCTGCTTGAGAAGGCTCGCGTTGGTGAGTGCCAAGCCACCGCCAGGTTTCGCCCACTCCATTTTTCTGATAGAGAGCCATCTCAGCCAGTGAAGAGTCCGAAGCGCCTCCAACTGTCACGTCCCAAGACCCACCCGGGCCTATGACGAAACGCCCATGCAGATCCAAGAAACAACAATGATAGCGGAAGATCGGCACAAACTAGCATAAATATGATAACATAACAAGCTGGTACAGTGGTCAAAATCAATAAAAGTACAAGACCGACAACCTTAGTCATAGTCAACATTGCTCCACGACCAGAACAAATAATTCCATATAAAATGTAATAACAATAATGATAACATGCAATGAAAATAGGAAAATAAAGCACAGTTATGGTAGATGACTATCTATCCATCTACTGTGCTCTTAATGGAATCGAGCCCGCACCTAAAGGCAAAGTAAAGGTAGTTAGCCGAGAGGCTAAGTAGTGATTAGCAAATAAGATTGTGCATAAATAGAGTTCAGAAGGTTACAACATGAACAACATAGACAGGAGTGTAATACAAGCATATAACACAGCTAAACAGAAAATAAAAAGTACAGCATGCAAGTGCAACACTACAAGCTAAGCCAATTGTCCCAAACAACACGCACTCAAAGAGTGGTTCCCAACAGCCAGCTCAAATAGTAGGGAATGACTGTCCGTCAACAGCCCACTAGTGTAGCGTCCTACACCCAGTCACCCCGAAGTCGCTTATAACGACACTTCGACTGTGACCATTCTGAGGCCTATAGTCTCATGATTCTAGCGTACCATGACTATAGCTAGTGGCTAAATCCAATATCCAATGGATCTCGAAAGGTGGATTCTATACCAATCAGGCCAATTCGTCCATCCAACATAATATAAATCACACGCCGACTGTAGAGACAGCCAAAATATATATGTACAGCATCTAAATCATACTAATCCAATGTCATGCATCAGTAAATCACAAAAATAGAATACATGCAAGCATCATCATAACCCAATGGCAAGTAATAAAGCTCAAATGGATATTCAAAGGTAATCATCAGGATTAAACCAGCAACAAGAAAATGCCACTACTAACGTATATAGTTTGGCACCGTAACAAAGAACGGAGATAAGATCCCTACCTGAAACTGTAGGTTTGAGCTAGGATCCAACCAAATAATCGTTAGAAATTACTCACATGCACAACCCAGAGTCGCTAACACGTTCGTCGGAGTTCACCGGAAAACCTCACCAGCGGCGATCGCCGGAACAATAATCACCGACACGGATCGGAGCACGCCGGCACCTAGAATAACACCGGAGCCAAGAGGGGCTCACCGGCACACTCGTTTTCGCGAATGGATGCCAAAATCGCCAGAAAAGTGGCTGGAGGCGTCGACGGCGCCACTCATGCGCGTCGCCGGAAACGAAGGGGAAATGTCCAAAAACGAGCTGGAGAGGGGAGGAAGCGCTCGCCGGAGTCGCCGGAGATGAGATGCATGCCAGATCTAGGGCTCACGTCGCATCCTCGTCGCCTGCGTTCGCGTAGAAGAAAGGAGAAAGATTCGTCTGTCGCTCGTCGTCGGAGTGAAGGAAGGAAGCTGGAGAGGGAACATGCGAGAGGAGAAGGGAAGCTCGCGTTCATTGATGGTGAAGATCAGGAAGAAGGGGGAGATGGGGTCAGCGATCACGGGGAGAACAGGGAAAAGAGGGAGAAGGTGGGAAGCAGGATGGGACCGTCCCATCCATATATATATATATATATATATATATATATATATATATATATATATATATATATATATATATATATATATATATATATCCCCCAAACTTATAAGAATTTGATCACCAAATTTAGAAGTAGCGATAACATTAACAACGATAACATTTGCATTAAATATAAATATTTATTGTATGTCATACATGAACTCATAACACTCAGGTCTCTCAGGGAATAAATGCGGACATCTATGCATGGCCACATCCTCACGTTCTCGTGTTGCCTCACTTTCTAAATGATTCCTTCATCGGATTTTGATAAAACATACCACCTTGTTATGGAGTCGGTGTTCTTTACGGTCCAGAATTTCAACAGGTGTCTCGTGATACGTGTTGTCAGGTATGATTACTAGAAATTGGTCTTGTAGGAGATGTGAGGGATCGCGCATGTCTTTCTGTAACATGGACACATGAAACACGTGTACATGCGAAAAACTCGAAAGTAGTGTCAGCCGATATGCAACGGCTCCAATGAGCTCAAAAATTTCAAACAGACCAATATATCGTGGAGCCAATTTACCCATGTATCCGAATTGAGCCTTTGCCTTTACCAATGTAACCTTAAGAAACACGTGGTCGCCAACTTCAAATTCGAGTTCTCAGCGTCTTCTATCTACATAACTTTACTGTCGACTCTAAGCAGTCAACAGTCTTTTCCGAATTAACTAGACCCTTTCAGCGTCAAATTCCAACATATGTGTCCCAAGCACATGGCTTTCACCAACCTAATCTTATAGTACTGGCGATCTGCACCGTCTGCTATACAACGCTTCAAATGGTGTCATATGTATTACTAAGTGATAACTGTTATTGTATGCAAACTCAGCTAGAGGCAAATGGATTTCTTAATTAACCCCAAAGTCTAAGGCACAAGCCCAAAGCATATTCTCCAGCGTCTAGATAGTCCTTTTGGACTCACCATCCATTTGAGGATGATATGCGGTACTGAAAGGCAACTGAGTACCAAGCGCCTTTTGCAAACTTTCCCAAAACCGAGATATAAATTTAGAATCCCTATCAGAGATGATGCTAGTAGGGATCCCATGCAACCGTATGATCTCTCGGCAATATAAGGTAATTAACTTATCCACAGAAAATGCTTTCTTCATAGGCAAAAAGTGAGCAGACTTAGTCAACCGATCAACTATCACTCAAATGGAGTCGTGACCCCTTTATGACCTTGGAAGACCTATCACAAAATCCATGGTGATGCGTTCCCATTTTTACTTTGGAAGAGGAATATTCTGTAATGTCCCTGGTGGCTTACGATATTCAGCTTTCACCTGTTGACAAATTAAACAGCGTCAGACATAGTCAGCAAAGTCTCGTTTCATATTTTCCCACTAGTATGTCTTCTTCATATCTTTATACATTTTGGTGCCGCCGGAATGCGTAGTAAATCTAGACTTATGGGTTTCTTCCATTACTTCCTACTTCATAGATTTTGGCACGCATAAATGATGTTCATACCGAATTGCACCGTCAGAATCTTATGTGAATTCAGACCTCTTTCCTCTTACAAGAATCATCTGTAGATATACATCGTTCGGTTGATGTTCAATTACTTTATACATGAGTTAGGATCCAGCTATCATTATTGCTAAACATCCACATTCTGTAGGGCATATAATATCCAAGTTCAATTCGAACACATGTCTAGCTAACTCTATGGGTGTTACACTCAAGTTTGCCATCATCCCAACGAACTTCCTACTGAGAGCATCAGCAACTACATTAGCTTTCCCTGGATGGTAATTAATTGAGCAGTCATAATCCTTTAAAAATTTCATCCTCCGACGCTATCTCATGTTCAAATCTTTTTGAGAAAATAAGTACTTTAGACTCTTGAGGTCGATGAATGTTTCAAACGTGACACCATATAAATAGTGTCGTCATATCTTTAAAGCAAATATGACTGCAGTCAATTCAAGATCGTGTACAGGGTAATTCTTCTCGTGTTCTTTAAGCTGACGAGAAGTATATGCAATGACCTTACCCTCTTGCATTAATACAACCTCCAACCCTTAGAGTGATGCATCAGTGACTCAAAAATTCATAGTAAATTTTATGTTAATCATATAATCTTTTTGAGTCATATTTATACTCTTTTGCTTATTTTTAAACTTAATTTAATAAATTGCTTCGGAATCTACACCTCTTTTTTTTTTCAACGTTTTCAAGTAAAAATAGCTTGTTTTCAAGGATTTTGAAGAAATCAGAAGCCAAAAACATAACCAGCACTAAATTTCAAGCTCAGGGGTGAAATTGGGATTTTTGCGCCCGTCACACCCTTGAAAATTTGAACAAAAAATTTCACAAGATGTGATTCTATCAATTTGGGGGAAAATAGTTGCCGTCACCCGAGTCTTCCGTCGTCTTTCTCAACTGATTTTTCCTCCATCAAATTAGAAGAATCTGAGCCCAATCGGAAAAACTAAAAAAAAAACAGAATTGTTCTATAAATTGAGAAAAAGATTTGATGAAAGAATCGTACATTCTCATAGAGAAACGAGGGAGAAATCGACAGAGGCGCCGCGGGCATCTCTAGCGGTAAAATTTTCAGGGAAGCTGCGCCTAAGGAAAAGACACACCGAAAATTTTAGATCGAAAGAAGTTCAAGCGAAGGAGAAATCACGTGTTACTGTAATAGCCAATTACTGTAGTAGTAATGAGCGATTGTCTTTGTAATCAGTTCATGCATAACAAAAATTATGCAGATTTGACTACAAACATAACAGAAATCAGTTCAACAATTAACGGAGTCAAAATCACTATTTTGACACAATTCAATCAAAATTATAACACCAATTGTCTTCGTAATCATATAACTAGGATTGCATATAAAAAAATAACAGAATTTCTCATGCGATTTTTTTTCTTAATATACCGCTACTATGAAGGAGAATAAAACTTACTTGAATCTAAAGGAGATGAACCTCCTCCTTTCGTTATGAAAATTCTGATAGAAGCAACAGCAGTTAGTGTTGCTGGATGAGGAACTAAATCAACCTCTAGAATGTCAAGAAGAATATAAGAAAGGCTGCCATCCAGTCTTCCAATACAGCCACAGCTGCGCCGCGCCCCCTCCGAAAACGGCAGCAGGCACATGCTGAAATCAGCCGGAAATTATCAATCTTGTGATTGACAGGATTGAGTTGAGTTGAGGAAACAATTAAAATAGAAAAAGAGAAGAAAGAGGCGGAGGACGTGAATAGCACTTTCAAAATATCCACAGAGTAGAGTTAATTTTAAATTTGCCCTACAGTTCGCACTGGATCGCCTTTAGCATTGTGGTTTACAGAACTCCATATTATCCCTGTAGTTTGACAAATAGTTTCAATTTGGTCCGAACTCCGAAGTCTAAAGTAGTTCACACTTGTGAACTATAATCATTTATAACAACTTAATGGTTCTACCTATTATAGCCAAAATGTCCGAGTTATGTCAAACTTGATCGCTCTACCCATTTTCTGATATTTCATTGTTCCCAGAACAGGAGTAAACTGCATCAAATCGAGGTTCAAAAAATTGGACCGACCCGGTCTGCAGACTGGTACTAGTGGCACCGACGCATCCAGGTGGAGCTTCCACAAGCAGCTCCAGCTCTAAGCGGAGCTGCTTATGCTCCGCTTGGTCCAGGCGGACGGAGTAGTTCGGACTAGTTTTTAAATGTTGTAAGAAATTCTCGGTCGTCACAACATAACACTCACACAGCATTTATCAAGAATACTTGATTGAGAAATGTTAGAAAATGTAGTATAGCCAATGAGAATATCAAACATGCTTTCCTGCACTACGACTGGAGTTGCATATCTAAATCATACTTTTATTCAAATTAAGAGCAATAGAGGTTAACTAAATAGAAACTGTACCAAATCAAGATGGCATGTTTGCTCAGCAGAGCTGCATAATAAAAAGCCAAAGCACTGAAACAAAAAGACGGGAAGAATTTTACAACAGGAACAAAACTTCAACGATTCCTCGATTGCACTGCCACAGAGTGCCTACAACTTCAAGGATTGAAAAGAAAAAACTATTGTAACTAGTATATTATTCGACGTACCTCACAAGTCACCAAACTCCAACGACAGCCTACTCATCCTACTCATTGCCTTGGATCAACTCCAATGAAAATGCTTCTTCAATTTTTTTCCAAGCATCTCTAGCATCACCCTTGACTGCCTTCCTCATCCTTCGAACAACTTCCTTCGCCTCATCTACACGTGAGCTCTTTATCAGTCCCTCGACCAACCCTTTCACAGTCTCAAATGGCGGTGCCCAATTCTTGCTCAAACACTCCTTGCAAATTCCCATTGCCTTGACAAACTCCCCCTTCTCGAGCAAACCCTGCAGTAATAAGATGTATGTACTAGAATCAATCAGCATATCACTGCCATCCGGCTGCTTGACACCTTTCATCCTCTCAAACACCACCAGGGCAGAATCCATGTTCCCTTCTTTGCGAAACCCAGCAATCAAGGTGCTGAAAGTAATCTTGTTCGCATATATTCTGTTTGATTTCATCACATGCAATAATTCCTCAGCCTGACAGCTCTTACCTTGAGAACAAAGCGCTGCAATCCTACAATTATAAGTGCCCGCAGTTTGGCTAAGATTCTTCCTGATGATCTCTTTGAGAACCGTATCGAACACAGCATAGTGTCCCATCTTAGAATATCCGTCCAAAACAGTGTTATAGCTGACGATGTCGGGCTCCACACCCTTCTCAGGCATTTGGTCAAGCAATGCCCGTGCCTCCTCAACCTTGTTGCTATTGCAGAGAGCTCTGACAAGGATATTGTAAGAGGCAATACCTGGAGCAACCCCGTAGTCTTCAGCAGCACGATCGAAGGCGGCCTTAAGGCGATCGATGTGGCCACTATTAAGAAAAGCCGACAAGAGGGCGCAGAGGGAGCGCTCCGTGCGCCGGATACCGAGATCAGGCATGGCCTCGAAGACTCGGACGGCTTGGTCAATCATTCCAGCTTCAGAGTAGAGGGAGATAAGGCGGATAAGGAAGCCTTCCGACTTGCGAATGCCAGGGGCGGACTTGGCGCCCTCGAGGAGGCGCTCGATGAGGTCGTGGCGGCGACGGCGGGCGAGCTTCTTGATAGTGAGGCGGTAGATGGATCGGTCGCCGTAGAAGGAGGGGTGGTGGGAAACGGACTCGAAGAGGGAGACGAGACAATCGGGGTCGGACTTGGATCGGATGGCGGACTTAGCGGAGGAGACGGGGTCTGAGGAGGGTTTGGCGTCGGCGACGGCAGCAGTGGTGGAGAAAGCAGAGGGGTTGAGGCGGAGGACGGGGATCCTGAGGATTCGACGCAGCGCCGCCATTTGTTTTGAGAAGAGGGAGGGGACTGCTTCGACGCTGGGGAGAAGCGCGATGCTTGGGTCGGCAGGGTTTAACCTTCCAATCTTCCATTGTGGTTATACACTTATACTTACAAAGGTCGGTCACGCATCGGTGTTTAAAACTCATTTGTATTAATTTAATAAAATAAGCAAACTAAAACAATTTTATTACAAATTATACATCAATTTGCACAAGAGCGCGGGGAGATGGAAGGATATTTGTGACGGGTAATCCTAGTCACATTTTAAATGTAGGCGGTAAAAAAAAATTAAACAGATATGATATTAGATTTTTAAATTTTAATAATATGTATAAATTAAAGGTATACAATATTAATGATCACAAAAATACATGATAATAATATTTTCATGTATAAATATTTATAAAACACTGAGAAGAGATAAGTACTTTATTTCGACTATTCTAGAATTAGCTCTTAGTAGTTTTTTATATTTGTAATTTTCCCTTCTATTGTTTAAAAAATTGCTCTATTTGATAGTAGCTCTCAAATGTACCATCCACCTCTATGCTTTATGTAATATTTCAAAAAAAATTCGATTTGTGGATTGTAATATCCCAAATTTTTAGAAATTTGATCCAATTATATTGTTTGAAAATCAAAAATAATATGCTAGGTTTTTGGGAATTTTTAGTATTTATTTCTATTCAATAAATAAATTAAAATTAATTAAAAAATATATTTGATTAAAAATCTAAAGATTTGGAATATTAGAACTTAAGAGGGGAGGTCATAGTAAACCGAATTGCTGCATTCACGAGAGTTGGCCTATGACTTAATTCTGAGGAGTGTTCATTGTTCACCGAGATCTAAACTAATTATCCAAATCAAACTGAATCTAGTAATTGACAACTAGCAATAGGGAAAAAAGTTCTATGAGGTTGCACCTCATAGAACTTCTATGCGGGGTCGTTTCGTTTTATTTTTAAAAATATTTTTTTATTATTTTTTATTTTTTAGAAATAATGTATTTCTTGTAAGCTATCCAATGGTATCAATATTGGGGTATTTTAGATTACATATATATATATATATATATATATATATATATATATATATATATATAATACCTTAATCAATATGATAAAATAAATAGTATTTTTGTCTTCTATGCGGTGCCACTTCATAGAACTTTTTTCCCTAGCAATAGGGAATAAATGTTTCACACGGTGGCACCGCATGGTGAGGTGACACTATTCACCCTTTCATCCATTTTTTTATAGTGTTGAGATTCATATATATATATATATATATATATATATATATATATATATATATATATATATATATATATATATATATACACATGTATCTCAATACAAGGAAAAAAAAGGAAAACACATTAAATCTAGTCAGTTTTTCATGTTAGATTTAATGTATTTTACTTTCATTTTTCTATAGATTCCGTCCAAAAATAAAAGGGTTTAAACTTTGATCCTTGTGTTTTTCAACCCAACAACTTACCAATTATATATTACTACAATTATAATTCAATACATACGCTTATATATTTATACTTGTGATTATATATATATATATATATATATATATATATACTAAGATAATTTATTAATTTATCCTAATAAATATTTTTAAATTTTTCATAATTTTTTATTTAATAATTTGTTTATGCTCGTTCTAACAGCAGTCTATAAGATTTTCACAACAAATAACGAGGCCAATATTACCATACAACACTTTTTCAAGTGGACGGCAACTACACTAAATCCCAAATGCACTCATATACCTATAGATAGCAGTGCGCAACAATGAAATTTGACTATTAAAAATTTCTTCAAAATATAACATATTAAAATGTTTAAAATATGCAAAGCTATAAAATAAAAAATAAACTATTGTCTCATCTTAGTATGACATTATGTCGTAGGGTCATTATTTTTTTTATATCGTGCTAAACTTATGTGTCTTCTCTAATTTGGCCATGATCGTGTTTTCCCTTGTCTCATTTTTATACACGAGAAAATTATTCTAGTTTGAACCACTTATTTATGTGACAAAAACTGCTATAAAAATTTATTGTTAAAATGTTTGGTTAAAATTATTCTAGTTTGAACCACTTTTTATACACCATTTTTATATACTTTATTGTTAAAATTTATAAGATGTTTGGTTAATAATTTTTTAACTGCTATAAAAATTTAAAATAATAAATAAATAAATTATTTAAAATTATTTAAAATAATAATATATTTTATTTTTCTTTAGTATTAAAATTTTAAATTTTTAAAAATAATAATACTTAAAATTTTAAATAAAATTATGTGAATTATTTTTTTGAAGAATCAGAAACTGGAAAAGCATCAAATTATAGCTTTCTAAAATTCTATTTTTTAACTACTTTTTTCTGTTTCTGCTTTTCATTATCAAATAGTTTTTTATCTCCTTTTTATTTAAAAGCTGTTTTCAAATTAGGGGGTGTACAATCGGTAATATCGATACCGATTTATTATTTACTGAAAATTTTAATACCAATACCAAACCGAATAAGAAATATACCGAATAGTTACCGAACTAAATTTACCGAAAATTATTTTATTTTAAATTATTTAAAATAATAATATATTTTATTTTTATTTATATTAAAATTTTGAATTTTTTAAAATAATAATACTTAAAATTTTAAATAAAATCATGTGAATTATTTTTTTGAAGAATCAGAAACTGAAAAAGCATCAAATTATAGCTTTCTCAAATTCTATTTTTTAACTACTTTTTTCTAAGGGTGAGCATTCGGTAAAAACTAAAAACCGATTTGCCGATTTACCGAAAACCGATTTACGGAAACCGAAAAATCTATTACCGAAACCGATACCGAACATACTATTTACCGATCGGTAAATCGGTAATTTACCGATTTACCGATTAAAATATTATATAATTAATTTATTAAAAAATTTATTAAAATATTACATAATTAAAATATTATCGATCGGTAAAAACCGACCGGTAAATCGGTAAATTACCGATAAAAAATTAAAAATTAATAAATAAAAATTTGGTTTTTATATATTAATATATATATCGGTAAATCGATAAATTACTGAACCGAAAACTTATTTACCGAACCGAAAACCGAAAACCGAATTACCTAAATATTATTACTGAACCGAAAACCGAAACCAAAATTACCAACCGGTAAATCGGTAAATTACCGAAAATTCGGTTTTTACCGTTTTATGCTCACCCCTACTTTTTTCTGTTTCTGTTTTTCATTATCAAATAGTTTTTTATCTCTTTTTTATTTAAAAGCTACTTCAAATTAGAGGTGTACAATCGGTAATACCGATACCGATTTATTATTTACCGAAAATTTTAATATCGATACCAAACCAAATAAGAAATATACCGAATAGTTACTGAACCGAATTTACCGAATAATTTTTGGTAAATTCGGTAAATTATCGGATAAAAAATTATAATTACTTATTTAATATCTAATATTTATATAATATTTTACTTCTTTACTTTTTTATTTTTATAATATTTTCCGTCTTTACTTCTTCATTTTCGCTAATCGCTATTGCTAAAACTATTACTCTATTAATTAAAAAATATTATTTTTTATTATATTATTTATAATCTGTTGGAATAAAATTAGAAATAAAATCTCTTTAACGTTGGCATTAAATGCTAACGTTACTTGTTGGTTAATGTTAGCATTAACTTGCTAACAAGTGTGCTGGTTTAAAGCATGAAAATGCTTTTTGTCTTCTAGCCGAAGAGATGGAGAAATAATTCTCTCTCATATTCTTCCTCTTTCCCTTATATTTCTTCTTTTCTCTAATTTATTTCATTTGATGGATTTTTGATTTTGCTGCTCATTGCTGAAAGGCAACTTCTCCACGATCGTGCCCGCAGGAGAGGAGTACCGGTTATATCCTGGATGTTTAGTCCGGATTTAACTCGCACGAGAGCCCGGATTTTCACCTAAGGACAACGTATCGCGCCTCCGGGTTTTATCATTCTAACTCCTTTTTAATCATCTTTTGTAAGTTTATTATCTTATTATTCATCTTTATATTTTCTGTTTAAATAAAAAGATCTAGATAAAATTTTAGACCAATAATCTTAGGTGAAAATCCGTAGATATAAAAAATAATATCTCTATATAATGTTTGATCTGGAATTAACGGAAAAGAAAAAATATATCTATTCACTCTATGTTTATTTACTATTGTTTTGAGTTAAGAAAACAATTTGAGGGATAATATCTTGTTTCGCCGCAAGGAGTGGCGGCTAAAAGAAAAATAAATTAAAATCCCTTTTGCTGCTCGCGTTACTGCACCTGTAGGGAAAAAGGAAAAAAATTATGTGGATTGCTTTCCATACATAATTGCTTTCCATATTATGTTACATAATATGTATTGCTATTTTACAGTGAAATTTCTTGAAGAGAAATAGTTTTGATTTCTTATTTTGTTACTGTTACAATCGTTAATGCATATCAGAAAAAAAAAATCATGGAATAATATATTTCATATTTTTTTTATTAATCATGTTGTTCGTGTAATAAATTAATTGTGAAAAAAAAAATAAAATAGGATGCATGTTGCCGTGGCTGAAGATAATATATATATATATAGAAGCCTGCCATATACCGTTTACTTCTTTATAAATAAAATTTATGGCTTGTTTATGATTAATACTAAATTGCCTCGTCAGTTTTCAATTTGGTTTTAACGGTCTTAAATTCTTAATTAAAATTTTTATCGCCTCTATGAGCCTAGACGTCAACTCCTTTAATTAATTCATTAATTTTGTAATATTTCCGGTAGTCTTGCCTCTGCCTTTAATGTCATAGTTGATCGCTTTAATTACTGTAACTTGTAGTAATTTCTTTCATTGTTTTTAATTACTGTATGGTTTATTTTTGTTAAAAATGAGGCAAGTTAATTTTGACTCGGCGAGCTTGGAATTTATCTCCAAAGGGACTTTCGGGCCCAGGCAAGTCCCCGGGCCATTTACCGCAGAGATGCGGCCGTCAAAGGGACTTCTTCTGTAGCGTCGAACCCTCACATTATGTCGGCTGAAACGTTAACATTTTATTTTGAATACTAATTAGTATTTCCTAACAGTGAAATATAATTATGTGATGTGATATATAATTAATAAACAGATTCTTATACATTGATGTTATGTCTTCTTTGTTAGGTAGACTTCAATGTAATTGCTATTTATTTTTTTGATAAATATGTTAGCTAACATGCAATTATTGTTTTATTTAATTATTTTGCAAGTAAATAGAATTGCATGAATAGAATGTAATTTATTTTTGTTCATATTCATGCTGGATTTATTGGATAATATTTTGAAAATATTGGATAAATAATAATGTCTTTTATAAATTAGGCTAATGATCCTAAATGTGGGGGTTGGCCTAGTTTATTGTAAAACTTATAATTATATCAGATTTGATCATCTGATTCAACTAAATTTGGCTTAGGCCAAATTAGATCAAGCATAATGTGTAATCTAAATATTTAAACTAATAGACATTATGCAAAATATAAACATAATATAACATACAAATGGTGATCATGATATTCATAATATAAATAATTATCATAATACGCTTAATGGAAATAATCTCCATATATGTCAAATGAACATCATGAAAACTATGTTCATAAGGAATTAAATATATTTATAAGGATTATAATAAAAATAATTCTCATGGAGGATAATTATTTTAATAAAAAATAATTTCCTTAAAATTAAAATGGCTTTGAAAAATTATTTAAGTTAGAAAAAAAAATTCTTAGAATTGGTTTCAATTTATGATAAGAGCAACTAAAAGCCTATTTAAATAATTAGTTCTAATTGTTGCATTAAAAAAATCCTTTATTTCTCTAAATTCAAAAATAATATATTTGAACTAAAAGTAAAGGATTCAAAGTTAAAATAAAATAATTAAAATTCTAAAGCAGCAATAGACCTATGTAAAAAAAAAAGAAAATAGAATAGCCATATTAAAATTAGACATAAGTCTATAAATGGCATGACTAGTAAAAAGTTGCAGCTCTTTCTTTTATAAAAGATTGAGCACAACAAAGCTATTGGCATGACCAAAGCTTGCCTAAGATTATAATCTTGGAAGTATCGATATGAATGAGATTAGTCTGAAAATAGGACTTTCAGCGGTGGGAACCCAACCTCTGTGATAGGAGATCCCTTGAAGGAGGTTCAATGTGGTAATAATAAGCTGATTGATTAGCCGGGAAGCACTTTAAAAAATAAAAATTATAAAACACTACGGTGTATAAAAATATTTATGTGATAGAGTTGATACTCTACACTCCTATTCTTGAGTATACATTTTTGTGCTTCTTATTGTAGAGGTAAGGAAAACTTCCCGAAGTGGTTAATTATCATGAGATGAGCCTCTACACTCATCCCTTGTAGGGAATTTCCTATATGAGAGAGTCCGTATACGGCCGCGGCTGAGGACATGGACAATCCTCATAAGCTCTCATGAAGATACACGCGCACGGCCAAAAATGCGCAACCCCGCGATTGGACAAACCCTGTATTGTGTGTGGATTTGTTGAAGTCTGAGTGAAAGGGAAGTAGTTCAAGACTAGTTCACTATCTTTCCTTCAGATGGAAACATTTTCACTAAGTAAAGGTTATGCCTTTAAGTGCACTTTACTAACCACATGATATAAGTATGAGCAGCAATTTAAATTCTTTTAATCATTTGTTAAGTTTAATTATATTTAGATTTTATTTTAATTTTATGGGGGATTGTTGGAATAAAATCGCTTTAACATTGGCATTAAAGGCTAACATTACTTGTTGGTTAATGTTAGCATTAACTTGCTAACAAGTGTGCTGGTTTAAAGCATGAAAATGCTTTTTGTCATGAAAATGCTTTTTGTCTTCCAGCCGAAGAGATGGAGAAATAATTCTCTCTCTCATATTCTTCCTCTTTCCCTTATTCTTCTTCTTTTCTCTAATTTATTTTATTTGATGGATTTTTGATTTTGCTGTTCATTGCTGAAAGGGCGTCTGATCAACTTCTCCACGATCGTGCCCATAGGAGAGGAGTACCTGTTATATCCTGGGTGTTCAATCCGGATTTAACTCGCACGAGAGCCCGGATTTTCACCTAAGGACAGCGTATCGCGCCTCCGGGTTTTATCATTTTAACTCCTTTTTAATCATCTTTTGTAAGTTTATTGTCTTATTATTCATCTTTATATTTTTCTGTTTAAATAAAAAGATCTAGATAAAATTTTAGACCAACATAATCGGTAAAATCGATTTTTTACCGAACCGAAAAAATTTACTGATACCAATACCGATAACCGATTTGTAGAAAAATCATTACCGATACCGAATTTACCAAACCAATTTTACAAAAAAAAATCAATAAATCAATATTTATCGAATATCCTGTACACCCCTACTTTAAATCAATTTAAAAAAGTGGTCCCTTAAGCCATTTACTGGGTTATGGATTACCAATAGTGCATTATTTGAAATTTCAATCCTCACAGAGTCACAGTCCATTAAGCAGTAGCAGCAAGCACTGTACATACTTCTATATTAGACGATAATCGAATAATCAGAGATTGTTACGTACCCGTGCCGTCCTTTCCACGTCCATGCCAAGTCGCCTAGGCTAAACTTCATGCTGATTATCATGACTCATGAGTCACGACGAAGGCATCTCACTCTCCGTCCCAAGCCGCAGGCCCGCAAGGCGTAGCAACCGCCGGTGGTGGCTTTCTGTCGCATTATGGATCCAAATGAAAGCTGCCCATCGACCTCTTAGTCCACTTGGCACGTGGCCATTGGACATGCGCTTCACCTCCGCTCTTGCCGCGGCACGCCACGCTATTGCACGAGCAAATCCATCGCTCGACACGCATCTCTACAGCCACGTGGCGGAGCAGCGGTCGCTCATCAGTGCGATGGCGTGAGCCGTTCGATCTGCGCCTCAATCCCGCGTGTAACTCCTATAAAAGCTCACCGCTCCCCATCTGTAGTCGTACGAGGTGGTTTTCGTTGCCGCCCATGGTTTGATAGTTTGTGCCGGAACCCGCCTTCCCTTCCTCCTTCCTCGCACCTGCATTAATCTGCCGGGCAACTGATTTTAGGGTTTGGCCTCCACTCGCACTTGCCGTGCTGCGGGAATCGATCAGACTTGTTTTTCCACGGTTTATTGGGTGAATTCTTTATACCCCATTTCGATCAATTCGGAGGTTTTTCTTTTTTTCTTTTTAATCTGCGATGTCATCGTTTGTTCCGCTCGATTCCTCGTGAAGTTACTGTATTTCGTTCTGTGGGTTTGCTTAATTGATATGGTGTTGATGAGGGGGAGACAGACGAAATGGCGGCGAAAAGCAGCGTGCTTCTGCTCACGGATGACGTGGTTTTGCCCGTCCGTGCTGTCTTGTCTGCAATGAGGGATGTGGGAACTGAATCGTACTCGGAAGATGATGTCTATACTGCCCAATGCGAATCATTCGGTAACTTTTCTCTCTCTGTTGGTTTCTGTAATGCATGCTCTGTAATGGAAGATGTATTGGCAGTCTTCTTAACATAGGTCTTGCACGAAAACATATTGTTCTGTACATTTTTATTATAATTAGGAATTTATTTTGTTGTACTATATCTGCCTATGATTGTTATAAGTACAATACTATCATCTATGACAAAAGTTGCTTTTTAAACATTTAGAAGGTGTTAGTTCAGTAAATATTTTAGTTGTTGATAACGTTATTCTAAGGTCAAATCTAGCATCCACCTCACAATTTCCTTGAAAAAAATTGTATACATGTTTTATGCATCCTAAATTATTGTGACTATTGCCAAAAATAACATCAGTGATGGGAGTAGAATCCAAGAGGTCTGTCAACATACCCATATAAGAAGACATTTTCAATAACCACACACAGAGATAAAGAGAGCTTTAAAAAATATGTACATATGTTTTTGTGAATCCCTTTGCAATAAGTTATGCCTTACACTTACAAATAGAGCCATTTTGATGGTATTTGATAGTGAACACTTATCTATGGAATGATGTGAATTTCAGGAATCACAAGCTCCAATTGTTGTATGAGAGTTGTCATTACATATATGATTATAATTTAGTTCCATTCCATAATGTTTTTCATGAACATCCTTAGGAATGAAGATAGTAGATAAAAATGATTAAAATGATTGAAAAAGGATGTAGATGATTATTAAAGTAGGGGCAAAGGAACCATTATCAATATTAAAAGTTTTACACAAGAGCATGTTCAAGAGTGATGAATGGCAAAAGGAGTATATAATATACCATAGTCGTAAGCAGGGACAAAGGGGCCACTATAAAAAAAGGTACGTGGTAATACAATATTTGTAAATAAACTAGAAAACAAGTTGCGATTGCATCATATTATAGGAGACTCCAAAATAAAAAAAAAAATCTATAGTTGATAAGAGATGAAGTAGCACTATAGTCAAGACTAATGAAGTCGGTAATACTCAAACTAAAAAAGATGATGTGATAATGAAAATTGTACTATGTGGAGGCTCGAAGGTTGCAGCAGAGGCAATTATTATAGTAGATGGTCAGCCATACTTGTCCTAACAATGTTCAAGGTGATGATTAGAATGCCCACAATAAGGACAAAGAGGAACATTGTTCTGAGCGTTGCAGCTACAATGACAACAGTAAGAAGAACGACTATTTCATGAGGCATTTTTTGTAGCAATAGCAAAAATACAAGCATCATGAGCTATAGTCTTCAAGGTCAAAAGTGTAAACTAAAGGTGCTTGGAGAAGGTACTCTCCATGTCATGCAGTTAGTTATGAGCAACATTATAGTATCATTAAGATTGAAGAGAACCACAAGGAAGTCCCGACTTTGCTTTTAGGGATTCTATAATAGTATCAGTAGGCAAATGGTAAACATAGCTCATCCTATCTAATGTGAACTATGCTTCATTCTAAATAAATTTTAAACGGGTGTAAAGTCTAGTCATATTCTTCTAGGTAGAATAGTTGTTAGGAGTTTATTAAATTCCATTGAAAATGAGGCTTCATATAATGGAGGAGTCATTTAAGTACGATTTAAATTTGATACTGTTATTTGAAGGTATTTGCCATGTAAACCAAGGAAGAATCAAAGATCTCTAGGTAGAATAGTTGTTAAGAGTTTATTGAAATTCACTAAAAATGAGGCTTCACATTATTGAGGAGTCATGTAAGTACTATATAAACTTGATACTGCTATTTGAAGGAATGTGTCATGCAAACCAAGGAAGACTCAAAGATCTCAAATCTAAAGCAAGTAGATGGCGTCATTAAACTTAATAGTTATGCAATACGAGGTAGCAGACATCAAATCCCATGACAAATTAGAAAAGTTCATCTTGATTGGGAGAGGAAGAGAACTATAAGATTGCTAGCGTTAAGGAGACACTTGGGAGCTACGAGAAAGGGTTCACAAGAGAATGACTATGGACAAAAGTCAACCACAAGTTGTGATTGTTTACTACTACAACTACGAGCAAGGTTCCGTTGAATACTAAGTAGGTCAAGGTTCTAAAAACCAATCCGGATGAAGAAGGGGAAAGCAAAGTTGCAAGCCGCTGCTGCCACCTCCTCTTCCTTCTTCCTTCTCCTTCCATTACACTCCGCTCGGTTCCGTACAAACTGTACCAGTCTGAGCTTGGACCACCATTTGAAACATTGGAGTACGTAGTAGGGAAGGAAGGTGGATGTTGTCGATAGACATAGAAAAGAGAGTTGGGGATTTACGTTAACCACTCGGTGATCAAGTTGAATACTAAGTAGTTTGTATTTTCTTATACTAAAAATTATGGTACATATATAAACTCTAAGCAATTTGAAGCATATAGTAGTAATGACTCATTCTATCTCTATGATGTGGTAATGACTTATTCCATTATTCTAATTCTAACAAATAAAAATAAAATTATAGCATTTTAAGTGGTTTCAAAACCTGAAAATCCAGATCAAATAATCCTCTCATTAAATATATTTAAAGAGAACTATCTACAATTGAACATATGATTATATTAAAAAGAAGAATTAGTCAGAGCAAACATCTACATGGGTTCATATCATAGGTTTTTTATACATGATACTAATTTTATTTCTTTATATAGGGTCATTTTAATTAAATATCAACATGTTTATAACAAAGAAACGAGTACAACACAAAAATTATCATTGAGTATGATTTTCCATCAAGAAGACAAATAGGTGATGACTCCTGAATTTGGCCTTCGGGAGAGTTGATGGCAATATAAGAAAAAGATAATGGAATAAATAGGACTCATGCCAATGTTTGCGGTAGACGTTACCAGATGGAGGAATTAAATTTCCTTCAATAGCTAGTTAATGCAGGGAAGATATTGGATTTAAAAATAAAAAAGTTAATATGGCACAGCCGGAGGTTGGTACCAGCTCAATTTGTTCACTATCTAAATGAGCTTTACATCTAGTTTGCAACTATACCAAATCTCTTCAATTTATTTTGTAACTCAAACTAAAATTACAGTATCGATTTAAGTCAATTTTAAAGTTATCCAATTTGTAAGTTTATCAGTCTATGAATTTAATTTTATTGAATTGCACTTTTTTATAGGTCATTAAAGTTAGGTTTTACCAAAAATAAATCAAGGTGCAAATATGTAATTATACAAATGTAATAGTTGTATTCTAATGATATTTACGTGTATAAATAAGCTGATGGCCAAACATTTGTTAGCTATTCACGGGCGAACAAAATTAGCGTGTTCATGAATAACAAATGAGCCTTTTCACCAACTTAAATGGTTGGAGCTTTGTGTTTCTTAAATCCTCTCTTTCAGAAATCAGTCCTCAAAGAAAAGCTCAATTAAGCATGCACCACCATGATTAATTTGAACTCAAGCATGCTTTTATCGAGCTAAGCTTTTTATACCTAAAGGAGTGGCTTGGCTTGTTTGTAGCTCCAGTTATAAAGTTCCTCAGTCTTAATAAAACACCATGGAGACACATGACACTTGATATTGTATATTCTCTTTGTATTTATTTGAATGGTGTTTTTACAGAAGGGAAATTGCCAATTGAGTCTGCGGATGCGGCTTTTATTGCTTTGAAAAGGCCTGAGCTTGTTGGTGAGCGCTGGCTTCAAGAGATTGCTCGAGTGCTTAAACCTGATGGCAAACTCCTGTTACAGACTATTATAACTTCTGTTACGCAGGAAAAGGTGAGCTTTTAAAATGTATGAATGAGTTTTTTTGCTTCCATTAAAATGTTTTAAAAAGCTTTTTAAAGAAATGCTTCCATGAAATCTTAGTTGGGTGATTGACATGTTTAAAGTGCATTCTTACAGTCAACCTCCAAAGTGGAGCGCAAGTTGCTCATGGAAGGTTTTGTAGAAGTGCAGTCAATTGGCATGAAACTTTTGCTTTCAGATAGCGATGCTCAGTCTATTACAGTAAGCGAGCAACCCGTAATTTCAATTTCTCCTGCAACTCACTATTTATGGTATTATTTGTGTGAAAGATTTGAGTTTCCTTCTAGTTTAAGGCCAAGAAGGCTTCTTGGACAACTGGCTCATCGTTTCCCTTGAAGAAAGCCGTGAGCACAGTACCCAAGATTGTGGTTGATAGTGAATCGGATTTGATTGATGAAGATAGCCTCCTTACTGAGGAAGATTTGAAGAAGCCTCAACTTCCTATCAGTATGTTTCAGAACTTAGTCTTGTTAGCCGCATCTTCTTCATAATCCTGAAATAAATCTTGGCTCAGTTGGAGACTGTGAGGTTGGAAGCAGTAGGAAGGCTTGCAAGAACTGCACTTGTGGTAGGGCTCAGTCAGAGGAGACGGTGCAGAAACATGGGCTAACTACCGAGCAGTTAAATAACCCGCAATCTGCTTGTGGCAATGTATGAGATATCCGACTAGTTTGTCAATTTCTCCTGTCATCATTAATTGTGATTCTTCTTAAATCATTTTAATATTCCAGTGTGGGCTTGGGGATGCGTTTCGCTGCAGTGGATGCCCATACAGAGGCCTTCCTCCCTTCAAACCAGGCGAAAAGGTAACCCAGTCTTTTTGATTATCTTTCACCAGCTTGTAGTCTCGTTCGAGATTCCATAATCTCATACTGTTACACAATGAACACGCAGGTTTCTTTGTCTGAAAATTTCCTTGCTGCTGATATATGACTCGAATTGAAGATTGCATCTTATTCATGACATCAATGCCTTGATGATTTCTTCTTCCTTTGTCTTGTCATCTTTTGTTTCAGGTGGACAGCTCTATGATTAAGTTGCTTTATTTAAATCGTTTTCTTATTATACGGCAACCTCTGTGCTCATGTTAAATTAATCTATTCCAGCATTATCATAATCGCCAATTAATGCAAATATTTTACTATTTATGCAATTTTTTTCTTGATGTTCTCATATAATTATTATAAAAAAAACCAGCTGCTATCGGTTGCAGTCTGAATCATTCGATGCTTGACACGAGGAATTATGATGAGCGTACATTTGCCATTAAATTTAAGGCTTGATGTGACACACCATTAAGCACCTAGCAATGAGGGAAGAAATCCACCTAGACGCCCACGTACATTAGGCGCATTCCTATCGCGCCAAACACGTGGCTATTCATTCCTACTTGATGTAGATAATTGAGTATAGCTTACCGTACCTGTTTCATCATATTTTTATCGTATTATTTTCTCAAAATAATCCTTTTGTCGTTCACTACTGATTTTTTACACTTAGATATATTTTAAAAACTCCAATTTAAAATTAGGCAACCCGCTTTCCTAAATTCTACGCTCCAACTCCTCCAACCAACTGGGCCTTCACCAGATTTTATACAGTCATAATCGGGTGAAAATTACAGTCAACACGTGGCTGTTGCCTGTGCTTATAAATGATGCGAGAATGCAGAGAACCTCAGTAGTCACCACTCACCACACAGCAGCGAGCTCGAATCCCGTCTTCTTCTTTCTCGAGCCCAACTGGGAGCGGCAAGTTAACCATGGCAAGAGGATTCCCCATCCAGTTCGCGACGGAGGTTTCGCCGCCGGAGCTCGTCTCCGTCGTTAAGCACAAGCCAAGAAAGGTGTTGGACGCGATCGAGGAAGAGGGTCACGAGTTAGAGGAAGATGGGGCTGGAAACTTGAGAGCTCGCTCCTGCCTCCGTCGGAGGACTGCGAGACGACGAACCCTACTGCGTGAATTTTGTTTCTCCTCTTTCTAGCCTGTGCTGGGTAGGGACATGAATTTCGCGTTTTCAACCGTCGTGTTTTCTAGTTGGAATAGCATGAGTGAAATGACCTTCCAAAGGCTTTGCAATTCAATGGCTATGAACGCCTGGACGAACCTGTTGATTACGTGGTTTAGCAGGTAGAACAATGAAGCAGCAGATGAAATTTCCCGTGTTTTAATCTGATCTATTCAACGCAATTATCTAATTTGGCGGATAATGTTTGCCTCTTAAAATACAGGCTCCAAGCGGAACCATATATATTATTATATATTTCTGTTTTTAATGTACATATATTTCTTATTTTTTTTATACCGGTACATATATTTCTTCTTGTCAGTAGCTAAACAAGTAGTGTACAACAGAGAAATTTTTACTTTTGAAATAACGAAATTTACTATTACAGAGGAAGTCAGCACATTCTCGATTTTTCTCCGCAACCAGGTAAAAGCTGGGAATATATATAGCCTGGATTTATCACCGAGTCCTTCCTGCAAATCAAGAATCATGGAAGAGTGGACATCAAGAAAAATACCACTCTCACGTCAAAGATCTCTAATTAAGTTCACAAGCGAATTTTTTGTCAAGAACTCCATTAATTCCCCTCCATTCTATGTAATTAACTTGTCAGTTTAATTTCACACGAAGTAGGAAAAGAAATCAGAACATAAAATATATAATACTCGATGAGCTCATATTACCAATTTAGGATTAAATGTTTTCATTTAATGAGTTAATTATATGTAGGCACTAAAACAAATCTAATTATATTTATGATGAGAGTTTAAAAAGAGCTATCTGAATCATCACAACATTGACTTCATAGGGATGATGTTAAACTACGAATTAGGGTTTGGACTTAGAAAGTGATACTCATAGAAAGTAGAAACTATTGTATTATGTAATGAGTTTGTTGTCATTAATTTAAGCTTAAATAGGATAGTTTTTTGTTAGGCAAGTTGCAAATTTTGTATATGATGTTTTTCAATTAATGTTGTGATTCACAAATCCCAAACACTAATGTGATAAACCACTAGAAATCTGAAAAAAAAAAATGGAAAATAAATAATGCGTTTCGAATTTGGTAATAAAGAAGAGTGTCCATGGATGTACTCGTGTACCTCTAATTTGCATAAGAGCTACTGGGATTGCTGTTTCCCTCATTTCCATCTCCAGTTCCGGCAACATTATCCCCGGAACCTTGCACCTCCATGAGCCTCAATGGCCAGGGCATAGAGATACTAAAAGTCCTCTGGAGTCTCCTTGCCCCTACAGAGGCCCCAGACTCAGAGCCGTTAGTGTTCCCCTCCTCAGCAGATGCATGCGCTGCAAGGGCTGCTGGAGCCCCTCTGCGCTGCTCATCATAGTCCGGATCGTCTGTTGGCAGCTCAAATCTACAGACCGGGCAAGAATTGTGCAACCCTAGCCATGGCAGGAGGCAATTTCTGTGGTACAAATGGTTGCAAGGCATCTGCTTCGCTTCGTCCCCCATTTCGAAGACGTCCATGCACACAGCGCACTGTTTCTCGTCGGATCCGATCAATTCCGCTGAGACAATCTTGTCCGGCAGAGATTCGATGGTGGACTTTGCCGCCGGGGGCGCGCCGCATCGATAGGGGTCGTTCTCCGCGAGCTGCTGGATGAGCTGCTCGAGATCGGGGCCCATGAGGAGGTCCCCGTGGTAACCGGAGCCGTCATCGAGGATGACCTGGATGTTCGCCCCGTCGGAGACAAGCTGGTGCATGTAGTCCTGGAGGAAGAGGAGGGGGTCGAAGGGAGCGGGTCCGGGCGAGGCGGGGACAGGGGAACGGCTGCGGCTGGGGCCGAAGGCGTCGGCCAAGTCTCTAGGGCTGCGGAGCTCGAAGCTGTTGGAGGAAAGGGAACGGAGGAAGGGGAGGGGGGAGGGGCAGAGTGGGGATGGATCAACGCCTGAGGCGAGGGGCAAGAAGGGGTTGGGGATGGGGAAGGGAGCTGCGAACTCCGCGCTGGGGGGCGGGGGGTGGAACTCCTCGGAGAATCCACCGCGGCAGAAGGGGCAGACCATCATCTCGATGGCAATAGTCGGTAACAGTGCTACATTGTGCTGGCATTGGTGGCAGAAGTCCGCTCCTGCGCTAGGGAATCCGGCCATCGTCGGTACTGGCGTACTGCCACAAGAGATAGATAGATAGATAGAGAGATGGAGAGATGGCGAGAGAAAGAGAGAGGGGCAAGCAAAGGGAGAAGGGAAAGGCAGGTTTTTGAAACGCCGGAGGAGGAGGGGATGCGTCAGTGACAGAGGGGATGCAAGAAGAAGAGACCAAAAAAAGAAGCAATTTCGCAGTACGTCCAAAAATAAGGATTCTGCCAGCCGTAACAGGAAAGGGTAAGAGGTACAACTTAACGCTTCATATGATTGGATGATTCCCGACATTTTGAATACAGTGGATGGAATCTTTTTCATTTGAGTTTAATTCTCGCTCTAATTACTTTATCTATGAAAAAAAAAAAAAAAAAAAACTCGCCTCTCCTCTTTCACTTTTCCTAGGCCAGGGAGACACAAGTGAATATATGACGCTGCGGTTTCGGCCGCCAAGATTGCCTTTTGCTTCCTCGCCGTCCTCTCCCTTGGCGCTGCCGTCCCCGTCGCCGCCGAGGCTATGGCCTTCGCCCTGCCTGGCTTCTCGGCGTCTCTTTAGTTTTGCTACAGACTTGTATTTTTTTTAAAAAAAAAAAAATATAAGTTACATTTAAGCTATTCAAATTTAGATTTTAAATAAATTAATACCACTTAGGGAGGCTAATCTAGATTT
Source organism: Costus lasius (assembly GCA_027563935.2). Lineage (NCBI taxonomy): Eukaryota > Viridiplantae > Streptophyta > Magnoliopsida > Zingiberales > Costaceae > Costus > Costus lasius. The sequence continues at coordinate 19,410,979 of CM050447.1, read as the reverse complement.
AACAATAATAGTAATAATAATAATAATTATTATTATTATTATTAATCTGCCATAAGATAAAGATTTTTAACTTGAGTTTTATTTAGTATATAAGAAATGTCTAAAAGAGGGAATCGAATGTAATGTCCAAAGACGCTGCATTGTCTCTATTTATATAGTGGAGATGCAACCTATAAATAGGAGGCTAACTGCTAATTAAAATTATTAAAATAGTTTTAATTATTATAAATATAATTAATTGCCCGATAAATTAGTATGCGATTTTAACCCCAGTGAGAGGCAAAGCGCGCTGTGTATTTGAATCTGCTTGGTAGTAATTAATTGAATCCCCTTAAGATAACTTAACTCAATTTAAATCAAGTTTCCTTTCCAAATCTGGCTTTTAGTTACTTTGGGCTTTTCACTCCAACAATAAATCGCTGGGTATCATTTGTGAAGCCATAGAAGATGGATGCAAACTTGTATTTTCGGAATGGCACTGAAACCTTACTCTAAAATGAGACTACTTTCACTCAGTTCCTGAACCAAAGTGCACAATCAGAAATATACTTTTCCATTCAAATGTACAGACTACAAAGTAGGGCGAAGGAAGGCAGCTTTCGACTTGGATGGATTCATTGCAAAACTTCTACTTGTGATTTTGCAATGGCTCTTCTTAAATACTTCAAACATCTCTGATAGCAGAGGAAACCCATAAACCAGAACTCAAAATCATCCACAGTCACTATTTGGATGTACTTTTGTTTAGGTTTATGGGAGTTCTCACATAGACTGGTTCTTTGCACCTTTCCTATTGGGATCAATACCTGTTGAACAAGTTATTTAATTCAGTCAAGATTCCAGAGATTCTACAGTTTAGTCGACTGGAACCAGAGCTTAATAGGATTTGGTGCTGTAAAGATCAAGCAAGTACCTTGTAAGGAACTCTGGCCAAATTTCCTCTCGGAGAAGCAATTCTGATTGATCTATGGCTGCGGAAAGCAATCTTGTTTGTTGAAACAAAGAGCAAGCCGGCAATAGGACCAGCAGTAGTTGAGAGATAGCACTGGAATGCATGCAGCAGCTTCTCTCCTTGCTCAACTGAGAAATTTTGTCTGAAAACTCTCTGAATTCCTCCAGCCTGAAGAATCTGTGCACCCAAGCTCAGTTTCCCCTTTACTGTCTCTGAAATTTTGGGTCCTAGGCTCACTGAAATGTCATTGTTGACGGGTCATTGAGTTTAGTATTTGGCAAAAGCAGTTCTTATTTGAATTGATTTGGTGATTATAGTTACAGACTTATTTAGAGAAGTTGAACATACCATGATCCTTGATGCCTTTCACGTAGCTGTCTGCGCTTTTGCTAAACTTGCTCATCCAAGTAATAGGTGAATCCACTTCTGCATTTCCAAGTACCTCTTTTGAGTTTCTCAAAGAAAATGAAAACGAACTAATTTCATGTAAAATGAGGAATGTGATGTTACTTTGTTTGCAGTGGGAGGCTTCAAAAGCAGCAGAGTTTCTGGAGATGTCAGACGCATATCTGATGGACCTAATGGAGAGCCCTACAGCTTGATCGAAGGTTGTGTTCTTCATGTTGAAGTGAGAAACCCTGTGCTTCGCCTCCACTGCTTGCAGGAGAAGAAGATTCTTGACTCCAATCAGTAACTTTGGAATTCCTTTTATAGTGTGAAGCAAACTTAGTTTCTTTATGCCAAAGGAAAAGGAAAGCATAAGTGAAAAGAATCAGCATGGGATCATCAAATATAAAGATGAGATGGAAAAAAAAAAAGGTAAAGAAAGAGAAAGATGTGTCTTCAAACCAGTAGGAGCTATAAAACTTCTACAGGGAGAAAACAGAACCTTCTCCCAAGTTAATGTGCACATTTCAATGTTACTAAAAGTAAAGAATTGCATCTAATTAGTTTTGATGAAGCAACGTACAGTAAACTGGATGACAACTGCATCAGCAAGCATATCATAGTGGGACATGTCATGTGCATAAACTTACAATATTACTTGACTCTACGCCAACATCAAACATGCCTGGCACAGAGATTGAGTCAGGATCTTACTTTGCTTTGTGTGTTTGGTGACTTCACAAGAGTTATAGATCACAGTTCTTTGCTTGGGTGTTGAGGTGATAAAGAATGCATCAATCTGACCCAACATGGAAACCTCATCCTTTAGCTCAACTTTTTCTTCAATGGGGGAGGTTTAGGTTTACTAATTAAGGAATTTGGACTTTCAGATTGGAAAGAAAACCTAACATAAATCTAACTTGTCCTAATTTTTATCAAGACATAGTCAATTTAAAGCACATAAAAACATAGAGAATTTGATCATATCACATGAGTTCAATTCAGAAAATGAAATTTCTAAAGAAATAAAAATAACTTATAATAATAAATTATTGCATCAGAACAAACGGTTTGCAAAATTGCAGGGAAAAAGAAATTGAGCAAGCATCCTTCTTATGGAAGGAAAGTGCATGTTATCACATCTATGGTTATGGAAACAGAAAAGGCGGTATGTGCATTGAAAGACCCCGAGGACTGACTCTCGCGAGTCGCCACTAGCCATCAGAGCTTATCTGTAGAAACAACTTTCGCCATGCTTTTCTCACTTGCATGTGGCAGACGATCTTAAGTGCATCTCTCACTTAAAGACTCGTCTTTTGTAAACGAGGAGATGGGCAATGTAGATAAGATCTGTTGGGGCCATATTCGAGATCTATGTCCAAAGCATTTGGTATGGTTCAGTTTTGAAAGGGACTGGAAAGGATGTTACAATTTAATCATGTGGAATGGAAGAAAGAACAAGATGAATTACGGCTGCTAAACTTGTACAAACTGAGAGGTGAAAAACGCACCAAATATATTTATGGATCCAAAACCAACGACATCATTAAGAACACAAAAGTCCAATATACACACAGGATATGGTGCACAAGTAATTATATTGGATTACATACAAAAGGCCTACAACAACAATTCATACATCAACATGACATACATGAAGTGGTGCAATAACAAGAGCCCTGCGCTTCTATTACAGCAGTAGATGAACTATAAGGGCCCTTGGATACATCAAGCACATGAATCTATGTTTCAGTTGCCATGTACATGAGAAGAAAAATTAATAAACACCGCCTAGTTCCTGAGGTAACTACATAGTCTGAAAAGAACATCCTTGCAGCTATGAGCGTATTGGTTGAGACGCATAGCAACAATATCTCAAGGACAAGCAGGCCTTCCTTTCACAGGGACAAAATGCTATTATCGACTAGCTGATGATGGAGGCATTGGATGTGTAGATGGAGAAATGTTCACAGGGGCGCCAGTTACGGCAGCTCCAGAAATTGGGGCTCGCACACCATATGCAACATGAGGTGCTCCGGGAACAGGAAGATTAACTGGAGTACCTACGGCTGGAGCGAGAGGGCTGCCGACTGGCTGCCCAATGGTAGTTCCGTACATCCCAACTCCAGGAGGGCCTCCTGATGGCTGAGATTGCTTGGTGGGTTTCCCAGTAGCAGCAACTGAACCACTAACTTGACCAGTGATTGGCCCTTGTGTAGCTGATGCATCACTGTTGCCTACACTTGTGATATCATGGATGCTTGTCCTTCTCCTCTCTTTGTTCATTGAGTTCAGCCGGATGAAGTATTTCTGTGCATGGCTCGCAACCTGTGTAGGTGTTCTTGATATTACAAAGTTACGAGAAATGCTCCTCCAATCACCTTTGCCATATTTATCAAGTCCAAGAAGAAACAATCTGTTGCGGGAACAGAAAAGAAAATTAGTCACTGCTACACTTTTATATTGGAATTTAGAAAAACAGTGTATCATTTGCTACTGCATGGACTAGGCGAATCAAGATTGCAGCATCTGATGACAAAAAATGCTAAACGGAATGTCAATAAACTGTGTCACACCATTTCAAGAAGCCAATATTCAAAAGATCTATGCGGGGCACAAATTTATTGGCATATATATCTTATCCATTAATTCTATTACATGTTCTTTAATCTATAACACAATATTTTGTTTCATACACATTGTACCTTCCAAAATCTAAGGCGATAGCGTTGGCTTTCTAACTAGTCAATTAAAATAGTCATCCACAAAAGTGTGACACATATTCCAATATCTAAAGTCAATACTAATATATGTTGGTACGGACCAGCATCGTAAATCTTGATATCTACTACTAGTTATCAATATTTTGTTACTTGTGTGGATAACTATTCTCATATGACTATGGATCTACCCATGAAGAGTAGATCAAGCGTATTTGATGTTTTAAAGCTTGTCTTTTAAAAATAAAGACATGGTTTGGTACCTTGGTCAAAATTTTGTGAATTGACAATGCTTGAGTAAATGCAATCCACTTTTATCATTTTTATCTACTACTTCTGGTTATCAATATTTTTTACTTTTGTTGACTACTATTCTCATATGACTTGGATCTACTCATGAAGAGTAGATCAAGTGTATTTGATGTTTTAAAACTTTTCTTTTAAAAGATAAAGACGTGGTTTGGTACCTTGGTCAAAATTTTATGCACGGATAATACTAGGGTAAATGCAATCCACTGTTACCATTTTTATCAATAATAACCATTGTCCATCAAACTATGCATCACACTTCTCAACAAAATGGAATTTGTTGAACTGATTTTTGGAAGTTGCTCGTAATAAGTTATTTCATATGCATGTTTGTTGAGGTGATATTATACTTATAATCTCCTATCTCATTAATCATGTTCTTTCCTCTATTATACAAGGTCTTTTTTCATCTTATCCTTCACGATCCTATTTTTTTCTCTCTCCTTATGTGTTCAGGTACCTTTGTTTTGTTCATACTCTTAGACCCAATCATGACAAGCTTACTCGCTCTACTCAAAAAGACTGTTGTTGTTATGATCCCTTATATGTGGATTAGTTTTGCCTAAGCTTAGTGCACATATTGTTCTCACTTCTATAGCTCTTTCACAACCCCCACAACATTCATCTTCTCATTTGGAAGTGTACCGTCAACATCCTTGGTAGTCTGACTTCACTTTTACTAACTGTACTTTCTCCATCTCCTATAGCTTCAAAATATGAATTTATTGTTATATAAATGATCCTTGACTAGATATCTTATTTCTTAATGTATATTCTTTTAATTATTCAGCTCCTACCTTTTGTTCTTTTTAGTATCCCTATCTGCTGTATTTATTTTTTTTAAAAAAATTAAGGTTGTGTGCCCTAGAAGGGAAAGAGAAGTGGAAGGAAGGATATTTAATTAAAGAAAAAGACTTTAGGGGTAGAAATTTGGAGGGGCACATGTTCTTAGTTTTGATCCAATTTGGGTAAAACCAAAATGAGGAAAAAGATTTTTTTTAAAAATCCCATTCTCTTTTCTCTTTCCTCTTGCCTCCAAGGAGACCAACAAGAAGTCAAGTTTCTTTTCTAACAAAAATAGAGTAAAAGTTATATTTATGTGATACCCTGGTTTGGTCACTTGGGAAGTGGGTAAAAATGCGATACAATATATAAGTTTTAGTGGGCTTACTACCATTAACATGGGTTTAAGCATTTTAAGTTGCTCACTAAGTTAATGGGTCAGTGCTTATAAGTAAATTGTAACAAATGGTATCAAAGCAAACTTACTCCTAAGAATGGTCCGAGGCCAATAAAAAAGGATTATAGAGGAGGATGGTAGAGCCGCCAGCTAACTGATATGCTACCAACTAAGGAATAGTTCTCGAACATATCTTAGGTATTGAGTTTGATGAGGATATCAAGTAGGAGGAGATTGTGATACCCAGTTTAGCCCTGAGAAGCAAAAAAAATTAGTATAATGTATAAGACTTATTGAGCTTACTACCATAAACTTGGACTTAAAGTATTTAAAATTGGATTATATCATTTTAGACTCACAAAGTTAATGAGTTTGTTTGCTCATTAAGTGAATCATAATACTTTATTCCTTGTTGGAAAACATAATAAATGAGACACAAACACTAAACTCTTGAGGACTTGTGCCAATTGTTTTTCTTGATAATCTTCGTAGGTTTATGGAATGATATAAGGCAAGATCAATTGCACAAGGTTTCATCAAAACAAGGCGGAGACATTCTCATATGTTCAAATACACAATTGTCATTATGTGCTCCCCTTAGTTGTCAATCAAAGTTGGCATGTGTTTTAGACAAATAAAAATGCTTTCTTATATGCAATCTTTGAGATTATTTATATGGAGGAAACCTCAAACTCATCAATCAAAATAAAGCCCTAGAGCCCAGTGCCCTAGTCTAAAACTATTTTCAAACAAGTTACAACTAGTACGGACTTAGAGTGCAATATAGAAAATCACTTTATCTTTATTTGACACATTTTTAGTTATTATAATTTTTGTTGTCTCTATTGATGAGAATGATAAACAGGAAGTAACTCAAATTAAAACGACACCTAGAAAATTAGTTTGCAATAAAAAATTGTGGGAAAGCTAAAATACTTCTCTAGAATTAAAATTCAATATATTGATCATGAATCATTCCTATCTAATTGGAGTAAATTGCTAGTTGTTAGCTTACTAAAACTACTCTTCTACTAGGCCATGAATTATAATCAGATGATAACTCCCAAATCTTAAAGTGTTGGTCACACATAATATAATGGGCTGAAAGAAAGAAAACTTATCTTAATGTTACTAAACTCAATATATCCATCGATATTGGAGTTATTTGCCAATTCATACAAAATCCAAAACAAAGTCACAAGAAAGAAGTGCTAAAAGTATGGTACTATTTAAAGGGTTATCTTGTAAAGACTAATTCTATAAAATATATGGATATCTTATGTTTGATTCTTAAGTTGACTGAGGCTACACAAGGAATCTAGTTGACAAAAGGTCAACATCTAGACTTGTATCATGATGGAAGCAACCTTGCACTTGCAAAAGTAGGAATAGAATATGGTTGCTCAATCTAATGCTGAAGCTAAATATAGAATCATAACACCAACTTGTTAAATGATGTGAATTTAGACCTTTTAATAAAAGACTTTGGATATCACTCAAACTCATAAATATATGTTGTGGCAGTTAGACAACCATAAATATTGTAAATAAACTAATATTTCATAAAAGAACAAAGCACATAGAGGTTGTCTACCATTTCATGTAGGATATTATGATGTAAAAGAAAATTTGAGTATTCACCTCTTTATAAAATCAATGTGCATATATATATTTATTAAATGACTCGCTTTTGGTCAATCTTTTACTCATTTTGATACCTGTGATCCAACTTGAGGAGTGCTATGAGTCACACTAGAATGGTATTAGTTTTTGTCCCACATAATCTAGTTGTACTCTTATCTTGTGTTTGTTCTTTAAGAACCATAATATTATTTTTTTACAATAATGTTATTTTTCATCTTTCTTTACCCTGTTGCCCTGCTACTTGTAATCAAATAAATTGTCTACTATTAAAGTCTTTTTCTGGTTGTAACAGTGCGTGTTACAACCCGCTTAATAAGTAAACTACTCATTAACTTGGTAAACCGATTTGCAACGTGGCTCAATTTATTAAAATGCTTAAGCCCAAGTTAACAATAGTAAACCCACTAACTCTTATGTACAATATAATGATTTCTCTCCCACCTGCAATGTGGGACTATACTCGGGGTATTACAATCTCCTCCACTTCAGACTTGACGTCCTTGTCAAGCCCAAACCTTAACACATGCCAGGAATCATCCCTTAGTTGATAGCACGTGAGGTTAGCCCAATGACGGCTCTACCATTAGGCTCTCACCATGCTTAAGACTAAATTTTGCTCTGATACCATTTGTTATAACTCGCTTAGTAAGCAAACTATTCATTAACTTGGTGAGCCGATTTGCAACGTGACCCAATTTATTAAAATGCTTAAGCCCAAGTTAACAATAGCAAGCTCACTAACCCTTATGTATAATATAACTCCCACTTGCAATGTGGGACTATACTCGGGATATTACAGTGCGTAACAGGAAATTTTTATATAGTCTAAAACATGTCATGATTATTCTAACTACTAGTTACTGAATGACAAAATTGGAACAAAATATCTCCCTAGAGTTTAAGGAAACGGTGGTAAAGTTGTTTGATATATGATTTCCACAAGCAAGCCATTTCGCAGCTAATTGGATTATGCACTAATAGTTATTTTACATCAATGTAAACAGTGACAATCCGATCATTGTTTCTATAGCAAACAAAACTACTATTTATGATTTAATTTTGTCAAATTTGAATACAAACTATTCCGGATACAGTTGCATACCGAAGAAGAAAACACAAAAGCAGTAATTGTTCAACCCAACATCACTGTGTATGCACTCTGAAAGATGGCATCCTCTATTGAAACAATTAAAAATTTCAAATTATCTTTGACACCAAGAAAACATCACAAAGTATGTGATAACTGTGAGATTGTATGTCATGACATTGTTCCATGCTCCGTGTACAAGATACATAACATTGAAAAAATTAATTACTAGCTCAGAAGCAAAAAAAAGTTGAGACCTAGGCTTTAAACCAATGAAACAGTAATCGTTTCAGGTTCCAAAATTAAATAGCCCTTGTCAAAGCCTTTCAGTATCCTAGAAGTTTCATCTGAGAGAGATTCTACACCGCAATCAAATCTTTGTCAAACAAATCGCATGTCAAGCTAAGGGTCTATTGCAGCAACTGACAGATTTTTTTTCCCTACATGTGATCTTTTTGGTGAATAACAGAATCAAAGAACAACGCGATATTAAATACTTAAAAAAAGAATCTAGATGAGCTCACACCTGTGTTCATCCTCAGTCCATGCTATTCCCTTTTTCCGTTCTTGCTCTGACTTTGAAGCTTTCCCACTATGACCGGAATCACTATGCGAGTGTCCACTCTTTTTTCCACCGGTTCCATCGTTGGAATGGTCGCCACCCTCAGATGAAGATAGGTAGCAAGGTAGAGGGACTCGACCAGACTCGATGCCGTTGACATCCTCCACCAGAAGATCATAGTGTTCCTTCACTTCCTCGACGGTTTTCCCAGGCACATCGACTGCAATTTTCTCCCAGCGATCGCTGCAGTCCTCTGGGTAAGTTGCTATGGCATTCTCAAATGCTTTTTCGTGCTCCCTTGTCCAATCCGAAGCGCAACCTTCCACTTCCATCGCCGTCATGTCGATTTAGAATACCGTTAGGGCGTCTTCTCCAAAGCAAACAAGCTCCGTAATCATCGCCTCAAGTGCACAAGGCTGAAACTTTATTTTTCCCTTCGTAAATAGCTTGCTTCGAATAGTAAATCGGATCTAGGCAATTACAAGAAGAGCACCGCCACTCCAGAACAACAAAAAAAAAGGGTTTTCTGCAATTGCGATGAGAGAGAGGCGGCCGCAGCAAAAGCAAGCGAGCACAATCAAGCAAGATTAAGATGAAAGAAAAATATCCAAATCTGAGCACGGAGGCAGGTAAAGGGGGAGAGAATTGGGGGTTTAGGGGAAGGAAGACTGGTAAGAACCAGAGAAACCAGACAAAACGACGAGATAGATGCGACTGTCAAGTAAACGAACAAAAAAAGAGGAACCTGGTAGGTGATTGGGATGAGAACCCTAGATTAATTCTTCATATATCAACAGTCATCAAGTCCAAGGGGATCCATCAACAAACGTCACGGTAAAATAAAAAAAATATCTGAAGATTTTTTACCCACCAAGAAAGCGACTTCCCAAAAAAAATCTGGTGGCACAAGCAGAATCTGCTCAAACAAAGTAAAACTTCAATCAATCATTCGGAGTAACTTGCCGTTTCTGAAATCTATCCAGAAATTGATCAAACCAACACAGCAATTGACAAATCAGCCCAAGCAGCTCTGCAATTCCACAAGATCATCATCATTCCTGGAGGAAAGGAGGAGGACCCACCGCTAGCGAATGGGCCGGCAAACCCACAGATCCAGCAGCTTCTGTCAATTCCTTTCAAAAATTCAGCGCGTAGATGATGACTTTCTATTCGCAGCTCAATCCAAAGTCCAAACCTGCGCATAAACTTTTGACAGGGAGTGGCGCCGTAAACTGGTAAAAATATGGAAAGGCCATGACATTGATCTCTCTCACCCGTCAATTACCGCCTGGTCCGCCTCCGCTTTAAGTAGGGTTTATTTTTCATATAGTGAATGCAGCCGGCAGTGGGTCCCACCTGGGAGCCACTACAGCCTGCAGTGAGCATGAAGAATGAAGGCTCAGGGCGTAAGCATTGCTCGTACGCAACGCAATGCTCTTTCCACAACATTGCGCTCGCCAAGATTTTGGATTGTAGCCCGGAAGGCCCACAAATTCGTATTGCTCGAACGCAACAGTCCAGAAGGCCCACAAATTGAGTAGATGGCAATTTATAATCCCATTAGGACATTAGTACAAAAATTAATTAGTTTTTAATGAAACTATATTGTGTTCTAGAACATTTAAATTGTATAAAAAATAGTGTAAAATGACAAGACTTAAAGGTAAATTATAAAGATATAGTATTAAAGCTAAAAAGCTAAATAATTTTAATTGACTAAAAAACCAATATGATACTATATAATATATAATTTTTTTTCTATATAGACAAATAAGTAACGAAGACAAGATTTATTTTTATTATTTTATTATTAATAATTAAAATATTTACTGATTAAACTAATGGACACATTCAAACAATATATAACTTTTCTTGACTCATTCTCCATGAATTAGTTGCTTGCATTTCCCTGCTTATTTTACTATTCCATCGTTAAAGAATGTTCGCCGACTAATCATATCGTTAAAGAATGTTCGCCGACTAATCATTTGTGGTTGCGAAGTTGACATCTCTAATAGTATTCCACATTAGTCAACTACCCGTTCTTTGATGAAAGTCAGATAGCGTGCTATACATTATTTGCCCTGTTAGGCCTAGTTTTTAGAGTTACTTATGATGTTACGATCAGCAGAAATCAAAAAGCTAAGGTGTTTGGCCCTGTAGCTTCTTTGTTCCAAATCATAAATTACTGCTTCTGCAAGAGTGAACTGCTTCTCTGAGAAGCAAGAGTGAAGCTGCTTCTCTAGCCCTCACCTGCTTATGCTTAATTGTAATAATAATTTTTTAATAGTATAACTTATAATATTTCTAATAAATATTTTAATTATAGTTAACAAAAAATTTAATCATATAATCTTTATCTTAGTAATTTTTTTAATAAAAACTTATTTATTATAAATAGAATAACATAGCCATAAGCTATGTATCCAAACACCCTTAAACTTTTTCAGCTAGTACTTTTTCAACCAGCAAAAGCTACAAATAGAAGCAAGGCCAAATAGAGCCTATATCTCAACCGAACAGAAGATTCTTCAAACAATTTGATTAATTAGTTCTTAATTTCTTTTTTATATTATATAACTCTGAGTCAAACTATCCTTCTTGATTCAGTAACACCAACAAGAAGATGGTAGATCATGTCAAGTTATTCGATCAAATGCTCCGTGTATAACTGTGAAGCTACATAATTATTCGATGAAATAACAGATAAGATAAAAGAATCTTAAACGATGATCCTAAAAATCGAACCAGGAAAGGAACCAGTGAATTCAAAGCTTCAATTTGAACCTGCAGCTGCTCGATCGCAGAGTGACGTCGGCGTTGCTGCTCAAGCTCTCGACCACCACATCGCATCGCACCTTGAATGTCACCGTCCACAGCTTCACACCGCCAAACTTGACCCTCACCGGCACGTTCCCCCGGAACCCCAACGGAATCGTCCCTCGCTGCTGCTGCCGCTGCAGCTCCGTCAGCAGCTCGCTCCCCAGCCGCGTCTCCCCCGTGAGCGGCACGTGGAGCACCGTCGTGTTTCGGTGGCCCTGATAGAAAGCCGGGAGGCTCCCGGAGCAGAGTCGCTCGCCGGCGAACCACGCGCCGAGATCGCTCCCCGCCTTGTAGTAGATCCCGATCCCCTTGTTAGGGTTCAGCGCCGTGATCGTCACGGTGAAGGTGGCGATAACTGTTGAGTTGCCGTCGGCGGTGAAGTTTGAGATCCGGAGGCGGTCGACGGAGTACTTGGGGAGTTTGGGGTCGAAGACGGGGTAGAGGATACCTGCGGTGGCGGCGACAGCGACGAGGAGGAAAGCGAGGGCGAGGAGGGTCCAGCACAAGCACCGGCAGCAGCGGCGGTGGCGGCTTCTCAGATTGGGCGGCGGCAAGTAAGATACAGGCAAGGAGCGCCGCGGCGGCGGGTGTTCGTTTGTGGTGGTGCTCTTCTGGGATGACGCTAAGCTCGGGGGAGCGGGCGGGGCTGATGGCGGTGCAGGTTCGATGTTGACCGGGTGGATTCTCTGGTGCTCCGCCATGTTTAATGTGGCAAAAGGCGAGCTTATAAATGTCTCTATATATTTAGATTTGTGGTTGACGATTTTGAGATGATTCTTGGATGGTGCATGAGGGCGAAGGAACGAAAGCGCGGACTTTGTGTGCTCCAGCAGGCATTCTTACCAAATGGCGTACTAGTTTTTTAGTTGAAATCACTCTCATTTGCACGGAACAAGAGCAATCTGATGTTAAAATAATGGCGAAAACTGGTCCGTGGATGGAATTTTCATGTGAAACCAAGGTGAGAAGTACGGTGCAGATTTGAACTCAGGAACAAAATAAAGCTGCCTACAGCACCTTTTTCACAAGTTCCATTCCCTATATTTTCTAAGATGGAATTTACGGTGAAAAAAATCCAGCAGTTTTTTCATCTAAATTTAATATATTTTTTAATCTTTCCACCTTAAATTCTATCCAAAGAAACGTAGCTAATTAAGTCGAATCCAACTTTACCAATTTGGATGACCTAAGTTCGATCATCACATCTTCCTAATCACAAATATTTATTATTTATAGATTTATTACAGTATTTATAGAACAAATATAGAGAAGAATCGACTACTCCAAGTACAATTTTGCATCATATTGAGAACAACATTGAATATAACTAAGCATATATATAAGCTTGATTATATGTCAAAAATTTTAACTCAACAAAAATAGCTGCAAGTGCATACAAAGGCTTTGCGAATAGAGCACAAGTTGTAAACATTATGGCTCGATTTGGCACAGTTGGTTAGTTATTTTTGCTAGTCAACATGGCATATTTTTTAAAAGCTAAGATGTTTGATAAGCTATAAATCTAAAAGCAATATTAATTTGAAAAAATTAGAAGAGAACTACTTTTGGCTGTTTTCTAGTTATGGTTATATTTCTATTTGCATCTCATATTAGCATGCATCATTTTGATGACAAAATTATTTTTTTAATTATTATTTTAATAAAAATTATTAAAATTAGTATTATTAAATTTAATTTTTAATTAAAAATTCTTTATTACTATTATTTTAGTTTTATTTTTAAAAAATACTTTTAAATTTTTTATTTTAAAAATATTATATTTTTTTTTAAAAAATGATCAGCATAATAATTTAGCCAAACATCTTTTAACTTTTTAAATCAGCAAAAACTAAAAATTTTAGCTATACCAAACAATGCATATATCTACTTCGGACATAATCGAATGTTCTTGATCTACCTCCATAATTCATTAAAATTAGTATAAAAAATATTAATTATTTACACTCATATTCATGCTTACTAAATTAAGGCTCTATATGAATTTGTAATCTTAAATATTATATAAATTATAAAATTAAAATATTTTAATTATAAAAAATAAAAAAATATATAAATATAATTAAAATAAATTACTATAAATAGAAAATAGTTCTCAAACTTTAATTATTGGCAACAACTTCTAATAGAATCAAGCGCTTGTTGCTTAATTTGTTTATATAAAAAAATTTAAAAAATTACTATAAATAGGAAAAACGCATGCAGACATATATCCTCTACGTTTTTTTTCCAACAAAAGGATAATATTTACTCCAAAGTGTCTCCTAGGTCGGAGACCAAAATACATTGTAGATTAGGAGGAAAACTACAAGTCCAATAATTACACAAGGAGGAGGAGGCTAATTGGGCTAACCAGTTGGCCGCCCTATTAGCTTCTCTAGGCACAAACATAAGCCTGTAATTCGTCATTACATGAGTAAAGAATTTGATCTCATTCAGCATAACATCACAGGCAAGTCCAAATGATTGCTCCTGACCATTAATGATAAGTAAGTCTTTCTTACAATCCGTTTCCAAGATGATTTGACTATCACAGCTGTCAACGTAGGAGTGAAGATAACTTAGTGCGATTTGATCGCCATGAGCTCCACCAGAAGAGCCGAGGTAGCCATTGCATGAGCAGATACTACTAAGCGACAGATTCCTTAATCATCTCGAATCACATAGCTCAAGCCTCCAAGCTCGGAGTTAGCCAGCCAGGAACCATCCACATTGACCTTTAAGCATCCAGCGGGGGGTTTGAGCTAGTGACATTCTTCTATCAGGGGTGATATATTTTCTCTCAGAAGAAAAGACATAGAATGAGTATTGAACTCAATGAGAGCTAGACGAAAAATATCAAGAGAAACTGACTTAATACCACTAAAGAAAAATGCATTTCGAACTTTCCAAATAAACCAACAAGTAGTTAAAATTAAGGAAAATGTTTGTTTAAGCTCAAAGATCCGGCTACCAAAAAACCAAGAGTTACGCAAGTTAAACTTTAATCCGTAACTAAACGATAAAAACTGCCAGATAGTATCAGTTAAAGGACAATTAAACAAGAAGTGTACGATATCATTAGGACCATCCGAACAAAAGCAACAAGTCTTAACTTCATTGAGTCCAATATGAGCCAGAAAACAGGAAGTCAGAATCTTATGGAGGAGTAGCTGTCGACCAAATAATTTAATCCTTGGGGTAACACACAAACCCCATAAGAATTTCCAACCCTTCCAAAGGTATTAGGAAGTAGTTTTCGTTGCTTGTATGGATAGAAAAAGTAAAAAATATTTTCCTTGCTTGTATTTTCTTAAAAGGAAAGAAAGTTTTAATAATATATTTTATTAGATATTTGCACTCTATTTATACCCTCATTGTTCATGAATACAATAAAATTACGAAAAAAATATAAAATATAAATTTAATAAATCTTAATTAAATACTACAAATTTTATACAAATATAAAAAGGCAACTAAAATATTTAAAAATTTATACAATTACTATAAAACAACAACAATTACTAGTTAAATATTAAAAAATTTAAATAGATCAACATTAGTTCTCTGCAATGCACCGTTCAAATATTTCACTCAACAAATTTTCACTCAAAAGCAAGAATAATTAAGATGAATTGTTCAATGGTACAAGGTAAAGCTAATCGGTGGTGGCATTTCCCAAACCAATCGCAGCTTTAAAACCTTTCTATCTTACATTGCATTGAATTAATACTAATGTACAGCAAGCATTTCATACCGTGCTTTCCAGTCTCATTTGCCAAGAGTAATTAACGATGTTTTACACTATGAATTAGGGTTAACGGGAAGGGCATCTTTCCAGCAAGTGAAGCATGAAGAATAGTGATGTAGAGCAGCTCCCCCCGCTTGCATCGCACAAGTCAGGGCGTACCCCACCCCACAACACTAGGGACCGGCGGAGCTCCACTGATCCCCTCGAGCTAGGCATCCCAGAGACCTAACCCGCAAGGACCAGGGTGTCGAATCCCAGCACAGCTAACCCCACGTCTGGGCTGTGCATATTTCTCCTGCAGCAGGATTCGAACCCTAGACTTGGCCTTTTCAAGCCAAGTTCCTTCACCACTTGAGCTGATGCCTAGCTCGAGGGGATCGGTGGAGCTCCGCCGGTCCCTAGTGTTGTGGGGTGGGGTATGCCCTGGCTTGTGCGATGCAAGCAGGGGGGAGCCGCTCTACATCAAATAGCATAGATTCGTGAGCAGCGGCGGTGGTGGCATCTTTCCAGTTGTGTGTGGCAGCGACAAGCGGGGACGAGCAGAATGGCGGAGTAGCAAGAGAGAATGAGAAATCGAAGTGAAGAGAAAGAAAAATCAAGAGAAATACAAATGAGAACAGTGGCAATGACGTGTGGCTTCGGCGAGCGGGAGCAGCGATGTCTTAGCATCGGCGAGCTGGAGCGGTGTCTGGCATATGGCGTCTAGAGTCAGCGAGTGGGAGCAGTAGGGTCTAGCATTGATGAGCGGGAGCAACATTTGGCATCTGACGCCGGTGTGTAGCAGAGGGCCAGAATGAGTTTAGGACATTCACTCGTTTGTGCCCTTCTCGGCCAGATTTGAGCGGATTGCTACGTATTTTTTTCTCTTCATGTTTTACGTGTATAATTTTCCATCTACGGTAGGAAACAATCTAAAAGTAGAGGTTTGTTGTTTCTGTTGACAGAAACACAACCAAAAAGTAGAGGGGTTCATGGTTAACCGAATGTGAATCAATTTTTTGAACTAAACCAAATTTATCGGTTTGAAGAAAACCTAGAACCGGTCTCGAACTAGTTGAACTGGTTAACCGACCGATTTCCTGATTAACATATTTTTTGGTATGGTTAACTATTGGTTTTCGGTTAACCATACATTTTTAATATAATTTCATATAACCTATATATGTGATAATTTTTGTCATTTAAAAGTAAATGAATGGTGGGCCATCAAGCGGAAGAGCGACTTATAAGATTTGGAAGATGGCTCGTAGGCCGTCGTCTCATCGTCATCGACTTAGCATTGAGTGAAAGAGTCAAAGACGAAGTGAAATAGTCAAGGTCTTGAAGATAAATGCCAAGTAGAAGTGTGATTGCAAGATCTTGAAGATGGCTCATCGGTTGCTACCTTGCCGGTGTTGGCTCATCATTGAGCGAAAAGGGTCTACAATGAGCGAAATAGTTTAGGACTCAAGGTCTCGAAGATAAGCGTCAACGCCGAGTAGAAGAAAAGAATCATGGTCACGAGCTTAGGGAGTTAGGGATTTAGATGTATAAGATTCTTCTACTTGAAGAGTTGGAGTTGGCTTAGCAATTATAACTCATGGGCGCAATGCCTCAACAGGTTCAGGTTGAGATTAGAACATAGAAATTGACCATAGAATAAAATAAATATTTTATTATATTACACTAGTTCGGTAGGTTAATTGTCGATTTGACCAACTCTCGAACCATAACTAAATGTCTGCTCAATGGGAAAAAAAAACTTGAACGTTGAAAGAACCATTGGTTTGATTAACCACAAAACTACTTCAATTGGTTAACTATAGTTCAATATTTTAATTAGTTTTTTTCACACCCGGGACTAAAAAGAGTTGGATTGCTTCAACCTTTGCATTAGTGAGGCTTAAATATTAACCTCGCGTGCTCTTCAATTGCCATGCTTTAATTAGTTCTCAGCTGGTCCTTGTCTCGTGGCTGTCTTTTGTTAATTAATGCGAAGCAACAAATTAAATCCTTCCTCTTTTAAAATACAATAAATTACCAGTTGTTTTCTGTAAAAAGAAATATGAAGTAATATGTCCTATCATTTAATCCTTCCAATGCCGCAGGAGTGGCAACGGTCAGGCACGTACCTACAGTTGAACTTTACTCCAATTAGCAAAATTCGCTTCCCAAACTCAAACCGGGTCAAGTACTTTATTGTATAACTTAAACTCAGACTAGGTATTTAAATAAATACCTGATTAAATAAAATATAAAATATTTATTATTTATATTTTATAAAATATAAATTAAAAAATTAAAATAATAATAAATATATATTTATATAATAACTATTTATTATTATTTTAATATTTTTATTAATAATAAATATTTATATAATAGTTATTGTATTATAAAATAATAAAATAATATATATTTATATTTTTTTATTAAAATTGGATATCGGGTACGAGATACCTACATCTCTAAATTCGATTAAAATTCAATCCATCAAATTTGAACCAGTCTTATTTAGGTAAACGAGTACTAAAACTTGGTATAATCGAGTCGAGTCGAGTATCTACTCTCAACCTGGACGGGTTAAATTGCCAACCCTACCTAACGGTGAATGGAGATTTAAATACGTCCATGAAAAAAAAAGGTTTGCCAATAATAATTTTTTTAGAAATTTTTTTATCATTTTTTTAGAAACGAATTAAGGTTTGACATATATAACGCATTAGTCAACGATTCAACCTTAACATTACATGTGGTGTGAATTGACGAAAATAGTAAGCGGGTTTGTCATTTATATGAAGTGTGAATTAATCCATGAAGAAAATTCAATCCTATCAAGGGTTGACCAACCCTATTAAGGGTTGACATTTTTTTTAAAATAATTCCTTTTTGTGAGAGAGAAAGAGATATGGACCAGCTAATTGAAGTATGGAATTTTTTATATCATTTTTTAATTAAAAAATTTCAAACTTTTCTATTTATACATGAGTTTGAGTCCGAATCCGCATCTTTTGCCCGATCCGCTATGGATTTAAAAACAAAACCCATATGCGTCTGGTTTGGGTCGAGCCCACATGACAAATAGTCCGGATCTGGATAACCTCCTCAATGCGTTGATTCAATAAAGTCAACGGTCAAGATTTACTTAGCTTAACCTTTCCAATCAAGATTGGTGGATGCTCTATGCCTCTATAACCTTCATGTTACAGTACAGTTGCACACGTGCACCTAACTCTTTGGCAGATGCTTGATGTTTCCTACTTGCCCCCCGAAGTTATGTCGCTAGGTCCCGATGCGACGCCCTCGATGAACTGCCGTTAAGCCTTACGAATCTTCTCGTCCTATCCGCCCTCTTCCGATTTCGCCATGGCAATCGGGGACCCTGGCTTGCTTTCAACCAACCCGGATCTCGCAGCCTGCACCGTCTTCTTTGGCCGTTCCACGTTCCTCGGCCGCTCCCTGGTCTCTGCCCTCCTCGACTCCGGCCGCTGGGCCGTCCGGGTCGCGGAGACCCTCCCTCCTCTCGATCGAGGCCCGATCCACCAGGAGCAGGCCGAATACTTTCAAATCGACGTCGCCGACGTTCCCAGCCTTCGCCCCGTCGTCGCCGGCGCGGTTGCCGTCTTCCTCGTTGATCCCCTCCCGCCTTTTCCCTCGCCGTCCGCGATCGTGGACTTCCCCCGCCTCCATGCCCTCTCCGTCATCGGCGCTAAGAACCTCGTCGACGCGTGCCGGCAATCCGGCGTCCGGCGCCTCGTATACACTGGGTCCGCTGACGTGGTCTTTGACGGGAAGAACGATATCCGCCTGGCGGACGAGTCGTGGTCGTACCCTGATAAGGTTTCTGCCCTTTGATCCTTCGATTTTTCTCTTAGTAGAAATTCACAGAGAAAGGTTTGCATTTCAATATTTTAGTTGTTTTTCTGCAGTACGAGGACCCGCTGAATGAGTTGAGAATGCAAGTGGAGATGGTCGTGTTGAGTGCTAATGGAAAGGATGGTTTGTTGACGTGTGCGCTGCGGCCGAGCATTACTTTCGGGCCAGGGGACGAAAATTTCGTGTCTTCTCTTCTGGAGGAAGCCAGATCCGGTAGAGCCAAGGTTTACATATTGGCATTATTGTCTTATCCTTTTGTTTGCAGAAACGTGCTTATTTATGACTGCATGGTTTGATTTTCTTGATATTCTTTGTTGTTCGGGTAACAATCACACTAACTCGTTACCTACATATACTATAGGGTAGCGTTGTTAAATAACCACTATAGTGGCAATATGGTATTTTTTCAGTTTGAGTAATATAACTCAAAATTGAATATGTCATCTTTCTTTATACAGCTTGGTTTATTTTTATATAGCTTAGCTTTTTAGGTATATAATATGTATTTCATATGTTATGCTTAATTTTTATATATATATAGCTATTTGACTTTTGCTATTTGCCTGCGATGCTCACTTCCAATGGTTAGGCTTTTTACTGGTTGTATAAGATTCCACATAGATACTGGTTGTTTTTCTAGGCACATGGAGTCAGTTTTTGGAATCATTAGGTATGTACACAACTTCTCATTCTCTAAAATCCTTGTGAACTCCTTCAAACTCTCTCTCTCTCTCTCTCAAAAGAGTCAAAACTCTCTTGAACTCTTGTAAACACTAAAACTTTTTGTAATTCTCATCTTCATCATTCTATGACTCATTAAACTCAAGAGTATTTTTCACTTGGTAACACACATGTAATATTATTGAGATACTAGTTTGAAGGTGGAGATGTCATTCTCTGTTAGACTCAGGTGTGGGACTCAGGAGAGAACATCTATTGTATAGGCATACTCGTTATCTTGGAGGAGAGGAAGGGGACAACTAAGCTGTAGAAGCAAAAAAAATACGTAAGAGAAAATTGGTGTTAGATCTACTCTAATACCTCATTAGACCACAATAATAAGAGATGAAATTAAATTCGTAAGATACATTAGATTTTATACATTGCCCAATTACGATACTTAACAAACTTGTATATGTAGACTTCAATGACAAATAATACCACACATTAATTTAGACCTTGTTTAAAGGTTAAACTATACAAGTAACAATAATCATGGTAGTTAAGTGGATCCTAATTTGCCATCTTCTGTGATTGCAACATTACCACATGCATTAAACATTTTAAGGAAGACCAATAGTTAATCTAATAGCATCTTAATGCATAAAACTAATAAACTACTTCTAGTCGAAGAGCATGAAGAATACAATTGTTCAGCATTGCCATGGTCTGCATATGATGAAGTTGACAGACACAGATATCTTTGGGCCGGAGGCTACTATTCAAGCTTTGATAGCTTAATTGATCTTCAAGAAAATTTGTGAATCTCTTCAAAGAATCATATTGATAGCACTTACCCTTGCACAATGGTGTCGAAGATCTTGATCTAAGTATATAAACTTAATATCCAACCTTGGACACCTTATGAGGTTGAGGATGTATCTTAATGATGTAATGGAAAAATATTGCACATGAACCCAGGGCATCATCAAAAGGCCAATGGATGAATTTTGGCATAACTATAATCCATAACACATAGATTAGACCATCTAGATACACATCATTAACTCCTTATATAAAGCAACCATTAGGTCATTCTTTATGAGTAAGTGTATGCTTCATCCCTTTGCTGTATTGCATTGTACAGCTACTATCTCATGAAGGTGGTGATGAATCAGAGATCCCTTCACATTGTGCAATGATATATGACTATGTCATCTCCAAGAGAGTGACTAACACATCCAATTGGATCATTTTTTGCTTGTTTTAGATCGTGTGGCATTGACATTGACAAATTCAACCTAGAGATAACTATGACAGAAATTGTCATTCAATTAGTCTACAACCACTATTGGGTGCACATAGAGATGTAAAGCTCTCTAATATGAAAAGCTTATCTTCAAGGGCTAGAAGGTTCATAAGTATAACCCATGTAATTGTCTTGAAGTCTATACTTATTAATAATTCATAATTAAATACAATGTTTATGTGTCAAGAATAGTGTTGCTTATATGATTTGCTGTATAAAAGAACAAGAAGGTTAAGAAGATTATGTTAAACAATAAGTTATAGGACATTAAAGTCTTTATAAATTGTCTTAGACAAGGTTGATATGGGAAAACACTAATGAGGGAAGTATATGATTGTCTTGCTAAGTCCAATAAACAAACAATTTATTGATATCATCTATTTGATGAGTTACACAAATATGTCAAGAAATTCACATGACTACCTAGCATTTTTTTTATATAATTTAGAATTTAATTTAAGTTGTTAACTAATTTAATAAATTTCACTTACAACATATTACCTCAATTTTATGTATCTAACATCGGTATAACTTGATCACACAACAATATTTGCTCCATGTACTCAAGAATGGAACACTTCATATGTAGAGTGATCCTAAAGTTGCAATGTCTAAGTTGGAGAAGGATGTATATTCCAATATGTCAACTTGTGACCTATGTACAAAGGCTATGAATACAACATAATGACACTCGAGGATTATGGTGAGATGTGATTGAGCCTATTTGGTACTGAGTATGATAGATTCTAATCATAGTTGTTGTGACCTAGGTACGAAGGCTATGAATCAATGGTATTCCATGACTTATTTTATGCTCATCCATAACTATTGATAGTTGTCATGCTCATTTTAGTCCCTATTGTATAGGGCTGTCCATAATTCGGGTTATTGTATAGGGCTGTCCATAATTCGGGTTGAACTGAAAACCGAACTGATAAAATCAGTTTGGTTCGGTTTTGAACCCAATCGGTTCGGTTCGGTTTTAAGAAAGGTAAAATTAATTTCGGTTCGTTTCCGGGGTAATAAAATTTAAAACCTATTAAACCGAACCGAACCGATATTTTAGTTAGAAAACCAAATTTTGAACCGAATCACCAATTTCCGCTTGGCCTGCTTCTGATTTCCAATTGGACCAATTCTACCGCTTCTGCCTTCCGCTTCTGCAGTTCCGCGCTTCGGGCGATTGGGACTCATCGCTGCCAAATGCCAATCCAATCCGCTCGTTGAATTTTCATTGAAGCCTCGCGTCCCTTTGACCCTTCATCCCTTGAGCCGTCAGCCATGAGTACACTGCCACAATAAATGCCTGGCATGCCTGGCATACAAATCAATCCTATTCTCTAGTCTCCTGTCCCGTAATAAATGCCTGGCAAGCAATAAATGCATTACAAATCAATCCTTTTTATTTCTCTAGTCTATTGTCCATTCAAAATAAACCTTACCTGTCATATTTAATGCTATGCGGTGGCGAGTGAGCTGGTGGCAGTGAAAAAAAATTTATTAGGAAGAAAAGAGATTTAGTGAAAGCAAAGAGATTTGCTCTCAGTTTGTCAGCCACAGCCCACGTCTCGACAGCTGACTCATCGTCCGTGAGAGGAACTTCTCCCTCGGCAACGGCTCTTCCCTTTGTTTTTCTTGCGATGAATGGTGGTGGAGTTCTCAACGATTTTTTTCTTTGTTTCGGTTTTAATCGGTTTGAACTGAACCGAACCCAATATTTTTGGTTCGGTTCAAATCAGTTTTTAAATTATTCGGTTCGGTTTCGATTTATAAATATTAGGAAAAAAATTTTTGGTTTTCAGTCCAATCGGTTCAGTTCGTTCGGGTTGAACCGATTGGACAGCTCTAGTTCCAACTAGAGTTGTTAAATTGTGGGTACAGTAGCATCATAGTGTTTTTGTATAGCGGATAGGACCATCATTATTATGTTTTGAAGATTGATAATTTGAACTTATGACTTGAGTTAGAGTTAGTAATATGTCACAGTTCTTTATTCAACTTATTTTATTTTTATGCAGCTCATTTTTATTTGAATATAATTTAATTTATATATATATATATATATATATATATATATATATATATATATATATATATATATATATAACATATGTTTCAATCACTACATGACTTCTTAGATGCCATTGTATATCACATTGTGAATTTTTGGTTTTCCGATTGACAATGATTCTAAGTATTCAAGTTCTAGTCTTTGACGTGAATGACTTCATAAGTATGTGGTAATCAAAGTACTAATAGAGGAATTTTACATTGAATTGAACTATTTGCCCTTTTAGGAATGCTTTTCCTTTGAATGCCACTTATTTTTTATGGTAACGGTGGTTTTCACTACATTAATCTTGCTAAAGAAGCTTCCACTACCAAGATAGGACATCATGAATTAATATACTTTATTATTTTCTTTCAAATAAGTATAACTATAGTTCTATTTTACTTAAAAATACTATAAAGCTAAGATGATGTTTTTACAAGCTAATGGACATGAGGGATGGAACCAAAGATATGGTGTTGGTTAAGAATCCGCCTGGGATGACCAAGATTTGGTATAATCATATTGAGTTTTGTTGTGAATTGGTACCTGATAGGAGGTTGAGATAAGTGCTCGGACAAATATATTTCTTGCTTTAGTGCCTATTGCTTTTTGCTTTAATTAATGATTGGTAGAATAACCAGTTGGCAGGCTTAGGAAAAGGAAGTAATTTGATTAAATTATATTATTGTTTGACTTAGTTAAGAATGAGGACCCTCTTAACACCGCTAAACAAGTTGGACACAGGTTTTTTTCTTTCTTGATTATGCAGAACTCCATTAATTTTTATAAATTGAAACAAGCAGATATTAGTCTCTTAAAAATAGTGTATCTTATTTATGATTTCTTTCTTAAATTCAATTCCTGATTTTAATTTGTCCAACACATGCATTCGACTAATTATAGCCGGCTCAAACTATTTAGCTGTTGCATGCAATTGTAAAGGACTGTTATAATGACTCAAATGTCAATTGATGGAAATTACAACAACTAAAAAAGGGTAGTTCATTGTGTAATAATAGTGAATTACTCACTCAAATCTCACATGTATTTAGGGATAACAATAGGTTGTTGAACCTCATCACTGATACCTGACCCCGGACTCGATACTATCAAGTTTTAAAAACTCCACACCACATCCGACCCCATAGTAAGCGACAACGGTCGGGGAGAGCAAGTGGCAATAGCAAGTAGGGGTGTGTTCATGGTTCAAATCCTGTCCCGAACCGATTAGAGCTATATTACAAACCGTTCTCGAACCAAAAAACCGGTTTTTTGGTTCGGTTAACCACTGGTTTTTGGTTAACCGATTAAGAAAAATCTTTCTCCAATAATATTAAATATAAAATATATAAAATACAACCTATATATAATATTAAATATTATTATTTGATAATTAAATATGTAAAATAATTAATTTTTAAATTGTAGTCAATAGGTTTCGAACCCATGACTAACTATCTTATAAAGTAATGCCTAACTATTGTACTAAATGACCAATAAATTTATAAACTTAGGATATATATATACATATATTCGGTCGGTTCGGTTAACCGGTGAAAAATTTGTCCCGGAACCGTAACCGAACCGAACCATAAATTTATAAGTTAAAAACCGACCTGAACTGAACCGATCAATTCGGTTAACCATCTAAGCGGTTCGGTTCGATCGGTTAACCACGATCTATCAAGTTTTTAGTTTTTTTGAACACTCCTAATAGCAAGGGCAAGCAGGAGAGGCTCCTCCTTGCGAGCGGGAGGGATAAATGGCTAGTGTTATTTTAATAGAGAGTCGGTTGGGTGTGGGTTTGGGTTTAGAGTCGGGGTTGGAAATCCCACACCGGATGCCAAACCCGACACCAAGTCAATTTAGGTTGGGTCAGGCATGAGCTTTTTTGTCATACCTAATGTATTTTTTGTCTTGGATCAAAAAATTTTCTTCTTTGTGATTAATTTACACAGACAATAGCATTATTGATTTCTTTTCTATGTATATATTCTTTTTTGAGGTCATCATCCTATACTATTTGAAGAATGCTAACGGAGAAAGCTCACAAGGTTGTATACGTGAATTTGAGGTCCCATTCAGGAAGAGTGTGATTCTGTGAATGACAATCGATAAGAGTAAATATTTGAGGAAAGTGGACGTTTCAGTATCTGATAAATAAGTCCATATTACCAATTCAACTTTTCCATGCCCTTTGATAACCATCACATTAAGAAACTTGAACAAAGGTTTGCTTCAGTCTATTAAGATGCTGATGGATATAATCTGGCACAAGATGATTAGGAGGCCTACAGAAAGCCTTTTGTTCCTTTATAAAATATTTTAAACCATCCTGTACAAGATAACATTAAATTCTACATTTTGGCCTTTCTCTGTGCTTTTCATGTAATTTTGGAAATTATATATTGTAATTTAAATCGTACTCTGCTTTTTGAATGCTGCTGGTTAAACTAGTCTTTACTTGTTTCTTTCCTCGAGTTGGAATTGATATTTGAGTAAGTAACTAAAGCTTCTGTGTGCAGTTCGTTGTAGGAAATGGCAAAAACATTTGTGATTTAACTTATGTGGAAAATGTTGTGCATGCCAACATTTCTGCCGAACGAGCTCTCAGTTCAGGTCAAGCGTCTGTTGCTGGAAAGGTGCGTTTCTTAGTTTCTCATGCATCTGTATCTAATTGTCCTAAAGCTGATGTAACTACCTTGCTTGCGACTATTCTATTTCAGCCATTTTTTATCACAAATGACAAACCAGTGGAGCTTTGGGAGTTCATTTCAAACATTTTAGAGAATATGGGATATAGAAGGTAATTACAGAGCTGATCGTACATTTGTCTCAGTTTTATTTCACGTTTTAAGCAATACAATGGATAATTTGTAATATTTCAGGCCTAAGCTTAATGTTTCTGTCAATCTTGCAAAGAATCTTATGTTGCTTTTCAACAAGATCAGCAAAAATAAGTTGAATGTTCGTACATTTTCCAACTCGCATTCTCCTGCAGCTGCTTGCTTTCTTTCATGCTCGAGAACTTTTAATTGTGCTCAAGCTAAGGCGCTACTTGGTTACTCTCCAATCGTATCATTTCAGGTAATTGAGTCTTTGGTTTGCTTTGTCAAGCATCATTGCGTTTACTTGTTTTTAATGGTGTTGTGGGTAGTTAAAATAACTAGAAAAAAAAACTGCTATAGAATTTAAGGATGAAGTACAAGTTTTAAGGTAACTTGTATTTTATTAAAAAGAGCATTTATTGATGACAACCCGGGCATATACAACAACCAAAGGCGTAATATGAAGGTTTTATGCAAGAGTATAGAAAACAGGAATCATTTACTCAGCAACAATGAATCTGCTAGAATATACATGTCTGACCTGAAAATGCAAGGGCAGTGAATGAATCTCCCTGAATTCACATTCCCGAAGCAAAAGTGATCGGCACAATGAACGTATCTCTCTCAAGTTTTCTGAAACGTGAAACACAGCAAAACAAGTTAAGTAATCATATGGTTTCTTAGACGAAACATGAAACGCGCAAAACAGGTTAAGTAATCATATGGTTTCTTAGCCGAGGGCTAACCCAAAAGATGGGTTTATTTTGTTCTCATTTCTGAAAATTTTTGAACCTGTTTCCAAAAGTAACATTTTTTAACAATATAAAATGCTTCTACATTTATCTAAGTAGTTGT
The DNA here is from genome assembly GCA_027563935.2 of Costus lasius. Lineage (NCBI taxonomy): Eukaryota > Viridiplantae > Streptophyta > Magnoliopsida > Zingiberales > Costaceae > Costus > Costus lasius. Next base: position 19,384,007 of record CM050447.1, on the reverse strand, counting down.
ACTTACAATAGAGCTCAGATGAAATTACGAGGCTTTTACTACTAGTAGCGATAGCTAGGATGTGAACTTCTTACATGACTAGGCCTATTGATTGGTTCAGGATCATTGTCAATATCAGGATTTACAATGTTAGCAAGATTTTGAAACCTATGTCAGAAAAGTTCACTAGAAATTTTGGAGCATAAAAGGCCCATGACAAATCAAATGGCATTTGCCTATTTGGATACTAAAAATAGTGAAGTGAAATGTTAGAGAAGCAACTGTATATCAAGGACGCACTAGTTACTTACTAGCCCATCTCTCTCCTAGTACAAGCGATGACTTGGCGCCCAACTGCCCATGCCTAAAAAGGTAAGACTGTCTCCCCCAGATTTCCTTATCAGTCTACGTGGAGCAGTACATTTCTCCTGAATTGGATATACTTTTAACCGGAACTATATTCTGTTTCATCAGAATAATTCAATGTAAAAGAAATCTAAATCCTGTCAGTTGTAGAAGTCATGATGCTTCAATGGAAGAAATCACCATAAGCCAAAGTGAAGAAGAAGAAACTAATGAATTAAACGTAAAAGACATTCTTTAAATGCGCTGTTATTGTTGTGCACCAAGAAAGGATTTTTTTTCTTCTTCTGAAACTTTCGCATATTCTCAAGGACATGGTGGATATACCTAACTTCTATTATGAAATAACTTGAGTAAGGTAAGTTCATTTATGCTAAAGATTCAAGCTATAAATTATCAGACTAAATTTATTATGCATCACTCCATTTATCTTATCTAACTGCAGTTCTTATTTGAATGCTGACAGGAAGGTATTAAACTAACTGTGCAATCACTCCCACAATTAGCCAAAAACTTGAATCATTCAGGAGAGCGAGATTTAACCATTGCATCAAAAGCGGATCGAATGTTGGGGAGTGGACTAGGTATTCTTTCGAATTAACTTTGCTTGACTAATTAGTGTTGAAGGAGAAAGCGTTCAACATTTTGTACTTGCCTTTAGAAGTGTCCAATTCTTTTATTCTTTGTACTATGATTTGTCACCTTGTTTCTAGTTACTGGCTGTTTCCTTTTATTTACAAATCTTGTACATGAGCAGAGTTGTTTCTGAATTCTACCATTTGCAGTTGCTGATATACTTCTGTGGAGAGATGAAAAGAAAACATTTGCCTTTGTAGTCACATCATTTGTGCTATTCTATTGGTTATTCCTGTCCGGAAGAACTTTTATTACGTCAAGTGCCAAAATTCTTGTGGTGGTTTGTTTTTCTCTGTTCATTCAAGGATTTCTACCTTCAGAAATGTGAGTTAGTCGATGTCTTCATTATATTGATTTTAGTTGTTTAATGTTATTGCTTCTTCAGTTTATGATGGTACAATGTGAGTAAGGCAATTGTAAAATGCTACCTTTGTTCACACCGAAATAAGTTGAGACTAGTGACTGGTAAGTTCAGTAGAGTGTTAATAGAACTTAATGTGGTTTATATTCTCTTGATTCTTAGGACTGCAGAATGCAGAAAACTGGTTAGCTGTTTGATTTGTACAATGTACAATTGCTGTTTCTTCACTTCTTTGGTGCCTTTTAACCAGCAAGCTGGAAGCCCAACCTACCTTTAGCATACCCGTAGTTTTCAATTTCAATCCATACCTGTACCTAATCCAGGGTTTTAAAGCTTGGTCCGGTCCATTAAGCTTGGTCCGGTCCACTTGTACTGGTTGGCGCTAATTGTGCCACCTACGCGTCATCCTCACTCGAGCACCACCTTGTCCCTCCTCCCTCGGCTCCTTCCTTGAAGAATGGACGACGAGAGGGGGAGCTGCCTTAGAGTGCGGAAGATGTGGAGTGCTTGAGCATGGATGGTGAGAGGCGGAAGCTTGAAGGTGACTCCGCCTCTCATCATTCGTCTCTTCCATCATTGAAGCATGGACAATGAGAGGTGAAGCCGCCGTAGAGTGAAGAAGATGTGGACTGCCCGAGCATGGACGGCGAGAGGCGGAAAAGCTTCCACGCTTGAAGGCGACTCCGCCTCTCACCATTCACCTCTTCTGCGTGTGAAGGCAGCACTCCCTCTTGCCATTTGTGCTCACTATCCTAGCTCTCCCTAGAAAGTCTTGTGATAGTGTTGGTATCAACTTGCCTTGAGTATTGGTCCTAGACTAGGTATTGTTTGGTATGGACCAGTGTCTTTATCCTTGTACCAGGCTGGTGCATCATCTATAAGTCACTGTGCTCTACAAGGTCATAAGGGTCAAAAGGTTGAGCTGCCTTGTGATGTCTCATTTTGATCTTGTGTCATGACTGTACCATTGACGATAAAACTTAATTTGACAATGATACATGCCACGTGTGAGATTGTGGTTGTATAATTTGTTGAAGGATTCTGATATTACTTGCAGCTAGCCTTTAACAATGGATTGTAATAGTTATTCTGCGATCTACAATGCTAAACACTATCTTCTCTCTGTGCACGTGGAACTTCATTAGTGATATTATGATCTCCAACAATCAAGATTTATAACTTTCTAGCATATTTATACTTTGTGATAAGCTAGGTATACTTAATATTTATACTTTAGCTTATGAGAGAAATATTCAGTTGCTTTAGTGGGGGTTAGTGGTGTTTTCTAGCATATATATCTCCTCTACTTGAATTATTAAATGTCATTATTTGTCTCTCGTGAACATTGGTAGTAGTTGCACAGCAAACTCAAGACGAGTTATCAGTTACAGCCTGTTTCAGTGAAGGGAAATAAGGAGAGAAAGGAAAGAAATCTAATTCTTTCCCTCTATTTCCTTGGTTTCAGTGAAAGGAAATAAAGAAGGGAAAGGAAACATTTCCTTTCCTTTCCCTTGAAAACCATCCCCTCCAAAAGAGACGGAAACGATTTCCGTCCCTCGCCTCTCGCCATTCCACGTCGTCTCGCTCACCTCCACCACCTACGGCGTCCTAAACCTCGAACCGAACGACCCAAACGAGAAGAAACGAGACGAGGTGGACGAGGAGGAACGGGAGGTCATCAAGAGGGAATGCAGGCGATCTCCTCCTGCTGACCTCACCATCGGCCGATCCCGAAAAAGCTTCGAGAAGGAAGGGCCATTGGAGGTGATCGATGCGCGAGAACTCATGGAGGACCTCGCCGACGAGACGCCCTTTTGGACGCCGCTCAAGAACCCCGCGAAACACCTTGGGAGTTCCAAGGTTGCCCCTTCGCCGAAGAAGCAGAAGATGAATTCGGCAGGGAAGGAGAACGCCTCGGTACGGCGGGAATCGAAGAGGTGGGATGTTGACTTGAGTCGGATCCTGAGGCCCTTCAGCCCTTCGGAGAATTCAAAGCGGATGGGGCTCGCTCCGGCGCAGACTCCGCGGAAGAGCAGTCTCATCGACGCCGGCAAAACGCCTCGGGATTCCAATGGTTCTGTCTCGCGGAGGAGTCTTAGCCCTTTCTTCGATCCAGCGCTTCTCGCTTCCGTGGAGAGGGAGCACTTGCAGGAAGGGGAGAAGATAAAGAAGATGTTAATTTTACTTCCCAGGAACCAAAAGGCCCGCGATTCCAGTTGCTTCAATCCTACGAGGAGAAATGCCCGCCGGGAGGCACGAACGCCGTGGTTCTGTACACGACAACGCTGCGTGGAATCAGGAAGACGTTTGAGGATTGCAATGCAGCCTGATCCATGCTCGAATCCTATAATGTTCAGATAATGGAGAGGGACATCTCGATGGACTCGGGATACAGAGAGGAACTGAGGTCACTAATGGGAGTCAAGGAAGTCAAGGTCCCTGCGGTTTTTGTGAAGGGGCGGCTCATTGGTGGCGCTGGGGAGGTGTTGAAGTTGGAGGAGGAAGGGAAACTGGAGCTCTTGCTGGAGGGACTTCCAAAGGCAACCGTGCTGTGCGGGGGCTGTGCAGGGGTGAGGTTCGTGCTGTGTAGGGAATGCAATGGGAGCTGCAAAGTGTTGGACGGAGAGCAGGAGAAGACGGTGAAATGTGGAGTCTGCAATGAGAATGGTTTGATCCACTGCCCCATGTGTTGCTGATGAGCAAATGAAGATTTTCTACTTATAATATAATTAATTTAAAATTTTTTTACTCTTTTCTTATTTCCTTTCCTTCCACTGAAACACAGGGCCTATAAGGGAAAGCAATGATTTCTTTTCCTCCTTATTTCCTTTCTCTCTTTATTTCCTTTCTTTGCTGATTTCTTTCCTTCCACCGAAACAGGCCGTTAGTATTCCTCAAGTTTCTCTAGATTATACATAAATTAGTCATCTGATGACAATTTTTACAGATTTGGATCAAATATTGAGAAGATTCCATCCTCTTGTTTTAAAGTCTCAGAATCCACGATGAGAAATGTTTTCTTTGCTTTAGCCTCTTTATGGAATGAAGGCAGTTCAGCACTGAAATCACTAGCTCGAGGTGATGATTGGAGTATTTTCTTCAAGGTTAGATTCTTAACTCAGTGTATCATAACCTTGATTTCATGAATGGGCCTACTTGGCATGTATGATCATCTGAAACCCGGACTACTTTTAGGAAACAACCATGCAATTTTTGGTTGTCTTGAAATAGTCTTCAGTTGATTCTATCTTTTGGTTGTCTTGAAATAGTCTTCAGTTTATTCTATCTTTTGGTTGTCTTGAAATAGTCTTCAGTTGATTCTATCTTATATATGAAAGGGACAGTTATTCAGGATGAGCCTATTCTGAAATATCGCTATTATGAAGCTGTTATGGGTTTTCTCATACCTAATCAATTGATGCAGGCTGCAGGCTCTCTTTATTTAGTCAAGGTTTTGTTACATTTTCCTATTTCGGTGCTCGTTGGCCTAGGTAAAGAACCAACTCAAGCTACGGTATATATGGATGCTGGAAATGTTCTTCGACAACTAATGTTTATTTTCCCATCTAATGCAGGATTGACATGTCTGTTTTCCGTGTTCATTATATATGAACAATGCGAGGAGGAAGTTTAAAGGAGTAGCTGCGCTTGGAATAGAAAGCTTAAAGAAGCCGTTAGTAGCTAGACTTCCTAAATTCTTGACAGACAATTCCTAAGCGTCCGAAAAGTGTGATGATACTTTTTGATGACGGTCTTTCAGTTATCTGTTACTCAAAGTAAGCTACTTTTTCTCATCGTAAGTAATCAGCTCGAGCATGTTCATTCACAGCTATGGAAGCAGATTGTCCCAGTAAAATGACATAATGTATACAGAGATGGGTATTTCGTTCTCTATTTTTTTATAAGGGACTCCTAATACCTGCCAAACAAGTTTTGTTCAACTTTTTAATCAATTGTAGGGCCCCCGCCTTTCATTTTAAGAGTTTAAAAATGTATCTATCAACACTATGTTCCAGTTTGACGTTCGAAAGAGTGATATCTCCACATCGGAGGTGGAAGCGAGTGGCTTGCGATCTTTGGATAGCTGTTGGAAACATATATTAGGTCCTTTGGTTCTACAGTGAGCATATATATACACGGAAAGAACAGTGATAAGCTTTTTTTTTGTTAAAAATACTCTGATTATGAAATATGTTCCACTGCAGCCTTTGATACATGGATATATTAACCAAATTAATGTGCTTTTATTATGCTCAAGTTCAAGTGCTTGCTTTGGCATCATTGCGAAATTATTACAAACATGCGTCGTATTTTGTTGGTTGTATTACCTCGTTTTGATGTATGTCATTATTGTTGGTAGAGTGTATATCACCAATATTGGACTCAGTGGTCAGCCATTGCAGCAGAATGTCTTCATTCACGAAGAACTTGAGCGATGATGGGGAAGACTTTTCTCGCTGCAATGGTCCAGGGGTTTTTTTAATTACCATTTGTCTTTTCAGATATATTAAAATATAAATACATTTGAATTTGTTCTGTGTATCTGCAGGTAATCTGCATCGCATTGTGCATCCGACGTGCTCACTAAGTTTGAATAGTTTAACAGATGTTCGAATCAGTCCATTATTGATCAAACTATTTCATTTTCCCCAAATGTTAACATAATAATATAATGTAATAGATCTGCTGCATGGAGGCTTGTCTACTATAGGGCTATTATCTATCAACAATAGGTACCTGCGTGGAACTATGTAATTCATATTACGTTAGTAGGTAGACGTGAACTACCTTGCATGTTATGCCAACAATGGCCAAGAATTTAGGTATGGTTATGTTTGCAACTCTATCGCTGACTTCACAATAGCTTGCAATATTGTTGTTCCCCAAGAGTTTGGGAGTAACGTCATACACCAAGCATCATAATTCTGCACCAAGCATCATAATTCTGCACGAAACTATGAAGAAACAATAGGGAATAAAATAACATTAATGTTCTGATAACAATCAAATTTTCACGGAAAAATCATCAGCTTTTGACGACCATGAATTAATTAAAGAACTCTAGTTCGTGTATTTATTGCAATTCTGCAGTTGGAATAGAGAAAACAATCCCTATAAAAAGTGTTCTTTGGCATTCTTTACAGCTATTCTGAAGCTAGAATGCAATCAACCTGCGGCACGCTTTTAGCTGAACATGTATGGAAGAGGTCTCACGGCCATGAAAGCATCCACTACCTGGCCAGGGAAGAAGGAAAAGACATTCGCCAAAGGTAAAGCATCAAGAGTAAGGACAAAAATAGACAAATTTCTTTCCTCGCATATACAGAGTATACAAAAAGGTAAACAACATTTGTGTCGTTATATGGTATAAAGAAAAAAGAAATTCTGGTCTAAGAAATTCTATGCATAATGAACTAGTTGTCTCTGGTTTAAACAAAAATTTCATACATTTGAAGGCTACTGGTGCAATAGTAATACACGAGACTATGAAACTAAAACTAAAGGATGTTATCACCAATCTATTTGTTCACGTTACAAAGCTGTTTGTCTTATCGCTAAGGAGTTATCACCAATCAGAATAAAATGTTAAGATCTAGGGAAATTGAGCAGGTTACAGAAGATTTCATGCTACTTGTTCCTTACCTCATCGGTGACTAGTGCCCGAGCCTTCCGATGTCTCTCCACGAGCTCAGACAAGACCTCTATGAGCCGCATTTTGACCTTACCAGTTAACAATCGACCAGCTCCGTACTCCTGAATAAAATCATGAACTTAGGAGTGCCTTTAGCTGAATAACTTCCCATGAACAAGGTATTAACACCAAGGTTGTGTTCCATGACCTTAAGACAATTACTAATGGGACAATTGTATGAGGAAGTGTACAGTTTTCAAATTCAAGACATGTCCACAGCTAATATTTCAGCATGGACTTTGATAAAATCATTCAAATTATAACTAAGCTACAAAGGCAAGCATGCGTCGGTTTGCAGCATAATCAAATCATCATTTTGCTAAGGAAAGCAAAGTTCAATCTTAGCATTCTTTGACAAACCTTCTTTATGTGATCAAGCTCAACATTGTCTTCAAGGAAGAAACTTAGGTACTTGACAGGAATATCAACTTGCAAAGACTCAAAACATAATAATCAATTAATAGAAGCTAAATGTCAGCGAATCAACACAATTATTAAATTATTAAACTATCATTACCCGTGACAAGCTTTCACATTAGGTAATCAACAACATTTAGAACAAGATCTAGCCTACCAATTTGGCCTCCGTAGTTCTATGTACCAGAAGGATGCAAATATCATGTATAACCACAATTCGATTTGTTACTGGTTTTGGGGTTCTTCTATCTCAATCAATTGCTCTGACGTGTTCCTTTCAAAGGGATTTGAACACAAAGAAGCATCTCATGCATGACTAACTAATGAATACACAATGATAGCCTATCGAGACTGGACAAAGTGTCATAAGCCCATGACATGCCAGCTCGTGATTACCACATTTTACTTGTTTTTAAACACGTGTAAATAAGATAATATGATTGTAATTGATAGTTGTCTTTTATCATTCCAGTAGCTCTTAACGTTCTTTGGGCTCTGGAATATACATTCAGGATTTTACTGTAGAATTAATAGTTAGTATTAGTCATGTAACTGCAAATGTTTCTAAAAACAAATAGATAAATATCACAGAAAAAACCAGAGCTAAAGCACAATTTGTAGATCAAGAAGACTTGAGGCATACATCCAGGTTTGCTCCATATTTCCTGTGGTTCTCTATTGAATCTTGGCCACCAGAGAATGCATACTTGTTTACCTGTAAATGTAACAAACTAATATTAGATAGCGTTGATGCTTCAAATCTCAGTCAAAAACGCAACTAAGTGCATTCATGGTAGGCAAAGGACAGAGTATCCTGCCTTCAGGTCAACCTTTAACTGAAAGAGATAAAACTAACCTAGTTAAAACAATGGTCCATGTTTAACCAAGATTCCAAGTTACGAAAAACTGCCACAATGTATACCAAGAGCTCACCACATAGTTTCTATTTATATTATGAGTGAGAAAGGAAAAACATTAAAGTTGCAGATATTGATTGGTCTCAAAAGAAAATTTATATTCATAAAATCTAAAAACATTTTCACACTATTTGCATTTTGATCTATGCAGGTTGGAAACAATAACAAAAAATTCCATGGTGCATATCACACATATTGTGTTGTTCATTGATAGCTTTAAGTAATACTAGAATGCTATATAACGAAAAAGGAAAAATGACAGGCACATTTTGGGTAGTAGGGAAATGCTAGTTTAGACATTATATACCGGTTTATACTGGTACAGTCGGTACTCGGTACCAAGTAATGTTAATACATCTACTGGACAGGACCAATACATTGGACCGAGATTTCAACACCTGACAAGATTTGAATGTCAGGACATCCAGAATGTACTATTAGATTCAATGTTTCTGAATATTTGAAAATTAAGGACATTTGTTTTAACAAAACTTCCACAGAGTCTAGGTCTTGGGAAAAAGGTCTTGGATTTTCCCATACAAAACATGACAAAAATAAACCTACAATACAAACTTTCTGGTTGTTCAATGCCACAGCAGACCAACTCTAAGTATGGAATCCTTGTACTTGCAGGATCGTATCAAATTCAATGATATCATCAAGTTGACTTGTCTAACATTATGTTGTGGTCCATTACCAAAGTCGTAAGTTTAAAGTTTATAAAAGGCAACACAGTTCATTCATAACATCTTTACTCTACGGAGTTCCTAATGCAGTAAATAAAACCAATGAAAGTGCGAGAAGTTAGAAAAGGGGGCAAAAATATCCAGATACACCAAGATGAAGGTACAAAATGGATTCTATAATAACTAGTAAGCAACAGAAATTGATACAGGAAACAGACCTTATTTTTTATTTCCTTCATGAATCTGTCACATATATAGCAGAATTTGGATCACGGGCAGACATCTTTTCAGTCTCCCCCTTTAAGCACACAGAATTAGCATCCAAGATTAAAACAATTAAAAAACTAACTATCATGGAATGGAGTTCATGGACAAACAAAAATAGCAATTGAATTAAAGATGATAACAACATGAAGATTGCTCAACAGAAACCATCATTTTTCATGGGCGCATTAGGATTCATTGTCCATTTTTGGCATTTGTAGGTGAGAGAGGGTGAAAAGGAGCACAAAAAAAAACTGAAGTTCCAACAAGTGTTTGAAGTTTGGGTTCACAATGTTCAAAATTTCTTATTTAATTCGTAACATAAGTAACCAGAATGAAACTTTAGCGAGTATAAGCAGTCAAAAATTGAAATACAGCTAAGACCCATAAAGAATAGTAGGAATATAGCAACACGTCAAATTCATCTCAAAGTTTACAAGCCAATATAGCCTGTCAATTTAATTTCCACCGATCCAGCAGTCCTGAGCCGAATTGGGCAGATTGGTTCGGGTTTGGTTTTTTTTTTTTTTTTAAAGCAACTTGTAGTGTGTTCATAGTTGATTGTGGATTATATTTTATGGTACAAGTAGGCACACTAAGCTAACTTCATTTGTTGATGAAGATGAACGTCAATTGTTGAACCGTGCCTTCATTGACCACTGGTGATGTGCCTCGAACTGTGCCTACAGTGTCCTGCTGTCAGTTGCTCCTGCCACTTGCCACTGAAGCTTACTCTAAGTTCACTTGTCCAAAGATGGGAGTCCTCAATATCAGACATCCTCCAATGATTAAATAAGCACCAATTTGTCAAAGTGTGTGGCTTGCTGCGACAATTGTGAGAGCTCATAGCCATGGTTGGCTAGAAGCTTTAACCATTAATGGCAGGGGCAAGGATAGCCCTTGAGACAAGAGTTTGAAAAGGCTCCTTCAGAGCTTCAAAAGGGAGCTCCCAAAGGCTTGGGAAGAGAGTGTAGGAAAGAAGCCTATGGAGAAGATCCTAGGAAGATCATAGTGCTGCTAGGGTCCAATCACTGAGTGCTTCTTGAGTGACTAAACCTAAATGGGTTCATGTGGCTTGCATCAAATTTATCCTTTACTGATAGTGTATATAGTTTACTCTTGTTTGGGTTTTAGCCTCAACATGATAGACTTCTGAAGCCTCGTTCACAATGGAGCAGGATGGAGAAGATAAAATGAATTAGGAAGAAGAATAGTGGTAGGTAAGGTAGCTGCTCTATTTTATCTTCATTTTCTTTTGCATTTTCTTCAATTTTTCAATTACTCATTCCTTCTATTACTATTATCATATATACTTTACTCTCATCAACAAAAATCAACTACTCAATCAATACACATCAACAAATATCTACTACTCAATCAAACTTAGTGCATGATGATTCCGAGATTTGAATAATTTCTTTACTTGATCAACTTATGATAAAGTATATGATACTCTGCCATCCATCACAGAATCAGATCAGATCTGTCTTTAGCAGATGGTTATTGAATGTCAGATATATATACCTGAAGAGCTGGGAAGAATGATGACTCAATTAATGCAGGTTTATGGTAGCCTATTCTAGGAGCAACATCACGCGTCATTCTGAAGTAAGGATCCTGGAAGGTCAACAAATTAGAACTGATGTTAGGGGAAATAAGTTACTAACTCAATGAAAGCATAGTATTTGGCATTACGATCCTTGACAAAAAAAATATGGGAATATCCAGTAAAGGATGGACTGCTAAAATAATAATAATAGTAATAGAAATATATGCTCACGGCAACCAGAAAGACCTGGTACCTCAGACAAAAAAAGAATCACCTGATCAATAGCACATGGTATTAAACACCGAAGATTGGGTTTTCCAGAGAAGAGATGTGGAAATGAAATAGGAAATGATGGAACTGCTTGCAGACAACAAATTATGAACTCATAAAATCAAGTAATTAATGTTCACTTTTCAAGGAAAAAATATGTCTATAAAGCATCCATTGGAAAAGGACAACAGAGAGCAAAAAAAGCATTCATAAAATGGCTATAATAAAGTTATAAACTATGCCAAGCAAGAAAGTAGTTAGGTGGAAGATTCATAGACTCTTCCGAGCATACAATATTGCCAGCTCCAAGGTTTCTAAGATGTCCACTAACACAAAGAAACATTTCAACACAGTGAAATATTCAGCTAATTACATGTTGACTACAAGAAAATTCTATCTTGTATATGCAAGGTGTTGGAAATGAACCTGAATAGGAGGGAAGTCAATTTCCAATATGATCCTCATTTGTGAATCCAAATATTCCCACAACCTGTAGTTCACAAGAACAGTAGATTATATTAGTCGTTTCAATATATATTTAGGAATCATGCCCATGGGAACATAAAATAAAATGAACGAGACATTTATCCAAGAAATAAAAGTGTAATCACCTTATTAAATGTAACACATTTTGCAACTTTGACCATATTCTCGTAGAAAGCACTGCAAACATATCTTCAATCATTAAATTCCACAACAAAGCATAGTAAAGAATCGAACATCTTTTAAAGCAACAGTAGTAAATTGGTATCATCAACTATAATAGTTCAGATACATGCATCTTTTATGGGGCCACCGGGAAAATATAGCTACAAGCAGGTGAAGAAAAAAAACTCACACAAATTACTGTTCCTCTTAGATTTGTTAAACTAGAAATTTAATTTAATCACTGCACAGAAGAGTTAATTTTCAGATCCTATATGGAACCAAGGATTTTGAATCATATCTGTAAAGAAATTTCAACTAATTTTATTTCTAATTTTAACACCTTGTAATTGTTTATTGTGATAATATCTTTCATTCCACATTTTTCGAACACATGCATACATCTCTGACGAGGCACAATGACAACCAAATGAAACAGAACGAAAGGAAGGAGAGGAAAGAAATATGAAGATGTTCATGAAGATTAAGAAAAAGTGCATCTTAAGGTTTAACCAATATAGTGGAACCTAGTTCATTTTGCTAGGAGGCTAACCATTTCATGAGTTTCTTATAAGTTTGTTGATAGGTCTTTCACCAATTTGCAGCAAAACTAAATGCAGTATATTATTTCCAAACCAGACAGCCCACAGATAGTTACCTATGCTCAGCCAAAGTATATTTGATTTTATCAAGCAATCATCACATAGCTGAATAATATCTCGTACGAGTATCAAGAAAACTATTTCCATTTGTTGGCATATATATGCATAATATGTGTATAAATGCATATGCACGAGAGAACTCTCAAGTGATTAAAAAGTTAGCCTAAAAAAATAAAGAATGGAAGGAGATTTAGGATGCAAATATAATAAAGAAGACTGAATTTATACCTTGAAATAAAGGTATACTATCAAAATGTAGGCTCAATTTAAACAAAGTAGAAGAAATCGTAATGATAAGAAAATGCATGCAAGAGTTCATTTGCATATTTGAAATTATTATGCCTGTGCAAAAATGTACCAACAAGGAAAAGCCTTACCCACCAACATATCCGAAATTTGAGAAAATGAAAGTTCTTGTTATGTCAAATCTACGTGCAATTATATCTTTTGCATTCTCACGAGCAAGTCTCTTACTCTCTTCCATAGTTATATTCTTCCACATGCACTTTTCATCATCAGTTAGCTCTATTACAAGAGGAACTTTGAATGCATCCTGCAAATATCTGTAGGCAAGGGGTGAGTATTCGGTAATTACTGATTTACCATTTACCGATTACCGATTTTACCAAAAAAAATTTTCATTACCGTTACTGTTACCGATTATAAAATTACCGATTTTGCTATTGTTATATATTTTTTAATATAAATCAATAAAATGCTAAATTAAAATCTATTATTTACCGATTTTTACTGAAGGTAAAGGTAAAATTTTTACCGAAGATAAAGGTAAATTTACCACACTGTAATATAAAAGTAAAAAAATTAATATATATTTGATAAATAGGTAAATTTACCGAACCGAGAAATTTTTACCATATTGATTAGCGATTACTGAATATTATGAATTTCTTTACCGTACCGATTATCAATTTACTGAATCGTCGGTAAAATTGGTAAAATTCGTTAATTACCAATTAATGCTCACTCCTAGGCAATAGTGGCTTCGGATCAGATCGTATCATGAGTTTATCTCTTAATAAAACTTAATATATTTAGAAGCATATAGGCTTATAGTATATAACGCACAGTGACAAAAATCAGATGAATTATAAATTACAGTGGAATGAAATCACCAATACATATCCAAATTCTAGACCAACTTTGCTTCCTAATCGGAAAACAATGTTGCTGAAATCATCAAATATATTAATTTATTGCCAACAAACATGAGATTTATTCAGAAAGCATCTTTAGAAAAATCAGAAAATATAAACAATTAGCAAAAAAATGGCTCTAGTGGTGAAAAAGGATAAGTATTTACGAAACCAAAAGCAAGCTAGCATAACTAAGACAAGATGGCAGTATTTGGTGAGGAAGTTGACACAGTTTCTTCATAATATATTTGGGCATGCGAGAAGGACATCATCACGAGCTTGTTGAATTTGCTTCTTTGAAAAATGCTTAGCTGCAAAACTAATTGGGGGCCTAATTAAACCAAAGATTGACACTTCCAGCTTAATAGAAAAATCAGACCTCGATTTTTGTGTATAAACATTCAATCTAGATATAACAAAATCGACATTCTTTATTACAGAAATTTCTATTAACTTCATGGATTCTACAGAATGTTCAAAAGTCTGTAACGAAGAAACATCAAGCGTGAAGAGGGAGAAGATTGGATAGAATATCAAATAACTAGAGTAAGTATCACCCGAATACTAAAAGTCATCATAAAAATAAATTTAACGAAAGAAAAATAACTGCTCCAATGGCCTACTTGGTAAACATGAAGGGCACCAAATGTCCCAATTGCAGCGCCTCAGACGACGGACACCTCCCCGTGTACACCTCCCCGTGTACAGGAAGAACTTCTCGCCCTTCTCATACACATCAAGTATCTCATTGAAATCCCTATTGACAACCAAACAGTATCCAAATTTTCTTTTCGCCAATGGCAGCAAGAAAAAAAAGTCATAAGAGACCAGAAATATAGAGGTCAAAAAGAGCAGGCCTATGAGTAAAGAAGACACCGCGGCGGAGGAAGACATGGGCAGGGCGTCCAATAAGTTTCTCGACGCGCCTCACGAGTGATTCATTGAGCCGCTGGCATCCAAACTGCTCAATCAGCTTGTCGTAGTCGATCTTTCCCCCGTCCTTTGTTATCACCTCCCACGGGTTCACCACCTACTCCGTGTTGCCGCCTTTCGTCGGCTCTCCCACCGCCATGAGTGAAATCCAAGGGCAAGGTAGACAGAGACCGCGCGTCCACGACGAGGGTTTTGGCGTGCACCGAGAGAGCCGTTTCGCAACAACAAACAAACAAACAAACAACCTTACAAATTATACCTGCGATAATATCTTCAAAAAGACCACTATAGTGCTTCATTTATTAAATTTTCATTTTTAATAAAATGATGAGTGAAAGTAGAGAACTTTGTCAGCAACAACAAACAATCTTATAATGATTTTAATTGATTTTGTGTATCAACCATTAAAAATTACCTCATTGCAATTACAGAAAAAAGTAACTTTTTTTAATAATAATACTGAACTTAACCCATAGATCTTATCAATAATTAAGTTATTTACGTTAGTTCATATATATCAAAATATTGCTTCAATTACAAAAGAATGCATCGATATTCCATATCAATTACACAGAAAAACAACCGTAGCTTTTCAGTATATGAAGACAAGGAAAAAAACAGGTTTCATCTCCCCCTCATATACAAAGAAAAATGCTCAGCATGAACTGTACTCAATCCAATAAATCCTATTTGAAAGTCGATTAGTGTTCACTTGTCATCAAGGCCTGGAACATACTCCAAAGAGACATCAAATATTACAGGACTATTCGGAGCTACCCTTGGCCTTCCGGGTGCTGAACTGAGACCCTTGGGGAATGCCAACTGTTTAAAGGAACGCCTAAGTTTAGATTCTTTCAAAAGAGTTATTTACTTTTAGTGAATGCAAATCCTCTTCTAAAGATTACTAATCCACTTTTGCATGAGATCAAACCCCATGGTTTATTTTATAAATTGTACAAACAATCAGATATCTGCCAGATTTGCTAGATTTTCAAATGGCTAAGCACACTCCCCTTCATTTAGATCTAAGCTGTTTTGATTTATTTTTTTCTTTTTTGAGCTATGGTGTGTACTAGGCAAACGTCAGAGACTAGGTGTGTACTAGGCAAACATAAATAATTATTCAAATTCAGAAGAGTATTTACTGGTCCTGGTATGTAAAGTCGGCGTTTGCCTCCAACTTTCATGCTCAATATTCCTTCGTCAAGACCCTTGACCACCTATTTCATCAAAAATACAGGAAATATAAATGTGAACTTGGAGACAAGTAAGAACATTTGAATATCAAAACTGCATTGTCAATGCGCATCACAAGCGAGAAACTTATTGTAACTTAAAGAGCATCCATGCCGATGTAGTCAAATTTCATTCAAATGCCACAATGATCAATGTATGTCATTAACCAAACAAGGGCTATAAGAATCCACTGATATATTATCTAATGAAGTAAAGAATAAATAAATAAATAAATAAAGGGGAGGAGGTAATTTAAATTGTAGTAAAAACTGAAGTTATGATTTATAAGTGACCTTAAGTAGCATCAGCTCAATTAATTTAAGCAAAAAGTGACAGGATTAGCAACCTTGATGTACATGCGAAAGGCGCCCGTGTATTTTCTATGAAACAAGTCAAGCTTGCCACTCGTGTACAACTACTTATGATGATGAACTTATTCTGTTCACCAATATTGGGAAGTGGACATGGTAATCTAAAAGCATCGAGCATGTTAACAAAATAGACACAAATCCGCTTATAAGCAGTTGCTTTAGCTTTAGACTAGGATGAAAATAGACAAACTATGTAACTTTGTCAATAATTATACCCTATAAGGTAATTCTGCATTTTTCATGTAGCATGACACTTCGCCTCAACATCATAGTATGCTCTCTGTTGAAACATTTTGGCAGTCTGTGAATTTAACGGTCATTGCAGCATGAAAAGATCGAATTATGAACATTATTTGATTCTTAGTAGCTATGCACTATGAGGCGTACAATCCACTAAAAACATAACCATTACACCTCTCTGACCTCAGTAGATATAGTCAGGTTGGGTGGCCATACCTTTAAAGTTTCCTTCTATGAGCAACAACTTCAGTAGTTGCATGTCACAAGGAAGTCACATGAATACTTCAGATACGGAGCATCATAGATGTTTTAGAGTTTCATATTGAGCCTTCTTATGGACAACTGAGCGCAGGGGGTGAAATGCTAATATCCACAATGGATAAAGAGAACACTGGGTGCTGGATATTGTCCAGCATATTCACATATTCCCATCTTCACGTACTTTGGCACTAAAACCTAACAAGGAAAGAAGAATCTGTACGTTCACCTTGGTTTCCCAAGGAGAAATGTACCAAATCTAAGTTCACCTACAATATTTTATTCCCTCCATATTGTAATTGAGTAGTTGAAACTTGAAACACAAGGTACGTATAATTATGTATAAGCCATCATGTGATCCACATTCTACATTAGTGTAGACACATGATGTGGGCGAACTTTCTATAGCAGGCTGGTCATGTTCTTTAAGGTCAGATCTTATTTTATGAAGTACTGCCATAATTGGGTGCAAAAATCAATATGTGACGTATTTTCCGTACCTGTCCAGCTCCCACCCGGAAAATATAGGGCTGGTTTTTCTCCAACGAGCTGGAACAGGATAGAAGTGATTCAGAATTTTCCAAAAGAACTACGCAGGGGACAATCTCAGAAGACACTATGGCTCACATTGTTTTATGTTAGAAAAACATGAATTTTCGATAGAAATATTGCAGACATGATACCAAGCTTGAATTAACAGCTTACAAAAGGGGTAGAGGAAGCTCATTATGTGTCAATTAAATAATCAATTTTCTAGACATAATTCTGATATCTAGGTTCAATTTGAAAGAAAAATAGGAGTATGAATTCGATATCAGTTTCTCCCATGATAAGCAGTGAACTGTTTTCTGAATGAAGATACAAACAGTACATTATACAGACTAGAGTAAAGTGGATCAACAAGAGGTCTGCCTTTATGAGGTTTCAGGTTGCAGGGTTAAGGTGTTTTAGTTTTCTAGAAATGAAGGAGCATTCTTGAAGACCTAATCCAGAACTAAGTTAAAACCAAGTCAAATTTCATTACGAACTGCAGTGAACATATGGTTTTCAAAAATGAACGTATACATGAAATCTTTGTCTCTTCCATTGAATAAAGAAACATGAAAAAAAATTCCTGTTTAATGGTCTCTGGAAGAGCAGTTACCTGTCAAATATTTGTCCAGATGGAACCATAGCAACATAATTTGCAGCAACCTAAATCATGAAACAGAAAAATCAGCAAAATCAAGCAAGTTATCTTAGTACCATAGCCAAAATTTACATTGCAAAGTGATAGAAAATGAAGAAACAAACTACTGAATGGATATAAATGAAGAACCATAGCTGCATTTTCTTACATTATATGTATACATACATACATACATACATACATACATCTATGTATATGTATATGTGTGTGTATATATATATGTATATTATATGTATAAATAAATAAATATACACACACACACACACACACACATATATATATATATATATATATATATATATATATATATATATGTATATATATACACACACACATTGCACTATAATGGCCAATGTATATTGCTAAAAGTTATGCCAGATCATCTGATCGAAAATTAATTCCTTTGCTGATTTATTTAAGTAGTACTTTAAGATATGGTTTACAATCTCATTCTATACCAATTTATTGCTCACGTCTAGGGCCACTATATATTTGGTGTATGACACATGATATCTACTGCGCAAGGTGTATTGAAACAAGAGGTCCATGTACCTGTTTCAATCTTGGACCAATAAGCACCAAGCTTGCTGCTCAATATGGACCAAGACTAAAATCTGTTTTGATGTTATTATATATATCCATTCTTATTTGTGAATTGTGACGATGTAAGCGCTCAAAGTTTAGAAATCCAAAATTCCAAAGTAATGAATTATTGAACCTAAAAGAAAGCTACCTGGAAACCAATGGGTGGACTTGGACCTTCTCCAACTTTAATATCCTTATATTGAAGACCAGATTCTGTAGTCACCATAGGTATCTGCATGAAAAAGGAAATACATGACGATTGCCTATTCATGAATCAAAATTTGAACTAATAGAACTATTTTTGAGTTCTTATATTAAAAAGCAGGCATATAATCATAGTCCAACACTTGAACTTCGAAAATTCAAACAATAAAAACAGTAAAAAAGCCAGTTAACATTTTCAACGTAACCGTGAGATTCACATTTATGTGCAGAACATGCATCTTCATGGAATCATAGGCATGATAGAGAACCATTGAGATTGGAGTCCACTATATGAACTTGTAAACTACAGGTGCACTAAGCACAACTATCCTTCATAATAAGAGGGTTATGTTGCAAGGTTTCTAGAATTATTTGGTACTACTCTGTACCGCCACAAACCAAATTAGTACTAGATTAGTGTATATATAGTACATACCAAGTTGGTCTAAGACCCATACCAACTGGTATGAGAAACCATGTTATGATGTACCTTAAAAGTTAAGATTCATCTTGCTACAAATAGTGACATATCAACCTGCTCAAAAGCAAGTGAACACGAAATGGTTCTTTATGTTTTTCAATAGAAATGCATTATAGAATTTATTGCCTACACAAATCAGCTGAATAGAAGAAAAGAATCTTAAGTAGGTTCAATATTCAACAACATGATCATTTCTCATGAAAATATGATCATGTTTGGTGAGGAGAAGCCTGTATTTGATCAGGCATGAATATGGTAATTAGATATCACTATGATCCCAAAATTTACACTTATAAGTCATTTCTCAATAGTCAATACTAATATACTCAAATATCCTAATCTTATCTTTTAGCCATCAAGACCACTCACTCTCCTATATCCAAATTATTTCTCCAGTGTAAGGGATGTGCAAGTCCTACCTCACGTCAACAAACCACACCATCCTGAAATTTAAACATGTACCGTTTCCTACAAAATCAACCATATGAACTTAGAAGTTGAAAGCAGTACAATAGTACAACTCTAACCACCTATAAACTTGTTTGACTTTGCAGCTTCAACAAAATGCCTTTCATGTTGTTTTTACAGTGAACAGTTTGGAAAACTGATAAGGCATTGATAAAAATAGGTTCTTCCTTTGCAACATATGCAATAGATAATATTTTAGTTGATAGAAGTATTAATTAGATCTATTAATAAGTTTCTCGTAGCACAAAAGAACAAACAAGTATAAGCAAATAGACACGTTTCATAATTCATACCACCAAAAGCTAGATGAATAAGTCCAAAGTCACACAGTATTGGTGCATTTATTAAGTATCAGAAGAGAAATTACAGTATCGCAAAGACTTTTATTTGATATATACACTTGGTAAATAATCTAGTCATCCCTAGCAGCAAAACCATTCTCTTTGATATCATCACTTATCAACTCTCTTATTATTTATCAAAAATCACTGAAGGACAACTTCAACAGAAGTAACTATGCATTTACGGATATGCAATCTCACCATACATTTTCAAGCTCCTTCTCACATTCATCATCACATAATCTGGGCTTTTCCTCCGGTGGCAATCCAACTCCATAGGAATCAGCTGTGGCCAACCCGAAAGTCGAAGTAACCAAAATGAATCCAATCATATGCCGTCGACCAAGTAAGTTGAGTTTCTCATACACTCCCTTTCTTAATGGTTTATGTCCAGGCTCCAACGCTGAGCAATGAACTTTGAAATTTAAGATCCTGTCCGTAGATATAATACGAGGACTACAGCATGCTCTCTTGACAAAGCTAGGTCCTACACAAGTATCACAAATTATTAAGAAGAAGACTTGAAGAATCTAAGACTTCAAAACGACTTCACAAAACTGAGCAACATGTCATTTTGCACCATTGATTCCAGGGCATTTGGATAATCTCTACGATGCAAAATGTTGTGTGATATTTTTATTTCTTATTTCTTCTGTTTCATACATTTAAAAGCTAAAATAAGAAGACAAGGCCGACAGTTTTCCAATCAAGAAAAACTGGGTTCTTTCACTACTCCAATGCAGTCTGAGCTGAAATGCGATAGAAGCATTGGATGCGGCATATTTCACAATAAACAGGTAAAACCACCCACACGTAACTCATCAAACAAGGCTAGGAAACAAACCCTACAAGGTGATAAATATGACAACAAACTTTTGGGAAAATGTAAACAAGATCATCAAGAAATCTAAAAATAACCGAGAGTAGAGCACCTAGGGGCACTTGACTATTTAATCTATAGAGCTCATTTTGGGGTGTTAATCCATGAAATCAATCAGCAAGCTGTGCTACATTGAAGTAAAAAATAAATCAGACGAATTCTCAAGTTAAAATGCAGCATTTCGTTGCCATAAACAAAATTTTTCAACAAATGCTAGAGAGAGAGAGAGAGAGAGAGAGAGAGAGAGAGAGAGGTTCGAACACTGACCTGAGGAAAGAAGCGGAAAGGAGGAAGAAGCCATGGCTGTGGTGGAGGTCGAGTGGAGCGGCCAGAGGGACAGCGATATATCTCCGCTCCCAGTATTGCTCTCTGGAATCCGGAGTCGCTCTTCCCAACCCGCAACCCGCTCATCCATGCACTAGCGGGGGTAAAACAACATGCCCGAAAAGCTTATAATGGGCCCTAGTCCATGAGTCCGATAAGGCATTTACATTATTGAATAACATGGCCCACTTAGTGAAATGATATGATATAAATTAAAGTCTGTCTAAGTCCACCAACGATAATTATCATTAATAAAAAATCAGTCAATGATAAATTATACAAATCTTAATTTATTATTGATATGCCTTAATTTATTATTAAAAAATCTTAAATTATTTGATATATCTTAAATTAAAAACTGTCAACGATAAATGATTAATAAATTTATGTCAAAAATAACATAAAGTACTGCATGATTAATTTATCAAAACCCTAAATCTTAAATTAATAAATTATCATTGATAGATTTGATATAAATTAAGGTATGTCAATAATAATTATTGTTGAAAAAAAATCTATCAATAATAATTATTGTTAACAAAAAAATCATTAACGATAAATTATATAAACCTGAATTTATCATTTATCAACATTAATTTATTATTATTATACTTTAAATTATTATTGATAGATTTAAATAAAAAAATATCAATGATAAAATAATTAATAAAATTTTGTCAACATTAACATAATGTATGCATGATTAATTTTTTAAAATTCAGGTCTCTATCTCATTGTTATGAGATACAAGAACGCAAGAGTATATTCAGCCTGAAATTGACTGCTACCCAACTTAAGCCATTTTTTCGGTAAAATAGACTTCGCTCGAACAACTTACTATAAACGTTATTTAATATTCTAATACTGTGTTTACTAGAAAATCTAAATTTTTAAAGGAATGAGAAATTTGAGAGGAGTAAAATTTTTTTTTTTGTGTTTATTTATAAAAAAAATAAGAAGCAAAATAAGAAAGTCTTGCGTCCACTGTTCTTTCTATTCAATTTGAATAAATTGAAAACGAGAGATTTTACTTATTTTTATTCTTCCTATTTTTTTTTTTAATTTTTATCTATCATTTCCTGCAAACAAAGAATTTTATTAAAACTTTTTTTTCTTTCAAAAATCCCTCTTAGTAACCCGCCCTAACTCTTTTATCCATTTTATGCTCCTACATCATCGTGGATCATCACATGAATTGCTAAAAGTTAAATAATTAATTTTTTTTTTCCTCTCCTTTGTAGACTTTATAAAGGATCACCTCTATAACTTTCTTGCTAGGCAAGATGTCTTATACCGTACAGCTTACAAAAAAAACTTGCTATAAAGTATTAATGGCGTTGACGGCAACGATTGCCTCGTATGTCAAAGATTGATCACGCTCCAACTTTTTGTGGTCTTTTCCTTTGCGGCGAATTAGAACGGTGGATCAATCAAGTAATCGATCGTCGCACGTATAAGCCGTTGACTGAATCCACATGCAACGCAACGCTGACTGCGTATAATGAAACGAGTAGAGATCTTGGCGGTCCAGTCCATACTCCAGTAGTAGCAAATGCACGGCTTTGAGCTCCATGAACAAAGTCCAACAAATGTGCTGACCAACCACATTTGGTCTAAAAGCTGAAAAACTCATCGAGTCAGTGCTGACATAATCAACCCCATCTCTGTGCCTTTGATTTCTTCATGTTTACACTGCCGATGCACGTAATTTCAAATCAGACGGATGTAAAACTTCGGTGGACCAACGTTGACTTTGGAACACAATTTGAGGATCAATCCAAGTATCAAATTGCACATGAACGGTCGAACTGAACCAGTTTGCACCTACCAACTCAGTGACTGATTCGATTTCCGCAGAGGTAGTTGCCACGAAAGCACACAAATTAAAATCCCACAAGTTTGCACATCTAATTATATATGACTTAGTCTCAACTACATGTGCGATTCGTGTGGCAGCGCCAATTATAAACTCAGCATTTGACGTCCGTGTCGGCTGACTACGAGTTTCAAAGTTTTACTCATGTTGCAGTCAAATTTAACGACCACAGCTGTCACCCTGCGCTTAGAAATCCGGCATCGCAACCGTAGGCTTGACCATTGCACACGAAAAAAACTCTTCAGCAGACCATTGATGTGCATTGGGATCCGTGCAATATGGTTTAATGAGATCGGGTACCCCGCTGATTCCAAGCTTTGATTCGGTGAAGAAGACTATTTCCCCCAACTACTCCGGACGAGATCACCAACCACGCCTATATAAACCCTTCTCCCGCATATAACTTTTGCTCCAACTACATCGATCTATCAGCTCATAAAGAGTTATTCTACTGTACCGAGATCTCGAGGTTCTGAAGAATTTTTCCAATGGCTGCTCGGAGAAACAGCATGATGTTGGTGGTGGCGGTGGTCTTTCTCATTGTCATTTCGTCGAGCACTCAGTGGGTAGATGCGGCGAGGCCTGCTCCGGACTGCTTCGGGGTGGAAGAGAGCTTCCTGGAGTCGTATCCGAGCATGTATGAGAAGGCGAGGGCGACAATGGCGACGTGGATGGCGAGGCTGCCGTCCGGGCCGAGTCCCAGAGGCCCTGGCCATTAGCTCTAGATTAATTGCATTGCCACAATACTGTGAAAAATAACAAAATGTATACTTGAGAAACACAGGAAATGTAAACAAAGCTTTTTGTTAGTTTTTTTTCCTTTTCTTACTTTGTACTGAGAGAAGGCTAAGGTATTTGTCTTTATGTTGATTCATTTCAAACAATGTTATTAGATTCATTAATTCATGTTCTTTTGCATCTTTGGAATAGTTGAAAGAACATATATTTACTTTTTCTTTTTCTTGGCATACTGCTAAAGCGATATGTTTCCATGGGTGTCAAGTAATCTAATTTGTTAAATAAAAAAAATATATATGTTCCATGGGTGTCAAGTAATCTAATTTGCCAAATAAGCGCATTAAAAGAAATCCATCTTAAACATGTGGAAAGCGCTTGGTAATCAAGATAAAAAAAACTACTATACATATGCTTGGAAAAGTCTTTTACACTATTTACTTGGATAGATGAATTATGCAAAGATGAATTATGCAAAGGAAAAAAATAAAGAAGGAAAGAAAAAAAATAGATGGATGAAATATATTATAAATTTTTCTTTTTTGTATTTATTTGGAAGAAAAGATAATTTAAAGGATTAATATATGTATCCCTAATTTCTATTTTTTCAATCATATTATATAAATACTATTTAATATCATAAAATTATTAAATATGATTTCATACTATTACATATTATAAAAATTACTAATATTATTTAACACTATTAAAAACTATAAAAATTGCACTTGAGTCTATGCAAGTGAATTTAGCAACATCCTCAGAGCCTTAATAGTATTTTAAAACAAAGGAGCCAAAATAAAAAGGGAAAATTGCACTTGCTAGAAACATAGCAATCTGATGCAATTTTTTCAAGCAATCCTGATGCTAGTAGCTAGAAATTTAAAGGGAAACAAGCTGGGAAAAAACTGATGCTAGTAGCCGGAAACAAGTTGCAATTTTTTTAATATTCTCAAGTAATATGAAGCTAGTGGCTGGAAATTTTAAGGGGAACGATGGCTAAATCAATGCAGATGAAGCTAAAAAATTCAAGCAATCCTGGCAGGGAACCCTAACCTTGGATGTGAATGTTCACGGAGAGGAAGTGGGTCGAGAGGTGAGGAAGAGTGTCTAGTGGTGAGGAAGGGTGTCGACAGTGAGGAAGGGCATCGACGTCCAACAGCGAGGAAGGTGTGTCCATGGTGAGTGAAAGGAAGCTTTCTAGAGCGATGATGAAGCTTTCTGGAGCGACAATGAAGCTTTCCGAAGCGATGAGGAAGAGCATCGAGTAGTCCGGAGCGACGAGGAAGGGCGTCGAGCAGCACCTTCCACGGGGGGCGTCAGCGGTGAAAAAATCCTTCGAGTGGCAGAGGAAAGTTTCGAGCGGCAGCAGCGAAGAGTAGGGTAACGCTATCAGAGTCACGCGTCGAATAGGTTTTTCTGTCCAAATCGGGCGGATCATTAAATGGTGAAAAATGAGTAAGTTTTCAACCATTTTTTTCTTTTATCATTTTCTATCCATTCATTTTTTCTTTTATCATCTTCCATCCATTTAAATAAATGATGAAAAAATTACTTTTCCATCTATTCCTAGTTTTCCATTCAAGTAAACAGGGCTTAAGACTTTGTTTAATTGCTAAAGTTGTCAGCCGCTAGCTCCTTTTTTTCGTCCAATGAGTAGAAAGTGGTGATGTACAGTTTGTCTTCATGATCAAATAAAATCATCTACCATACAATTTTATACAATTTTTTCTCCCACAAAGTAACACAAATCAAAATCCCGCCAACTTGAGCAACTGATTCAACGGCAATACTATCATATACTCTCTTTCTAAATATAAATATGAGACGACCTAAATTATACAGTAAATACAGTGAATAATATTTTTATCTTTTATGTGATTTTGTTTAGAATATTTAATAAATATACATGATCTAAAATACCATAATATTGATACCATTGGATAGCTTATGTTGTATAGATTATTTCTAAAAAAAAATTAAAAAAAAAACTTTTTGATAGGAAAATTAAGCATGCTGCGTTGCCGAGGAAACTTTTAAAACAAATATTTAACCCTCTTGCAGAAAGATCAACAATGATTTAAATACCATGCCACTGACCGGCTTTCTCCAGAAATATAAAAAAAAGAAGAAAAAAAAAGAGAAAAAGAGAAAGCTATAGGTTAAGTGGACAATTCCGCTGACTTTCATGATTGAGACTATAAGTTAAATTATACCACTCTGTGGTATACTTTGAACAGTGTTATAATGCTAACAAGAGAGGGCATATAACCGTTTAAAGACCAAATTGCTTTTAAAATCTCTTATCTTTAACATAATCGAGATTCTTAAAATAAATTTTTGTCTGTTGAGTAAGATAGATATATTAAATTGAAAGTATTTGATATTTAGTGTGTGAAGAATGAATATTATGACATGAATTATGGATTTTATCTTTCTTGGATTGTAACCTCTTGGGAATTTATTTCTATTATGATTTTTCTTGAATTACTTGAGTTCGAAAGATTGATTGCTTAATTTGTGGACCAAGGATGTTATTAGAAGCAAAAACAAATGAGTGTTCCTTTTCTTTACATTCTCCATACATATCACAGTATTGTTTGAGGACAAACAAAATTCTAAGTCTAGGGTTTCTGATGCGTTGCATTTACACCATGTTTTTGCCTATGTTTTAGATCATATTTTGGGCTTAATTGAATGATTCTATGCAATTTTTAGTGTTTTTTACTTCACTTTGCACAGAATCTTCACTTTTCTTGGTTTTATTGAAAATATAGGTAAAAAGGCTAAAAAAATGATGGATTTTGGGAGATTTGAAGCCATAATACGATTCCCGAGGAAATCACGAGCTTACACGTCAAATTTGGAGTCAAGATAGTGAAGATCACGACTTTCACGGCCTTGGCCATAATTACTAGGCCGACCGTAATTTTTGGCTTCGAAGGGCGGAAAAACGGCTAAGTTTAAAAGTCCACAGAAACTTTCATGGGTGAGGCCGTGAATCCTTCACGGTCCGCGAATATTTCTGTGCATAAGAGTTTTTATACACAGAAAGAATTACGGCCGAAGCCGTAAACTCATCACGAGCGGTGAAAGTTTCCGCCCCTTCGCATATCTCATTCGATTCGAACCCAAACCGAACCAGAATTGAACCAAACTCTCCATAAACCTTCCTAGATGGGTTCTATACTGATTAGACTATAAAAAGACAGGTTTTGGAAGGGTTTCGGGGGCTTCTACGCATGAAAATGAAGGGCTATAGTGGCGGCGGCGGAAATCAGTTTTATGGCAAAATTCCGGCGAGAGATCACACAAAGGAGGGGATTTGACGCTTCATCTTCATCACCAGATCAAGGGGAAGAGTTCTAATTACTTTCCTAGTGTCTCTTTGCATTATTTTAGAGAGATTACATGTGTAATTCATCGATGAACATGATGTTTGCTTTGAATATGAACGAGTAAACTCTATTTTTGGGATTTGGGGAATAGCCCGTTGACGATTTATGGATTGAATATATTGTTTTAAATCTTTTACATGAATGTTATAGAATTGATTTTGATTAGAATTGTGTTATTCCGTAATTTACCTTGGCCACGTAATTTTATGTCTTAGACGCTGCGAGAAGGACCGAGAGGTGAATCGTAACGTCAGAACTATTCTTTTTAAACCTACGAATCCGATTACAAGAGTAGTTTGGATTTGTTTGAAGGATTTTCATAGAACTTAATAGGTCTATTTATGTTAATTGTCACGAGAGTAGGGAATTAATATAAATAGATACCGGATTACGCTTCGAGAGGAGGTAATATGTACCTTAGGAAAAATCCCTTTCAAAACTATAATATTCTGTTTAAAGATTTATTTTTACTAAATTCATAATCGTCAACGTGGTGAAACCCTAGATCCTGATTTTATCTGAATTGATTTTTAGCCAAAACCTTAAAACCACATTTTTGTTTTCTTGCATTAGAAGTTTTCAAAATAAAAAAAAAATACACTTTGAATCGTCTAGATATAGATCAATCGTGTAATCAGTACTTGACCACCTGATCCTCGTTGGGAACGATAATCTTTTCATTACTTCGATAAATCCGTGCACTTGCGGATCACTATCAAGTTTTTGGCGCCGTTGCCGGGATCAGACCAGTCAATATTGATTTAATCGTGAGATTTATAGACTATACATTTTTTTATTATTTATTTTTATTTTTGTTTTTGTTTTTATTTTATTTTTATTTGTTTGTTTTTGTTTTCATTTTTTTTGTTTTATTTGTTTTTCACATTTTTTTATATAGTTAGTTTATTTTATTTTTCTCTTTTTGGATTAACACATTGTATGAACAGGATAACTCAAAAATCACCTGTCTACATATTTTATATTTCCCGTTCTACATTATATATTTTTGAATTTTATTGCATTAACTGAAAAATAATGTTTAATCAATGTCAATAGTCAGACGTATGTGCCACTGGCGATGCAGACAAGAGAATATGGTATGGATTCATTACTGTTACACCCCAGCGAAAGACTTCACTAGGGACGTAAGAGTTTAACAAATAAAAGCCAACACAATATCACACTTCATATCATAATACCACAACATAGCAATCACTAACAAAATGTGTATAAAACCTCAAGTCTCACGATTCAAACCAAAATCAAATCAAGGTATGCTTATTACAATTTCTCAACAAAACTCAAAGTTGGTTAACAATGCAAAAAGAAATACAAATGCCACAACTCAAGAAAGACCACTTTAGCTATTTATTCCCCCATGGCTGCAGTCTCTATCTAGCTATTCGTTTTGGGGTTGGGCAGAACCTGGACCTAGACCTGGAGGCAAAACAAGGAAATTAGCAAGAAGAGCTAAGTAGGAATCACAAAATACATGTAACAAGGAAAGATAATTAAAATAATTTCACTATTCTACATGTAAACATCACATCATCATAGTCGTGTAAAATCAAGAGCGTAACCATGAAATATCCTCACTCTCGAGTCCGCACTCTTTGTAGAGTGTTTCCATCGTTGCTCAATCGATGGAACAACTGCCCTCAGACAGTTCGGAGGATGTTGCGTCCAACACCCAGGACCCCGGTTAGTCTAATGACTATCCGTCAGGTGACCTCTAGCTAGCACCTCTATAGCCGATTCACACTCGGCACTATAGAGTCCACGGTGGTATCATAAGATCAATCAATGCCACGACATCAGTCAATCCCCAAAAATACTACACTATCATCATATATAATTCAACAAAGTAACCAATGTAAATATCAATCCATGCCATGTCCATCACAATGATCATAAATGAATGATATTGAATTCAATGGTAAAGAAACAATAATCAAAGGAACTGAACGATAAGGTACCACATATTTCAAATAAGCTTAAAATACTGTGAGGAAAGGAGAGAGGTTAGATTCCTACCTCAATGGTTGACTTATCAAAGCTCTACCAAAGTTCAATATTATCGGTCCACTTGAAGTCCAATCTTGATTTCCTTGTTACCTTAAAATTATATTACCATATATTTGTTAATTATTTAACAAGGCATGAAGACTAAGTATCAAAAATACCTATATACCTAATTATTTTGAGGCAAAGGTCATTACTCATTTAATAATTCTAACATTTTCATTAAATGTCATCAATATCAGTAAATAAAGTTTACCATGCATTACCACAACTCAACGACCTTATTCTTCTAAATAGTTTGTTCAGATTTCAATAAAATGAGTACGTATCAATAATACTAATGATCCTCTATTTGTAACATTAAATCAAAAGCAAATGATAATGACAATTAGAGAGCCAACTAACGAGCATAGAAATCAGTTAGTTAAAGATATAATTCTAACTCACTGTATACATACATAGACACATGAAGAAAATCAAAATTTAAAGAATTAAAATGTGCATATTAATTTGATCTTATCAAATAGGATTCTTTTACTCATTAAACACAGCAATACATAAGGATATTATTCTTTGTTTTTCCAGCATTTGCTAACAGCACATGTGATCTATAATCCAACAATACTTACATGAATTCCTAATGCCTATGAATATTTAAGTGTTGTAGAAATTTGATTGATTACTACTTATTCCATCTAAAAAGAATTTGAAAAAGATGAAACTAAGTTCACATAATATGGAATTGGTTTAATTGCTTTACAAATCCAAGAGGTAAGAGTACATGAATCGAATCTAACCAAGATTAATTTGCAGCAAGTAGAATAATAAAATTTTAATGGCTAAACTAATTACATTGGGTGATTCACGTAAGTAAAAATTAAAAGTTTAAGCCAAGTAGGTTTTTCTATGCATGTGCCTTCTATTCTTGTGCAAAAAAGTACAAGATACAAGCAGCTACATTGAAATCAGAAACCAATTATTTACAGCAGCTTGTAAATTTGTGTCTCTCAGTAAAATGTACACAGAATAATGAAATAAATCTATGCTTTTAGCCACTCTGTTAATTCAAAAGATAAGGGCATAGATATTAAATCCAAATAAAACCAATTTGCATGCAACTGAAGCAATGAAATCCTAGTAGTTAGACTAATTATTTTAAGTATTCAACAACCGGATTCCTCTTATAAAGTCACATAATAATGTCAAATTAATCAGGGAAGTCTTCCACTAAATTTACATATTAAACCAAAATTCATCCTATCTACTAACTTTCTATAGCACATTGATTAAAAGTTTAAGTTAAAGCATCACAGACACATATTAGAATAGTTCTCCATATTAAAATCCAGATTCATTCTCCTTTGGATTCTCTACTTAACTTAATCACATCTTAGACGCACATCACAGAATAGTTTTTCATAAAGTTTCGATGGTTACCCAAAACATACATGGCAACAAGGAAAAATTAATGCCTACAGCATCAAAATTCCAAATTTTCAAAAAGACAACCGTGACAGATTTGGTTAAATAAACAAATGCAAATCTGGATATTGTTCAAACAAATCAAATAGCAGTGAGATATTAAAGAATCGTAATCTATTCAGCGGCAAGACTAAATTTATTAAGAACGCCCAAACAAAATCCGGAAGCAACAGAAGATAGAAGATAGAAGAAAGAAGTCTGACACAGATTACATAAAAGAAGAATACCTAAAGGATTTTACCAAATTCCAAATTCAAGAAAGGAGAAGAGAGCAATCCACCGAGAGATTGGGAGGAGGGTTTACCTTGATGCAGGGAAGAGAAGAGAAATAGGAAATAGACAGCGCGTCTATGTTTAACAGGAAACAATCTTCACCGATCCGCCCACAAGGACAATCTCTCGCCGCTCCATCGAATAAGATGAAAGAAGAACACTCGGATTTCTTGTTGTCGCCCACGAAGAGGAGGATTCACTGCCGCCTTTGCTCACGAAAAGGGAAAGGCATAAAATGAAAGGGGAAATTTTTTTTTGACAAACCTAAGAGAAAAGGGTTTTAAAAGGAAACTTACACACAAACTCAAAATATTCTACTATTTACAACTAGGTCCCTCATAATAAAAGAAAGTTAGTTTAAATTAAATTATAACAATTACAATCACTTGCAGCAAGGGTAAATTCTTTTTCTCAACACATTGAATATTTAAGAATGCAATATTCTGTTATTTGTGATATTTGTGGTTCTCATAGGCATTATTTCAATGAATGTCAAGTAGGGATTCCTCCATGCTTTAACTTGCCTAGTACCTATAATCAAAGTTGGGAGGATCATCAAAACTATTTTTACCAGATTGACCTAGCTTTTATTTCACAATCAGACTTTAGTGAACCTCAAAATTCCAACTTAGAAGCCATGCTTGAAAATCTTTTAGCTGCTGTGAACAAACAAAGTGAGGATATTCATAGTATGATTTATGGCACTAATAAAAATGACATAGAGGATGGAATCCAGGATAAATCTGAGAATTTTGTAGAGTTGGAACAATCATTTATCATGACTCCTGATTATGATTTACCTTCTTCAAATTCTGATGATTTTGAAATTTTTGATGATTGTGATTTACCTTCCTCAACACTTTACCAGCCATCTAGTCTCCTCTTAGATAATGAAGTGTCTTGCAACACAAATATTTGGGACATGTTTGAAGAGAAATTTGAACTTTTGGAATCTTATGAGAAGAAAGATGATGAATTTAAGGATCCTCAAGAAAGAACTAATGAGATAGATGGGGATGAATTTGATAGTGTTAGGATGGAATACGTCCCTTCTTTTTCATATTACACCGCCACCATTGAAGAGAAAGAAATTGAGGAAAAATATGAGGAAGAGGATCCTGAGCATATTACATCACCACTACCATGTGAACCATCAATCCCTTTTCTCTAGGAAAATTCATTAGAAATTTACATGACAGATGATAAAAGGTGATAATTTTAAGGATAATGATGATAAGGTAGATGAACTTTTATTTGAATCAAATGCTACCACAGGTACCCAAAGGATGATAACACATGAGATTCTTGACCAAATTGACATTGAGGTAAGAGAAAAGCCAAATTTGAAGTTTGAAAATTTCTTGAACAATTTAAGGCATGAATTTTTTGATCTTAGTTTCAGTTTTCTTCCAAGGTATGAATTCTTTGATTTTGATTCTAATCTTCTTCCAATTGCCAATATAAATCTCAAGGAAGAATGCTTGATATTACTCTTGGATAAATACAGAAAAATTATTGAGTACTCTTTGTATGACCCTAACTTTTATTTTTGTATGCATGTACTGGACACTACAACTTGGATCCACCTATTTCACTGGATACATACTTTGGTGGGCACACTTTTGAGATGAAGGAAAAGAAGGATATTACATGCTCTCTATTATGGCACAGACTCACTAACTCCTCCATGACATGAAGCTGTGGTTAAGCTAATGACTTTAAATAAGCGCTTTTGGGAGGCAGCCCAAAGTTTTTGAATTTTATTAATTTTTGCATTCTTAGTTTTTGTTTTTTGATTTTCTTTAAATTTTTAGGAATTTTTGCAGCATGTATTGATGGAAATTCTTTTAATAAATTGTTTTATTTGCAGGAAATTTTTGAAGAATTTTTACATGAAGAAAAGCTGATCAACGAGACCATCACAGGTGTAGCCGTGAATCATTCACAGACCGTGATTCTTGCGGCAATCTCTTTGTGAGTATATTTAAACATGATTTTGATAGTGAAACATGATGGTATTTAATGTCTGAAACTTGTGTACATTGTAAAATATGATTATCTTTGATGTGACATAGTTTCTAGATTTTTCTAGGTCATGTTTTCATTCTTTTGATATGATTATATAGGTTTTCGCCAACATTATAAAGGGAACTCTTGCAACATTTTTTCTGAAATCTATCATTCATTGATTTTAATGCTTATGTATATGCAATATTTTCTGGAAGGCGAGCGTCGAACGATGCGACGGGAGGCGGAAACCGAAGATGTGGCCGAACTTCGTCGTCACGGGTGCTGGGGTCGGCATCGACGCCGGCGACGAAGCTGAATGCGACTTCAACGCATCGCTGCTCAACGGTGTGCACCAGTTCCTCGGATTCGGCGTCGCCTTCCACCTCGTCAGCGCCACCGTCGCCAACGCCAGTAAGTTCGTCCTCATACTTCGCCCTTTTTGCTTCTTTCTCGTGACGAAAGGTGTGCCGACGGGAGGCGACGACGGCCACAAGCGGCGACGGGAGGCGACGACGGCCACAGGCGGCGACGGCTAGAGGTGGATGCGAGGCAGAGGAGGAAACCTAGGGGATGGGAACTGTTGCTGGCGAGGACGATGTCCAAAACGACGGGGACGAGGGCGGCTGTCTGGCTCTTGGCGGCAGATGATAGTGAGGGCGAAGAGGGCGGTGGATGTAAGATCCGGAAATTTAATAGCAGGTAAGAAAATAAAATTTTGTTTATCTAGCTTTGTTGTGGAAGTTTTTCAATGAGGTAATGTATTGACTTATGTATTTTTTCCTGCGATGTAAAAATATGTGTCGCGGAGAGGATTCGAACCTGCGACTTAAGGCGTAAAATGTGTGCTGCACACCACTAGGCTAGTGGTGTTTATCTGTTAGAAAAGGGTAAGAGCCCTTGATAAGGGTGAGGTGGAGAATAACTTATACTAAAGGGTTATTGGATCTTCCACTTATGCTTGCTATTGGGTTTGGATTCTTGGGAGGCTTGATGGGTAAACGAAATCGTGAGGGATCCTTGTTCACACGTTTTCCCTTTTTTCTCACGATTTTCCCTAGGGTGAAGGGGCGGCTTACCTTCTCCTCCCTTCTCCTCTTCTTGTGGCCGGCGGCGAGTGGTGGTGGAGGCGGTTTCCGACGACTTTTGTGCTTCCGGCGACGTGAGTGGCGTGAAGGGAGGCGTGAGGGCGTGAGGTTTGGAAGAACCGAAATCAAGGTGAGTGGATCTTCTCTTTCACCTAGTTCACGCATATTGGAAGTGTTGCTTGATTTAGAGAAGATTAATGCTAGAAAGATGACATGAACTCTTGATTTCAAGTTGTACACGTTTCTTTATTTTTTTTCCCTAAATTTCGAAACCCTAGTTTGCATGAAAATTAGGGCTTTTCATCTCTAAGACTTCTAATCATCAATTAGACCTTGATTAAACATGTATGTGGCTTTAAACGTTCAATTACATGAAGATTAGGGCTTAATTGAGAATTTCGCCCCTTTTTCATGAAATTGCTCCCAAATGTATGGGTAAAAATTGGGGCAAACCTGATTTTCATGAAATTAGGTATATGAGGACTCTACCGTTATTTTTGGGGAATTTTTGGAAATAAAAATTTCTGTTTACTGAAATTGACCTAGGGGTAATTCGGTAAATTTTCTAGTTAAATTGGGGGAAAACTTGAAATTACGAATCTAAGGATCATGAGGGATGTAATGACTATTTTTACGAAATTTTCGGATAAGTTTTCCTGCATGACTTAAATTTTGAACTAGGGGCATTTCTGTCTTTTGTTATAAGAACTAGGAGAAAAACTATGATTTTGTGATTGCCTGTATTTATGTTATCTGCGGATGAAATTTGGTGAATTTTCGGTATTAATATGTATTTTTAGTTGAATGGTGTATGTAGGCAGTATTGATGTGAAATATTGATTGATAACCTTGGATGATAACTTAGAAAAGGTTAAACCATGTTTGCATGAAATTTAAGGACCTTTCCTGAACTTGATTGATGTGATGTTCGAGACAATGTTTGTGTTGTATGCACTCGATAAGGGTCCTAGACTTGAGTGGACTGAACCTAAGGGTCAACTAGAGCACTCAGTGAACAGTCATTCTGATTTGGGGTTGGAGAATCCACCCAACCTATTCCGATTTATTTCCGGTAATGGAGGGACTGTTCTAGAGTCTAGTGACCAGGTTAGAGGTTCAGGTTTCCGGTTTGTGTTAAGGGTATTTTTGTCCAAGTGATAAACCTTTTGAGAGTTGGGTGTTTGAAACAAAGTGCCACGTCTTGGTCAGACGGGGGCCACCTCTTGAATTCATTCACCTTCCGTTCTGTTCTGTTTGTGTTCCCGGTAAGGGGGTGCGGTTGAGTGTCGTAGAGCAAAGTGCCACGTCGTGACCTGGCGGGGGGCCACCTCTTGAATCTACGCCTCACCATTGTTTGTTGCAAGTTACTCTCAGTGCCTTGACGAGGGCCGGGTTGGACCCTTGGGGTCAATTCTGAATCACTGGACATTAGTTGTGTGATCCTTAGTCTGTTAGCCGGATAGGCTGTTTTGTGTCTGGTTGCCCGAGGTTGTGGGTGTATTGTTTTCTGATCATGATTGTGATTTATGGTTATCGGTTTTCTTATGTATCATACTTTGACATATTCCGTTAAAAGCTTTGAAAAGATATCTGCATCTATTTTTGATTGTATATTAGTGGATGGTCGAACGAGACTATCTACTCACTGAGCCGTGTAGCTCATTCCACGATATTTCCAGATGCAGGACAGGAGCCTACAGCGTGAGCGGATGTTTAGTTTTCTGACTTGATATTTTGGGGCCTGCGAGTCTGTGCTATTTTGAGGGCCGGATGTGGCCGAGGTTTTTATGATTTTGTCCATTGACATGTTAGTCGGATGTGGCTGTTAGTTTTCGACTACTGTGATATTGTTGCCGGGTTGGCATTTGGTTTTGATACGACTGTTAAACCGAGGGCTTAAGCCTGTTTTCGGTGAATTCTGTTTTGTTCAGTGTTATTTGATTATTGTGATTTATTAGTTTGATGTTGTGATAAGGATTAAGAATTTTGATTTCGAAATGGTATGTTTCAGTTTGTGTTTATGGAGCATGTACAGGAATTTCCTTAGTTTTTTTCTGGGGACATGTTGCCGAAATTTTCCGAATCATTTTCCGTAAGCTATCATTCCCTAGCATCTGTCTTGTTGTTTTTGTGTGTGACGTTCCCTATCTTCCGCGGTTTCTGTCTGTGATTGGGGTTTATTCTGAGGGGATGTTACAGTGGAGAAGGGGGTGGTGGCACCGACGGGCGGCACTGGCTAGAGGTGGCCAACGGGCGGCACCGGCTAGAGGTGGCCAACGGGCCGGGCCGGCCCGTGGCCCGGCACGACCCGTTGACCAAGTCAACGGGTGGCGACGGCCGGAGGCACGGCTCGGGTCGGGCTGGGCCGAGGTATCACGGCATGTGGGCTGGGCCGGGCCAGGCACGGCATGGACATGCGTTTTTATAGTATAAAATTACCATTTTAGCCCCTTTTAATAATTAAAAATAGGGGATAAATATGTAAATATACACCTAATTCATCCCTATAAATTGACACCCCCCCCCCAACCCTCTCATTTCTTCACACAAGTTTCCAACTAGTTTTAGAATAATTTCTCATTCTCTCTTAATCTCTTTTCTAAGTCTTGAGTTTCAATTAGTTTCTTAATTGAACTCAAACTTAAGCCTCTTTCTAGCCATCAAGAATTTAATGCTCTCTCGGTCTAGACTAGCCATTTTTCTCTATGCCTCATGCTTACCACGTGACTAGACGTGGAGAAGATCAAGTAAGTATTAAATTAATTTACTTTTATAATATAATTATCACGTGGTGAGCACGAGGCATAGAGAAAAATGGCAGATAATAGAAGAGTAAAGATAATTATCATTCTGTCAAATTCTCATCGTGAAATCTTCCTTACATCTACCTTAAATTTCTTTAATGCTGATAAATGGAGAATCACTATTTTAAGTATTATCGAACGTGTTAGTCAAATCATACGAATTGATGTATTCAGGTTTGAAGAACACTTTATCCACTTATCTGAACATGCAAAACAAGAATTTTTGGCTTCTCCCTCCCCTTCTGGGGTTGAGATTGAGATAGAGGTTGAGGACTTTGAAATAAGTGATAGTGAGGAGGACAGTGATAATATCAATGATCAGCCGGAGCAATATATCGAAATAAATCATGCACAAGAGTCACTTGAGTTTTTTTTTGTTGAAGAAGGAGGTAGAGCTGAAAACATGGAGTGTGCAATATGCATAGAGAAGATGGAGTATGGTGAGCAAGTATGTTT
This sequence comes from Costus lasius, assembly GCA_027563935.2. Taxonomy (NCBI): domain Eukaryota; kingdom Viridiplantae; phylum Streptophyta; class Magnoliopsida; order Zingiberales; family Costaceae; genus Costus; species Costus lasius. Next base: position 19,346,761 of record CM050447.1, on the reverse strand, counting down.
AACACAATGCTTGCACATCTTCCATAGTAGTTGCTTGCGTCGCTGGCTACAGGTCAATTGTTTATGTCCATTATGTCGGCACTTGATTTAAGCTTAAATGTATAATTTATGAATATGAAATTTAATCGAGTTGGTTTTAACGGCACGGCTTGTGTTGTTAGTGTTGTTTGTAAATAAATAAATATTAATTTAATAAATATTAAAATTAAAATGGTATATTTTTCAAATAAAAATAAAATAATTAATTAAATAATAATTTAATATTTTTAAAAAAATTTGTGCAAAATACATAATTCTCAATTTCTCATTTTTTTTATTTTTTCTTATTTTATATAATTTAATTAATTAATATTTTGTTTATTTTTTAAATTTATTTTAATGAAGCGGGCCAAAAGTCGGCCCGTTTGCCACATTCGGGCCCGGTCAGGCACGACCCGTTGGCCAGATCCGGCCCGCGGGCCAATTTCGGCCTGCGTGCTCCGTGCCCAGTAAATACTGGAGCCGTGCCCGGGCCAGCACGGCTAATCGTGCCGTGTGCCGTGCCGGGCCCAGTGATTTTTTCGCCGTGCTGGGCCCGGCATGACACGACTAGAAACGGGCCGGGCACGGCCCGCCAGGAACCGGGCCAAGACTGGCCCGGGCCCGGGCCGGCCCGAGCACGGCCCATGGCCATCTCTAGCACCGGCGACGAAGGGAGAAATCGACTCAACGAACGCAAATCAGGGGCGCACTGTTCACAATAAGCTGCTGCCTGAAATGAGAAGCTGCCTTCCGCCCGCTTCCTTGAAACAGTAGAGCTTCTCAGTCGCCGACTGAGAAGCTGTCAAACAAACAGCGTAGCTTCCCGCAATGCAAAAGCTGGCGGGCAGCGAGCTCCAAACGGGGCCAATGTCAGTGCGACTGCTTGAGGTGAGATGCAGCGATCCACTGCAAGCATGCCTGTATTTTTAAGTATCAAATTCTGTCTTTCGCGAACGGTACAGATTAGAATTGTACAGGATCTTGAGCGCCCAGGGGCGCTTAAAATGCAAAAGTGAGGTCCTCGTTATTGTACTAAAAATATATATTTTTTATTTTTTTAATGTATACTTTGTAAGCTATCTAATGATATCAATATTGAGATATTTTAGATTAAGTATACGTATAGAATACCCTAATTAATATTAGGTTTTTTATAAAGTGAATAGTATTTTGTCTTATATGTGATATAAGTTAGGGTATTTTATACATATACGTAATCTAAAATACCCCAATATTGGTACCATTGTATAGTTTACAAGATATACATTATTCTTTTTAAAAAAAATATTTTTAGTGCAAAAACGAGGGATCCCGTTTTTGGATTTTAAGCGCCCCTGGGCGCTCAAAAGTTTTATCCGATCTTTCGAGGCGGAAGATCAGAGTTGGGTTGATGCGATGATGAACCACAATGGTAATGGTAAGTGTTACGACCATTGACTTAGTTGCGTTGACTCTGCCTTCGCTGTCTCTTCTTTTTTATCTCTTTTGATCATGGACGTAACCGGCAGACGTGCACCTGCGCTCATGGTGCCACGCCTCAACCTCACTCGAGAAGGAGGGAAGATTAGGATCGCCGACGACGACTCCAGACACCCCCTTCGGAGAGCAGCAGGAAGACCAAATCAAGAAAGGGGAAAAATGGTGGTGCTAGCCGGAGCCGCCCGAGTGCCACACGCTCACGGCGAGGACCTCCGGAATCCACATGCTACAGTGACAACTTTGATTCCTTCGTCGATCGCTGGCAATCATTTCTCTCGTTCAACCTTTGCTCGCGTCATCCCTCTTGTATCCAATGGCGAGGTTAGGAAGGTCGGGAAGGCTCACTTGATTGAGACATTTTTCTTTCCTTCACACAAATGGGCGCATTTCTTAGAAAGTTAACTTTCTAAGAAAACTTAAGAAAGCCAACAAATTTATATTAAAATAATATTTTTTTTTAAAAAAAATTATATTTGTGATCTACGCATCTTAAGCTATCCAATAATATTAATATTGTCATGGAAAATATTTACATTCGATAAAAAATTAATAAAAACATTATAGTAGAAAAAATTATCCTGTGTGTTTTTTCTACTATAATATTTTTATTAATTTCTTATCGTGGGTAAGGATAGTTTTTTATACCATAATATTTTTATTAATTTCTTATCGTGTGTAAATCTTGTTATGACAATATTAGTACCATTGGATAGCTTAGGATGCGTAGATTACAAATATATATATATATTTTTAAAAAATAATTTTTATCTAAATATTTGAGATCCTTCTTAAGTTTAACTCCTCCCGCATCCACGTCAAAAAGGAACCCATACCATTTGGAGCACGTTTTCTAGGAATCCGTAGATTCCTAGAATTGTAAGAAACCCTATATCACACTGTTCGATTGGTGTTAGTGGAAATCTCTACAACTCAATTTGAGTGCAAATTTAATTTTATGACCACAACACAGTCCTGTGTGCACATCACACTATACATTGGACGGTTTTGATTTGGGGAATGCATAAATTTTTAGGAATCCGGGGATTCCTAAAAAAATTTCTCCTACCATTTGTCCTCCAAAAGTCTTGAGATGTCAACGTTGTCATCTCTAAGCAGCATTAAATTCCATGACTTGGCTTTTCTGCAAGTCCAATCACATATAGCCCATTCGAGTAGTTGACCAAATGTATAATTTGGTCCCAAACCGACTAAGGTGAACCAATGTATAACTAAATTGATCCAAGTAAGGGTTTACAATCGATAATATCGAATTTATCAATATCGATTTTATTAATTTATTATTTATCAAAAATTTTAATACTGATATCGAACTGAATAATAAATATACCGAATAGTTACCGAACCGAATTTATCGAATAATTTCTAGTAAATTCGTTAAATTATCGAATAAAAAATTATAAATACTTATTTAATATCTACTATTTATATAATATTTTTCTTCTTTACTTTTTTAATTTTATAATATTTTCCTTCTTTACTTATTTATTTTCGCTAATCGCTATCACTAAAACTATTACTCTATTAGGTAAAAAAATATTATTTATAATCGATAAAATCAATTTTTTCCCAAATTAAATTTTTTTTACCGATACCGATACCGATAACCGATTTATAGCAAAATCATTAATGGTACCGATACCGATACCGAATTTACTGAATTGATTTTACCGAAAAAATCGGTAAATCAGTATTTACCGAATATACTGAACCGATTGTACACCCCTAAATCCAAGTCCATCCAAAGTTGGACCACCAAAACTTGATCAAAGTAATCCATCGGGTCCACCCAGTTGGGTCGCCATAGCCCGATCAACAAATGGCTAACGAATGAAGTTCGCGAACCCTCCCTGGCTTTTTCTCACGTGCGTAGTCCTTGTATCGCCATATGCTCATCTACGCGCTTGCATCGCGTCGTTCGCTCGCGAGCATCCCATGCACACAAAACTCCGCGGCACGCGCGATACCAAGCGGATATGTGGCATGGTCCACTCACTCACTTGCGAACGTTCTGCGTGCGCATAACAATTGCATCGCGCACTCTAGGCTCACCTTCGTGTACTCAAGCTCACAGGGCCGTGTTCATCTCCAACTCGTGTCACCGCCCATGCGCCTTCACAGATGAGCGTAACATCACACGTCGCCCCCGACAATGTGTTGCATACATCGCACCTGACAATACGCGACTCGACTAGTAATGTCTGGGAGTTCCGTGCTCACATGTCACCCTAAACAATGCCCAAATCAACCAACAACGCCTGGGAGTACCACGCTTGCACATCGCCCTCGATAATACGCTACTCAATTAGTAACGCTTTGGAAAACCACATGTCGTCAATCTAGGCCTCAGAATGTCACCTGTCCCAAATCTGAGCCTAGCTCTTGGGATCCAACTTCGTGTTGTTACAGTACGTATTTGAAGCTCAGGGGTCCTTTTGGGCCAAAACTCTTTTGGGCCGATTTGGATTGAAGGGTGCGACAATGGCCTATCAAGTTCTGTATTTGTAGCAAACGAGTCACTTAGGTAGGACTTGAACCTGAGGCTGACCCGGGTCTGACCTGTGCTTCTCGGTCAATAATTGATCCGGCTGACCAAAACGAAACATTTCAAATACGGCGGCGAATTGTGTTCAAACCGATTCACCCGAATATTCGATGCGCGCGAATAATCCGCCGTGGCCAAGCATCTCACGCACATTGGGCGAGCGGGAGGGCTCCATGCTGGATGAAGAATTGGATCCACGTGGCGGGTCCCACTCCTTCAGGTGGTGGTTTCGTGACACGTCCCCTACCTTCCAGTGCTTGGTTGCTCACCCAGCATGTGTTCTATGTGCCATGCTTTATTCTCACACCGGCCTAGTCAAGACCCAGTGTTTACCAAGACCCAGTCTTTACCTCCATTAGCGTTCGAAGAACGTATAAGGAGGACAGTATGAACGTGGCCGTAAAAAAGAAGGAATGGGAAGGTATGATTCATCGAAATGCCAGCTCATGCCAACATTTTCCATGACTCATCATGTCATCATCATCCATGCCACATGAGAAAAATATACCCTTTAAAAGCCCGCACACCGCCAGTCGAGGCGGAGAGAGAGAGAGAGATGGGCAGCTATTGTTTCCAAGCAGATTCCCCAGTTTCCGTCCCCTCCACTCCTAACCCTAGCCCTAAGGAGAGGAGGGAGGCGGAGGATGACGAGCAGGAGCTAGTGGCGCCGGAGCCGGCGTGGGAGGAAGAAGAGGAGGAGATCGTGTGGAGAGGATGGAGGCGTGAAGAGCCGTGGCGGCGGAAGAGCGGCGGGGTGATGCTGGAGGGGTACGTGGAGGCGGCGGGCAGCGGGGAGGAGGGATCGGAGGCCGTTGCGAGGACGAAGAGCCTGACGGACGAGGACCTGGATGAGCTCAAGGGGTGCCTCGACCTCGGGTTCGGGTTCAGCTATGACGAGATCCCTGAGCTCTGCGGCACGCTTCCGGCGCTGGAGCTCTGCTACTCGATGAGCCAGAGGTTCTTGGACGAGCAGCAGAAGCCCCGATCTATCGACCGATCCTCCTCGGGCGAGTCAGTGGATCTGTGCGCGGCGCCGCCGTGGCCTCCGATCGCCAACTGGAAGATCTCCAGGCCAGGTGAAATTTTATTCTCTAGTCCCCCTCTTTTCTGATCTTCTGAATGATTCGTTTCTTCAGCAGTAGAAATGAGACAAAAGTTTGATCTTTGTTTCTTCGCGTCATATTTGACCGTAACTGGTTTGTGGGAAAAAAAAACCCGTCTCGTCTAAATTGATCATTTCTAGCAAATCCTTCCTAGTGTTGCTACATAAACTTTTTGCAGCTTGTTTCGTTTTGATTATTTTGCTTGAGAAATGAATGAAGATTTTTTTTCTTCTTCTTCTACTAAACCGTCTCCTGTGTGTAATCTGATACATGGAATTTGATTTCTTCTGCATTTGTTGAAAACTTGTGTTGAATCTGGAAAGATCTGAGATGGATGTACAAGTTTTTTTTTCTTCCCGTTGTATATCGATTATCTGATTCATCTTTCATTTTGATGCTACCAGGAGATGATCCGGACGAAGTTAAAGCAAGGCTGAAGTACTGGGCTCAGGCTGTTGCGTGCACTATCAGATTATGCAATCATTAAATTTTGTTTTTATAGTACTATGGTGATTGGATATTTGAAGAATTAATTCATTGTGTGTTGTACGAAGTCAAATAGCCACTGGTTGGCTGATTTCATTCTCCCTTGTAATCGGAAGCTGCAACGACTACGCCGAGAGAGTTTCTAACTTTCTATTGTCCGAATCATACACTCGGGATGTACATTGTGGCATCCATCCTAGAGGAAGATGTAGAAAAGCTCAAGAGAGAAATTGATTCCTCTCTGTATAGAGTTTTCGAAACTATTTTTTGGTAGTGGTAGAGCCAATATTGTCTCATGTAGCTTTTGACTGAAAATAATATTTAAAGCTGATTGCCCTGAAATAATTCTGCGTTCTGAAGCTTCTGCTTTCTTGCTTTCTCCCATTGCAATGGAGGACTTGTTCAGTTCTTCGCCGCAAGATGATGACCAGCCGACTAATCACAGCTTGCTTGTTCCAAAATGATATGGTGTATGCCACGGAAGGTTCTTATTGCTTTTACTTAATTTTCCTGCACAAAATTGTTTTTTTAAGGATAGATTTGACAGGTTTTCAGAATGTTTTGCTACATTTATCAGACATCGACAGTGCCTTTTTCCCCTATGACCTGGCTACGTTTTTAAGGAGGGGTGCCCCTCCGCAAATTTTGCGGAGGAGTGGGCTGGGATTCGAGACACGAATTTTGAAGTATTTTTGCATGATTCTCCAAGCAATCCCAACTTAAGTGATAATATAATGCCGCCCGTTATATCAAATCCTGATATAATGCTTTCTCGTTACAGCCATCCGAACGAACCGGCCCGTTATAGCCATCCGAACGAACCGGCACGTTACAGCCATCCGAACTAACCATGGTTAGCTATCGAATGCTCACTATCCGCTCAAATTTTCACTACTCGCCCGACACTAACTTTGGCGATTCCCTTGCTCTCCGACGACAGTTTTGTCGCCCGATCTTCTCCGACGACCTCCGAGTTCTTGGAGTGTCGAGCCCTAATTTTATGTTTTTTTTTTGCAGTTAACCTCCGACGTCCTACGGCGATCTGCGACATCTTCCGACGCCCTACGGCGAACTGTGAGGACCTCGAACGACCTATGGCGTAATGTTAAGTTCCTGGTTGGCTTAGGGTTTCCTAATCTCGACCTACGGCGAACTACGACGACCTCCGATGACGTCCCACGACCTACGGCGTAATGTCGAGTTCCTGGTTGGCTTAGGGTTTTCTAATCTTGATATATTTTGTTACAGGATCTCATCTTCCGTCCTTTCAGCGAGTGAAGGCCGAGTTCCTCTGACGACTCCAATCTTGCTGTAAGGTATTAATGTTGTACTTTGTCTTCTGAATACGTAAATTATTATATTAATCATATAATTTGTTATATACAGCATCCCACCCTATTATGGTATAACATGTTTCAAACATGGCTTACGGTTTCCTAATCTTGTTTTCTTTTTTGCAGGATCAATGGCGAGTTCCTCCGACGACTCCAATGTTCCTTTAAGGTATAATGTCGTAATTTGTCTTCTGAATACGTAGATTATTATATTAATGTCATAAATTTTGCATAACACGCCTCAAACATAGTATAACACATCCCATTATGGTATAACACATCATATTTTTGGCATAATAGCTAGTCATTTTGGTATAACACATCTCATTATGGTATAATGTCTCTAATTTGGTATAACAGCGTCCCATTTTGGTATGACAATATTGTATAACACATCTCATTTTGGTATAACATCTCTCTAATATGGTATAATAGCGTTTCATTTTGGTATAACATCTCTCTAATATGGTAGAACAGCGACTCATTTTGGTATAACATGCTTCAAATTTGGTATAACAGCATCGCATTGTGTTATACCAAAATGTCTCTAATTTGGTATAACAGCTGTAAATTTTGGTCTAACATGCCTCAAACCTAGTATAACACATCACATTTTCGTATAACACATGATATTTTTGGTCTAACAGCTGGCCATTCTGGTATGACATGCCTGAAACATAGTATAACACATCCCATTATGGTATAATGTCTCTAATTTGGTATAAAAGCTTCACATTTTGGTATAACAACATAGTATAACACATCTCATTTTGGTATAACATGTCTCTAATATGGTATAACAACGTCTTATTTTGGTATAACATCTCTCTAATATGGTAGAACAACGTCTCATTTTGGTATAACATGCTTCAAAATTTGTATAACAGCATCCCATTGTGTTATAATATGTCTCTAATTTGGTATAACAGCTGTAAATTTTGGTATAACATGCCTCAAACATAGTATAACACATTACATTTTCGTATACCATGTCTCTTATTTGGTATAACATCTGTAAATTTTAGAATAACATGGCTGAAACTTGGTATAATAGGATTCCGTTTTGGTATAACATGCCATAACAGCATTTCATATTGGTATAATAGCTTCACCTTTTGAGTTCTGCATGTTAATTTAGTTATAACGTATGTAACAGTAGGTTTTATATAAGGAGGGCCACGAATGAAAGCCCATCCAGTAGCTCTTCAGATGAAATAGAATATCAGTACAAGGGAATCAAACCTCGTCGAGTACTCAGCAGATGCTCGATGAGCAGGATTCACAGTTTTATCAACACAATGCAAGGGGGTCATGCTATTAAAGAAGAACTCCTACATACCCCCTTTGGACACTTGCTGCGAGGGGCATCGGTTCCACTGGACATGGTTGCTGTGGAATATTTGCAATCTATATGGGAACCAGAGAGAAGGGGATTCAACATTAATGGCAATTTTGTGCCTTTCTTGGCCAAGGATGTATCTATTATACTTGGTCTCCCACGGGTTGGAGAGTTGGTTAGATGGGAGAATAAGCGACCAACTACTCCATATTTCACTGAGGAATTTGACAAGAAGGCAGTTAACAAAAAAGTAATTGAAGAAAAATTGACTGATCTCTACTCACAAGGCCTAGAGGGAAATGAGAGGATCAGAAGATTGGTTATACTGTATTTCTTTTGTTGTTTTATGTTCAGTCGCTTGACATTCAACTTGGATGCGGGCCTTGTATTATTTGTAGAAGACCTCCAAAAATTGGCTGATTACAATTGGCCAGAAGCAGTCCATCATTTTCTGTGCTCAGAATTGACCAGTAGCTCAAAGAAAAAGGGACGTGGATTTGCCGGATGTGCCATTGTTCTCTCTGTAAGTATTTTTTAATATATGAAGTTGTCTTTCCATAATTAATATTGCCTCATAAATATTTTGTTCTCTTCTGCAGATTGGTTTTATGAGCATACCAAAATGTATATAAATAATAAGATGAAGGGTGTATACCCTCAGTTGTTTCGTTGGGCCAAAGTGACAATATTTTTTAAAAAATATGGAAAATTAAATGAATCTGCGGTAAGATTCTTATATGTAAGAGTAGTAATTTGTATGTATCCGGGGTTTCTAATGTTATATATTATTACAGATTATTTTACAACTTGAGGTTGAGGAAATGGAGCGTGACGTTGTAAATACGCCACCTTTATTAGAGGCAGCATTAGAGGCAGCTTCTGAGGAAGCTCAACTTGATGTTGTTGTACCAGATCCTATACCTGGGAACCTGTCATCTCAACTTGACATTGTAAGTATGTTAAAAATATTAAGTTATGCAAATATTTATACTTGCTATTCGGTACATGACATGTTTTACAAAAACTACAACTGAGTGTTATACCAAATCTTTCAATGTTATACCAAATTTTTGCCTTGTTATACCAAACTTTTCATTGTAATACCAAAATTGTCAGTGTTATACTAAACTTTTGCCTTGTTATACCACACAATTTGGAGTGTTATACCAAATTATTGTCTTGTTATACCAAAATTGTCAGTGTTATACTATACTATATAAGTGTTATACCATGTTTGTGTCGTGTTACACCTTGTCTGTGACCTATTATAAGAATTTCAAGCCATGTTATACTATGTTTGTCCCGTGTTATACCATGTCTGTGCCCTGTTATACGAATTTCACGTCTTGTTATACGAATTTAAGGTCTTCTTATACCATGTTTGTCCCGTGTTATACCACGTCTGTGACCTATTATACGAATTTCAGGGCTTGGTATACCATGTTATACCAAATTTTTGCCTTGTTATTCTCAACCAGATTGTGTTGTTTTTTTTGTATAGAGTCATGAAGAAGTGAATAACTTAAAGCAAGAGTTGTCAATTGTATCAGAGGAAAATAATAAATTGAAGAGTGAAATAATTCAATTGGAGAATGAAAAATTTATGCTGAAAGATGAAAGTATGGAGAAGGATGCCGAGATTACTAGCATCAAAACAGGGTTATGTTTGGAGGCTGCTGATTTACAAAAAAGAATTGATGAGTTGGTGGAGGAAAATAAAAAGCTGAAAGCATAGATTGAGACTCTGCAAACAGCTTCTGAGAAAGATTTAAGTTGGAGTGAGGAAGATGAGCCTGCTGAGCCTACTTGTTCAGGTCCTGTGCAGCAGGAAGTGAAAATTAAAAGGCCAAGAAAGGCTTCATGTCTTCTTCTTAGCCCATACACACAAGAAAAGAAAAATAAGAAGGCTATAGAAGCAGAGGTAATACCATTAAACTTGATTATACATAATTGTAAATATAGGCCTATCTATACATTATTTTTAACATAAGCAATCCTAACTTTCTTTCAGCCAGTGCAAGTAGATGATAAAGAAGAATCTGCACCCCGGGTTGATAAGGTAAGGTGGCATAAATAGTTATTCTTTTCACATACTTGGCATATATATAGTTCTGATAGATTTTTGTTGCACATTTAGTATCTAAATAAACGGGACTATCCTGGGCGGGATGTATTACCTGAAAATTTTAAAGGGTAACTCGATTTTTATTTATCGTTGCAAGATCATTCAATTATTCAGAACATTTCAAAAGGCCATGTATGTGACATTCTCTTCGGAGACCTTGTTGGTGAGGAGGTAAGCATATATGGAAAACCCTAATCTTTGATTACGTATTACTTTTTCCTAATGGACTTGTACAATTCAATTACAGGCTATAGATTTGTATGCATCACTCCTCGTCCGAAGATGCATCGCCAATAAGAAAAGGTTTAAGCCTTTTGCTTACATTCAACCACATGTCCTCTCGTATTATTTACAAGGCCTCGGTGGGGCGGCTTTCAAAAGCTTGGAGCATTTGAATAATAAGACAATAAGATATGTGCCCAGAATATTTGCCCCCGTATGCCATAGTTGTCATTGGTTTCTGGTTGTATTGGATATATGTGGAAAACATGTACGGTGCTATAATTCTCTGTCCCCTTCCAGGGTAGTTGAGGGCTACGTCAAACGATATGTGAGTATCTTTCATCTGATAAGGCTTTATCCCTCTTTCCTTTGCTATTTTGTTGATATCTCTCACGAGTTTTAACATTATTTTGTGCATTGTTCTGTTAAATAGCTTGAGTTACTGCAGTTTCATCTCTCCTTCCAAACTAGTTCAAGGAAGGAAATTGCTAAATGGCCATTAACTTGGGAGGACTGCCCACAACAAGATGGTGAAAGTGTGGACTGTGGGGTTTTTGTGTTGAAATTTATGGACTACCTCTCTAGAGGTGTACCCTTTGGCTTCACACTACAAGACATGCCAAGATTAAGGGCCCTTGTAAGTTTGGAACTATTTGAAGGAAAGTTGCTGGCTGTCGACTAAAACTGTACCCTTGAATTGAAACATGTTTACATTGATACCATTGTATATTCATTCTCCTCTATAGTCTGTGACCTGTTTATTTGTATATTTGTATGCGTAATGTTATATACATGTTCATATTTATACCATGTCTGTGACCTGTTATACCATGCCTGTGCCATGTTATACGAATTTCAGGTCGTGTTATACCATGTTTGTGCCGTGTTATACCATGTCTGTGACCTGTTATACGAATTTCAGGCCTTGTTATACCATGTTTGTCCCGTCTTATACCATGTTTGTCTCGTGTTATACCATGCCTGTGCCATGTTATACGAATTTCAGGTCGTGTTATACCATGTTTGTTCCGTGTTATACCATGTATGTGACCTGTTATACGAATTTCAGGCCTTGTTATACCATGTTTGTCCCGTGTTATACCATGTTTGTCCCGTGTTATACCATGCATGTGTCATGTTATACGAATTTCAGGTCGTGTTATACCATGTTTGTGCCGTGTTATACCATGTATGTGACCTGTTATACGAATTTCAAGCCTTGTTATACCATGTTTGTCCCGTGTTATACCATGTTTGTTCCGTGTTATACCATGTTTGTTCCGTGTTATACCATGTTTGTGCCGTGTTATACCATGTATGTGACCTGTTATACGAATTTCAGGCCTTGTTATACCATGTTTGTGCCGTGTTATACCATGTTTGTTCCGTGTTATACGAATTTCAGGTCTTGTTATACCATGTTTACGCTATGTTATACCATGTCTGTGACCTGTTATACGAATTTCAGGTCTTGTTTTCTTTTCACCCTGTGCAATGTTATACGAATTTAAGACATTGTTATACGAAGTATGTCGGTAGTGCAAGACGATCTCTTTGCCCCTTGGTATACAATGTAAGATTATAAGTACATAAAAAACAATGGTTTATAAAAATGTTTGTAGTTTCCGATCTCTTTTCAGCTTTCGACAATGTGTATAAATCATTCTTGCCAATCTTGAACTCTAACCGAGCCATGCAGTTTGTGCGGGTCTCTGGATGTGGTTTTTTAGTAGTACGTCTACGGTCAACTTCACTCATCCCTTGTTTGCTACAACAATATGTACGTTGTTTCAAGCTACCATCCTTTCGACGTTCAAGATGAGATTTCTTTATACTGAACCCCATTACTCTTGCATAGTCATTATAAAACTTGTATGCTGCATCATCATTAATAAATGTCATACCAACTATAGGGATTTGGGATGCAGCTTCTGATTTGTCATGTTCCATACATGGCATTTCCTCTGCCTTTTCAGATGATACAATTATATCTTCATCACCTTCGCTATTTCTTATTAAATACTCTTCGTCTGAACAAGTTGCCTTCATCTGATCTTTCTCCATCTCAAACTATAGGATTCAATAATGTTATACCAGAGTTTGACAAGTTAAGGGGCTATTATACTATGTTAAGGGGCTCTTATACCAAAATGTGATCCCATATACATCATGTTATATGCTTAAGGGGCTGTTATACCAAAATGTGGTGCTATATACAACAAAATCTGTCATTAATACAACAATCTACGTATTAAGGAGACAAAATGACGACATTATACCCTAAATGACACGTAATACACGTGAGCAAATATAGGGAGACCAGGGACCATACCTTAACTTTTGGAAAATTTTTATCCTACAACAATGTCGTCGATGGCCGTCGGATGTCGTCGGAGGTTGTCGGAGGCAGTCGATGGTCGTCGGAGAGGATCGGGTGACAGAACTTTCGTCTCAGCAAAGTTCGGGTTAGACAAAACTTTCGTCACAGGAAAGTTAGGGTTAGAGAAAATACTAAGTCAGCGAGTAATAGCGGGTCGGGTGGGTTGGGCCCGACCCGACCTGTATATTGATACCCGTGTTATACCATGCTTGTTCAGTGTTATACGAATTTCTGTTCTTGTTATACCATATTTGTGCCTTGTTATACCATGTTTGTTTCGTGTTATACGAACTTCAGGTCTTCTTATACCATGTTTCTCCCGTGTTATACCATGTTTGTTCGGTGTTATACGAATTTCTGTTCTTGTTATACCATGTTTATGTCTTGTTATACCATGTTTGTTCTGTGTTATACGAACTTCAGGTCTTCTTATACCATGTTTGTTCCGTGTTATACGAATTTCTGTTCTTGTTATACCATGTTTATGCCTTGTTATACCATGTTTATGCCTTGTTATACCATGTTTATTCCGTGTTATACGAACTTCAGGTCTTCTTATACCATGTTTGTCCCATTTTTCATGTCTAGTTTTACCATGTTATAATGTCAAACATTGTATAACACACGACAAATAAGGTGTAACAAGACCTTTTTTCGCAAAACATTGCACAGAAATCGTATTAAGGGATAAGTAGATACATATAACACATATAACACGCTGTTATACCAAACATGGTAGATACTCGTCAATATTCCGACAATACTGTATAGGACAATACTATGTACATGGTATAACAAACAAACAATTATCATTTACAATATACTTACGACCATATTCCGACATTAAACAACCTCTAAATAGCTCCAGACTAATTTGTGCCCTCATAGCTGGGATGTGCTTTTGGGAAAAGTTAAATTTTTTACTGGAAACGAGACATTCCGTGAACTTCACCAAAAAAACTCCACAATCAACTAGATTTTCTTGCTTTGGGCAATCAGCATCCCATATCCGTTCATAATCTGCTATAGAAAATTTTCCTTTAGTCTGCACACTCAAATGGGTGTCTAAAAGTTTTACCTGCATAAAAAATAGCACAACAGATTATAAAACTTCAACATAGGAAAACTAGTCATGCATAACAAATATACTAAACACTCACATATGCATTCGCAACATCCACATCACTCTTATGGGCTTCCAATGAATTATAAAAAATAATCTGCCTCTGCCTTCTAATTATATACATCAAAATCCAATGTTTTTTTATCGCAAATTGGCGCAAGTATTCTTGTAGTGTAACGAAGGTTTTCAGCTACCATATGTTCCAAACAAGCAGCACTAAATCCGAATTTATTATCTGAATACAAACCCATATAGGTTGGAGATATGTAATCAAAAGCCAACAACTTCGTCTTCTTGGGATTATTCCGACCTCTAGCGACCAAAAGACCAGCATAAGCATCTACAACCTACAGTTAATACAGTCAGCATAAGCATCTGCTAAACAAATAGTATAAAATAGTAAAATAATTAGGTATTTATACATACATCATCACTAACGTCCATCCCAAACATCAGCTGAATAACTTTCACCTTATCAACTCTCCATTCGGGACCCATGTGCAAAAACTTCTCTGAAAACTTTATATATAATGTCATATCATTTCTTTCTTCAGCAGACAATGCCCCATATCCACAATAATTTGTCCGATCCACATACTGAAAATATAATATGGACATATAGATGAATAAACAGTATCCTTCAGTATTCCATATAGATAAATAATTGACCGTAGGTAAAGAATATGTACAGTAGATAATAATTGATACCTCGTCAATATTCATATAGATTTTGGACTCATCAAATCCAGTGGGAGGAACTGGGTACTTCTTGTTCAATTCCTCTTGTGAATAATGGCACAGAAGGCCCCATTTTCTCTTTCTCTGTCGTTTCCCTTGCATATCCACTACACAAGATGTGCTGGGGTCTTCTGCATTTGTGTCCTCTTCATCATCTGACCAATCGGTATCTTCATCAGATAGCTGCTGCTCCCTTTCAGCTGCCATTTTCTTTATTTTGTTTTCATACTCCTCAACTAGTAATTTTGAAGCTTCTATTTGGTTTTCTTTCTCAACATTTTGGGAGTCAATTATCGCCTGTAACTCATCTATTTGGCTCTGAAATGCTGCAGACATGCTATATTTCTCGTCGATCACTTGCTCTACTCTACCTGAAATTTCAGTCACAGCTGATTTCAGTTTCTTATTTTCTATAACAAGTCCATATCTATAGTAATGCAGCTCTTTCTTCATATCAGTTTCCATTTTATTGTAACGCTCAACAATGCCTTCCTTCTCTTCAGTGAGCTTTAGTACTTGAGCTTTGAGGTGTGCTATATCTGTATCATCATTTGTGAGCTCATTTACCTTTCCTTCTAATTCTTCAACTTTAAAATTTAATTCTGCCTCCATTTCCTCTTTCTCCTTCCCAATCTCCTTTATCTCATCTTCTGCTTTTTTCATCTTCAGCTTCTCCGCTTCAATACCCTTCTTATAAAATTCAATTTGTTCCTGCATATCTGTTTGCAGCTTATTGTAATTTGTAAGCAAGCTTTCTATCTCTTCCCTTAGCTTCTCTACTTCTAATTTCAGAGTAGCTATCTGAGATATATTATCATCTTTATTTACCTACATCAAAACAACAAAATATCATTCAAATATATACTGAAATTGCATGCTTCTAACATTACACAGTTCAGTATAACACTGAAAATTTAGGCATAATAAGGCAACGGTTAGGTATAACATGTATGTCATTTAGTATAACAATGAAAATTATGGTATAACAAGGCAAACATTTTATATAACACTTACATAGTTTAGTATAACACTGAAAATATTGGTATAATAAGACAACAGTTTGGTATAACATGTATGTCGTTTAGTATAACACTGAGAATTATGGTATAACAAGGCAATAATTTGGTAAAACACTTATGTAGTTCAGTATAACACTGAAAATTTTGGTAGAACAAGGCAAAAAACTTTGTATAACACTTACGTAGTATAGTATAACACTGAAAATTATGGTATAACAAGGCAAAAACTTCGTTTAACACTAACGTTGGTTAGTATAACACTGAAAATTATGGTATAACAAGGCAAACATTTTGTATAACACTTATATAGTTTAGTATAACACTGAAAATATTGGTATAATAAGGCAACAGTTTGGTATAACATGTATGTCGTTTAGTATAACACTGAGAATTATGGTATAACAAGGCAATAATTTGGTAAAACACTTATGTAGTTCAGTATAACACTGAAAATTTTGGTATAACAAGATAAAAAACTTCGTATAACACTTACGTAGTATAGTATAACACTGAAAATTATGGTATAACAAGGCAAAAACTTCGTATAACACTAACGTTGGTTAGTATAACACTGAAAATTGTGGTATAACAAGGCAAACATTTCGTATAACACTTACATAATTTAGTATAACATTGAAAATATTGGTATAATAAGACAACAGTTTGGTATAACATGTATGTCGTTTAGTATAACACTGAGAATTATGGTATAACAAGGCAATAATTTGGTAAAACACTTATGTAGTTCAGTATAACACTGAAAATTTTGGTATAACAAGGCAACAAATTTCGTATAACACTTACGTAGTTTAGTATAACACTGAAAATTATGGTATAACAAGGCAAAAACTTCGTATAACACTAACGTTGGTTAGTATAACACTGAAAATTATGGTATAACAAGGCAAATATTTCGTATAACACTTACATAGTTTAGTATAACACTGAAAATATTGGTATAATAAGGCAACAGTTTGGTATAACATGTGTGTCGTTTAGTATAACACTGAGAATTATGGTATAACAAGATAATAATTTGGTAAAACACTTATGTAGTTCAGTATAACACTGAAAATTTTGGTATAACAAGGCAACAAATTTCGTATAACACTTACGTAGTATAGTATAACACTGAAAATTATGGTATAACAAGGCAAACATTTCGTATAACATGTCATTTACCGAATAACAAGTACATATTTTTGCATAACAACTTAATCTTTTGAATATACTCACAATGTCAAATTGAGCTGATAGGGTCCCAGGTGTAGGGTATGGTGTCCTATATGACGGGCCAACATCTTCATGGCTCTACGCACAAAATTAACAAAAAACCCCGTTAGGTTATTCTCTCATGCACAGTTTGTAAACATACTTACACTATGTGATGGGCCCACATCTAACTCTTGTACACCAAGTGATGGGCCCACATCTAACTCTTCCTCGAGAGCTGTTTCTAATACAGATGGAGTATTTACAACATCACGCTCCATCTCAACAGTTTCAAGTTCAAAAATAATCTACAAACAACTAAATAGCATTAGAATACCAAATTTGACCAATAACTTACTACACCTACAAATTTACATCCTTACCGAATCTTTATTTAATTTAGAACAGTTTTTGAAATACATTGTCCGTCGAGTACAATTCACATTTGCCCAACGGAACAACCGAGGGTATACTCCCTCCACCTTCCTATCTATATACAAGGTGGTATGCTCATAAAACCAAATCTACAACAAAGAATTTCAGAAACAGTTAGCTTATAATTAATGTAATTAGTTTGAAATACAAGTTCACATAATGCAAAATACTTACACCAAGAACAATGGCACAACCAGCAAATCCACGTCCCTTCTTCTTTGAACTGGACGTCAATTCCGTGCACAAAAAGTTATGCACAGCTTCTGCCCAATTGTAATCACCCAATCTTGAGAGGTCTTCTACGTAGCATACAAGCCCTGCATCCAAGTTGTATGTCAGGCGGCTGAACAGAAAATAGCAAAAGAAATACAAAATGGCTAATCTTCTTATCCTCTCCTCACTTCCTTCAAGGCCTTGTGCGCATGTCATTCTCAACTTTTCTTCAATTATATTTCTATTAGGTAACTTCCCCTCAAATTCTTCAGCGAAGAATCTAGTACTTGGTCGCTTATTTTCCCATCTTACTAACTCCCCAACCCATGGGAGACCAAGGATGATTGATACATCCTTAACCAAGAATGGCACAAAATTGCAATTTATGTTGAATCCCTTCATTTCAGGTTCCCATATGGATTGCAAATATTCTACTGCTATCATATCCAAGGCAACGGATGCCCTTTGCAGCAAATGTCCAAAGGGGGTCTCTAGAAGCTGTACTTTAATAGCCTCACCCCCTTGCAAAGTGTTCACAAACGTATGCATCCGGCTTAATGAGCATCTACTGAGAACTCGCCGATGTTTGATGACCTTGTCATGATATTCCCTTTCATCTGATGAGGTACTAGCTGTGCTTTCATCCGTAGCCCTCATCCTCTTTGTAACAAACCTACTGTTAAATATATTATAACTAAATTAACATGAAGAACTCAAAAGGTGAGACATGTTATACCAAAATGAACAGCTGTTATACCAAATTAGAGACATGTTATACTAAAATAGAGACATGTTATACCAAAAATGGTTTGTGTTATACAATGTTTGAGGCATGTTATACCAAAATGAACGTGGGACATACAACTTAGTGACATGTTATACCAAAATAGAGAAATGTTATACCAAAATGGGATGCGTTATAGTATGTTTCAGGCATGTTTTACCAAAATGAACAGCTGTTATACCAAATTAGAGACATGTTATAACAAAATAGAGCCAAGTTATACCAAAATGGGAAGTGTTATACAAACATGATATACCAACTTACAGACATGTTATACCAATTTAGAGACATGTTATACCAAATTAGAGAAATGTTATACCAAAAATGGGATGTGTTATACTATTTTTGAGGCATGTTATACCAAAATAAACAGCTGTTATACGAAATTAGAGACATGTTATACGAAAATGGTAAGTGTAATACAATGTTTGAGGCATGTTATAGGAAACTTTACAGCTGTTATACCAAATTAGAGACATGTTATACCAAAATAGAGATATGTTATACGAAAATGGTAAGTGTTATACTATGTTTGAGGCATGTTATACGAAACTTTACAGCTGTTATACCAAATTAGAGACATTTTATACCAATATGGGATGTGTTATACTGTCATTAATACAACAATGTACGTATTTAGAAATAGAAAGCATGTTTATATCATTAATGCAAAAATTATGTCATTAATACACAAATTACAACTTTTATACCTTAAAGGAACATTGGAGTCATCGGAAGAACTCACCATGAGATTCTGCAAAAAAAAAAAAAAACATGATTAGGAAAACCTAAGAAGACAAATTATATCAATTTACTTATTTAAATAATTAATTACGCCATTATACCTTAAAGGAAGAGTTTGGGTTCGTCGAAGGAACTCGACCTACAAATGGTAGTGGACGGAAGATGAGATCCTACAACAAAATATATTAAGATTAGGAAACCTTAAGCCAACCAGGAACTCGACATTACGCCGTAGGTCGTTCGAGGTCCTCACAATTCGTCGTAGGGCGTCGGAAGATGTCGTAGATCGCCGTAGGACGTCAGAGGTCAACTGTACAAAAAACACAAAATTAGGGCTCGACACTCCAAGAACTCGGAGGCCGTGTGCTCGACACGACCACGAACTCGGAGGTCGTCAGAGAAGATCGGGCGACAAAACTGTCGTCGGAGAGCAAAGGAATCGCCAAAGTTAGTGTCGGGCAGGTAGTGAGCATTCGATAGCTAACCATGGTAACCATGGTTAGTTCGGATGGCTGTAACGGGCCGGTTCGTTCGGATGACTATAACGAGAAAGCGTTATATCAGGATTTGATATAACGAGCGGTATTATATTATCACTTAAGTTGGGATTGCTTGGAGAATCGTGCAAAAACACTTCAAAATTCGTGTCTCGAATTCTAGCCCACTCCTCCGGCACTCCTCCGCAAAAACGTAGCCTGATGACCCCCCAGATTTCTTGTTTATTTATTATTCACATTGATCGCGTGGCCCATGTGATTGGCAGGGAAGAACAAACATCTTAGGTTGACTAGAATCTTCAGATTGGCATATCCTTTTTTTCGCAGAGGTACTACTAGCACTAGACTTGTCAATGGTTATAAGTTGAAAAGTCAATGTTGAGATCTAAATTGTTCCGGTTAGAGAGACGAAGGTGCAGTTGTTAACTTTTCTTAATATGATTGAATGTAGTCGGGTCTTGAATGACCATGGACGTTGAGCTGGCATGCCGTTGATGATAGTTACACGCAAGCAATTGCATGCTGTGTTCTTTTACTTGATTATGAAGCAGACTATTACATTCCTACTAAATTACGTCGATTCCTTTCCAGGTCGAGCACACACTTGATTAAATTCACACGATTCATTGAACAGAGTGCAATACGCCAATTGCTGAAGCGGATGGTACAGCCGTACAGGCACTGCTTATTACTCTCATGCGTATTCTGATTTTTTTGTGGAATGATATAATAGTAACAAGTTCTTCTGTTGTTTCTTGTGACAGGTAACTAGGTGCCACTTGGTCGTCATTTTTTTTCAAGGAAAAGTGAGATTTCAAGAACAGAGTAAACACATCGCTACTCACACTATGTCAACTCTAGAGCCACAAAAATATGCATTGGTAGAATCATAACTAGGTAGAATATAATTAGTAGCTCAAAATTTGTAGTCGATTCATACAAAGATGAAATAACAAAGACATCAAATTTTGGTTAGAGTACTATCATTGTCAAGTCAATTGCTGAAATGATTATCTTCAAATAATTCAAATTGTGATGTATCTAACATTTGACCATCTCAGCATTACGCAAAGATAATGTAGCAGTAAGTCCTAGTCGATAACCATGATAGCAACTATGGTCCAAAGATGACACAATATATATGTGACATAAATAAAGTTAAATTATTTATTACAGTCATTAAATCACTTGCACAAATGATGTAGGAACATGTTTCTTTGATATAACAGCAAGAAGAACAATCTCTATGAATGACAAATATCAGAACCACATTGTTCATTATAGTTGAAATCTCTAACATGAGACAGAAACAAGGTTAGAATTAAGTCTATTGCAATATGGATATTTCTGGAGTGCTATCACTTGGAAACACACTAGGAACATGCTTAAGCCTCCAATTGTTTCTGAATGTCCTTCTGCAAGAGAATAAGCCATTAAGGTTCATGTCAGGAAACAGCATGAGATTGGTGCTAAGTTAGTACTTAGCTCTCTTAAGTAGAACCTCTAATTTAGATGGCGAAGTGGTGGGTGCATATCTGTGCACAACCCTGCCATTCTTGGCCATAAGAAACTTGGTGAAGTTCCACTTAATGCCACCACCAAATATGCCACCTTTCTGTGATTTCAAGAACTTGTATAGAGGTGCAGTATTCTTTCCATTCACTTCAATCTGTTACAAAATGAACACAAAAAAAAAAGTTAGTTCACTTGGTTATAAATTCAGAGGAAACTCACCAAATCCACTGAAACTCCCTATTCTTTCTTTTAGGTGAATCTAGAGCAAATGAGTGGAACATTGGTTCCGTTGATTCAGATGATTTAAGGGCATCAGGAACGGGAGAAAATATCTATTTCAGGGATCCTTCCACTACTGCTAGCTTGCTCAAGCAAAACAGAATGATGATATGAACAATGTGCAAGATAAAACAATCTGAATGATTGGCAAATGACTCAAATGCAAATTGAAAGAGTGCAATTTTGGAAAACAAGATGCAACAGGTTAAGCTGAACATTGTTTCACCTTATCGAAGATGGGGAAGTCAGCTCTGAACATGGTGCAAGCAACCTCCTGAATGTCTTCAATGCTTCCAGGTTCCTGGCCCAGGAATTGGTTGCAGGGAAATGCTAAGATCTCAAAACCTGTGAAGACTGATCCAGGAATCAGCACAAATCTGAAGAACGCATCTGAAAATGTTGAAATTGTGCAGGTGGAGACCTTTGTCCTTGTACTTTGCATATAAAGCATTCATCTCCTTGTAGTTGGAATGAGTTAGGCCACACTTGGAAGCTACATTGACAATAACAAGAACTTTTCCAGCGTAGCTATCAGGAGCCACATCATTCCTAATCGCATCCTGCAAGGCAAATCAGTGAGGAAATAAACACAAGCAAATTGAAGAAAAAGAAGAAGTGGTTTAAGAAAAGAAGAAAAGAACCGAATAGAACAATTGAAACAGAGAGATAGAGGGCTTTTGCCTTGACAGTGATGTCATAGATGGTGTTGGGCTTGTCTGCTGCCATAGTTTTTGTTTTTTTTAAAAAAATAATTTACATAATTATATTTAAAATTTTACATATTATTATTTTAAATAATTAAGATTTTAATACTAAAAAAATAAAATATATTTATTATTTTAAAAAATTTAAAATAAATATTTATTTATTATTTAAAATTTTGATAGTAATTAAAAAGTTATTAAGTAAATATCTTATAAATTTTGATAGTGCAGCACAGGACAGTTATAAAGCTATTAACAGCAAGGCCAAACAAACTCTTAGTTTTTAGATATATATATATATATATATATATATATATATATATATATATATATATATATATATATATATATATATATATATACACCGTTGGATAATGTATTTTTTAGTGTTCGTGTCGAAAATATTTTAAAAAAATTTACTATTTACTTTATAAGTAGCATATGAGTAATGATAAAACAAAGAGGTGACATACAATAAGAAAGTGAAGGACTGTGTTTCTTTGGATGAAATTGACAATGAAGATAAGAGAAAACATACTGAATTTAGTAGTAATTGTGTTTAGATTTAATGTATTTTTCATTCTTTCTATGGCTTTCATCCAAGAAACATAATTATAGATTTATTATTATTATTATTAGATTCATGCACCCCTAATATAATGGTGCTCCCTTTATTAAAGAATACTATATATTTTTAAAAGACAATGCTCAATTATTATTAATACTATTTAGTGAGTCAATTATGCTAAAAACTATGAAAATAAAAGTCAAAGCTCTCATTAATAGTTAATTATCTCAAAAGTATTTATCATCAATTTAAAAAAAAATATTTTAAGTTATCACGTATCATATAATTTGACCTATTTGGTAGCCATTATGAATATATATTAATAAACTAGTGATATTCACTAGTACTTTAATAATTATATTTGAATATTCATATTTTTAAATATGAATAAATTCTTAATATTTTTGTAGTAACTAGATCGATAAAAAAATATATTTAATTATTGCTAATTTTAAGCAATTCCACACTTTAATTGTTTATTTAGATATATAAATTTATATTTATATATTAAATTAGTGTTGCAAGTATAATAATTAACACACAAATAAAATTTATAATATCCGTATTTACGTGTAACTATCGAGACATATATAGTTAATTAGTAATCTGTTTAAATAAATTATTGTGATAAAAGCGTGCAGTGGACAATAGACGAAAAGTAGCAGCCCAATCTATAATTAAATTTTAAAACTTTTAATATATAATTAGTTCATTAAATTAAGTCTGACCAACCTCACGTCGCCTCAAATCAACAACCGGTAAAACTATAAAAATGGTTGATAAGAAGAATTATTTGGTTCGACTAGTCACAGTTCGATTCGATCAATATATCAGCGGTTCAATGATTAATAATTCAAAAGTTCTTTTAAACACCTTTGGGTTGCTTACGAGAGGAGATCAAGAGCCGTTTCCTCTACAATCAAGAGCAAATTCCTATGAGTTAGTTCGAAATGGCACAACTCTCTCGCAACCCCAAATAGAGTTGGCAATTTGACCCGTCGAAGGTGGGTACCCGACTTGTTTACATTGAATTTGGGTACCCATTTATCTAAACGGAGTGGATTTAGATTTTAATCGGATTCGGTTGGGTTCGGGTTTAGGGATGCGAGTATCCGGTATCCAATACTTAGGGGTGTTCATGGTTCGGTTAACCGAACCATAACCCCAAATCATGTCTTGAATCGATTAGAACGGTTCGGCTATATTACAAACCGTTCGAACAAAAAAATTGATTAACCGATTAATAACCGGTTTTTGGTTAACCAATTAAGAAAAATCATTCTCCAATAATATAAAATATAAAATATATAAAATACAACCTGTATATAATATTAAATATTATTATTTGATAATTAAATATGTAAAATAATTAATTTTTAAATTGTAATCAATAGGTTTCGAACCCATGACTAATTATTTTATAAAGTAATGACTAAACATTGTGCTAAATGACTAAAAAATTTATAAACTTAGGTTATATATATATATATATATATATATATATATATATATATATATATTCGGTCGGTTTGGTTAACCGGTGAAAAATTTTTCCCCGAACCATAACCGAACCGAACCATAAATTTATAAGCTAAAAATCGACCGTGAACCGAATTGATCAATTTGGTTAACCGTGCAAGCGGTTCGGTTTGGTCAGTTAACCACGGTCTATCGATTTTTTAGTTTTTTTGAACACCCATACCAATACTTGATTTTAATCATAAATATAAATATAAATATTTTATTATTAATTTATAAATAATAATAATATAACTATTATATAAATATTTATTATTAATAAAAAATATAATAATAATAATAAATAGTTATTATATGAATATATTTATTTTTATTTTTATTTTTTAAATTATAATTTATAAAATATATAGAATAAATAATTTAATTGGGTACCCGTGAATATCCATTTAAATATATGACCTAAGTTTAAGTTACACAATAGGGTACCCAATCCGGATTTGGGTCAAATTTGGGTATCGAATTTTCCTACTCGAACCGGGTTCGGGTTTGTAATGGCAACGTGAGTATCTGATTCGTTGTCACTCAACTCCAAATGGGGTTTATGTCTATTTAAAAGATGTTTTCCTTCAAAAATACATTAGGCGCCATTTTGTTTTAGATTTTTTTGGACATTGGACGACCGATCAAAAACACCACGCAGAAGATCCAGAAGAATGGAAGGTGCAGGGAAAAAGTATGGAAGACTCTGTTCAGCGCAAGCTCGAACAGTTTTATGAAGGATTAGAGGGACTACCACTCCGTGTTCTCCCAATAGGTGCTCTGGGAGAGATTGGAATGAATTGCATGCTTGTAGGGAACTTTGATCGTTATATATTGATTGATGCAGGCATCATGTTCCCAGAGTAAGTACATCAATTAAATATGCAATTAAGAGCTTTTGATTTCCCCTAATTGTTGAGTTTCATTGGGACCTGTGCATTCTTGAACCTCCTTTGTTGTTGTCTAAGAATTAGAGCTTGTGCCTTGTAAAAGAATTAGATTGCTTTCTGAAAATTATATCAAATCATCCCAATGTTCTCATCGAAATGAATCAAAATGTAGTACAAGTACTTGTTGAAACAATATTTCTTCTGTGTTTTCATTTTGCTGTTGGCAATTTGTCTTTGATGGAGTTATATATCTTTGTCTTCAAGCCGTTACAATGACATCCTTGTGTTACCAAGCTAGTGTGATTTGACTAGCATTGCCATTTTTGTTAAAAATATATATTGATTTAACAAATACATAATTAAATATAATTACCTTACAATAGTAAATAAATCATTAAAAACTAAATCTGCAAATAAAAGTTAAAAATATTAACAACAAAAGTATTGGAATGTAAAATAATAATTTAATTAAATTTATAAATGCAAATATCGTATTATTTAAATTTAAAAAAAATAAAACATTATTAACATTATGTATTATATTTGTAATTAGATTGAATTTATCTTGATATAGTAAAAAAATTAGTGATTTTATTTTTTTTATATATGTAGGGAAAGCAAACTTAAATATTTATAATTACATTAACTAATTTATCATGACAAAAAATATTGTAACCACAATATTCTTGAACGCCCTCAACAATAGTTTTAAGTATAATCTATGTAATATTTTGCTTAATAGTAATTTTTTTCACAGCACAACAGAACAGTCCATCCAAACTATTCAGCTTTTGTTTTAAAAATATTACTCTATACAGCACTTTTTCAATTAGTATAATTATAAAAGCGCAGCTGCACCAAACCAAACGTATTTCCTTCAATCAGCATCAGGTTTGAGTGATACTTGAAGATGAAGTCGGCCTCCCGATGGCGAAGCAAACACCGCCACCAGGGTGCTTGCGAAAGGCCCACGCCTCGACCTCGTCTCCGGGCTTGAGGCAGCTCCATGCCCGGAACACCTTCATCTCGTCCCCCTTGATCACGGTGCCCTTGCTGCCGTCCCAGCGCGTCATCTTCAGGTAGCAACGGAGTCCGCACCGCGTGAACACCGTCACATCCAGTCCGCCGTGCGCCCTCCCCACCTCCTTCGACACCCTCGGCCTCTTAAATCTCTCCTCCGGCGCATCAATCGGAGCCGCCGCGAGTTGACCAGGCTTTTTCCTCTTCCCGCTGCCGCAGTCCACGAGGTTAGCGGCGGCCCTCTCGGCCTCCGACAGCAACGGGACGAGGTTGGTATAGACGGAATCGAGGGGAAGGAAGAAGCGGTTCTGCTGTGGGTCGAGATCGGACTTCTTGATGCTCTTGCTAGCCACGAAAACGGCGGCACCGTCGGTTCCGTGCCCCTCCAGGTGGGATACCCACTTCGGGACCGCCCGGGGGCGGAGGTGGATGTTTACGCCGGACGGTTTCTTTCTTGGCCCTGCTGCCGCGTCTCCGCCGCTGCTGCGGTCGGACGATGAGGATACCATAGTTGCACGTTGCACCGTCGTCACTTGGTTTGGAGCAAATGAGAATGGAGAAGAGCGGATGCTGTTGCCTTGTATATATAGGTGTTGATGTCGGGCAGAAACACGAAATCTGAAATTAAACCTGAGTTTAATTCCGACTCCGACTCCTAATCGACGTTCTCCAAATTTTCATCGTATATAAGGATTTTGGATTTCCACATTTCGACTCCTAATCAAATTGGATCTTATTGTTATAGCAAATCAAGTTCTTGATCTTCGAGTGAGACAGATTCGTCACTTGTGTTGATCATATCAGGATCTTATTGTTATAGCAAATCAAGTTCATACGCGCGGCTTAATCACTAATCGGTTCAAAAATATGAATCTTAAAGATTCAGATATTGTAAGAGATGAACAATAGAAATATAACTTTGTCTAGATTTCGGCAAGGACCTTGCCTACAAATTATTTTTCACAAACGGGTATTTTGTAATTGTGATTTAATTTTCACTAATCTAAATGCATACTTTTAAGACTCACACGAATCTCAAAGCAGTATTTAAGGATTGATTTGAACCCTTTTCCTAGAAATTTTTTTTCGATTCTTCTTTCGTGGGGGGATTTTTTTCCGATTCTTCTTCCAGGGGCAGGCGCGCAACCGCAATGCACAGCAGCGCAAGGGTAGGAAGAGCTTTTCACTTGCGTTGACCATATATTGACCCGTGTATTTTTGCAATTGAAACCCGCTCTCTATTTATTTTAATACGATTGTTACAGTTGTTGTTATATATTTTTATTTGTGATTATATCTTTATATATTTAAACTTCAATAATGATGAAATTACCATTGGGTTCACCTCGCATCACATACTACTAATTAAGAACTCCAATTTGATTAGGAGTCGAAATGTGGAAATCCAAAATCCCTGTATACGATGAAAATTTGGAGAACGTCGATTAGGAGTCGGAGTCGGAATGAAACTAGGTTTAATTTCAAATTTCGTGTTTCGACCCGACATCAACACCTATATATACAAGGCAACAGCATTTGCTCTTCTCCTTTCTCATTTGCTCCAAACCAAGTGACGACGGTGCAACGTGCAAGTATGGTATCCTCATCGTCCGAGCGCAGCAGCGGCGAAGACGCGGCAGCAGGGCCAAGCAAGAAGCCGTCCGGCGTAAACATCCACCTTCGCCCCCGGGCAGTCCCGAAGTGGGTATCCCACCTGGAGAGGCACGGAACCGACAGTGCCGCCGTTTTCGTGGCTAGCAAGAGCATCAAGAAGTCCGATCTAGACCCACAGCAGAACCGCTTCTTCCTTCCCCTCGATTCCGTCCATACCAACCTCCTCCCGTTGCTGTCGGAGGCCGAGAGGGCCGCCGCTAACCTCGTGGACTGCGGCAGCGGGAAGAGGAAAAGGCCCGGTCAACTCGCGGCGGCTCCGACTGATGCGCCGGAGGAGAGAATTAAGAGGCCGAGGGAGTCGAAGGAGGTGGGGAGGATGCACGGCGGACTGGAGGTGACGGTGTTCACGCGGTGCGGACTCCAGTGCTACCTGAAGATGACGCGCTGGGACGGCAGCAGGGGCACCGTGATCAAGGGGAACGAGATGAAGGTGTTCCGGGCATGGAGCTGCCTCAAGCCCGGAGACGAGGTCGAGGCGTGGGCCTTTCGCAAGCACCCTGGTGGCGGTGTTTGCTTCGCCATCGGGAGGCCGACTTCATCTTCAAGTATCTCTCAAACCTGATGCTGATTGTAGTTGTAAGCCTTCTGTGCGTCTAGCAATGTGTAAAGATTAATCAAAGAACACATGGATTTGTGTAATTTCTAATGTATCAATTTTCTCACTAAGTAGTATATATATGTATTATTGAAGATATATACACTGTATTACCAAATGTTGCGTAAGAGTGGTGTATATTCTTTGAAGTTTTGACACAATAAAATAGAAACATATACTAAATGAGTAAATGATAATTAACAAGTTATTGCCGCTCATGACAGCAACGAAAATATTACTCAGGTTATTTGATTTAAATACAAAATTTCATGTTTCGCCTTAAATAACGAAATTATTAATATAGGCTGCAAAAATATAGCAGTTGAATGCATGTGCGCAGTGGCATTGAAGTCTTGCGAACTGCAAGCCAGCAGTATATAACCCAATAAACCAGTTCTCTAAAATTTCTCTTCACTGGGTTGAGAGGATGTCACCGCCATGGCATCGGCAAAGTACTCCTCAACTGTAAAACAACTTAACAGTGGGTAAAAACTTAGAGAGCAAAGCATTGGAGCAACTTCATGACTGCTACAACCTTTAAAGAGACAACGATTTCATAAAGCATTTATATGGAAGTCTTATTCGGAACACAAACATAATGAGAAATGCACAACATAGCGGCAAAAAATAAGAATGTTAAAAAGATGGATCAGTCTAGTCTACCAAGAAAGGGATGAGTAATTTACCTTTGTCATCATGCTCAGGGGAGTCAAGCAGCATATCCGAGTCTGAAGGCAGGAAAGGAGAGCCGGTATAGTCTTCAAGAGCCCCAAGATCTTCAACGAAAGGCAACATAATGCCGTGTTACGATCCAGTTTTCTTAATGCGAAAAAACTGGAATTTATAAATATTTCACAAGTATATTTGATTGAATTTTCTCTCAAACATGAAAGAAAACACTCCAATCTTTATTTATTTATTACGAGAATTAAACACAAATATTTCACTTTAACTCTATACTTCATTATTACATTGAAATTTAAAATCAAATTATATAAACTAAAAACACTACGAGCATGGAACTGGACCACCTTTAGAGTCAAACGTATGAACATTTCTGGGGATTAGCTAAAGATCTTGAATTATCTTAAGAAGGATCTACAACAAAAGCCCTCGCAGGTCAGCATTAATGTCGAATAAGCCTCTCTCCAAAATAAAGGAGAAATCACTTATGAAGAATAGGGGTGATAAAATCAAGGAGCTAATAAGGAAAGCTGTTAAATAATTTCTTTATAAATACTATCATGATATGCAAGGATTACAATGAGCAAAGAATAACACATATTCAGATATGATCAATCTCTTGCACAGTAAAGGTGGATTACTACAGATCATCTGTATGGTTCATAAGAACATGTATAACTGAATGAACTAATTAACTAGAATGAATCTTAATATGACATTTGAAGCTAATCTAATTGAACAAACAACAAACTATATATCTGAATAACTAATATAACTGAATAAATAATAAACTATATATCTGAATAACTGATATAACTGAATAAACAATAAACTGTATAACTAAATCAAATACATATCACAATCTGTTAAGCATACAACTGGTTTTCTGGTTCACTAGTTTAGCTTGTGTGTCATCACCCTAAACCGCACCCGCAGGTGGTGAACACTCGCCACAGTGTGCCACGAGTTCAAAGCATGCATTGATTGAACCCCGGATATAAACTGGTATGCACATATTAATGAATAATAAAATAGCATCTCCTAAAAGAAACTATATCAAAGCTGTATACAAGTAGATGTTCATGATCATGCTGTTTTAACTTGAAATAATTGAAAGGAAATATACAACAATTGATCTTGGTTTGAGAACTTACAAACTTGAGGATGTCTAAAGACAAAGCCAAATAATCCCAGATTCAAGTATGTTCAGAAAGTCTGTTATATAACATGTAAAAACCAAATAAATACTAACCCAATGCTCAGAGAAAACTATTTAGACCCCTAATTAACCTTTAAAAACTTCTGATTAGATTCTGGTTCCAAGAACCAAACCACAAACCTACTGAACTGGCCAGAATTCCATTGAACCAATTAGAATTAAGCCTGAATCAAATTGAATTCATTGAACTGAACACTTTGACCTTAAATTACTTCTAATACACAAATCAACAATATACAAAACCTATACCAATGGATAAGCAATTGAAAGAGCTTTCCAACGCCTACCTGAACTGGCCGAGATTCCACAGAAATCTCACTGAACCGGTCCAAATACTAATACTAGGTCGAAATAGAAATTGAACTGGTCAAACTGTTGGCCCAGCTCAAATCGAATTCTGACTCAGCCCCCAAAATCATCCAGTTCAATTCCAAATTAAGCCGGTCGAATCCGATTTTTCTTTAATTAAAACAACAAGCGGCGCTACTGATTTCCGCCACCCATAGCCGCCGGAGCCAAAGCTCTCGATGTCGCCGGTGAGAAATTCAGCGCACGCCGAACCTCCAATCTCCTCCATAATTTCCAGATCCGAAATTAGTAGGAGGTCGAAGATCCCAGCCATTCGCGGCGAGCTTTGGTCACTGTCCAAAGTTCTCCGGCAAATCGAGAATAAATCATGTGGCGGCGTCACCACCGCTCGAAACCAAACCACGATAAAACTCGACAAAAATGTCAAGAATAGTGGAATACCTAGAGCAGCGTTGGGTAGATGCCGTGGACGAAGAACTGAGGCTTCGCGGGCTTCAGTCGACGATGAAATCACAGGCGGTGGCGTAGCTTTCAAGCGATCTCTCCCACGGCTTCCAACGACGCTCCTCAAGACCAAATCTACCACTGGAAGTTCCGGAAGCACGATGGGAAGGTTACATAACTTCCTGTGCTTAAAAACCCGTAATTTGCCCCGCAAAATCAACGAATCGAGCCAAAGACTCGATTGCTGGAAGAAGAGGGAGGCGAACTGGTTTTGCCCTAAAAATACAACAATTTTGGGTTTTCAATATGAAACCCGTTTCCTTTAGCAACCCGCCTGATAGTGTGGCGGTTGCGACTTAATGCGTCAAACGGTGTGTCGTGCGATCGATTCTGGCAATTTCTATTTTTTTATTAAAATATTGAAAATACTGAAAATACTGTATTAATTCCAAAAACATACTTAAAAAATCAAGAAAAATTTCAAAACAAAATCACAAAATTATCATGGAGTCTTCAAAAAGAGAAGGATACTGATCTCAAATTTTGCTTTCAAGTTCCTAAGTTGACTGCACCTTAACCCAAGGAATAACTCTATTTCTGAGCACATAATCTTTCCTTTCCAAAATTTTATCTGGATGTTCTACATAAGACACATCATCTTGAACTTGAATAGACTGAGAAGACAGAATATGAATTGGATCTGGGGTATACTTCCTAAGCATAGATACATGAAAAACATTATGCACATGAGATAGAGAAGGAGACAAAGCTAATTTGTAAGCTACCACCCCCACACACTGCAAAATCTCAAAAGGACCAATAAACTTGGGTGTCAACTTTCCTTTCTTTCCAAACCTCAAAATACCCTTAACTGGTGAAACCTTTAAAAATACATGATCCCCAACTTCAAATTCCAACTCTCTTCTTCTTTTATCTACATAACTTTTCTGTCTACTCTGAGCAGTTAATAATTTTTGTGTAATCTGCTTAACAATTTCAACATCCTTCTGAATCATCTCAGGACCAACAGAAAATTTTTCTCCTACTTCATTCCAATAAATAGGTGATCTACACTTCCTTCCATACAAGGCTTCAAACGGTGCAATTTGAATTCTAGAATGAAAAGTATTATTATAAGAAAACTCTGCTAAATGAAGATGCTTATCCAAAGAAGATTTCATATCTAAAGCACAAGCTCTAAGTAAATCTTCTAAAGTTTGAATAGTTCTTTCAGACTGACCATCAGTCTGAGGATGAAAAGCTGTACTGAAACTCAATTTAGTACCCAAAGCTTTCTGCAAAGCTCCCCAAAACTTAGAAGTGAAACGAGAATCTCTATCAGAAATAATACTAAGCGGAATACCATGCCTGCTAACCATAACTTTAACATAAAATATCAGCTAACTTACTCAAGGGAAAATTTTTCTTAACAAGAAGAAACTGAGCTAATTTTTTCAATCTATCAATAATCACCCAAATAGAATCAAACCCACCTTGAGTCACAGGTAAACTAGAGACAAAGTCTAGAGTTATATTATCCCATTTTCATTCAGGAATTGGTAAACTTTATAATTTTCTAGTAGGTTTTTGATGTTCAATTTTAACTTGCTGATACACTAAACATTTAGCCACAAATTCAGCAATTTCTTTTTTTATATCAGGCCACCAGTAATTTACTTTTAAATCTCTATACATCTTTGTACTTCCTGGATGAATTGAAAATTTAGAATTATGAGATTCCTGTAATAATTTCCTCTTATGTTCAACATTATTAGGCACACACAAACGATTATCATAAACAATTACACCATCCGGTCTGACTTGAAATTCTGGTTTATTCTTATTTGCCTGAAATACTGGATAACTAAGATGTGCTTCTTTTATTTCATCAACTAAAACCGATCTGGCCATCAAGCAAACTACCAAACTATGAGGTGTATAACTGAGAGGTGTTAAAGTTAAATCTACAAGAGGTGTTAAGTTAAATCTGCAAACTCTGAAATCATCTTTGAATGAGAAAGTCAGAGGTGAGCTAGATGACTTATGGACTTTCTACTAAGGGCATCTGCAACCACATTAGCCTTACGAGGATGATATTTAATATCACAATCATAATCTTTTAAGTAATCCATCCATCTTCTTTGTCTCATGTTTAAATCCTTTTGTGAAAAGATATTTTTTAAGACTCTTATGATCTGTAAAAATTTCAAAGGTATTTCCATATAGATAATGACGCCATATTTTTAATGCAAATATTATAGTAGCTAATTCCAAATCATGCGTAGGATAGTTTCTCTCATGAACTTTCAACTGTCTGGAAGCATAAGCTACAACCTTATGGTGTTGCATCAAAACACAATCCAATCCTTGATACAAAGCATCACTATAAATCACAAATCCATCACTACCACTAGGTAAGGTTAAAACTGGTGCACTAGTTAATCTCACCTTTAACTCTTGAAAACTCTTCTCACAATTATCATCCCAAACAAATTTAATATTTTTCTGTGTAAGTCTAGTCAATGGTAAGACTAACTTAGAAAACCCTTCAACAAATTTTCTGTAATAACCAGCTAAACCAAGAAAACTTCTAACCTCAGAAACATTAGTAGGCTGAGACCAATTAAGTACAACATCAATTTTCTTTGGGTCCACTGAAATTTCTTTCCCTGAAATAACGTGTCCAAGAAAAACTACTTCATCAAGCCAAAAACCACATTTACTCAACTTAGCATATAGTTTCTCCTTTTGCAGAACTTGCAAGACCATCCTTAGGTGATGTTCATATTCCTCATGAGACTTAGAATAAATTAATATATCATCAATAAACACTATAACACATTTATCCAAATACTCATGAAAAATACTATTTATCAAATTCATAAAAACAACAGGAGCATTTGTCAATCCAAACGGCATGACGAAAAATTCATAGTGCCCATACCTTGTTCTAAAAGTTGTCTTACTGATATCTGAATCTTTGATCTCAATTGATGATACCCATACCTTAAATCAATCTTTGAATAAACCTGCGTATTCTGTAACTGATCAAATAAATCATCAATTCTAGGTAAAGGGTACTTATTTTTAATAGTCACTTGATTAAGTTGCCTCTAATCAATACACAGCCTCATCGACCCATCTTTCTTTTTAACAAAGAGAACTGGGGCTCCCCAGGGTGAGACACTTGGGCGAATCAAGCCCTTGTCTAATAATTCTTGGAGTTTCTTCTTCAACTTCTCTAACTCTTTAGAAGCCATTCTATAAGGTACCTTAGAAATTGGGTTGGTCCCTGGTTGTAAATCTAAAATGGAATCCATCTCTCTAAAGGGAGGAAGACCAAGAAAATCATCTTGGAAAACATCAGGAAATTCCTTAACAACAAGAATAGCTTCCAATTTAACATCAGTATTATTCTTTTCAGAAATATAAGCAAGAAAAGCACAACAACCTGACCTCAAAAGCTGAGTAGCCTAAATAGTCGAAACAAGAGGTAACTGGTCTCTAGTTAAACCTCGAAATACCACCTTAAGATTATTTTGAGGAGATAAAATGATAACTCTAGCCGGGCAGTCAACTTTAGCATCAAAATAAGTCAACCAATCCATCCTCAAAATCACATCAAAATCAAGCAGGTCAAGAACAATTAGATCATGGTCATAGCAATAGTTATTTATAACAATTTCACAAGTTTTGAAAACAAACTATGCCCCTACTAATGTACCCAAAGGAGTTTCAACTGATAAATTACTCTTGAGCAAAGAAGGTTGTATCTCTAATCTACTTGCAAAATGTGATGCAATGAAAGAGTGAGTAGCACCCATATCAAATAAAGCATTAGCAGGTATACCAAAAACATAAATTGTACCTTGAATGACAGCATCAGATTCTTGGGCCTCTTGCTTAGAAACAACATAAACCTTGCCCTTACTGGAAGACTGATCTCTTTTTGGGCAATCACTCTTATAATGACCAGACTTTTTTATAATAAAAACAAACTACTTCTCCTTTTGGAAAATCTGTAGAGACATGTCTGGTATCTCCACAAAACTTACAGTAAACCTGGGTAGAGGAATCTGATGATGATCTGCCCCACCTAAGCCTGAGAAGTTTTACTTCTCCCAGGAGGTGACTTGAACCTTTTGAAAGGTACTTGCTCTTTATCTCTCGACCCACTGCTGCTTGCAGCTTTATCACCAACAGTTCTCTTGGTATTAACTTCCTGAGCCATCAATTCAATATTTAGCTCAGCCCAACGGGCTTTCCCCAAAACCTCTGCATGCGTGGGCAATTCAAATACAGAAACCCACGACCTCAAATTAGGGTGCAAGCCTTTCTCAAACAACCTAGCTCATTTCTCTGGTTTAGCAACCCACTCAGAAGCAAAGCGAGCCAGATTATTAAAACTCTTATCATACTCAGCAACAGACATCTCTCCCTGAGATAAACTGAGAAATTCTTGTAATTTGGTGGTCCGCACAGAATTAGGAAAATACTGACCTAAGAAAACCTCAGTGAACTGGAGCCATGTGATTCTAGCGTCAGCAGGCAAACTTCTTTTGTAATTACTCCACCAAGCATTCGCATCCCCACGCAGAAGATGACTAACAAATCTTATCTTATTCTCATCTGTGCACACCACTAACTCGAAGGCTTTTTCTACTAATCTTAACCACTCTTCAGCTTCAGCCGGATCTGTAGTTCTTCGGAAAGGTCCTGGACCATGCTTTTGTAATTCTGTGAGTTTAGCATTCGCGGCTGAATCGTGCATGGCTTGTGCTATGGCTGCTGCTAACTCTACATTAGCAGGTTCATTTCTGTTTGTCCTTCTTCTTCTCGGTGGATCCATGCTCTAAATTCAAGGAAGAGTTATTAGACAACTGACAAAAGAATTCATAACTAGTCCTAAACCATCCTAAACCTTATATGTTCTCAGTGCAAAGATCATTAATCCTTTGATACCAAATGTTACAACCCGGTTTTCTTAATGGGGAAAAACTGGAATTTATAAATATTTCACAAGTATACTTGATTGAATTTTCTCTCAAACATAAAAGAAAACACACCAATCTTTACTTATTTATTTATTACAAGAATTAAATATAAACATTCCACTTTCACTCTATACTTCATTATTACATTGAAATTTAAAATCAAACTATCTAAACTAAAGAAATACGAGCATGGAACTGGACCACCTTTCGAGTCAAACGTACGAACGTTTCCGGGGATTAGCTGAAGATCTTGAATTATCTTGAGAAGGATCTACAACAAAAGGCTTCATGGATCAGTATTAATGTCGAATAAGCCTCTCTCCAAGAGAAAGGGGAAATCCCTTATGAAGAGTAGGTGTGATAAAATCAAGGAGCTAATAAGGAAAGCTGTTAAACAATTTCTTTATAAATACTATCATGATATGCAAGGATTACAATGAGTAAAGAATAACGCATATTCAGATATGATCAATCTCTTGCACAGTAAAGCTGGATTACTACAGATCATCTGTATGGTTCATAAGAACATGTATAACTGAATGAACTGATTAACTAGAATGAATCTTAATATGACATTTGAAGCTAATCTAACTGAATAAACAACAAACTATATATCTGAATAACTAATATAACTGAATAAATAATAAACTATATATCTGAATAACTGATATAACTGAATAAACAATAAACTGTATAACTGAATCAAATACATATCACAACATGTTAAGCATACAACTGGTTTTCTAGTTCACTGGTTTAGCCTGTGGGTCATCACCCTAAACCGCACCCGCAGGCGGTGAACACACTCGCCACAGTGTGCCACGAGTTCACATCATGCATTGATTGAACCCCAGATATAAACTGGTATGCATATATTCATGAATAATAAAATAGCATGTCTCAAAAGAAACTATGTCAAAGTTGTATACAAGTAGATGTTCATGATCATGCTGTTTTAACTTGAAATAATTGAAAGGAAACATACAAGAATTGAACTTAGTTTGAGAGCTTACAAACTTGAGGATGTCTAAAGACAAAGCCAAATAATCCCAGATTCAAGTATGTTCAGAAAGTCTGTTATATAACATATAAAAACCAAATAAATACTAACCCAATGCTCAGAGAAAACTATTTAGACCCCCTAATTAACCTTTAAAAACTTCTGATCAGATTCTGGTTCCAAAAACCAAGCCACAAACCTATTGAACCGGCCAGAATTCCACTGAACCGCTCAAAATTAAGCTTGAACCAAGCTGAATTCACTGAATCGAACACTTTGACCTTAAATTACTCCTAATATACAAATCAACAATATACAAAAAATATACCAATGGATAGGCAATTGAAAGAGCTTTCCAACGCCTACCTGAACCGGCCGAGATTCCATAGAAATCTCACTGAACCGGCCCAAATACTAATACTGGGTCAAAACAAAAATTGAATTGGTCAAACTATTGATCCGGCTCAAATCGAATTCCGACTCAGCCCCCAAATTCATCCGGATCAATTCCAAATTAAACCGGTCGAATCCAGTTTTTCTCTAATCAAAACAGCAAGCGGCGCTGCTGATTTCCGCCGCCCGCAACCGCCGGAGTCAAAGCTCGCGACGTCACCAGCGAGAAATTCAGTGCACGCCGGACCTCCAATCTCCTCAATAATTTTCAGATCCGAAATTAGTAGGAGGTCGAAGATCCCCAGCCATTTGCGGCGAGATTTGGTCACTGTCCAAAGTTCTTCGGCGAATCATGGATAAATCACGCGGTGGCGTCACCACCGCTCGAAACCAAACCACGATAAAACTCGATGAAAACGTCAACAATATAGGAATACCTAGAGCAACGTTGGGCAGACGCCGCAGACGAAGAACTGAGGCTTCGCCGGCTTCAGTCGATGACGAAATCACAGGCGGCGGCGTAGCTTTCAGGCGATCTCTCCCACGACTTCCAACGGTGCCTCTCAAGACCAAATCTACCACTGGAAGTTCTGGAAGCACGATGGGAAGGTTACGTAACTTCCCGTGCTTAAAAACTCGTAATTTACCCCGCAAAAACAACGAATCGAGCCGAAGACTCGATCGCCGGAAGAAGCCGGAGGCGAACTGGTTTCGCCCTAAAAGTACAGCAATTTCGGGTTTTCAATATGAAACCCGTTTCCTTTAGCAATTCCGTGCGCGTTCGCCGATTTCGACGATTTTCAATTTTTTTTAATTAAAATACCGAAAATACTGAAAATACTGTATTAATTCCGAAAAAATACTTAAAAAATAAAAAAAATTCCAAAACAAAATCACAAAATTATCATAATAAATTTAGGGTATAACATGCGAAAAGCAGCAAAATAAGTAACTTTACGAATAAACTCCACGAGAACAGTCAAACATGGACAAGCTTGTCATAGTAATGACATAATGGATAGAAATAACGAAATTAAACTCCAGGTCAGCTGTAGTAAAAATTCAGTGAGTTATCTTCTGAATCACTGTGAAGATGAGCTCCTACGAAGTGTTTGAACTTGGGATTTGATCAATTGGCTAGGGCATAAGAAATTAACATTTTCGTTGAAGGCCACACATAAATACATGTACATATGTATGTGTGTGTTAATATATAAATAGATTTTTTTCTTCACTTGTAAACTTGCACAGATGTATTTCTGAAGCAATGAGATACGAAGAAGAAAAACTCCTAAGAAAACATTTTTTTAGGACAATGAACTGCACTCAACTAACCAGTTGATGTTCACTGATGTACTCTTACCTCCTAAATTAGCCAAGTCAGTTGTTAAATCTGAAAGATTTAACTTCCATAGCTGTCCTAATGAACCAAGCGAGTCTCTGGAAGAACCAACGACACAATCTTGACCTAGTTGCAAATCTCCTGGATTTGCCACATCGGATGTTAAGCTTGTACCAAGTGTTGATGCATCCAGGCCCATCTCACATATCTCGGATGAAGTGAAAGGAAAATGATTATTTGAGGCCATTGACGCTGGACTGGCAACCATTTCTGGCATGGATGATATGGCACCACATGGAGTGGCTCCTGGAGCTGCTGCTGGTGTGCCATGAAGACATAAATAATATCAATTGCATTGCTAAAGAATCATTAGACTTTGACATAAGGAATGATTTTGACATATTGAGGATTATATAATCCCCCATGGCCTTGCCACCACACATCAATTGTTTTCAGGAAAAAGTAAAACATGGGATAACAGCCATCAATCTCATTTTATATCATTCTCTTAATTACAGGGTACAGTCGCAAAAAGGGAGCAAAAATATAGGTGGTACTAGAGAAAACATAACTACTCCCTTTGCAGATGCTAAGTGAAGCTTTGTAATAGTTCTGTTGTATCATCATGAATTGTTATGCTCTTCAGGTCGTCCAATATGAATAGGAGCAGCAGGAATGCGACCCCACCACTCCTTGATTCTTCTTACCAACATCTCACTGCTCTCTTTCCGCAGTGGCATCCTTCTTGTGTACATCTCCAGAAGCATCAAAATGAACACATGTCTAAAGGGCAACAGGGCGAATGCTATTGCCACAATGATCAGCGTAATGGCAACTTTGTTAGTTGTCTGAAAGCGAAGTCATAGAGTTTAGTGACAGTCCAATTCACTTATTAGGAGAAACAAATACAACAGTTTGAAATAAGCTTAATATAAATATAGCAGCCTCTGAACCACGAGAACATAACAGGAAGCAAATAAATGAGGGGAAATTTTAAAGCTTAAACTATCTTGAGTACTGGTTGAAACTCAGTTAATTTTCTGCAGGTTATTTTGGATGAAAATAATAAAAAGAACATCTAAAGCAGAACACTGCTAAGTGTTGTATGACTCAAAAATAATTTGCAAGGTGGAAGTGGTTGGTAAGGTACGTCTGACCGAAAAAAATTACGTTTACGTTTACAAAATTAAAGCAATTTAGCATGTCCAAGAACTAGAACGATATGCAACACCTTCCACTTGAAAAGTTTCTGGTTAACTATGAACTCTAGAGGCATCTTCCAACTGATACTGTGGTGTTCGTCTATGTATGTTATATTTTATGCCAACTGTAGTCTTTTAAGAAGTAATCTTCTTGAATTAGGATTTTGAAGGTCTCTAAGAAATAATCTTCTTGAATTAGGATCTTTGAGGTTCTGCCTTAGGGATGATATGACTATTTTGGACAGAATTCAGAACATTAAAAATTGCACCCTACTCTTGCAGTTTATAGTGACACCAAGGAGAGGTCAACGCATAAAGCCAACTAAACAAGTTAAGCATCACATCTATAAAAGAGCTTTCTCCTAACTTGCATTGCATAAAAAGTAGAAAAGGTAAGTGCATTTCATAGCAAAAAATGACAATTGTGAGGCTGAAACAAACCTGTGGAAATGCCAAAAGAAGAGCTCTTAGCTTAAGAAGAGAAATAGTGCCTGTCTGGACAGTTGTTTGAAGTTGAGAAACACCATCTTGTAACATCAATAGCAAGTCAACTGGATTCCTATTTGGAGGAGGTGAAACGTGGAATACTTTGACTGGTCTTCCACTGTTGTGATTCTTATTCCAGAGCATGCAAACAGCAAGTGATAAGAAAAGGCATGGTATGGTGTATGTAATCCAACCTCTGAGATGGGAGAACCAGAAGCTTTACTCGAAGTGAACCAAACAGGAAAGACTACAGTTCTAGTACTCATCAAGTTAAAGCAACAAACCACAATATGTGAGTTAAATACTATTGGATTTGCAATGGAGTAGGCATACAATAATATATGAAACTAAGAATCAACGAAAAAAAAAAAGTGAACTCAAAAATCTGCTGTTCCTTCACTCGCTGTTGATTTCAAGTATGAAGGAAATAAGAGAATGCACAGTAAGATATTTCATAGAGGCAGAACAATTCTCCAAGTTATCTGCTCTCAGTACTGTGAAAGATCAAGCATAACTTTATAAAATAAAGCCTGTTGAAATCAACTGATTCTCTCACATCCTCATTAATAAAATAGAGCTCTAAATATAGAGAATTTATTGAAATCAGTATTGTCAAAAACTCATTGAAACCTAGAAGATAAACTTCTTTCCAGAGAATTACCAACTTAATTTCCTTGCTAAGAGGTACTTCTTGCTTCCAATTTAAATAATTAATTCATATATTAAATGCCATGAGTATTAACATGGCAGTCACAAAAATAAGCCGAATAAGTAATTCTTTCATATAAGGATTATTCCTTGATCAAGGCTGTAATTTGTGCTACAAGCACATGGGCGGGGTTGGGGGTGGGTCCCACGAGGGGAATATATAAAAATATATATTCTATTAGTAAATTGTTAATATAATACAGTTTAATGTATAGATTAATATTATACATATTTAATATAAACGTGTATATATTAATACATTTATTAAAAAAATTAAATGTTTGGTGGATGTAACTATTATTCTTTATCACCACTTATGCAAAATTAAATAAGTATAATCTTAAATTTAAATATATAATTAATTATTATATAAATGCATCAAAATTTATATATTTGTAAATATATATTAATTAATAAACATGTGTAATTAGATATTTCAAAAAATAAAAACATAAACTTTGTTAGTATAAGAGAAACAAGTCCCCGGCATTATAAAAAAATAGTAGTGAATCTATATAACAAATATCTATATTATTAAGTTTTTATATTATATTAATACACGATTTCTATAGTTTAAAGGACATAAAAAATTTTACAACTTATATATAATTTTTAAAACTCAAAATAATACTAACAATAATAGTACAGCAGTAATAGCATAGTAGCTCTACAAACACCTCTTTTTCGTAGCAACAAATGCTTCCTAACAATGTAGCTGCTAATCCTATTTTCTAATCCTTAGAATATGCATGCAAATGATGATAATTTTCTAATGACAGTGAAAAAATGACGATTTTTTTTATGAATAACTGCATTTTTTTCAATTTGACCTACAGCAAATGATATGAGAATGCCAGAGTTCAAAGAAAAAACATTTTGGAGGGCAGACCTAGTAGTAAAAACATAACCCAACTTTGTATTAAAGTATATGTGCTGCAAGTAGACTTCAATATTATTCAAGATCACTTAAACCTTTCATGACAAGTACACCGTCAAATAACAAAGAACAATAAATTCAGATTGATTTGTATATAAGCAAACATGTAGTTTTTTTTCAAAGAAATGAAGTAATACCTGTAAAGGAGATATAATATCAAAAACAAAAACACTCTTGATTTTAAAGGATCTTCCCATGAAGTTAAATACCGCAGAAGTTTTCCCAATTCAGCTAGAGGAAATAATAAATCCTGCTACAGAAAAAGGTTAATTCCAATTATTAACTTTTTCAAACAGGTGTATATATTCTATAAGTAGTCTCAAAATTTTGAATTCAAAAGCATCACACATATTAACCTTTATCAGCACAGAAAGAAAGTAATGTTCTGGAAGTCAGAAACAATTTGCATATTCAATTAGTGGCCAACCCAAATAAAATAACCATATGAAATACAAGAGAAGGAAACTTTCCTGATTGAAGATCCAACATTTTTCCGCTAGATGAGTTGAAACTCGCCAGAATGTTTGTTACAAAAAAAAGGTCCTTCCAAATCAGTAATAAAAGAATTTGAAAATTTTTGTATGGAAAAAAACATAGAACACTAAGCATGAACGAAAGCGTAAAAAAGTCGGATAGTATCCTTCTCAGGAAATATCAAAGGAGAAGCCAAGCAAAAATAGATGACAGTTTAAAGTTAATAAATAGCAGTTGAAAATTGAAACAAAACTAATCATATTGGATTTGCTGTCTCTACTATCACAGTGCTGCATATAGCTTATTCCTCTCAGAAATTCAAAGGAACTAAAATCCAACTTAGAAATTCAAAACTAATCATATTAGATTTGTTGCCCCATTTTATGACCTAAATATTCAGATAGAGAAAAAAAAAAGAATATCTTCTTAAAACATATACAAGTAATTTGGAGAGGAAGCTATTTTTTGGTTAAGATTTTGCTACGAGTAAAATGGGATAAAGTAGAGAATATCGTCTGTATCCTGGGAAAGATTACCTTGATCACAGCAAAGTTTGTATCAATGTCCGCCATTTTGACCTGATAGAGTGTTGCACGTGCTGCTTCAGCTCTGTCTGAGTAAGAAAATGATACTTCGACAGCAGTTTGTAGTGGACACGTCTGACCGACATGGAGATTACTAGCAAAAATATCGTGTTCATCAGGATTTTCTTCCTTCTTTAGTAGAAGAAAACCCATTCTTTTAAGGGTAAACAATGAATCTGGTAAAGGACCTGCTAATGATTTTTTCTCAGTTGCAGTCACAAGGTCAGCATGGTTCTGAAATCCAATCTGCATGTGCTTCAAGTGATTGTATAAAGCTTTCAAGATCTTGTCCCCTTTAGGAAGCGTTTCAGCTAAGTTAAAAGGAAGTATGCTCTTAAAGTCTGAGGGTGTGCTATGAAAGGCTTCTTTCAGAGCACGATACCTAATGATGCCTAAAGCAGCAACAGAAAGAGCCTCCGCCCTTTGAATCCTTTTAAGATTGAACTTCCTAATGAATTTATTAACATGCAGGACTTCCTGAATGATCGCAAACCAGTAGTCTCTGTGTGAATGGCCACTTAATTGAGCAAACTCGAAGAAAATAG
The DNA here is from genome assembly GCA_027563935.2 of Costus lasius. Taxonomy (NCBI): domain Eukaryota; kingdom Viridiplantae; phylum Streptophyta; class Magnoliopsida; order Zingiberales; family Costaceae; genus Costus; species Costus lasius. The sequence continues at coordinate 19,302,860 of CM050447.1, read as the reverse complement.
GCTCTTCTCTGCAAAAGAAAAAAATAGTTCAGAAACCCATGTTCTCCGGTTATCAAAGCAATTTTATTATGTGTCAATTAAGTGATAATAGAAGCCATGGTCTGGTAATTGTTTACTTACATAGAATCTGACTTGTACATAACAGCCTTATCAAAGAGGCGAGCACCCCATGGCCCGGTTAACTCACGCTTGACTACCTGCTTCAAATCCTCGGAGAAGTCATGCACTGAAGCTTTGTCATATGATGCAACACCCCATGCTTCAAAATATAAGGCATGGCTCGTGAGTGTCAGCCTTCCTGCCATTAAAACATCCTTCTGAAGCTTCTACATTGGTGAAAAGAACCTTCAGAAAATAAAGTACGAGAAAAAAGGTACTTAACCAGACTTTGTGGATGTTCCGTTGTGTTGCTGAACTGATTTAGCATCAATGTCTAATATAATTTCTCCATCAGCAAGATTAAATTTATAATTATGAGTTTGTCCAGACAACTTCTTCATTGATTTGAGCACTCTATAAGATAAATACAAAAGTAATGTAACTAAGCCAAAAAAATATAGACCTCTACTCTAATTCAATAGTTTCATCTGCTCCTGAAGCCAATGCAATAATACGTGATCAATTGCAGTTCAGAATCAGTTGTAAACATCATATATTTTATCCAAAGATTGTAAACATTATAATGTTCCTTTTACTTCAGCGGACAATATGATTATAACAATTTCAAAAAAAAAAGAGAAATTATCATTAAGTTATACTCCAAAAATTGGAGCTTGAAGATGATGATGTGTAAATTCAGCTTTCCTAAGAAATAAGAAAGTATACAATGCAAGATTTAGTAGCATGAACCAAAAACACTAGCCAAGGAATGTTCATTAATAGGAATTCTTAGAAATTGATTTCATTTCCTACTGGAAAATGGAACTTGTGACATTTTGTTAATTTAGATGGTTGGTTATAGATTGACATTCTTAACCTTGCGAAGAAAATCACAATGTTACATAAGATTATATTCTATAACAATTAGAGCAGTACATAATCATTTCCAACTCATTTGTTATGGCCCGACCCACGGCTCCTTCGGCTCCCTGGGCCACAGCCCCCTTGCCCAGCCTTGCCTATTCCTCGGCTTAGCCTTGCCTATTCCTCGGCTTTGGGCTCCTTAGCCTTCCTTGGGCCGATCATAACATGTCAAGACTAGGGACCCGAATCCCGGCCGGATAAACCGTGCAAATTTCATTTGCAGCAGGATTCGACCCCTAGACATGACCCTCACAAGTCATGACCCTTTAACCATTGAGCTGCAAACGTAATATTTCCGGGGGTAACACGGAGCCGGAACGGGATTGGGGAGCTCCTGGGCCTAGCTTGGTTATGACTGGGGAACGTGTTAGATGCGCCGAAAGAGGCAAACACGGGTCATAACATCATTAGTTCTGTCAGAGCATTAACAATAGTTGAATTAGAAACAAAGATATTATTTCTCTTGTTGTTTGATTATTTTTTTAACTGTTTCTTATAACACTATAAACATGATTGATTTATGCTACCTAGCCGGTGCACCTGCAGATCTCCTTTAGGCATATTAACATGTAATTTTTTTTCCCATTTTATTCCCAACTGGCGGTTATAGACATGAACAATTTTCTTGATCAACCTTTTCTGGTAATTATATGCACCTACATGAACATTCTCTTACTAATAGTAACTTTCCGTTTTTCTTAAACAATGAAAATCGTGAAGCAAGATTCATAGTATATATATATATATATTGCTTTGAACTCAATAATCTAAAAAAATAACTTTAGTTTAAGTTACGAAATTAAGATAATAAAGCAGTATTAGAACTCAAAATGTCAAAACTAATAAAAGTCATTCAAGTTATCAAATATGAATGAGTTCCCACATTCAAGTAGATATGAACGCAATTATCAAAATTCAATGGAAAGATATCAGATTGCATACTTGTGTAAGCTTTTGAGGTACTTGTCATATATAAGAAAATGGAGCCGACCACATGAAGAGCTAGTAAGTGCATCAAAGAGATTATGGACAGTGATTTGATCCGCTACAGCAGCACACCCAGGAGATATTCGGACAAAAGCTTCCTGACCAACAGTTCTCTTGCCGTCAATCTGACAAAGGAGACAAAAGTTAAGATAGTTTTTCACATGAATGCCACAACAATTTGGTCCAATCAGTTTTACAGATTCAAGGAAGGTAAGAGAGGATAGACTTTACGAGCACGACAAACCTGACTTGCGGTTCTCGTTGCGCTGACATAAAATAGTGATCCTTCATCATCATCAACTTCTGGATAGCTAGGGAAAGCACTTCCCTGTTATAATCAACACAATCACAATTATTTCATATTTCATGTGACCTTATAGATACTATCCACCATGATTTTACATCATATAGAGCACAGAAAAAGTACTCATAAAGTAACACAAGGAAGAACTCCACATCGATGAATATGGGATTAAAAACGAAATAAATCTGATGCAAGGATGTAATATGTATAATTTTTTTTTGGGAGTGAATATGGGCATGATAGTGTTCAAGGTGGATAGCGCATGATAAGTGTTGTGGGTTTGTACAAGAAAACGTAAAATAAAGAAAAAACAAAGACGTGATAATTTTGTAAGGTTCTTGCAAATACCCTACAGATAAGCAGTTAAGCATCTCACGTTGAGTAAGGATTCAGTCTTTGTATCAGGTGCTTCCCAAGCAAGCATCATGTCAAAGGTTAAAAGAGAAAAGTCCTTATCAGACAAATGATCCAGGCGCTGAGTTTCCACAGGGAGAGCTCTGTAAGAACAGTACTCTACAAGGTTTCTAGCATAACATGTAGGTTGCGTGGAATGCTTGGATAGTTCAGCCTCAAAAGACTGTCGCAGCTGTTCCACAGACAGATGAAGAATCCTGCAACACATCTGTCAATTATGTTTCTTTTTCCAAATGCACATTAAATTCAGTAGAATAACATATTAAAATTTCAACAAAGCAAGTTAATCCACTAGGAATTTCAACAAAGTACATTTGCCTAGAAAACGTTTTGGGTTGGATTATTAGGAATTTCACAACTCAAGCAATTAGCTTAACTACTATGGAAGTGGCAAAGTTTTGGGTTGGATTATTAGGAAATATCACATACATTTTTTCTATCAAAAGCAAGAAGAGCAAATACACCACATACATTTTTTCTATCAAAAGCAAGAAGAGCAAATACACCACTTGAGCTTGTGCACATAAATATATGTGGCAGAATGCAGACAAAGTCTTTAAGCCAAAAAAGATGTTTATCACATTTATTGAGGTTATAAAGAAGACATTGAAATGAGTAGCCTTGGTTCATTGCATTATGTTCTTAGAATTGAGGTTAAACAAGATGAAGATAAAAAAATTTTCAAAGAAAGTGTAGTAAAGCTGTACTAAGAAAATTCAATATGAATAAATGCAAATTTATCTCCACTTTATTAATTTCAAATGAGAAGCCACTTAAGGGCGATAGGTCGCCAAAAGTAAATGTTAGAACATATCGATGTTTAATTGGGAGCTAATTTTATCTTACTACTATAGACCATATATAATTTATGCAATAAGTCTGTTATCAAGATTCACGTCAAATCTAAGTCAAGTCCACATTGAAGCAATAAAAGAATTCTAAGATATTCATGAGGCACAAAAGATTTTGATTTATGGCATAAATCTAAGCTAATACCAAGTTATTTGGGCATACTAGTAATGTTTGGGCAAGATTAATTGATGATATGAGAAGTACTTCAGGATATGCATTTATAATTGAATCTAGTATATTTTCTTAGGCATCAAAGCAGCAAGATTTTGTGGTTCAATCAACTATTAGAGTTGAATATATTGCAATTGCATCATCAACTACTAGCTAAAACTCAAGAATTATTATTGTAATCATGAATCCACAATTGCAATGACTAGGAATCACTGTACCACAATAGAACAAAACATCTTGCAATTAAATATTATTTTATTTAAGAAACTGAAGAATATGGAAATACACAAGTTGAATATTGCAAGACTGAAGAACAAATAGTGATTGTCACAAAAGCATTTCCACAAGCAAGATTTTAATATATACAAAGTTTACTTACATTGTTTCGAAAACTTATTAAGGAGCCTTAAGATTAACGAGTTTACTTGTGCAATAAGGAAACTTTAAGATTTTAGTTTGATTTGTTGTCCTTGTATATATATGTGTGTATGACAGGAAAACCAACCTTAAGAGTCCGTTCCTGAGGCTATAAAAGGACATTTGGTCCTCAACCGTTGTATCATTTTTTGTAGCAGCAATTTTAGTATCATTTTTCTTTTTATTTCATATTTGCCTTTCTTCTCCTTCTATCCTTTCATGTTTAATGTAAGAGGATAAGCTGAATAAGAATTCACTACAGGAGAGGAGACGATAATTAACTCGATCTAATCAAATAACCAAAACGATTCATAATTTAAAAAAAAATGCCAAAGGTCGGAAACAAGCACCGAACACAAATTTCCACTAATGCACATCGAATGCAGCAATGTCATTTACTCAGGAAATTAATTACTCGTCATCGCTCTTTATTTTATGATTAAATGATTTTTCTGTCTTTTTTCCTCTTTGGTTTGTTTCTTCAAATCTTTTGAATGAATTGCCAAGCCTTATTTGGTTCGTTACTCCCAAAATCATCAGCTATAATCATGTAAAGTCCACTTGCAAACGAGGAAGGTATGGAGAAAAAGAGGAAAAGACGTGTCGAAGAACAAATCTGATGATTAAGAAGCAAAGAAAATTAGTAGCAAAAATCGACCAAGCAAGCGAAGAGGAGGGCACAATGTAACCTGGAACAACGGCGGAGAACGGAATCGGCGATGGAGGAGAGGGTGAGGATGGGACTGGGAGCGGCAAGGTCGTTCTCGCTCTCCATCTCGGCCGCCTTCGGGTAGTCGTCGTTGTCTCCGCCGTCGCCGTCTCCGTCTCCACCGAGGAGGATGTGCTTAAGAAACCCCATGCGACCGATTCGCGTTCATTGCCCCCGCCAACTCTTCGTTCTCTGCCCGAGGATGACCGTTTCCGCCAAAGGCTATCCCTTTCTTTTTACTCCCTCTTTCTCTCTCTCTCTCGCGGGAGAAAAACGGAATCAGCGTTGCAGAACGAGCGGCAAGTTCGCGGATCGAGTGGGCATTCGAACGAACTAGGCCGTGATCGTCTGCAAAATTCATGCTGTCTCGTGCGAGCCAGGAAACACGAGTGCAGTACAAAGAACGGATGCCCACGAGCTAAATTAAGTTTTTCGTTCTACCAATATATTTGAATTTTGGTGCACCATAAATCTCGTTCAGCCAACACACGAGCGCACTTACATGAATTCACACGCGCAAAACTACTAATTATATTTACAACATGCATTTGATTATTGCAAATATATAATTGATATATATATATATATATATATATATATATACAATAAATAGAAAAAAATAGATAAAACTAAAATTCACTACTCAAAGTGAATGAGGGCGAACTTCGATGATAAGATCTTGTTACAAATAATTGAAGTTTTTACTCATTAAACTAACCGAAACATTAAAAAAAAGTCTAGAGCAAACATGAGGCATTACTCGAGTTATCTATTAATTTTTGATACCTCTAGTATCATGTCCCGGCTTAAAGGTACTTTGACGGACCTCTAGACCAGCATGAAACTCTAGGATTTTCAGGTGTGATTTTATTCCAATTTGGAAACTCTAATTCTCCGAGTGCAAAATCACCCCCAAATTGAAAAAAGTCGAAAAACCTTAACCCTAATTCGGAAAATCGAAACCCCAAATTAGATTACCTCAATTTTGACCACAGTCAATAAAATCACATCGCGCCGAACTACGAAATCGCCTTGATGTCTCAGCGGAACTCCTCGAGTCGAGCGCCGTAACGCGCTCGTCTCCTTCGTCTCACCTGAACACCTGGCTCGCGACGCCGCCTACATCGCCCTTTCGCCGAGCGCCGTCGTCACTAGAGGCGATGCCGGAGAAGGGAAAGATATCGCCGCCTTTCCTCAGCCTACGCCCGCCGCCCGACGACCACCGTTGTCGCCAGCAACAGCGAGAACACACTGCTGGATCCGAAACAGAGAAATAGGGGAGGACGGGGATCGAATCGAAGAAGTTCGTTTTATTCCTCTAAGCAACTACACAAACCTCTCCTCACGTCGTCGGCCCCCTAGCCGTCGACCCCTCTTCCCCTCCCATGCCGTCGACCCCACCGGTCGCGGTTACAATCTCTCGGATCTCACACACTACTTCTCGTCGACACTCCCCTAAGCACCGGAAACATCCACACGAAGCTTCCCAAAAACTCTCGGTGGCTGGTAATGGCTCTCTCTTTCTCTCTACTCGATCCGTCTCCTGTCGCTGGATTTAAAGAAGAGGGCCTCTAAATTCTGTGCCGACCGCGTCTCCTCCCCAATCTGGTAGCCGCGTCTGAAGCTTTTGCCGAAGACTCCGTCCGAAGTCGCATCCCGAGTTGCCTCCCTTTGTTGCTTGCCGAGCTCCTTGCGCCACCTATGCTGGTCGACGTCCGCGTCCGAAGAGTTCGGAGGGGAAGAAGCGTACGTAGCCGAGCTCTTAGATTTGGGGTCAAAATCCCCCGTTGATTGGGTGATTTTACCCTTAAATCGGATTCCGCCTTCCCTATTACCGCGTGGGCTTGGGCTAACTCTCGGCCCAGTCAGCTTTAGTGCGGCACGGTAGTCATTGGGCCTAACAATTCTCCCCCGCTTAATTTGGACATTGCCCTCGATGTCCGTTACGGAACTCAGCATCGTCAATTATAGCTTGACGTCTTTGTTCGAACTCTATAGGGTCGGTTATAGAGGGCCAAAACCTCCCCTAGATCTGCTAGGTCCGGTCGTCCCCTCCTGTGTCCGAAGAACTCGACGAAGACGTCGTCGAAGCCTTCGCTATTCGCGCTTTGCCCGCACCTGATGGCTCTGCTGAAGCCCTCTCCTCCACTACTTGTTTCCACGTCTGCTTCTCCTGTCGAGGACTTGCGTCTCCGGAGCTCACCTTCTGCTCGATGCTACCCTTGCTGTCTACTACGGGCGTCTCCGTAGCAACTGTTGATGCGATATATGCAGCTCCTATGCGTGCTTCTGCTAGTTCATTGTCAACCACCTATTTCTTAGCCAACTCCCGCTGAACAATTGCTGTAATTGCCGTGATCCGTTGTCGGTCAGGACAATCGTGTATTCGATGTGGACCTTTGCATAAAATGCAACTCATCGGTCTCGGTTGATCCTGCACTCTCTCTACAGGTCAGTTCTGCTCCTGTCGTGCTGGCTGACCTCTGTCTCATCGGGGAGAGGGTCTCTCCCTCTCTGGTGCTCTCTCTCTTGGTGGAGAGCATCACTTCGGGGGCGACTTCGATGCTCTCGAGAAAGTCATACATGAGAAGCCCTCAAATCCATGAGAGATTCGGCTATCGCTGCGGCCGTCCTCTAGTCCTGCGGCACATGTCTTTAGACTTCAGCCTCTGCCCATGGTTGAAGATTTCTGAGAATGGTGTAGCATCGATTTGTCTCTGACATGTCCGATATCTCCAACATGAGTGTTGAATAAGTCCGGACATACTCCTAGATTGGGCCCATATATCTCAGCTGATTCAATGTGTCTTGTGCCTGTTCCTCTGAGTTCTTGGGAAGAAATTGCTGCCGCAGTTCTTCTCAGAACACCTTCCATGTCCAACCAGTTGCTCCGGATGTCGAATTAACTTTAGTCCTCCACCAAAGTTTTGCATCACCGGAGAGGTATGTTGTACACACCCTTACCTTTTCCTGGTTTGAAACATGATTAGCAATAAAATATTGTTCTATATCCCAAAGAAAGTTACCCAACTCTTTGGATGATCGGGATCCTCTGAATATTGCAGGCTATGGGATGCGAACCTTCCCTCTGGCTGCTCCATACTCCACCATGGCTGTTGTAGGCGCACCACCTTGTGCTGCGCTAATGCCATGTGCATCACCGCGAGGTTTGCCAGTACTTGCTATTGTTCTGCAACGGTGTTGGTTACTTATGCCGTCAAGGTTGTTATCTGTTCTTGCAAGACAGTTACTTGCTCCCGTAGCTCTACCGTCTCTTTAAAATTTTGCTGAGCCTCAACTACTCCAGCCAAAGTTTATTGAAGGGCAAGGATCTGCAACCTCTATTGCTCCACTGTGCGTTGTAAATCTCCACCTAAGGAACAACCGCGTCAGCACTGTTCCCAGTCATTCCCATCACTTATTCCAACCGTGCTATACGATCTCCTTGATTCACTATCCTGGCTGGATCTTTGGCTCTAATACCAGTTGTCACGCCCTTGCTTAAAAGTACTCTAACGGACCTCTAGACCAGCGTGAAACCGTAGGATTTTCGGGTGTGATGTCTCCCCAATTTAGAAAAGAGTCGAAAAATCCTAACCCTAATTCGGAAAATATGATATTTCGTGACTTAATTCTGTTATTATTTTGGAGTAAAATGCATGTTTTGTCTCATTTATGCACTTACATGCTTCATATTCTTCAGAGTCTTCACTTTTCCCTTATTTTATGAAAATATAGGTTTTTGGCCTCAAAATCGATGGAATTTGGAGAATCTGAAGGTATGAGACGTTTTCCCATGATGAGACGAAGCTACACGCCAAATTTCAGCCCAATCCGAGTTTTTTACAGGATGCACGATCGTGAGTGTGTACCCATGATGACACCAAAATATGTAGTATATTTTGTATCATTTTAGATATCTTTTCATGCTAAATTGAAGATCTTTTGCTTGTTTTCATGCTAAATTCATCGAATATTGCAAAGTCTACTCCTATTTTGGTTTTTCATAATTTTTAGGCAAAAAGGCACTATTTTGGCATTTTCAAGTAAAATCAAACACATGGAAGAATTACCATCATCAAGAGGAAGATACATAAGAAATTTCACGCAAATCGAGGCCAAGAACCAAAATACGGTAGTACCGTAAAGCATTTTACGGTACCATATTTTCGCGGCTACCGTATTATCAAGAACACGACCGTATTTTGGTGATTTTCCGTACAGAAGATTTTGTCAAAATTACGGCACCACCGTAAGGAATTACACGGCCGTATTTTCCAGCGCTTCAGACCAGAGTGATCAACCGATTTTATGGCACCGCCGTAAAGGAGTTTACGGTGCCGTATTTTGTGAAGCCCTCAAATCAGAGAACTCGACTGAAATTACGGCAGTGCCGTAAATCATTTTACGGGACCGTATTTCCCATCGTTTCCATAACAGAACACTCAAGCTATTTTACGGCAGTGCCGTGAGATATCACATTGCCGTAATTCCCAGTCAAAAACTTTTTACAAGTCTGAATTTTGCGTGAGCCATAACTTTTGATCCAGAGGTCCAAATTGAAATCCAAAAGTTGCTACCCCGCTTCATCTTAAGAGGAGAAGACACACACACTGAAAAGGGGAATTTTCATCTAGAGTTGAGGGAGCAATCAACAGAGAGGCGGCTAGGGTTTGGCCTCACACCGAGAGATGTAGAGGGCACCTCAGGCCTTGATTTTCATGTAGAAGCTTTGCTTGGGGATAAGGAAGACACACCCAGATGTTTTAGAGCATTTAGAGTCCGATCGGAGGAGAAATCAACGAAACAACGGTGACAGCACTGTTCATCACGAAAAATACGGCTGTAATTTATATTACAGCAGTATTGTGAAGTTGTTTTTCTTCCCCTTCTTCAATTTCTTACCCTTGGAAATTATGGTTGATTGTAATTCTTTTTCCATGCAAGCTTAACATATTTTTGGGACATAGGGTTTAATCTATTTGATTTTTAATGATTAGATAACTTTTTATTTCGTCATGATAATCTTCGTTGTGATAATTCTTCTTATGTGAATGTCTTGTCTTTAATTTTCCATAGATCTATGTTATTATCCATGTTTTAGAGTTTTCGCAATGAGACTGAAAGGTGATTTGCTTGAGAGCTTGGAACCCTAGAATTGCATGTTATGATCCCTTCCTTGGGTTAGATCCAACTTGATCTGTTCTAGTAGATAAATTGTCATGTTTGTTAATATTGATCTAGGATTTAATTATTGTTATAAACATTGATTGATCTTGCACGAAAGTGAAGATCGGTCTGTTGGAAAACCATAGGTAGAACCTGTGTTGAGTCTCGGATGCATGAAAGTGATCCTTGAGATTCCACTTGAGACTATCAATCAAATTAGAATCCGGATGCACGAAAGTGATCCTTGTGATCTTTGATTGATGATTTACTTATCTACAACATTGAAAATAGATCTTGCACGAAAGTGAGGATCAGTTTTCTGCATAGTTGTCTGCACGATAGTGAGACAATACCTTTATCAAGTAAATTAGGTCTTTATCTTAACAAGATTTGATTGACGAACTTTTATTATATCTAATCATTGAAATTAAGGTGGATAAAACCCTAGTCCCATGTTTACCTCTCTGATTATCTTTAGTGTTATTTCTATTACTTATTTGCATCATATTTGGTTTACTTAGCTAGCGAATCATGTTTTTGGCGCCGTTGCCGGGGACCTTAGTTTTGTTAATATCAAAATAGTTGTTAGTATTGCTAGACTAAGTATTTTGCTTTAGATTTAACTTTGTTTTTTCTTTTTGCAGGTTTTGCATTTTCACAGTTGTGACAGAACTGTGATATCTGAAGATTTATGAATTTGCTTGTGTTTTAGATTTTCTATTTTTTTTCTATATTCTGAAAAATTTTTTTTTGATTAATTGGTGTTGGATTATCTTTCTATTCTAGATAGATTTGAAAACATGTCTTTTAATCACAACTCCTGGGCAACTGAAAGAGGTGAGGTATACATGCCACAAGGTAAATCTCTTGTAAATCAATTTAACTCTTATATGCAATCTTGTTCTTCTGATTACTGTGTTATTTGTGGATATCCTGATCATTGTTCCTCTGATTGCCAATTTTTAAAACCAAATTTATCATGACAAGAACAAGATCGATTGTATTCTAGATGGGAAAACCGAACTTCTTTATATGATGATTGCTCTGATCATGTTTCTGAACCACAATTTGAATTTGATACTGAAAAACTTGAATTAGAAAATTCCCTCTGTGATCATGATTGTTTTGAGATTGAGCCTTATGTGAATATTAATAAATCTCATTCTGATCTTGATAATTTTGATATTGATTTACCTGATAATTATTTGAAGAAAAGGTTGAGAAAATTGAAATTGAAAAACCTTCTTTTGATGATAATTCTGATTTTGATAATATCTTGTTTATGGTTAAATCTGATGATCACGATGAAGGTTCAAAAATTATAGACATTGATGAGCTCCACTGTGATTTTGGTGATATTTTTGAAATTAATGATAAATCTCTTGTGGTTAACTCTGATTCTATTACTTCTTTTTCATATGATTCTAATTTTGACTCTTCTAATAATGAATTATTTGTGAGGAAGCATGAGGAAATTGATTTTGAAGAGTCTCATCTTGATTTTAATAATGAATTTGACATTGATAAACTATTTGATTGTGAGCATGAAAAACCTGTAGATGATTTGAAAATTACAAATACTGATGAATATCACCATGATGATACTTTGCTCATATATATTGTTGACTCTTGTGATGAATTTGAAAAATTGTGCTTTATTGAAGAATCTAATGAAAGACATAAATATTATTTTGATGATCCAATACTTGAATCTTTTAATCTAGGTCCTTTTGTTATTGCCATTGAAAATATTAATTTGAAGAAAGGACTTATGATTTTACTTTTTGATAAGCATAGGAAGATCATAAAGATTACTTTGAGTGGATCTGAGAATTTTAATTTCTGCAAATTTGATAAAGCTACATTAATCATGATTTATGTGAAATTCTGGATATCTGGATTTGTGGCTAAACTGTTGGGAAAAAGAAAATGCAGAAAACTATATGCTTTATACTTTGGAACTGATTCACGTGCTTCACCATGATATTGATTTTTGGTCAAGCTATGGACCTAAAAATTAGCGCTTCTTGGGAGGCAACCCAAGCACTTTTATCTTAGTTTAGTTTTTTTATTTTAATTTATTTATAGAATTAATTTTTCTTTTATTTTTGCAGGAAAATCAAATTTTGCGTGAAATATGGCACTGCCGTAATCTAGTTTACGCCCGTAATATGCTCTGATTTCTTTTCTGAGAGTTTTTAGTATTTTACGGCGGTACCATATTTCTTTTACGATACCGTATTTTCTGACCGTTTTTTACTTTACGTGCCGTAATCTTGAGTGTTTTCTTTTCAAAATTTTTTTAAAAAAATACGGCAGTACCATAAGGAATTTCACGGTACCGTATTTCCTGATTATTTCTTACCCGAGAGTTCTTTGCAAATTACGGCACTACCGTAACGCATATTACGGTACCGTATCTCAAAACTGCTTTCTGCTTATTGAGTAGGTGTTTTCTCGCTGCGATTTTAAGAAACTGGGTTACGAAAATTTTTGATTTTTGGCACGACATGGAAGTACTGATCTTTGTCTATTATTTGGATATTTTTGCTGAATTTTAGAATCCATGGATCTTTCTGAAACACATAGCAACTTTTTGATTCTAATTAGATTCTGTGCAGTTTTTCATTTTGTAATCTGAGTAGCCTTCTTTTTGCTAATACCCTAAATTCCTGAAAGATTTTGATCCTTTATTTTTCACATACCTAGAAAGATCAAGTTTTATTTTACTTCATGGTTTTGTCTGTTTTTTTTTGGATCATTAAATCTTATTTTTGGGTATGGCTACTTTTCATAAAAAAAATTCAAAAACTGCCTTGATTTGCTTTCTACCTGTTATAGCTTCTTCTCGAGATCTGCATCCAGCACTAGCTACCACTGCATCTGCCTCTGACATCACTGTTTCCAGCCGTCGACACTGGATTATTCCATCAGCAGATTCTTACTTATTCTACTGCCTCTTATTCCATGATATTATTTATTTATGCAGTAGACTCTTCATTACTGACTCTAATTTTTTATGTGCAGTATTATCTTCCATAGCCCAACGATCTCACCTCCAGGACTGTATTCTCTAGCAGGCCACTAGAGATTACTCACCCTTATGTCGGCACCATCACCATCATTGCTAGCAGCTTTTCAGCTAGCATCTGTTCCACCAGCACTCTTCTAGACCCTCGATGATATCTCTGATTCTTTCTTTGAGAAAATTATTTTTAAAATTAATTTTTTTTAGACTGTTTTTGATTTGAGCCTTATGTGAGCCTTATGTACCTTAAATTTTGCAGAAAATTTTCAAAAGGCACATCTTTGGACCCAGCTGCATTGGCCTGACAATGATTGAGCATGATCTATATAGTTTTGTGAGTATCACTTGCACTCTCTTATTAATGACTATTTCTTATAGTGCATCTCTGACTTTATCATATTTATACTACTTATTGGTTTTCTCTTGAAAAATGATTTTATGGATATGTGGAACTCACTGTTTTGATGATGATATTATTCAAATTTGTTGTTAAGATTGATGAAAGCATATGATCCACTTTCTACTATATGATGTCATGATTTATTGATAAAATATCTTCCTTCATGATGTGAGTATTTATACTAGTGATTAGAGAAAAACCATATCATGTTAGATTTATTTCTTCAATGCATATCTATTTTTGAAATTTGACATTGGTTGATGCATGAAATTTTGGGTAGATGTGTTATTTGAGGAATAAGATCTAAAGGTGAAACTATTCTTTTGAATAAAATGAGTATATGAGTATGATTATTGAATTGATGTCAATTGATCAACTTAGTAGATGTTTAGTCTATTTCGCTATTTGTTGGGAAATAAGAAACCAAGATCCATAAAAATAGTGAGAGACTCCCCTACTTGGCACTGTGTAAAATTGACAGTGGTACCTAAGAGATGGGTGAAGTTTATGCATGAAAAATAATGAGAGTGAAAAATAATAAGACTCATCTACTTGGCACTGTGTAAAATTGACAGTGGTACCGAAGACAAGAGTTGAACTCAAAAATAAAAAGTGTGTATCTAAGTGGGTACATGTCATCTTTACAAAAACAAACAAAATGCATAAAAAAGAAAAAAAATCATGTGTGGAAAAAGATCTTGGAAACCTAATTCCTGTAAACAAAAGCATGATAGATTTGAACTGAAAACTTGGTGAAATCATGAGATTGAAAATTCTATTTATTATACAAGTTGCAAAGTTTTATTTGATTGAATTGTAGATATAAAGGGTAAGTTCTAAGGATGATATGTTTATTTGAAGTTTTGTAAATCAATTGGTGGAATTTTTCATTGATAGGTTGTATTTTAGAAATTTATTGAGCATGAAAAGGTTTATCTCTTAATCAAGTTTTGATTTTTGCTTGAGGACAAGCAAAGTTTGAGCCTTATGTGTTTGATGATACCAAAATATGTAGTATATTTTGTATCATTTTAGATATCTTTTCATGCTAAATTGAAGATTTTTTGCTTGTTTTCATGCTAAATTCATCGAATATTGCAAAGTCTACTCCTATTTTGGTTTTTCATGATTTTCAGGCAAAAAGGAACTATTTTGGGCGTTTTCAAGCAAAATCAAACACATGGAAGAATTACCATCATCAAGAGGAAGATACACAAGAAATTTCACGCAAATCGAGGCCAGGAACCAAATACGGTAGTACCGTAAAGCATTTTACGGTACCGTATTTTCGCGGCTACCGTATTATCAAGAACACGGCTGTATTTTGGTGATTTTCCGAACAAAAGATTTTGTCAAAATTACGGCACCACCGTAAGGAATTACACGGCCGTATTTTCCAGCGCTTCAGACCAGAGTGATCAACCGATTTTACGGCACCGCCGTAAAGGAGTTTACGGTGCCGTATTTTGTGAAGACCTCAGATCAGAGAACTCGACTGAAATTACGGCAGTGCCGTAAATCATTTTACGGTACCGTATTTCCCATCATTTCCAGAACAGAACACTCAAGCTATTTTAAGGCAATGCCGTGAGATATTACACTGCTGTAATTCCCAGTCAAAAACGCGATTTTTACGAGTCTGAATCTTGCGTGAGCCATAACTTTTGATCTAGAGGTCCAAATTGAAATCCAAAAATTGCTAGCGCTTCGTCTTTAAAAGGAGAAGACACACGCACTAAAAAGGGGAATTTTCATCCAGATTTGAGGGAGCAATCAACAGAGAGGTGGCTACGGTTTGGCCTCGTGCCGAGAGGCGT
This sequence comes from Costus lasius, assembly GCA_027563935.2. Lineage (NCBI taxonomy): Eukaryota > Viridiplantae > Streptophyta > Magnoliopsida > Zingiberales > Costaceae > Costus > Costus lasius. The sequence goes on along the minus strand of CM050447.1, from coordinate 19,287,569 downwards.
AGAGGGAACTCAGGCCTTGATTTCACGCAGAAGCTTTGCTTGGGGATAAGGAAGACACACCAGAAGTTTCAGAGCATTTGGAGTCCTATCGGAGGAGAAATCAACGAAAAAGCGGTGACAGCACTGTTCATCACGGAAAATACGGCTGTAATTTATATTACAGTAGTATTGTGAAGTTGTTTTCTTCCCCTTCTTCAATTTCTTACCCTTGGAAATTATGGTTGATTGTAATTCTTTTTCCATGCAAGCTTAATATATTTTTGGGACATAGGGTTTAATCCCTTTGATTTTTAATGATTAGATAACTTTTTATTTCGTCATGATAATCTTCGTTGTGATAATTCTACTTATGTGAATGTCTTCTCTTTAATTTTCCATAGATCTATGTTATTATCCATGTTTTAGAGTTTTCACAATGAGACTGAAAGGTAATTTGCTTGAGAGCTTAGAACCCTAGAATTGCATGTTAGGATCCCTTCCTTAGGTTAGATCCTACTTGATCTGTTCTAGTAGATAAATTGTCATGTTTGATAATATTGATCTAGGATTTAATTATTGTTATAAACATTGATTGATCTTGCACAAAAGTGAAGATCAGTATGTTGGAAAACCATAGGTAGAACCTGTGTTGAGTCTCGGATGCACGAAAGTAATCCTCGAGATTCCACTTGAGACTATCAATCAAATAAGAATCCGGATGCACGAAAGTGATCCTTGTGATCTTTGATTGATGATTTACTTATCTACAATATTGAAAATAGATCTTGCACGAAAGTGAGGATCGATTTTCTACATGGTTGTCTGCACGAAAGTGAGACAATACCTTTATCAAGTAAATTAGGTCTTTATCTTAACAAGATTTGATTGACGACCTTTTATTATATCTAATCATTGAAATTAAGGTAGATAAAACCCTAGTTCCATGTTTACCTCTCTGATTATCTTTAGCATTATTTCTATTACTTATTTGCATCATATTTGGTTTACTTAGCTAGCGAGAAAATAATTATTTGGTAATTAACAATAAGGTCCCTGTGGATTCGACACTTTTCTTTATTACTTTGATAGTTCCGTGCACTTGCGGAAGCCTATCAAGTTTTTGGCGCCGTTGCCGGGGATTAGTCCAAGGTACACGCGTGCCAGACTTGTAGTGTTCCCTTTCGGGCTATCAAGTTTTTGGCGTCGTTGCTGGGGATTAGTTCAAGGTACACGCGTGCCAGACTTGTAGTGTTCCCTTTCGGGCTATCAAGTTTTTGACGCCGAAAGCTAGTGTCCTTCCTTCAGCCGCAAGTCCATCACCAAGCTTCCAAAGCTGGCGCCACTCTGATATCGGTTGAAGAAGACACCTTGTTGTCTTTGATGAACCTTAACCTATCTTATGTAAACAGTTCTACATCTATTCTAAGGAAAGATGAAAATTTTACATCAAGAAGGGGGAGAACCACACGCAGGTGGTAGAAAGATTTTACAAGCATTCATCACAGGTGGAAACATGCTTCCACGTCACAACACAGGAGGGCACTCGCTATGACCATATCAACCCATGGAAGAGACAAGTGGCGCATATATAAAATTTGAAAAACCGTAATAATCAAATTTTATCCCCTTATGCGCCAATTCCATCCAAATCACTCTCTTAATCAAATTTATGCTAAAATTGGGATCAAGTTTCATGATAATTTCATGGACCCTATCGGCTGGCAATTTTGTCAGATCAAGAGACTTGGCCAGTCCGAAGACACAATGCCCGTCTTACTTGACAAAACTACGTGCGCCTTTGGTCTTAAATCCATCATAAACACAATCCAAATTTCGGCCATAAAAATGATAAAAGAAGTTTGGATGAAAGCGCCTTCTAGGTGAAACGCGCATGGATGAAAGAAAAATTTTCCAAAAAATTTTTCACACAAGCAAACGTACACCTTGTGTTTCTCGCAAGTAGCTCTGATACCACTGTTAGGGAATGCCGGGTGTAATTTAAAATTTTTGCAGTCCCAGGACGCAGCGGAAGAAGCATTACACCCGAAACACATTCCAGTCCCAAGGATCCATGCGAGAGAGAGAACACAAGGATGTGTTAGGGTTAGTACCTTTATTGCTTGTTAGGATGAAGGTGCCAAGTTGAAGACGCCCAAGTGTTCGTCCTCTACAAGTATCCACGCGTCGACTCCTTGATCGTTGCTCCCTTCCACGCTTGGTGCTAGCCTCGGGAAGAGAATCAAGCCTTATCACTCTCTTCAAAACTTGCGCCACCTCCAAGGTAGAAGCGCCAAGAAGAGATGAGGAGGAAGATGATGCGCCAAGTACTTCCTTCTTCTTCTTTGCTTGCACCACCTCCAAGGTGCGCCTATGGCCAAGGGACGATGAGGGCTTGTGGCAAGAAGACGCCACCAAGCTCAAAGAATCCTTGCGCCAAGAGGAGAAGAAGGAGAAGAAGGCTTGCGCCTTTGATGGAAGAAGGAGAGCTCCAAGCCCTCAAGTTGTCGCCACCTTAAACTTCCAATTCTCTCCAAGAGATGTCGCCACCAAGCCCTTCTCCAAGTTGCGCCAAGAGGAGAAGAAGGAGAAGAAGGCTTGCGGCTACAAAGAGGAGGAAGGTTGCGCCACCTTGATGTTGTCGCCCTTTGCCCTAGCTCACACCTCTCTATGTTTGTTCACACCTCCAAGGAATCGAACCAACAACAACAAGAGAGGGCGGCAAGGGTCCTATTAATAGGACAAGGGGCGGCTAGGGCAATGGCTAGGATCATGCCAAGTGGGCGGCTAGGATGAGAGGGGTTTGTGGTAAGGAAAGTCTCCAAGACTTTGCCATAAACCTTATTCAACCTATCCTTATTTGCCCAATAGCCATATCAGCCCAAGACATGCCTTAGAGGCATTCTTTCCATCCAAGGAGAAGGGCTAGGCGCAACATGCAAGAGGTATTTGGCTAGGGTAAGGGTTTGAGTGCATGTAGGGTTTATGAGATAAGGAAAGTCTCCAAGACTTTACCATAAACATCTCCCTACTTCTCATATGCGCTCAAGCTCTTTCCAAAAGAGTCCTCAAGCCATATCAGCCCCAATACTTACCATAGAGACAAGATACCATGAAGGGATGAAGGGGGAGGCGCCACTTCCTTCCAAAGGAAGCAACTTATGCCACCCACACCCCATTATGCCCCTAGGCGCCAATGGGGTTGGGTTTCTCCCCATTATACCCTTTTAAGCCAATTCCCTTTTCATGACAACTTATTATTGGGCCTCATTGGATAATGAGCTAGCCCAAACTTCATGGCATGGGTTGATTAAGCCATTGGATCCAATCCAATGCAACATAATCCAAATGTGACCAATTAAGGTCAATTTCGGGTCAACCTGCCAAAAATGAAGTTTGGCTCCAATAACTTTCTTCCAACTCATCAGGCCCATTGGCGCTGATGAAATCTTCCAAATGGATCCAAGTTATCCAATAACTTGATCCAAAGGCTTCTGATTAAAGCAACGTCAAGAGTCTATTGCGTGTGACCCCGTAGGATCCATATGACGATGGCAATGATGTAAACATCATAAGTAGTGAGGGGTATCTAGCAACACATCACTACTACCCATGTCATAGGACTTAAGTCATTATGGCAACAACTCCTAACAAGCAACGAGGATTCCCATTGCATTATAGATCCCTTTGCCTAAACTGATATCCTGCCATTGGAATAGTCTCAAGTTTATTATCCAATGCATTGGTCATGACTTAACTAGTGTGGCCACACATTCCTGTCATGCACCAATAAGGTGGGGCGCCCCGAGGTGGATATCATGCTTCCAATATGGAAGGGGCAAATCCTACTATTAGTCATCCATGCCTCTACATGATTTATGACATGCCCAATGACAGTCGTTTTGATCTCCCAATTACGGAGAGACGTAAGACTGTATTAAAGCATACCCATCATCAAATCTAGACATGAATACCTCAAGTCTAAGGATCAATGCAAACCTCTTGCATGTGAGATTGACTTGTTGACTAGACAAATCAATCCTCACGATGGATCACTCCAGTGCATCCAATGCACCTGTATGTCTGCGTTACTGTGCCCCGCACCTAACCAGCCCATACACCAGTCTCACATGTACCAAAGCTGTCCCATATCTGCTAAGGTACCTTGACTGGGGATAGCTTGTGAGAATGGATCCAATCCAAACTCCTGGGACATTATATATGCAACTCAATACATCTACGCAGGTAGAGAAGTCTGCATAATAACGACCATGCCTTTAATAATTCTATCAAAGTACTTTCATAACAATGCCTGACCATGTCCATACATTGGTCTGCAGGGCATATACACCAACAATCTCCCACTTGCACTAAGACCAAGGGCAACTGATGTTTAATCAGTTCCTATGTCTCTAGTATGACTTATTTAGCTTCCGCTGCGCCAGAGGCTACGTCAGTGGGTTTTTCCAGATTGCTATCTGTGTTTATTTTAACTAGTTTGAATCATCATCTTTATACATGATCTCTAAGATCAGATGATATCGCTGCAGTACATACTTGAGTGCTAAGTTCCTTTACACATTCTTACGGCCCCAGTAAGAACTATACTGGACCATCAAGCATCAGGGACTAAATCAAGTTCAAATGAATGAAGCTGCTTCCTTGGCTGCCACAAGAAGCTGCAATGTACTCAGCCTTATTGTAGAATTTGCCACTGCAGTTTGCATAAAGCTCTTTCAGCCAACAACACCACATCAAGGCAAAAAGCAAATCCTGACTGTGATCGATAGTCATTAGACCGGAACGAAGTGTCAGTGTACCCAGTACACAAAGTTCTTCCTGTCTATCACAGACTAAAATTCAATCCTTTATACTTCCCAAGTACGAAGGATTGCTTTCACAGCTATCCAGTGTTTGAACACTAGGATCTGATTGAAACTTACTGGCCATGCTCCAAGCATTCGCCACACATAGTCTTGTGCTAGTTGCACAAAACATGATCTATCCTATACCCAATGTATTAGGACTATAGAATCATGTTGTCTCTCTCCTGCTGTGTCAAAAGACATTGCATCATGCAGAGAATCAGACCATGTCTCTCTGGAAGGTATCATCCTTTGGAATGATCCAACATGAACCTCTCCAGAATCTCTTGGATGAACGTAGATTGACTAAAGGGCAATGACTTTCTTGGATCCCAGTTGATCCACATGCCTAGGATGTAGGCTGCATTCCCTAGGTCATTCTTCTCGAAATACATTCCAAGCCTGTACTTCACCGCGTGAAGAGCTGGGATGTCATTTCAAGTGAGGAGAATATCGACAATCAATTAGAACAAGAAACATTATGATGCTCCCACTGATCTTCTTGTAAACACAGGATACTTGTATAATACCATACATATCTTTATGGCGACTGTATGAAAATATTTTGGCTATTTCCATCTAGACATCCTCTTCCAGACGTCCATTAAGAAAAGCAATTTTCATAACAACACGCTATAACAGAACATGCAATTAAGACAAGTAGATACCTAATGGACTCAAACAAAGCTATCGGTGAAAAATTTCATCAATATCCACCCAGTGGACTTATCCGAAATTTCATTCACTAGCTTGTCATCATAGGTAACAATGTTACCTTTCATGTCTATCTTCCAAGAAGATCCACATACAGCCTCTGGGTGTTACCCCTTTGGCGGCTCAATCAAGTCCCACACTTGATTAGCAGACATGGAGTCCATTATGGTTCTTATGGCGCTCAGCCATTTCTTGGAATCTGGTCCACTGACCGCTTCCATTTCCTCATAACTCTTTAGGTTCATCCTAGATGAAAAATTCGTCATGCCCACAACCTGTGAGAGTATTTCGAATCCATTCAAACTCATGTGATTCCTGTGTTGCTTGAACCTCAGGTTGACTTTTCAACCTGCATGTGTGAATCTACTCTCCATTTGTGTCTAACTGTATTGTGGTTGATTTTTGGACCTTGTCCTAATCAAATCTACTCCCACTAGCTTCTTTCAAAAGGACATCTCCTCAAGAAGGACAGCAGTTTGAGCAACAAATATTTTTGTTCTCATCGGGATAGAAGTAGCACTCTTAGTGCCCCACAAACACACACTATGGAGTGTCAGAATAGTTGCTTGCATGGCCTCTAAAGGAAGTAAATTTGCATGACTATTCAAAGGTGGAACCACATCCAATGTGTTCCCTTTTCTTTCTTTGAATTTCACCACACAGTTGTGGTGTTCCAAGTAAGCTGTGAGACAACCCCACACTCCTCAAGATAGTCATCAAATTCTTTACTTCCTACTTTGATCCAATCAAAGGGTTTTAATAGATTCTCCAATTCGATTCTATACTTCATTTCTTAACTTCTTGGATTTCTCCAAAGTTGCGTGTTGGATATGTCATATCCCAACTTAATGAAGTATACCATTTAGTGCTTGTTTCCATGGGTCTACACACATTGCTGTGCACTAGATCCAACAGGCAACTAACCTCTCTCTTCTTCCTAAATGAAGGTAGCATCTGTCATCTTGTCCATTAGACAAGGCTCACATATATCATAACCCTGAAAGGATAATAATCCCAATAGTCCATGGACTTTTGGATGTGACTTATGTCTTATGGCCCAAGAGACAATGCAAAGAGATGGTATTGATTGAATCATTGGACTTGATCTATCCAGTGTTACATACAGAACTACAAGCTATCATCAATTGTACCACTACTATAGAACATTCCAGATTTAAGGAAATACCAATTTATTTCAAACTAAAAATCCATTCAAAATAATGGACATAATGTTCTAATACAAAAGCTAGTACATAATAGCAAAGTTCTAGTTGAAGTCTTTGAAGGTAGTGAGATGACATCAACAGCAGCATCCAATGCTCCGTCCCTGACTCGAAAGTCGATCCCACCAAGCCTTATTGTCCTACTTCTTTTGAGCTCCTGCATATGAAAAACATATGTAAGCTCCTCATGCGATACCCAGTACCCATGAATAAGAAGTAGACATAAAGACCTCAGTAACACAATACCTGAAGCAGATGGATAACATCCCTTCTTTTGTGCCATGCTCTTCCTGGGCCTTAATCCATCCTGAAATTTCCATGCATTCCCAGTCTTCCGAAGTTTTAGCTTCGAAGATACGGAACCATAGTCATTCCTGGATTCAGGCAAATACCCAGAAGATCCAACAACACTCTCTTTATTACTATTTGAAGTGCCTGGTGTGAAGAGACGTCGAAGATGTATGATCATATCATAAATCCCCATCTCATCACACTCAACCTGGACCTCAGGGGTCATGCACCTCAAAATAAGAGCAGTGTAATGTTCACTATCCACACAATGTTCAAGATAGACATTCCACTCCCACTCTGTACAAAAATATATACAGGGCTGGGTTGGAGGTCTTTCAAGAAGATATACCATATTCTCATGTTCTAGAAGTTTGGACAAAAGTCTGAACCATCTTGTCCAATTTGTTCCATCCAGTTTATTTTTAAGAAGTTTCAATCTAGGTTCAGGAGATGGAATCATCTACAATAAGCAAATCAGAAAAATAAGTACTATGATAAAGCATTTAACAAGGACTTTAAATTAAATGCTATACTCCCACTATTTCCTTAACGAGTTGATAACTCTCAAAAATCAACTTGGAAATACGTGAGTAGGATCCTAATTTCACACGAGGTCTCCGCGACTCACGAGGGTGAGTTGAGATGCACAGAGAGTCTCATGCTTCCTTAGGTAGGCATGCCAGCCAATTGTGCCGCGCACAATTCCTCTTAGTTAAGACAGACTAGGCGCCCTGTGTCCAGCGAGGGCTGGATACAACACAGAACCCTATCCTCTCAACAGCTGCCTCTAGTGATTCATTATGTCAGTGACATATGAAAAACTAGTCAAGTCTGGTCCTAACCGTTATGCCCATGGCCAACGAATTTCCTTGCGAAGGCACGCCCAGGTTAAAACTGGACTGGGGAAATCATTGTCACCACACACCTTCTAAAGATAAGTGGGTGTGTCCCACGAGGGTGGGAAACAGTTCACAACACCACGGATCGATAGTTTGATGAGGGCTACGCGTTAGAAGGCTATCGACTTGATATTGTATTGAGAGTTTTTGCATGTTTTTATTCTTTTCTAGCATGCAGTTTTCCTATGGTTATGGCAGCAAAGGAAAAACATCACAGGCATGCTATGGACAAAATAATAAACCATCACAGGCATGCTAGTTTGGTCGATATGGTCATAGCCCTTTTCATACATATAACTTGTCACGAGCCATGTGACATGTTATCGTGCATCCAAGGGTTGCGAGTCCCTGAAGCAAATCAGCCCATGCCAGAAGCCGAAAGCTAGTGTCCTTCCTTCAGCCGCAAGTCCATCACCAAGCTTCCAAAGCTGGCGCCACTCTGATATCGGTTGAAGAAGACACCTTGTTGTCTTTGATGAACCTTAACCTATCTTATGTAAACAGTTCTACATCTATTCTAAGGAAAGATGAAAATTTTACATCAAGAAGGGGGAGAACCACACGCAGGTGGTAGAAAGATTTTACAAGCATTCATCACAGGTGGAAACATGCTTCCACGTCACAACACAGGAGGGCACTCGCTATGACCATATCAACCCATGGAAGAGACAAGTGGCGCATATATAAAATTTGAAAAATCGTAATAATCAAATTTTATTCCCTTATGCGCCAATTCCATCCAAATCACTCTCTTAATCAAATTTATGCTAAAATTGGGATCAAGTTTCATGATAATTTCATGGACCCTATCGGCTGGCAATTTTGTCAGATCAAGAGACTTGGCCAGTCCGAAGACACAATGCCCGTCCTACTTGACAAAACTACGTGCGCCTTTGGTCTTAAATCCATCATAAACACAATCCAAATTTCGGCCATAAAAATGATAAAAGAAGTTTGGATGAAAGCGCCTTCTAGGTGAAACGCGCATGGATGAAAGAAAAATTTTCCAAAAAATTTTTCACACAAGCAAACGTACACCTTGTGTTTCTCGCAAGTAGCTCTGATACCACTGTTAGGGAATGCCGGGTGTAATTTAAAATTTTTGCAGTCCCAGGACGCAGCGGAAGAAGCATTACACCCGAAACACATTCCAGTCCCAAGGATCCATGCGAGAGAGAGAACACAAGGATGTGTTAGGGTTAGTACCTTTATTGCTTGTTAGGATGAAGGTGCCAAGTTGAAGATGCCCAAGTGTTCGTCCTCTACAAGTATCCACGCGTCGACTCCTTGATCGTTGCTCCCTTCCACGCTTGGTGCTAGCCTCGGGAAGAGAATCAAGCCTTATCACTCTCTTCAAAACTTGCGCCACCTCCAAGGTAGAAGCGCCAAGAAGAGATGAGGAGGAAGATGATGCGCCAAGTACTTCCTTCTTCTTCTTTGCTTGCACCACCTCCAAGGTGCGCCTATGGCCAAGGGACGATGAGGGCTTGTGGCAAGAAGACGCCACCAAGCTCAAAGAATCCTTGCGCCAAGAGGAGAAGAAGGAGAAGAAGGCTTGCGCCTTTGATGGAAGAAGGAGAGCTCCAAGCCCTCAAGTTGTCGCCACCTTAAACTTCCAATTCTCTCCAAGAGATGTCGCCACCAAGCCCTTCTCCAAGTTGCGCCAAGAGGAGAAGAAGGAGAAGAAGGCTTGCGGCTACAAAGAGGAGGAAGGTTGCGCCACCTTGATGTTGTCGCCCTTTGCCCTAGCTCACACCTCTCTATGTTTGTTCACACCTCCAAGGAATCGAACCAACAACAACAAGAGAGGGCGGCAAGGGTCCTATTAATAGGACAAGGGGCGGCTAGGGCAATGGCTAGGATCATGCCAAGTGGGCGGCTAGGATGAGAGGGGTTTGTGGTAAGGAAAGTCTCCAAGACTTTGCCATAAACCTTATTCAACCTATCCTTATTTGCCCAATAGCCATATCAGCCCAAGACATGCCTTAGAGGCATTCTTTCCATCCAAGGAGAAGGGCTAGGCGCAACATGCAAGAGGTATTTGGCTAGGGTAAGGGTTTGAGTGCATGTAGGGTTTATGAGATAAGGAAAGTCTCCAAGACTTTACCATAAACATCTCCCTACTTCTCATATGCGCTCAAGCTCTTTCCAAAAGAGTCCTCAAGCCATATCAGCCCTAATACTTACCATAGAGACAAGATACCATGAAGGGATGAAGGGGGAGGCGCCACTTCCTTCCAAAGGAAGCAACTTATGCCACCCACACCCCATTATGCCCCTAGGCGCCAATGGGGTTGGGTTTCTCCCCATTATACCCTTTTAAGCCAATTCCCTTTTCATGACAACTTATTATTGGGCCTCATTGGATAATGAGCTAGCTCAAACTTCATGGCATGGGTTGATTAAGCCATTGGATCCAATCCAATGCAACCATAATCCAAATGTGACCAATTAAGGTCAATTTCGGGTCAACCTGCCAAAAATGAAGTTTGGCTCCAATAACTTTCTTCCAACTCATCAGGCCCATTGGCGCTGATGAAATCTTCCAAATGGATCCAAGTTATCCAATAACTTGATCCAAAGGCTTCTGATTAAAGCAACGTCAAGAGTCTATTGCGTGTGACCCCGTAGGATCCATATGACGATGGCAATGATGTAAACATCATAAGTAGTGAGGGGTATCTAGCAACACATCACTACTACCCATGTCATAGGACTTAAGTCATTATGGCAACAACTCCTAACAAGCAACGAGGATTCCCATTGCATTATAGATCCCTTTGCCTAAACTGATATCCTGCCATTGGAATAGTCTCAAGTTTATTATCCAATGCATTGGTCATGACTTAACTAGTGTGGCCACACATTCCTGTCATGCACCAATAAGGTGGGGCGCCCCGAGGTGGATATCATGCTTCCAATATGGAAGGGGCAAATCCTACTATTAGTCATCCATGCCTCTACATGATTTATGACATGCCCAATGATAGTCGTTTTGATCTCCCAATTACGGAGAGACGTAAGACTGTATTAAAGCATACCCATCATCAAATCTAGACATGAATACCTCAAGTCTAAGGATCAATGCAAACCTCTTGCATGTGAGATTGACTTGTTGACTAGACAAATCAATCCTCACGATGGATCACTCCAGTGCATCCAATGCACCTGTATGTCTGCGTTACTGTGCCCCGCACCTAACCAGCCCATACACCAGTCTCACATGTACCAAAGCTGTCCCATATCTGCTAAGGTACCTTGACTGGGGATAGCTTGTGAGAATGGATCCAATCCAAACTCCTGGGACATTATATATGCAACTCAATACATCTACGCAGGTAGAGAAGTCTGCATAATAACGACCATGCTTTTAATAATTCTATCAAAGTACTTTCATAACAATGCCTGACCATGTCCATACATTGGTCTGCAGGGCATATACACCAACAAGAGGTCGGTCTAAAATGAACACCGGGTGTATCACTCGAGAGAGGGCACCTTGTACCCTAGGGTTAGACTCCTTGTGCAAAACCAATAAACCAAATAACTAATATATTTCTTGTGCGATTAAGATTATCATCGTGGTGGAAGCCGTAGCCCTGAATTCTCTCTTATATCTTTTCTCTACCGAAGTAGTTGCACCTGTTTGTTTTCGATTTCCGTCTTCAAAAACCCATGTTTCGATTCGCCTAGCTATTAGGACTCGGACTTTCTAGTACTCAACCTTGTTCCCTGTGGGATTTGACATCTTTTATATTACTTCGATATATCCGTGCACTTGCGGAGCTTGTCAAGTTTTTGACGTTGTTGCCGGGGAACAACGGTTGATATTAGTATACTTCCGAGAATTGGTAGACTAGGCCTTAGGTTAGATTTTTCTTACTGCACTGCTATTTTCTTTTTCTTTTTATTTACTTGCCGTCTTAGAACTTTATAATTTTGACTGACCGTTTTACGCGAAGAAGTTCTAGGGTAGGTACATTCTTTGACATTGATCCAGAGATCGAGCGCACCTTCCGGACAAGAAGGAAGCAAAATCAAATTCTGAAGAAAGAAATCATGAACCATCCAAGAGGAGAAAATCAGATGGAACACATTCAACTTGAAGTGAACAATGACCGAGTACAACAACCAATGGGCAACAACTATAACAACAATAGGACATTGAAGGATTATTCCGCTCCCTATGCACATGGTTTTCAATCTGGAATTGCTAGGCCCGTTGTTGAGGCCAACAACTTCGAAAAAAAACTTGCTCTTCTTTCTACGGTGCAACAAAACCAATTTGGTGGTTCTCCTCTTGAGGACCTCAACATGCACCTCTCTATTTTTCTAGAATATTGTGACATGTTTAAAATTAACGGTGTGTCTGCTGATGCTATCAGGTTACGACTGTTTCCCTTCTCTCTGAGGGACAGGGTGAGAGCTTGGTTGCACACACTACCTGCTTCTTCAATAAGAACATGGGCAGAGCTTTCTCAAGCCCTTCTCTCCAAGTACTTCCCTCCGTCAAAGACAATTCAATTACGGAATCAGATAACAAGTTTCATGCAAAAAAATAGAGAATCCCTATACGAAGCTTGGGAGAGGTTTCAGGAGCTCCAAAGGATGTGTCTACATCACGGTGTTGAGACTTGGGTTTTGATCCAAATGTTCTACAGCAGTTTGGATTACAACACGCGGCTTACAGTGGACGCTGCAGCAGGAGGTGCTTTGATGAACAGAAGAGTGGAAGATGCAATGAACCTTCTCGAGGATATGACAATTAACCATCACCAATGGACATCTGAGAGAGGTACTTCTACCAAGAAGTTAGGTAAGTATGTGATACGCACCGCAAGTGCACGGTGTTATCGAAGTAATACAAAAGATATCGATCCCACAGGGAGCAAGGTGAGTACTAGAAAGTCTAATTTTTCGGAATCCAAGCTAATCGAATCGTGGTTTTTAGAACTTTAAAAACTAAAATTAAGCGAAATCGTAAGCAAGAAATCAAACAACTAGGCAGGGAAAATATATGAGAGAGAATATCAGGGCAAAGGTTTCCACTACTCTGACGATCTTATATGCGCTATGAAATAAATAACGGTTATTTGGATTTACAGGTCTGCATAAGGAATCTACCCTATTGTACGAAGGTGCCCTCTTTCGAGTGAACACCCCGGTGTTTGCCTAAAATGTCTCCTAATTTCGTGGTGGACCGTTTTCGACAAACCCAATGGGTTCCGTGGTTGATTATGGATCCTCGAGCAAAGGACAAGCACTTTCGCGTCAAGCCTTCACAAGATTCACATAGAGGTTCGGTCGTTACGGTCCTACTCTCGTTATGAACCGTAACCACTATATCATAATAATACTTGGCCAGAGTACAAATCAAGAAATAAGTGCATCAAGTGAAATATGCTAAAGAAATGATCTAAATAACAAAGTTAATATAAGAGTTGCATATAAAGATCGTCAGAGGGCTTTAACCTAGCTCTGAAAATAGATTTACGCTACAACCATCGTCACAATGCTCAAAATTCTCTCTTTAATCATAGGAAAAATCACTAGAAAAGGTTTCTAAGAGGGAAGAGACGATAAACCAAGCGGAATAACCAAGTATTGTTGAGTTTTGACGCTCGAATCTCCGAAAATTGCTCCAAAGTGGCCTGTTCGCTGTCGACTTCCACCCTAGCCGCTTCGTTGCCCGATTGCTCGATGATTAGGGCACTGAAATTAGGGATTGTATACTCTATCTGTTTGTCTTCGAGTCAGCTTTCCAAAAAGTCCTCACTTTCTAAATTTGGAGTTGAATCGGACCGCGAATCAGCGAAAGACCGAGTGGGGGTCGTGCTGTTCCGACCCCTTCACGGGTGAACCCCGCGCGGTTCACCAGGTGGTGAAGTGCTTGGAGCTCTTTTATTGCGAAATAATCATAGGTGAACCCCGGTGAAAGCCTCAACGTATTTCTGTGCAGATATCTCCAGATGAGATCACGGGTGAACCCCATGGGGTTCACCTACCAGTGAAGTGTGCGGCAGCTTTCAAAAACTTTGACATCATCGGTGAACCCCGTCGGGTTCACCAGGTAGTGACGCGCGCTCTGAAATCCTTCCTTCGGCAAGATCACGGGTGAACCCCATGGGGTTCACCTGGCTGTGAAGTCTAGAGAAGGCTCCGATTGAGCCCAAATTTTACGGGCAGCTTCGTCTTCTCATAAGGAATCACCTCATGCTTTTAGATTCTTCAAAAAGACTTCAAAATTGGGTGATTTTACTTGAAATTCAATAAGACAGATGAAAAGTGAAGATTCTGAAGTTTTTAACTAAATAAGCCTTAAAGGAGTATAAAAACATTCAAATAGGCCTAAATTCATCAAGGAATATCAGTAAAAATCACTACTAAAATGCAAGGCATCAAATACTCCTCGACTTAAATCTTTGCTTGTCCTCAAGCAATAAAATAAGTTGAAATACATGCTTGGTATAAGAATAATCTTTTGTGTTAAAGTTCGCACCCAAGTTTAGAAAAATACTTTTTAGCAATCCAAGATCTAATCAGAAGAAATCAACTAGAAGGAGTGTTTTAAGCACTCACCAGTTTGGTTCTACAGTTTCTAGATATCAAACGATTTAAAAAGCAGTAAACATGAGATTCAATCAAGCAAACACAACACTCATTTCATTCTTATCCTTCCAATTCATAATATTGGGGTTAACTCAAATGTCTCATTCAGGATATAAGATACTGCTTATTGCACTAGACTTCAACTCATATCCTTAGGTATCATTGCCAATTTTTCGTAATGCCAAGTAGAGGAGTCTTTTTATTGAATTTTCAATTCACATTTCTTAGATTTCAACTCATGTCCTTCGGTACCACTGCCAATTTTTCGCAGTGCCAAGTAGAGGAATCTAAGTGTGAGAATTTTTTTTTTATGCTAAATATCAAAGATCAACATATCCTTGCATTTTAACAGATGCAGTGTTTCCCCAATACTAGAACAGAATTCAAATTTTGAAAAGAGGATATTAGTTACATGGTATAAATCGACATGTAAATTGCAAGCCAAAATCAATTGAATAATCATGAAGATGTTTGACCCACTTAATGAACTACCTAAAATCAATCCACTTAGAAAATTTCTAATTCATAGGACATATGGACATGACTATTAAGTAAATTTCTAACAAGTACTACATTCAACATGTCTTGATAAATTCTAACCAATCATGCATTCAATTTTTTAGACAAAAATTTGCATGGCTATCATCAGACAAGACAATCATGACAAGTCAAAAAAAATTTTCATCACAAGTTATGCAATATATCCTTCAGAACAGTTACATGCAAGCTTATAAATTCACACATCATTTAGCATGAAAAGCATAATATCAGAATGGAAAGCAAGTGGCTCAAATATATCTTATACACTGCAGAGAGTGGGGCCTGAAGATGTGGACCAGGCCCACGAATAGTGGCATATATAATACAATGCCAATATCAAAATATCCATCATAGAGTAGCATAACAAATCCATCAAATAAAACAGAAAGTCACGACAACTACAACCAAACAACCAAGAAGAAGCCGAAGTCAAGACAGCTCACCCGCTCTTAGATTTTTTTGCATAGTCCTCTATGCAACATCATATACATGAGAGGAGACGGATGGCGCTGTCGAGTGAGGATGATGCTAGCGCCTCTTGCGTGACTGCGAGCCAGAAGCTCTAGAGCTCTTCCCCTTACCACGTGAGGTGTGACCTGGCGTTTCCTCCTTATCAGAAGAGACCGGTATGTTTCTAATGTTTTCTTCATTAAGCAGGGCAAATCGGTCATCCATGATACATAATTTCTCCCAGATTGAGCCCAGCATATTGTGTTGTCGCTGCATCCCAGCCTCGTTAGCTTCCCACTTGGAAGATTGTTCCTGGCGTATAAATGAGATGGAGGAGTCCATCTGGTCAATGAGCTCATGCTGCTGGAGCTGCTCCTCCCTCATCTCCTGGAGGATACTCACCATGGAATCTGAGGAGGAGCCGCCACCAAAGAAAAACGAGCCAGGGGCCGGTGGCGCGGTGTCGACAGGGTCTGGCTAGGGGTCAGCAACAGGCTTAATGCGCCAGTTATCTCCCACTCGCACCGTGGTACGCTCCGGATTTGGCAGTGGCATGCAGAACTGGCTGTCCTTAAATGTCATACAGTAAGAATCACCCCGGTAGATGATAAGTTTCATGGAAACACACGACTCGATCTCGAGCCGGTTGTTCCCATGAGTGTAACGCCCTCGATTTTTCTGAATTATGATTTAAGGTTAGAAATTCTGTTTCTGTATTTTTATCTGTTAAAATTTTGGGATTTTTGCCTAAGTGTAGGAATTTTTCCTACAGGGCAAAAATAATTATTTTGGTTGGGGATTTGAACCCTCAACCTTGATTCTTTTCTCCTGGAATTTCTTCCACCATGGTGGCGCATATTTCTGATATTATTGGAGTGGCGCAGGGTGGTTAAGCCCAGGTAAGCCCATAAAACCGATTTTTCACTTAAGTTAACTGGGTTATTGGATCTTGGATCCGTTTGGGGTGGGAGAAAAAGAGGAATTGCGTGAGGGCTCCTCTCCCTCACGACTTTTGTGTTTTCTTACCCTAGCCGCCTTTGGTTGTCGCCCCTTACTGTGCTTGGCGCCTCCTGAGATTTCTGACGCTGGTGGTGGCAGACTGGTGGTGGACGAATTTCCTGGTGATCCTCTGTCTTGGCGTTTTTCTCTGTGGACGATTTTTCTGTGAGTAATTCGATCCTAAGGAGTCTAATCCGCTAAATTGTAGATTATCATTCAATTAAAATTCGTTATTTGCAATGATTATCCGTATGGGGTCGAATTCAAATATTTATAGGGTTTTAAAATCCTGTTCTGCTGAAATCTGCATTCTCTAATCTGACCTTTGTGTACTATAACCCCAATATCTCATGGCCTGTAGATCCAAATCGCACGAAATAAATTTTGTATGAAACTAGATACATTCGGCTTTTATTTGAATGTGATATCGACTATATCCGAGCTGTATTCGTATTTCAATCTGTATTGCAATCTAGCTGTACAAAATCAGTTTTCTGGAAATCTGGATTTCGACCTTTATGTGTTCGAACCATCATATCTCCCTAGGTATAGCTCGAAATCTTGTCAAATCAGTTTTATTAGAAAGTAGACTCGAAGGGGTTCAATTTGACTACCATGTCGCCTATTTTCTGTTAGTTATTGGATCTGAAATTTGTGTCGCAATTCTGATATACGAATCTGTTTTCTGGAATTCTGAAATCCCGACCTTTCTATGTTCGAACACCCATATCTCCCCGGTTATAACTCCAAATCCGACGGACAGTTCTATTGGAAAGTAGATTCAAATAGCTTTATTGTGAATATCATATTGCCTATTTTAGGTTACTTACTCGGTCTGAAACATCTGTTGCAAGTATGATATATTAATCTGTTTTTTTCTGAAACTTCTGTTTAATTGTTTGTTATGTGAAAAATTTCTATTCTGTATATATATATGTTGTGAATTTTCTGAAACTTTGAATGTGTTATAACCTTTGTGAGAACATAGAATGGTTTGACATGAATTAAGGATAGTTGCATGAAATCTAAGGAATTCAAGGAATTCACTCATATATTACTTCTGGTTGATGGTAAAAATTATGAAGTGTGTTCAGCTTTGATTTTCTGCAAAATTGTCATTTTGTTAAGGACTGGATATTAGGGTGTGTCATTTTCTGGTTTGTGAGACACTTTGGGCATGATGTGAGAATTGAGTGGTGGTTAGTCCTACTCCTCCGTTTCAGCATGATCTGTTCTGTAAAAATTATGCCCTAGTGTAGCACTCTTCCGTGTCCTTACCCTCCTTTTGTGGCGCTGTAATGGTGCTGATAGTCTACTACGACCCATGAGACACTAGTGAAGGGTAGATGTGAGCTGGTCTCACCTTCCGTTCTCCCTCCACTATTTCTGTTCTGTTCTGGGTATTGGAGGCCAAAGTGCCATGTCCTGACAAGACGGGGGCCACCCACTGATACCTCCTCTACCAGTATTAGAGGCCAGAGTGCCACGTCTTGACGAGACGGGGGCCACCCATGATACCTCCTCTACCATTCTGTTTCTGATATGCATGCATGTCTCATCCTCGGCAGAGGTGGGGTCAGACCTTCTGTGGTCATCAGACCTTCTGTGGTCTTCAGGCCTTCTGTGGCCTTTCTGTTTCCGATGTAGACTATCTGTTTGGATTCTGAAAATTCTGATTTTCTGTCTGTCAGTTCTGATTTCTGTAGTTCTGTTTCGATCTGTTCTGTCTGTCAGCTCTGATTTTCTATAGTTCTGTTCCGATCTGTATTATAGATGTGTTGGGCGGTGTGATTAGTTGGAATGGGTTGGTAGACTTATATTCTACTTCATGCTTGATGCCTATTGTTATAAGTGTCTGAATTTGATTATGTTTCGTTTCTGATATGAGTGTTCATGTTAAGTATCTTATCTGTTAAGCATGATATTTTTGATGTGTACTATGGATGGCTTTTAGTGTCTTTTACTCACTGAGCTTTTTAGCTCACCCCCGTTGTTTAAATATTTTCAGGTGAGACATCAGGACAGTGATTGCTACAGCTACTAAGTTTGTTATGATGCTATGTTTTATATAATTTCTAGGAGTTGTCTTCTAAAGATCTATCAGGCCTGCGTGCCTAACTTAATTATATGACACGTTTTATCTCCTGAGGGCTTATGCCTGTTTTCAGGATATTATATTATGCTATAGTTGTCTCGTTTTAATTGTTGGATACGAGTTTTGGATTATGAGAATTAAAATTGTTATTATTCTGAAATGTCCGATTTGAGATTTATTGTAGTTGGAATACTTTGAGATGTGTGACCGAGTTTTTGTTGTATTCGGTATCTAAATAATCAGTTTCTGCATTACTTCTGGAATTTGTGTTCTCCACATATGTGTAGTGTGGACATTTGTTTTGTTCCAGGATATGTGGGTCTGTGCAGCAGTAATTTAGCATACTTGCTGCCGGATTTTCTAGATTTCCGGATTTCTATTTCCTAATAAATCGATCCTACTCAGTTCTGTGCGGTTTTCAGTTTCCGTAGTAATGTCCTTCGATGCTGCTTTCTTCTTATGTTTTAATGGAAGAGTAAAAAAATTTTTAAAACCCCGTATTTTTACTTGTATGCGTGTGGGGTGTGATTCTGAGGGATGTTACAGATGGTATCAGAGCAATATTACTAGCAATTAGAAACTCCGGGAAAGGAAAACTCTGTTTGTGTATTGCTAGAAACCAAGATAGGATCTGAATATTGGAAACCTCTGTTTGTGTATTGCTAGAAACCAAGATAGGATCTGATCCGTGATTGAATATTGGTTGTTATTCTACCGTGTTATGTGATGCAGGTACACTTTATGTGTTTAGTTCTTTGGCACGCATTCTTTTTGATGGGGTCACCAAGCATGCAACATTCAAACAACGCACTTCGAAAACATTTTGATAAATAAGTATAGCTTAGTAAACCCTTTAAGCTATCGTAGTTCGAAATTAGTTTGTTTTGGTATGTAATAGTGGAAACCGAAACTACATTCAGCAACTAATCTTATCATGCACTTCTAATAAAGAGGAACGCCTAACAAGAGCTTGACATGCGGTTCTACAACATCAAATAAACCTAGGCATGCGGTTCTACCATAAGAAAATAGGGCTAATCTAGGGGAGGAACTCACCTTGCACCCTTTGAGAATAGAAAGGGTGACCTTCCCGTTCTTCACCGGTCCAATGGTTGAATCTCACGAAGTAGGGCCCTATGAGCTTACACACATGGCATTGCAGCATCCCACACATGCGTGGGTGAGTTTAAAAGAATATTAAGAGGCCATTCACATAAACACACTCAAGGGGGAGGATAGCCTCCAAATTCCCTTGCTAACATTTTGAGACTAACTAATTAAGAGGGGAAAGGGGGGGGAATGAACTTGTATGCCTTCCTTGACCTTGCGCAACCTGAGAAGTGACCTTAGTGAGTGTAGATGGAGGTTCAGAAACTTCAAGAAAACATCAACCAAGGTAGTAGAAAGACTTAGCTAACTTAAGGTGATGGCTTGATCTCGGCATGGGATTAAAGACACCATCTTGAGTCTCGGCTGGTCCAGCTCCTCCTCTTGGGCTGAGGACTTGTCAAGGCTAAGGGGGAGGAAGTGGCGTGAGCTCCCTTCTTCAAGACAAGCGCAAAGGGTGGAAGATGATTGAAGAGCAAGAGGGGGTGGAAAGACACTCTCGGCAATGGTTGGAAGAGGGGAGGGGGCAGGTGACACACACCTTTTGAAGACACACTTCAGCAATTTGAAATTTCATTCAACACTAAGTACTTCACTTTACAAGAGGACTACATCATATAGGGGAGTCTCCAACGGTTATCTCCCTAAGCTCAAAACAAGTCACACAAGCAAGCATGATGTAGACAACTCAATGGGCTGATCTCTTCTTCCAAATGGGTGGTTGTTTGGAGTTTGAACTTTGGAGTCTTCAGCAGGTTAGTAAGCTCGAAATCTGAGATGAGAGTGGACTGAAGAGGCTGCTGATGGCTGACATTGCAGGCTGCAAATTGGCATGGGCGGCTGGCACTTGAAGGGACTGAAGTTGTTGCAAAGTGCAGGCTGCTCCTTGACTTTGGGGGCTGGCGCATGATGGATTGAAGTGGGCATTGTTTCAAGCTGGTGGCTGGCGCATGTTGACTTTAGGGGCTGCAACAGCAGGTGAGGGAATGGTCTTGTCCATCTTTGCTTCAAAGGGGAAGGGGCGGTTGGAGGTAGAGACAAATCCCCATGGCTGCCAACTAGGATGGTGGAGTGTTGGGTACTTGTGGTGATGCTCCTTTGAGTTGGATGGGCTGGTTCTCACATGAGATGGGCTCATGGGCTCATGGCATCTCTTGGAGTTATCTTGACTTGATTTTGACTTGCATCCCAAAATGGAGTTGACCTATACTATTACATTAATTTCATGCACTAACCTACCATACATAAGTGGCGGATCCTAGGGATGTAACTACATGGTGTAATTGTTGGGTGGATCTAACCTACCATATGATGCAAGTTATGCTAGGAGATCTAACTTAAAGATGCATGCAATGCAAGAGATGGAAATAACTTAAAGGATGTATGCAATGCAAGGAATGAAAATCTAACTTAAAGATGCATGCAATGCAAGAAATGGGAATTTAGGTGCCCTAGCTAGGGTAACCTTAAACTCCATTTGTATTTCCGTGGGTCATGTCGCCTCCCCACATCAGCTCTCCCCGGGTGAGAAAAATTCTTCTCCGAAGAATTGTCCTTGTCCATGAGGAGCCTTGAAGTAGTAAGGGTGAGTTCTTCCTCGGGGAGCCAACCCTCTTCACCATGGTCATATCCAACTAAGTAGAGTAACTCTACCTTATCACGGGTGAAATGGGTTTGGTCCTCAAGGATGGACTCAATCATAAGCTCACAAGTGGGGTCATAGTATGGGGTGGAATGATGCTTATGCAATATGAAGTCATCCACATCAAAAGTGATGGGGGTCCAAAAATCAGTGTCAACAGCATCACAGCAATCAATCTCTTCATCCCAATCTTCATGCTCCTTAAATTCAGGGTCTCCTACACAGAATGTCCTTTCTCGGCCATATTCATTAGTATGTTTGTGGTATACAGGCCTACTAAAAGATTCAGGTATAACAAAATCAAAGTGTTCAAGTTCTGGGAGGGAAAGCAAATCATTATTCAATTGAATTTTCTTTAACCCTGGAGTACTAAGGCCAGACTCAAGGTCTAAAGGAGAGATGGGTGATGTTGCCAACTTAGACAAGTTAGGTTCTAAATCATATCCTAGCATGGGAAACTCAAGAGGATCTAAAGTAAATTCTACTTCATATTCAGGTGAGCTAA
Source organism: Costus lasius (assembly GCA_027563935.2). Lineage (NCBI taxonomy): Eukaryota > Viridiplantae > Streptophyta > Magnoliopsida > Zingiberales > Costaceae > Costus > Costus lasius. The sequence goes on along the minus strand of CM050447.1, from coordinate 19,265,654 downwards.
TGTCTAACTCAAGAAGGGTGAGGGGCGCCTCTAGGATTGGACTTCCTAAGGAAAAAAGAAATGGCTCTCCCATATCTGGAGTAAGATCCTCGAAGCTAAACTGGGGGGGCTCTATCATGTCATAAGGAGAAGGTTGATATAGGTCAGTCCCTATGGGGTCAACTTGAGTAGGGTCATCCCTAGAGTCTTGGGTTATAAGCCCATGTTCAATTGGCCCTAAATGTGGCTTAGGAGTGTGGGTGGCAAGACCTAAGAGATATGTTTCATGGGTCATTGGATCAAAGGTCAAGTCTTCTAGGCCTTGAAGTTGAGGTTCTCCTAATGCTTGGGACTTAGGATCTTGGTCAATGAGAAAAGGATCTAGCATGGGTTCCATCTTAGGCAAAGTAAGGGATCCTAACTCATGTGGGTTGAGATCTAAAGGTGAAGGATCCTCTATGTGTAAAAGTTTGGGCTCTAGGGGTGGGCTTAGGCCTAACTTGGAAAGTTTAGTGCTAGATGGCTCAAAAGTGGTCAAAGAAGGGCCTAGACAAGATGGTATGTCTACCTTAATCTCTAAATATGGTTGAGTAAGATATTTAGGCAGATCATCCATAGAGAAAGGTTCAAACTTAGGTTGAGTCAAGCCTAAAGTGTGATGGTCCTCTAATTGAAGGTGTTGGATTTCTAAAGTGTCTAGAGGCTCATCTAAACTTTCACTAAGGTCAAGTGGCTTGGAACCTAAGTGTTCACAACCTATTGAAGAGTTCTCTAAAGTTTTTCTTATGTCATGAAGAGTAGGTTCACATGGTTCAAGCACTTGATCTAAACATGGGAGCCCTAAAGGGTGAGGCAAACTAGTCTCATAGGTCACTAAGGGTAGGATAGCTTCCACTAAGTCTAGCCTAATATGATTGGGTTCAAGTTCTTCCATAGGCTTAGGTGAGATTGTTCTTAAAGAGGTGGACTTAGTATGACCTATGTGGATGTCAAGAGAGTTTTCCTTAAGTTGGTTGAGTTCTTGTTTGGGTTTTATGGACAACATGATTTGACATGGAGGTAAGTCTTCAATGGGTTCCCTAGACTTGATTTGAGATTGGCTTTGGGAGGGTAGCTTTGGTTCTAAGGCTTGATTGAGCTCCATGGTTTGATTGACTACCTTAGGGGCTTTGGGTCTTGGATGGTCAATTTTCCTTTTATAAAATCTCTTAAGATTTTGCTCCACCTCACTAGCTATTTGAAAAGCATCTTCTATTGTGTATATGGGGTAGTAGGTGAGACCTCTCTTAATCTCAAAGCTAAGACCATCTCTAAACCGGTTAAGCATAACCCTAGGAGCTTCTCTAGTACTATGGTAGAGGGTTTTGAACTTTAGTATATATTCAGCTACATTCATGTTCTCTTGGGTAAGCAATTTTTCATTGAGAGATGTAGGGTCATTGAGAGATGTAGGGTCATATATTTCTTTTATCATGTCATCCCATCTCTTGATGGGTTGTCTATTGCCTCTTAGGGGATTGAAACTAGTAGTCATTTTCGAAATGAGTAAGGTTTGGAAAATAAACCCTAAGGTGATAAGATATAGCTAATCAAATTCTTTCAAGCACCTAGGTCCAAAAATCGCCTTAGTAGTAGGAAAATAAAGTTTTGGTCTTATAAAATCCTACTCTAAGAGCCTAAGCTCTGATACCAAGATGATGGGGTCACCAAGCATGCAACATTCAAACAACGCACTTCGAAAACATTTTGATAAATAAGTATAGCTTAGTAAACCCTTTAAGCTATCGTAGTTCGAAATTAGTTTGTTTTGGTATGTAATAGTGGAAACCGAAACTACATTCAGCAACTAATCTTATCATGCACTTCTAATAAAGAGGAACGCCTAACAAGAGCTTGACATGCAGTTCTACAACATCAAATAAACCTAGGCATGCGGTTCCACCATAAGAAAATAGGGCTAATCTAGGGGAGGAACTCACCTTGCACCCTTTGAGAATAGAAAGGGTGACCTTCCCGTTCTTCACCGGTCCAATGGTTGAATCTCACGAAGTAGGGCCCTATGAGCTTACACACATGGCATTGCAGCATCCCACACATGCGTGGGTGAGTTTAAAAGAATATTAAGAGGCCATTCACATAAACACACTCAAGGGGGAGGATAGCCTCCAAATTCCCTTGCTAACATTTTGAGACTAACTAATTAAGAGGGGAAAGGGGGGGGAATGAACTTGTATGCCTTCCTTGACCTTGCGCAACCTGAGAAGTGACCTTAGTGAGTGTAGATGGAGGTTCAGAAACTTCAAGAAAACATCAACCAAGGTAGTAGAAAGACTTAGCTAACTTAAGGTGATGGCTTGATCTCGGCATGGGATTAAAGACACCATCTTGAGTCTCGGCTGGTCCAGCTCCTCCTCTTGGGCTGAGGACTTGTCAAGGCTAAGGGGGAGGAAGTGGCGTGAGCTCCCTTCTTCAAGACAAGCGCAAAGGGTGGAAGATGATTGAAGAGCAAGAGGGGGTGGAAAGACACTCTCGGCAATGGTTGGAAGAGGGGAGGGGGCAGGTGACACACACCTTTTGAAGACACACTTCAGCAATTTGAAATTTCATTCAACACTAAGTACTTCACTTTACAAGAGGACTACATCATATAGGGGAGTCTCCAACGGTTATCTCCCTAAGCTCAAAACAAGTCACACAAGCAAGCATGATGTAGACAACTCAATGGGCTGATCTCTTCTTCCAAATGGGTGGTTGTTTGGAGTTTGAACTTTGGAGTCTTCAGCAGGTTAGTAAGTGATGAGCCCGCAAGTGTACGGTCTAACCGAAGTAGTAAATTATATCGTCCACAGAGACCAATTCGTCAAGTACCGGTGAATCCTTGGGTCGCAGTCTAGACAAATCTAGAGTTGGTTTAAAGCGATCGAAATAACTAACAACCGATAAGTAAATGCTAAGCAAGGAAAGTAACAAGCGGACAGATAAACGATCGGATTTCTATTATGGGAGAATATCGGGGCGTCGGGCTTCACCGCTATGCCAATTCGCAAATGAAAGTAGCAACTACGTGACATGCAAGGTTTGATAAATTGAAGAGATCCATCAAATGGTACAAACCGCCCCCTTTCAGCAGCACGGTTCGGTGCTTATGCAAATTTACCTCCTACTTTCGTGGCTTGTAAATCTACATAGGCCCATTGGGCGAAGGATGAATAGTCGTTCTCTCACGTGGGAGAAGAGCTACTTTCGTGCTCTTCTTCACGCGCCCAAGCATACGAGATCCGACGTCGGGATTGGGCTGTCGCTTTTTCTCCCAACGTCCAAAACATACAAACACCGATATCGAGATTGGGCTGTCGCTTTTTCTCTCGATATCGGAGATCAATAATAAACAATAAGAGTTGTAAGGAAATGACAAACACATATGCTAGGTCAACTAATTCAAACCAACATATCAAAATAACAAGTTACTTCATGAATGCGTTTTAGGCATAGGGCTAAGCCCTAACCCCGATAGTATTTTAAGCTACAATCCCCATAGAAACGTCATGAATGTTTGACAACAAGTTCATACTCAAGAAATCCATTTGGAGGCTAGAAACAACAATGAAAATGAAGGAATAAGAGAAATCTCGACTCCCCTTTTTGAGTAGATGGAGAAATCTTTGCTAGGGGCTTCAAGGGACTCCTCTTTCCCTTCAAATCGTCATTGTCTTCTTCCAGCCGCCCAAAGTCACGTCCACAGCCGCTTCTCCTCTTTCTTCGTTAGGGTTTGATCCGGATTAAGGTTACAAAGCTTCCCTTTTATCCCCCTATAGTCGTGATTAACAATTACCAAAGTACCCTTAAGATTTGGGGCCCAGCGAGTTAGAGTCGAGCAGATATTCGTGACAGGCGGAACTTTTCCCGGTTGGGAAAATGTTCCCAACCCGACTGTGAAAACCTCTGTTCCTTCAAAATTTCCTGAAAAGTTACATAACACCAGATCTTGTGTAGATTCCGCGCATATGGAAGAATTTAAGTAAAAATGATGATGCAGACGCGATAAATTAATAGAAAAATGCTTCAAAGTATATGGAAATATCAAGCATAAATGCATCGCATCAAATATCCCCACACTTAAATTCTTGCTTGTCCTCAAGCAAGCAGTAATTCCTAGGATCATGAACATTATAATTGAGATGGTTTTATGACTATTGAGTTGGTCTCCGGTCATGTCTTCTTACAAGGTCAATGCTCTGATAAAGGTTTTACTTCAAGTTTACTCATCTTTGGAAATTCAAATGCCTAAGTTTCATGACTTAAAAGAGAATTAAGCTCCCTCATCTTATGTCCTTTGTCAAGCTTTGACTGTGTATTCATAACCTGCGCAATGCCTAGTTTGTCCACGAACTTCATTACAAATTAAAGGAAAAGATTTAGAATTAGCGTTTGAGATAATCATGCGAATCTTATTTCCTCCTCGTCCCTTTTTGGGACACTTTTCTCTCCTCGTATGTTTCTTTATTTAGCTCCTCGCCCTCTTTTGAGGGCACTTTTCTCTCATTTGTTTCTTTTCTCCCTTTTTTTTTTTTTTTTTTTTTTTTTTTTCAAAATAGTTCCTCGCTCTCTTTGGAGAGCACTTTTCTCTCCTCAACTGCTTTTCCAAGAGTTTTACATGGACACATGGGCCACTGCGCAAATAATGGAATACAAATGTTTTTAACAAGAGTAGGGAACATAAGAGATGTGACTTAGTTTACTTAAAGCATGATTCCTAGGATTATCATTCTTCCGATGAGTTAATTATTATTTAAGGCCAGAGCACAAGACCTAATTCAGAAAGACAATGACAAGTAACTATCATAAGACCATAAAGCCAATCTCAACTATAAGTTCACAATTTGGGAAATGCACATTGCTTGGGCAAGGATCATCAGAGCTTAGAAAATGTAAATTTTGTGTTATGATGTAAATGTCTAATATTAACCTAAGATAATAGGAACTAGACTGAAAAAAACAAGAACAAGAGCATGATGTAAATGCAGTAACACGAAAGATAAGCAAAGTAGCGATGCATATCCCACCCCCAACTCTAAATGATGCATAGTCCCTATGCATGAAAGTGAAATGCAAATAAATAATAGGCTTGGAAGACTCACAGGGGGTGGTATCTCCTCTCCGAGCTAAGTGTCGCCCGAGGCATCCGAGTCATCGGTGGCTCCGGGCTCGTCGGTGCCCGGATAATTGAAGTGGTCGTGGAGGAAATCGGCAATGTGGTTGACCTTTGTGAAGATGCGTGCTTGCGAGCGCCGAATCTCAAGAATCTCGGAGTAAGAGGCGCGTATAATACGGTCCGTGGTAGTGTGAGGGTGCTGGCTAGAGAAGGAGGGACCCGCTGGTGCTTCGGTTGCTAAGGGGGGTGGTTGCTCGCCATCGTCAAAGTCTACGACAGAGGTGATGTTCCAGTTCTGCCGGTCTTGTACGGAAGTTCGGGCTGTGTTGGGGAGGTACAAGATGAGACCGCGAGGTAAAATAAGGCGAAGCATTCCACCTTCTCGTGCAAGCATCCGCATAGCAACGCAAGATTCGATGTCGAGCTTATTGTGGCCGGGTGCGCGCTCCATACGATAAGGTTCCACGCCAAGTGCGAGAGCGATGGGCGTGACGAGGCCACCGAGGACAATGGCACCTTTCCTTGCCCGGGCGACTTTGTCAAGTTGCTTGACAAGGAAGAATGCGGAGTTGAAGATGTGCCCGTGCAACATAGCCCAGAGGACAAATAGTTCGGAACGCCGGACGGTGCTCTCACTTTCCCCGCGACCGAAAATAGTGTTAGAGAGTACCCGATGGGCATATTTGAGGCAGGGATTGGTCACTGGGGCTGATCGAGCATCCTTGGAGGAATAGGCGCGCTCAGAAGTAATTTGTCGCCAGAAGGTGGAGTCGTGAAATTCGGCGGGCATACACCGGGGAGCACTGGGGGGGAACCCGAATACGTTGTTAAGCTCTTCCAGAGAAAGACGGTGGTCCGCGTTGCCGAGACGGAACTGTAAGCACCCTGGGTCGTCTTCATCGTGAATGTTGACGTTCAGTGAGAGGGAGCTGAGGAACTCGGTCACTAGCAAGGGAAAAGTGGGAAAGCAGCTCTCGAAGAATTGCTCCCACCCAATCCGGTGGAACATCCACCGGACGTCGTCGAGGAGGCCAAGTCGTTGAAGCGCGGACGAATCTGCATACCGCGTATGAACAATGCGCCTGCCTTGGAGAGCTTGAAAGCGTTGGCGCTGCTCAGCAGTGCGGAAGACGACGTCTGCCTCGGTGGAAGGTGCCATGGGCGTGCTGGATGTGGCAGGTTGCTTCCCTTTAGCGGCTCGTTTGGGCGCCATCGAGCTGGAGGGTGGAAGAGTGCAGCGATCGGAAACTGGAGAGGGGAGGAGATGGCGCACGCAGAAATCGAATGTCGCTGCTGGAGCTGGAAGGATGGAAGTGAAAACCAGGTCTTCGGGAGGAGGTCGGGTGTGAGGTCGCCGAAAGGATGGAGGCAGGGGTAAACGGCCGGAGAAGAACAGGGCGTCGAGCTCGCAGGGGAACAGCGATCGAAGGAGTGAAGCGCGCGGAGCGGCAGGGCGCCTGCCGGAAAGAGGAGTTAGGGCTGCCGGAGAGTGGAGGGCGGAAGAGTCCAGTGATCGGGAACTAGAGGCGGCTGGGAAACGGGTGGGAAAACCCTAATCCCACTCGCGAATTTTTATAGGCTGACAACTTCCCACCCGGGAAAATATATTAGGTGGCCTGGGAAAATCTCGGTCGCATCTGCTCCAAAGTCGACAGAGAACTTCCCACCCGGGAAAATATATTAGGTGGCCTGGGAAAATCTCGGTCGCATCTGCTCCAAAGTCGACAGAGAACTTCCCACCCGGGAAAATTTCTTAGGTAGCCTGGGAAAACCTCGGTCGCGGCTGCTCCAAAGTCGACTGAGAACTTCCCACCCGGGAAAATTTCTTAGGTAGCCTGGGAAAACCTCGGTCGCGGCTGCTCCAAAGTCGACTGAGAACTTCCCACCCGGGAAAATTTCTTAGGTAGCCTGGGAAAACCTCGGTCGCGGCTGCTCCAAAGTCGACTGAGAACTTCCCCCCCGGGAAAATATATTAGGTGGCCTGGGAAAATCTCGGTCGCATCTCCTCCAAAGTCGACAGAGAACTTCCCACCCGGGAAAATTTCTTAGGTAGCCTGGGAAAATCTCGGTCGCACGGAATTCTCAGGGAAAATTTCTGGTGACTCCTGCATGAAAACAAACACCTCTGAGAGAGTCTTAAATGTAGATAAATAAGGCAATGATAACACAAACATAAATGAGGTGTAATGAGTAGATATAGAATCTAAGTTAATGCAAATGGTTAAAATTGAGCACCAAGCACCGATAGGGATGAGAGGAGGAAGTTAGGAATAGAGAGAAGGTTCAGGTGTATAAAAACAAGCCAATGCATTCTCGTTAGAGGCATCAAGGAGAAGTCTTCTCATTCACTCAAGTTGGTGATTGCCGGTAAGGAATAGTGATCCTGCATGTTTGTAACTCCCAACTCCTCTTTTGGCATAAGAGATTCTGAAAATGGAGCTGTGGCCTCAATAACCTCAACTCCTTTATATCGTAGCACAGCAGCAAGAAATTCAGCACGCTTCATGTTAGAAACCGGTAAGGAACAGTGTTCCTTCAATGTAGTTCCATGTTTGAAAAATCCGGTAAAGAGCAGCATTGTTGCTTCAACCACTCCATCAAGGAAATATGAGAAGTGGCAATTGATAATATAACCCAATCGGTAATGGCAGCTGCTCCACCTCTCAAGGCTACTCCAAATCCGGTAAGTTGGTAAAGGACAGTGTTTGGCTTGATAAGTGGCTGGTAAGATGATGGATAAGTGGCGTGCCAGCTTGAAGAGTCTTCCAGTACAGCTTCATCAGACTTGTAGCTCAAACCTTCCACCAAGGAGTCCAGCGCATCTCGCTATTTCCAAATCTGGTAAGGAACAGTACTTCCATACCATTTCAGCTTATCTCCTTATTTCTCAGAACTGATTATCAGCAGGTTCTTCATTCCTCAGTCCATTCAGCCTCCTTTGATACATTTCTTCATCATCTCAAAAGTGTCAACATTAGCTTGGGTTGCCTCCCAAGAAGCGCTAGTTTTAGGTCATTAGCTTGACCGTGGCCGGCGTTCAGGTAGGGTCGGACAGGGTATGTGACATCCCTTTCTCTATCGGATCTCCATGGAAGTAATGTTTGAGGCGATGTCCATTTACTTTAAAATTACCAGTGCCCTCACTCCATATTTCAATAGCTCCATGAGGAAAGATATGCTGAATAACAAAAGGGCCAGACCATCTCGTCCTTAGTTTTCCGGGGAAGAGCTTCAACCTTGAGTTGAACAACAGTACATGATCGCCAACTTGGAAACTTTTCGTGGTAATGCGAGCATCGTGCCAATTCTTTGTTCGCTCTTTAAAGATTCTAGCATTCTCGTAAGCCTCCCGTCGAAACTCATCTAGTTCATTGATTTGCAATTTTCGTTTATCCCCAGCGTCTTGAAGGTCAAAGTTCAGCAGCTTGACAGCCCAAAATGCCTTGTGCTGAATTTCCACGGGTAAGTGACACGATTTACCATATACGAGCTGGAAGGGGGACATACCGATGGGCGTTTTGAATGCGGTACGGTAAGCCCACAAGGCATCATCCAATCTTAGTGACCAATCCGTTCTTGAGCGAGAAACTGTTTTCTCCAAAATCCGCTTAATTTCTCTATTTGATACTTCCACTTGGCCACTTGTTTGGGGATGATATGGTGTGGCGACTTTGTGCAGAATTCCATACTTCTTCATAAGGGTTTTGAATTGGCGCTCCATGAAATGAGATCCCCCGTCACTAATAACCACCCTTGGTGTTCCAAATCTCGGGAAAATGATCTTGCTGAACATTCTCATGACTACACGGGAATCATTAGTTGGTGAAGCCATTGCCTCTACCCACTTTGACACGTAGTCAACCGCTACAAGAATGAATCTATTGTTGTGGGAGGAGGGAAAGGGTCCCATGAAGTCAATACCCCACACGTCAAATACTTCAACTTCCAAAATTGTGTGCATGGGCATTTCGTCACGCCTTGATATGTTTCCGGTGCGTTGGCATTGATCGCAAGAGCGAACGTAAGTCCAGGTATCTTTAAACAAGGTTGGCCAATAGAAGCCGGATTGCAACACTTTAAAGGTGGTTTTGGAAGTACTTGCATGTCCTCCATATGGTGATGCATGGCATTGATACAGAACATCCCGAACTTCCCACTCCGGTATACATCTTCTGTAGATACCATCTGCACATCTTCGATATAAAAGTGGGTCGTCCCAATAATAATGCCGCACATCTGAAAGAAACTTCTTCTTCTTCTGGAAGGTTAGATCTGGGGGTAGAATGTTAGATACCAAATAGTTCACAAAATCGGCATACCAGGGTGTGCCATCATGAGTAACAGCTAAAAGGTGTTCGTCGGGGAACATATCATTTATCGGCGGATTCACAACATCTTCAGTGCATTGTTCCTCTCGAAGGCGCGAAAGATGGTCCGCGACTACGTTTTCAGTTCCCTTTTTATCTTTGATCTCTAGATCGAATTCTTGAAGTAGAAGTATCCATCGGATGAGTCTCGGTTTAGCGTCCTTCTTGGTGATGAGGTATCGGATTGCTGCATGGTCAGTGAAAACAATAACCTTAGAATTGACTAGATAAGAACGAAACTTATCGAACGCAAACACAATCGCTAGTAGTTCTTTTTCAGTGGTGGCATAGTTGGCTTGCGCTCCATCCAAGGTTTTACTCGCGTAGTAGATAGCATGCAACTTCCCATCCTTGCGCTGCCCTAGGACTGCGCCAACTGCAAAATCACTCGCGTCGCACATCAACTCGAATGGGCGCGACCAATCTGGGGGCTGCATGATAGGAGCAGAAGTTAGTGATGCCTTCAGTTTGCAAAAAGCAGTCAAACAATCTTGATCAAAAATAAATGGAGCATCTTTAGCAAGGAGACTAGTAAGGGGCTTAGAAATGATGGAAAAGTCTTTGATGAACCGACGGTAAAATCCAGCATGTCCAAGGAAGCTACGGATTCCCTTCACCGAAGAGGGAGGTGGCATCCTCTCAATAACATCTACTTTGGCTTTATCCACCTCGATACCGCGCTCAGATATCAAGTGCCCTAGGACAATACCTTCTTTAACCATAAAGTGGCACTTTTCCCAATTGAGGACTAAGTCCACCTCCTCGCATCTCTGCAAAATCTTTGACAAGTTCGTTAAACAAGCATCAAAAGAGGATCCATAAACCGAAAAATCGTCCATAAACACATCCATAATCTTTTCAAGGTGATCGGAAAAAATTGCCATCATGCACCGTTGAAACGTGGCGGGTGCATTGCATAACCCGAATGGCATGCGCCGGTATGCGAATGTCCCGTACGGGCATGTGAACGTTGTCTTTTCTTGATCGTCCGGATGTATCGGGATTTGAAAGAATCCTGAAAAACCATCCAAAAAACAGAAATGTGAGTTACATGCTAAGCGTTCTAACATTTGATCAATGAATGGAAGGGGGAAATGATCTTTTCGGGTGGCTGTGTTCAATTTTCGGTAATCTATACACATGCGCCACCCGGTTACCGTTCGCGTAGGAATTAGCTCATTGTTTTCATTTTCGACCACTGTCACTCCCCCTTTCTTTGGGACCACATGAACGGGGCTGACCCATTTGCTGTCCGAGATCGGGTAGATCACCCCGGCGTCCAAAAGTTTAAGTATCTCCTTTTTGACAACATCCTTCATATTAGGGTTCAAGCGTCTTTGGCATTCCACGGTGGGCTTACCCCCCTCTTCTAGGAAGATCCTATGCATACAAAGAGATGGATTAATACCCTTGATATCATCAATAGAATATCCAATTACCTTCTTTCGTTGTTTGAGCTCTTCAAGAAGAAGTTGAGTTTGATACTTACTTAAGTTCGCATCGACGATAACCGGAAGGGTGGAGTCGTCACCAAGGAATTCATACCTTAGGTAATTTGGTAGGACTTTGAGTTCAATCTTTTGTGCAGTGGTTACCTCTGGTTTCGCTACACTTGGAAACTCCAACTTCTCTCTTTTACCTTCGATTGTTGGAGTGGAGTCGAGTAACTTTGAGTATGATTCTTTCTCGTCTCCGGTGCTAGTATTTTCTTCATTGAGTAAGCACCTCTCAAGTGGGTCTTCTCGACTTCGTACCACATCGGAGCCGTCCGGTATGGTTTCCAACACATCGATACTACAGCACGAACCTGCAAGGCAAGGTTTCTTTAGACTTTCCGAAAGATCGAACTCGATGGTTTCCTCACCTATCTTCAAAGTAAGCCGTCCATTTTTCACATCGATGATCGCCCCTGCAGTGGCTAAAAATGGTCTCCCTAAAATTATTGGGAGACGGTGATCCTCCTCCATTTCCAAAACTACAAAATCGGCAGGAACAAAAAACTTACCCACTCGAATGGGCACATCTTCCAATATGCCCACCGGATATCTTACCGAACGATCGGCGAGTTGAAGCGAGATTGTAGTCGGCTTGAGTTCTCCAAGTTCTAGCTTCTTAAATATGGAGTAGGGCATCAGGCTGACGCTTGCGCCCAAGTCGCACAAGGCACGGTCGAAAGTCATGGCACCAACGGAGCACGGTATAGAAAAGCTCCCGGGATCCTTAAGCTTCGGGGGAAGCTTATTTTGAATGATCGCGCTGCACTCCTCGGTTAGTGCCACCGTTCCTTGTTCATCAATCTTTCTCTTGTTGGATAGGATGTCCTTGAGGAATTTTGCGTAGGTTGGCATCTGCGATAATGCGTCAGTAAAAGGAACATTGATGTATAATTTTTTTAGTACCTCAAGGAATTTTCCAAACTGTTTGTCCAACTTGGCTTTCGCCAAGCGTTGAGGAAACGGTACAGGTGGAACATATGGTGGTGGTGGAATGTAAACGGGCTGCTCATCACGTGTGCGATCAGACTCTTCTAACGGTGATGGGTCCCTTTGATTTCCACCTTGCTGTCCATCTCCATGATTGTTGTCCATTTCCGGCTCAACCAACTGTTTGCCACTGCGCGTGGACACAGCGTTACAGTGCTCACGTGGGTTCTCTTCTGGTTGACCGGGCAGTTGTCCTTGAGGTCGGGATGATGCGGTAGCTTGCTGGGCAATCTGGGTTTCTAGCATTTTGTTGTGAGCTGCTAAGGCATCTATTTTGGAATTCATTTGACCGATGATCTCATTTTGTTTCGATTGCGCAATAGCCAAATTCTCTAGCATAGCCTCCAAATTCGATTTCTGGGGTTGGAGGTATGGTCTTTGCTGAAAACCTGGTGGCTGCTGGTAATTTGCTTGAGGCATCGGTTGAGAAACTTGTGGTTGAAAACCGGGCTGGGAAATCTGTGGTTGATTCGTCCGGTAGGAGAAGTTGGGATGGTTTCTCCATCCCGGGTTGTACGTGCTTGAAAACGGGTTATTTTGAGGCCTTTGGTTGAATTGATTCACTGCATTGATGGTCTCCTCCGGTTGATTTTGGGTGAGACATACAAATTGACACTCATATGATTTATGACCTGCACCACCACATATCTCACAGGCAAGTGCATTAACTTGATACAATTGAGAAGGTTGAGAAGATGATGAAAAAGCATTTAAACGTAGTGCATTTAACTCTTGAGATAAAGAGTCTACCTTCTTTGCCAAAAAATCCATGGTATCGGTATCGGTCTTACCAGTGACCCTCGTGTGGATGCTTCTTTCACTTGTCCACTGATGATGGTTAAGTGCCATATCCTCCAGTAGTTCTAGGGCATCATCAACACGTTTGTTCATGAAGGCTCCACCTGATGCTGCATCCACAGTCATTCGAGTATTAAAATTTAAAGCATTGTAAAAAGAAGAAACTAATAACCATTTTTCGAGGCCGTGGTGTGGACAAATCCGTTGAAGCTCCTTGAAACGATCCCACGCCTCATATAATGATTCGTCGTCCCTCTGCTTAAATCCAGTAATCTGTCCTCTCAATTGAGCTGTCTTGCTCGGTGGGAAGTACTTGGCGAGAAACGAGTGTGATAGCCCTTCCCAGGTGGTGATCGCTCCATTCGGCAATGATTGAAGCCATGCACGTGCTCGATCCTTTAGGGTAAAGGGGAAGAGCCTCAATCTCAGAGCATCGATGGATATCCCTCCCATTTTGAATGTATCGCAGTATTCCAGGAACATTGAGAGGTGGAGTGCAGGATCTTCATTTGGCATTCCCCCGAATTGTTCCCTCTGTAGCATGGCAAGGAATGCCGGCTTTATTTCGAAGTTGTTAGCTTCGATAGTCGGACGGGCAATGCTCGAATGAAGTCCCTGCACGGAGGGAGATGCAAAGTCTCGAAGTGAGCGATTTTGGTCCATTTCTGTTGAACTCTGCTTCTCTTTTGCTTTAGCCCGAGCTTGCTTGCGTCGGAGTCGGAATGTTTTTTCGATTTCCGGATCCTCGTCGATCAAATGTTCACTCCGCAAAGTCCTGCGCATGCACAAGCTTCAAGATAGATTATCAAATTTCAACAGTAAGATGGATCAAAATAGAGAGCAATGATAAGAGAAGAAAGGAAAGTTAAAAAGAAAGAAAGAAAGAAAATAATAAAAATAAAACGTCTAATCCCACGAATTTATCAGATTTAATCGATAATGGCGAAATTGGTCCCCGGCAACGGCGCCAAAAACTTGATGAGCCCGCAAGTGTACGGTCTAACCGAAGTAGTAAATTATATCGTCCACAGAGACCAATTCGTCAAGTACCGGTGAATCCTTGGGTCGCAGTCTAGACAAATCTAGAGTTGGTTTAAAGCGATCGAAATAACTAACAACCGATAAGTAAATGCTAAGCAAGGAAAGTAACAAGCGGACAGATAAACGATCGGATTTCTATTATGGGAGAATATCGGGGCGTCGGGCTTCACCGCTATGCCAATTCGCAAATGAAAGTAGCAACTACGTGACATGCAAGGTTTGATAAATTGAAGAGATCCATCAAATGGTACAAACCGCCCCCTTTCAGCAGCACGGTTCGGTGCTTATGCAAATTTACCTCCTACTTTCGTGGCTTGTAAATCTACATAGGCCCATTGGGCGAAGGATGAATAGTCGTTCTCTCACGTGGGAGAAGAGCTACTTTCGTGCTCTTCTTCACGCGCCCAAGCATACGAGATCCGACGTCGGGATTGGGCTGTCGCTTTTTCTCCCAACGTCCAAAACATACAAACACCGATATCGAGATTGGGCTGTCGCTTTTTCTCTCGATATCGGAGATCAATAATAAACAATAAGAGTTGTAAGGAAATGACAAACACATATGCTAGGTCAACTAATTCAAACCAACATATCAAAATAACAAGTTACTTCATGAATGCGTTTTAGGCATAGGGCTAAGCCCTAACCCCGATAGTATTTTAAGCTACAATCCCCATAGAAACGTCATGAATGTTTGACAACAAGTTCATACTCAAGAAATCCATTTGGAGGCTAGAAACAACAATGAAAATGAAGGAATAAGAGAAATCTCGACTCCCCTTTTTGAGTAGATGGAGAAATCTTTGCTAGGGGCTTCAAGGGACTCCTCTTTCCCTTCAAATCGTCATTGTCTTCTTCCAGCCGCCCAAAGTCACGTCCACAGCCGCTTCTCCTCTTTCTTCGTTAGGGTTTGATCCGGATTAAGGTTACAAAGCTTCCCTTTTATCCCCCTATAGTCGTGATTAACAATTACCAAAGTACCCTTAAGATTTGGGGCCCAGCGAGTTAGAGTCGAGCAGATATTCGTGACAGGCGGAACTTTTCCCGGTTGGGAAAATGTTCCCAACCCGACTGTGAAAACCTCTGTTCCTTCAAAATTTCCTGAAAAGTTACATAACACCAGATCTTGTGTAGATTCCGCGCATATGGAAGAATTTAAGTAAAAATGATGATGCAGACGCGATAAATTAATAGAAAAATGCTTCAAAGTATATGGAAATATCAAGCATAAATGCATCGCATCAGTAAGCTCGAAATCTGAGATGAGAGTGGACTGAAGAGGCTGCTGATGGCTGACATTGCAGGCTGCAAATTGGCATGGGCGGCTGGCACTTGAAGGGACTGAAGTTGTTGCAAAGTGCAGGCTGCTCCTTGACTTTGGGGGCTGGCGCATGATGGATTGAAGTGGGCATTGTTTCAAGCTGGTGGCTGGCGCATGTTGACTTTAGGGGCTGCAACAGCAGGTGAGGGAATGGTCTTGTCCATCTTTGCTTCAAAGGGGAAGGGGCGGTTGGAGGTAGAGACAAATCCCCATGGCTGCCAACTAGGATGGTGGAGTGTTGGGTACTTGTGGTGATGCTCCTTTGAGTTGGATGGGCTGGTTCTCACATGAGATGGGCTCATGGGCTCATGGCATCTCTTGGAGTTATCTTGACTTGATTTTGACTTGCATCCCAAAATGGAGTTGACCTATACTATTACATTAATTTCATGCACTAACCTACCATACATAAGTGGCGGATCCTAGGGATGTAACTACATGGTGTAATTGTTGGGTGGATCTAACCTACCATATGATGCAAGTTATGCTAGGAGATCTAACTTAAAGATGCATGCAATGCAAGAGATGGAAATAACTTAAAGGATGTATGCAATGCAAGGAATGAAAATCTAACTTAAAGATGCATGCAATGCAAGAAATGGGAATTTAGGTGCCCTAGCTAGGGTAACCTTAAACTCCATTTGTATTTCCGTGGGTCATGTCGCCTCCCCACATCACTTTTTGATCCTGGTGCCAATTTATCCTTTGTGTCTGCATGTTTTGCACTATGTCTGCCAGTGTTGCCGAGGATACTTGATTTCCGTATTTCTGTTCATACACCTATGGGTGAGGCCGTATCTACAGATATAGCATATCCTAACTGTTTGATTAAGGTTGAAGGATATGATTTACCTATTGATTTGATTAGTCTTCCTATGAAAGACTATGACATCATTCTGGGCATGGATTGGCTGTCTGCCTATCATGCTACTTTAGATTGTTTTGAAAAGTTAATTACTCTGCATCTAAGTGATGGACAACAACTGGTTATCCAAGGCCGGATTTCAGAACAGGAGCCTTTGGTGATATCTCATCTGCAGGCCAGGAAGCTTTTAGCCCAGGGCTGCAAGGGGTATCTGGCGCATGTCAAGGTGCAGACTGAGTATGATTTGGATCTGGCTAAAATTCCTGTGGTAAGAGAGTTTACTGACGTCTTCTCTGATGATTTATCTGGGTTACCACCCAGCAGAGAAGTTGAGTTTGGTATCGAGTTGTTGCCAGGCACGGCACCGATATCTAAAGCTCCTTACAGGATGGCAACTTCAGAACTGACAGAGCTGAAGAAGCAACTGGAAGAACTATTAGAGAAGGGGTATATTCGACCCAGTGTTTCTCCATGGGGAGCACCTGTGTTATTTGTGAAGAAGAAGGATGGTACTTTGCGCATGTGCATCGATTACCGTCAACTCAACCAAGTGACTGTTAAGAATAAGTACCCATTACCCCGTATTGATGATCTCTTTGATCAGTTGCAGGGTGCTACTGTATTCTCTAAAATTGACCTGAGGTCTGGCTATTATCAGCTGAGAGTTCAGGAGGAGGATGTACCTAAAACTGCATTCAGGACCAGGTATGGGCACTATGAGTTTCTTGTTATGCCCTTTGGACTGACAAATGCCCCTGCGGTGTTTATGGATCTGATGAACAGGATATTTCATGAGCTTCTGGACAAATGTGTGGTCGTCTTCATTGATGATATTCTGATCTACTCCAAGAATGCGCAAGATCACTCTCAGGATTTGCGCAAGGTGCTGGAGATTCTGTGGCTGAAGCAGCTGTATGCTAAGGCCAGCAAATGTGAGTTCTGGCTATATTAGATTGGCTTTCTGGGGCACATTATTTCTGGCCAGGGTGTGTCTGTGGATCCAGTGAAGGTGGAGGCCATTCTTCACTGGGGAAGACCAACTACAGCGACTGAGGTCAGAAGTTTTCTGGGCTTAGCTGGATACTACCGCCGCTTTGTGGAGGGTTTTTCCAAGCTAGCTGGTCCTCTGACTAAGCTAACTAGAAAGAATTTGAAGTTTGAGTGGTCTGATGATTGTGAGTTTAGTTTTCAAGAACTGAAAAGGAGACTGACCAGTGCTCCTATCCTCATCATTCCCTGTGATGGAGAGAAGTTCACTGTGTACACTGATGCCTCTGGTAAGGGTCTGGGTGCTGTACTGATGCAGCAAGGAAAGGTAGTTGCTTATGCTTCAAGGCAACTCAAAGACTATGAGGTAAACTACCCCACTCATGATCTGGAGTTGGCAGCTGTAGTTTTTGCCTTGAAGATCTGGAGGCACTATCTGTTTGGACAGACATTTGAATTGTTTACAGATCACCAGAGCTTGAAGTATATCTTCACTCAGAAAGAGCTGAATATGAGACAGAGGCGATGGCTTGAATTGATAAAGGATTATGACTTCACCATCCAATATCAGTCTGGTAAAGCCAATGTGGTGGCTGATGCTCTTAGTCGGTATCCTGTGACTCAGATAGCTGCACTGCGAGTCCAGGAGTGGCGACTATTGCAGGAGTTCAGTGACATGCATCTGAGTGTGACTCCGGGTGAGAGAGGCGGTCTTCTAGCTTCTCTCAGGGTTCAGTCAGATTTACTGCAGAGACTGAGATCAGGGCAGCAGTCAGATCCGGATATTTTACGGTGGAAAGAGAGGTCTGAGCAAGGCTGGGTTGAGAATTTCAGTATGTCGGATGATGGTCTCCTCAGATTCTGTGGAAGGGTCTGTGTCCCTGAGGACCCTGAGTTGAGGAATGAAATTCTTAAGGAAAGTCATTGCACTAAGTATACAGTTCATCCTGGTAGTACCAAGATGTATCAAGATTTGAAAAAGACTTTCTGGTGGCATGGTATGAAGAAGGATGTGCATTTGTTTGTGTCCAGATATTTGACTTGCCAAACCGTGAAGGCTGAGCATCAGAGGCCGGGCGGTTTGATGCAGTCTCTTCCTATTCCTCAGTGGAAGTGGGAGCATATCAGTATGGACTTTGTGTGTGGACTGCCCAATACCAGAAGGAATCATGACGCCGTATGGGTGATTGTGGACAGACTCACGAAGTCAGCTCACTTCTTACCGATCAAAATGACTTACAGTTTGGATCGGTTAGCAAAACTGTACATCGATGAGATTGTCAGATTGCATGGAGTTCCCTTGGACATTGTCTCTGACCGTGATCCTCGATTTCTGTCCAGGTTTTGGAAGAAATTACAGGAAGATTTGGGAACTAATCTGAGTTTCAGCACTGCATATCATCCTCAATCTGATGGTCAGACAGAGAGAACTATTCAGACACTTGAGGATCTTCTGAGATCTTATGTGGTTGACTGGTCTGTTGAGTGGGATCTGGACTTATCACTGATAGAGTTCACCTACAACAATAGCTTTCACTCTAGTATACAGATGGCTCCGTATGAGACCCTATATGGGAGGAAATGCAGAACACCTATATGCTGGGAGGAAACTGGGGACAGAACAGTGCTAAGGTCTGATGCTGTTCAGGAAGCCACTGAGAAGATCAGAGAAATTCAGAGAAAAATGAAGATTGCTCAGGATAGACAGAAGAGTTATGCTGATGTGAGGCGGCGTCCTCTTGAGTTTTTGGTGGGAGAGCATGTTTTCCTAAAGGTCTCACCTATGAAAGGGGTGATGAGATTTGGGAAGAAGGGAAAATTAAGTCCCAGGTACATTGGTCCCTTTGATATCATTGAGAGGATTGGACCTGTGGCATACCGACTTGCTCTGCCCCCATCACTGGAACACCTCCATAATGTGTTCCATGTTTCTGCACTCAGAAAATATTGTTCTGATCCTTCTCATGTTCTAGAGTTGGAACCTCTTCAGCTTGAAGAGAATATGACTTTTGTGGTGAAACCTCTCAGAATTGAAGATAGAAAAGAGAAAGTGCTGAGAAATAAGGTTATTCCACTTGTGAAAATCATCTGGGGAAATCAGTCTGTTGAAGAAGCCTCTTGGGAGGTTGAAGCAGATATGAGAAAGGAGCATCCTCACCTGTTCAGTGACGGGCTTGGTCAGCTTTAGAGGACCAAAGCTCTATAAGGGGGGGAGGATGTAACGCCCTCGATTTTTCTGAATTATGATTTAAGGTTAGAAATTCTGTTTCTGTATTTTTATCTGTTAAAATTTTGGGATTTTTGCCTAAGTGTAGGAATTTTTCCTACAGGGCAAAAATAATTATTTTGGTTGGGGATTTGAACCCTCAACCTTGATTCTTTTCTCCTGGAATTTCTTCCACCATGGTGGCGCATATTTCTAATATTATTGGAGTGGCGCAGGGTGGTTAAGCCCAGGTAAGCCCATAAAACCGATTTTTCACTTAAGTTAACTGGGTTATTGGATCTTGGATCCGTTTGGGGTGGGAGAAAAAGAGGAATTGCGTGAGGGCTCCTCTCCCTCACGACTTTTGTGTTTTCTTACCCTAGCCGCCTTTGGTTGTCGCCCCTTACTGTGCTTGGCGCCTCCTGAGATTTCTGACGCTGGTGGTGGCAGACTGGTGGTGGACGAATTTCCTGGTGATCCTCTGTCTTGGCGTTTTTCTCTGTGGACGATTTTTCTGTGAGTAATTCGATCCTAAGGAGTCTAATCCGCTAAATTGTAGATTATCATTCAATTAAAATTCGTTATTTGCAATGATTATCCGTATGGGGTCGAATTCAAATATTTATAGGGTTTTAAAATCCTGTTCTGCTGAAATCTGCATTCTCTAATCTGACCTTTGTGTACTATAACCCCAATATCTCATGGCCTGTAGATCCAAATCGCACGAAATAAATTTTGTATGAAACTAGATACATTCGGCTTTTATTTGAATGTGATATCGACTATATCCGAGCTGTATTCGTATTTCAATCTGTATTGCAATCTAGCTGTACAAAATCAGTTTTCTGGAAATCTAGATTTCGACCTTTATGTGTTCGAACCATCATATCTCCCTAGGTATAGCTCGAAATCTTGTCAAATCAGTTTTATTAGAAAGTAGACTCGAAGGGGTTCAATTTGACTACCATGTCGCCTATTTTCTGTTAGTTATTGGATCTGAAATTTGTGTCGCAATTCTGATATACGAATCTGTTTTCTGGAATTCTGAAATCCCGACCTTTCTATGTTCGAACACCCATATCTCCCCGGTTATAACTCCAAATCCGACGGACAGTTCTATTGGAAAGTAGATTCAAATAGCTTTATTGTGAATATCATATTGCCTATTTTAGGTTACTTACTCGGTCTGAAACATCTGTTGCAAGTATGATATATTAATCTGTTTTTTTCTGAAACTTCTGTTTAATTGTTTGTTATGTGAAAAATTTCTATTCTGTATATATATATGTTGTGAATTTTCTGAAACTTTGAATGTGTTATAACCTTTGTGAGAACATAGAATGGTTTGACATGAATTAAGGATAGTTGCATGAAATCTAAGGAATTCAAGGAATTCACTCATATATTACTTCTGGTTGATGGTAAAAATTATGAAGTGTGTTCAGCTTTGA
Source organism: Costus lasius (assembly GCA_027563935.2). Lineage (NCBI taxonomy): Eukaryota > Viridiplantae > Streptophyta > Magnoliopsida > Zingiberales > Costaceae > Costus > Costus lasius. The sequence goes on along the minus strand of CM050447.1, from coordinate 19,245,004 downwards.
TTTTCTGCAAAATTGTAATTTTGTTAAGGACTGGATATTAGGGTGTGTCATTTTCTGGTTTGTGAGACACTTTGGGCATGATGTGAGAATTGAGTGGTGGTTAGTCCTACTCCTCCGTTTCAGCATGATCTGTTCTGTAAAAATTATGCCCTAGTGTAGCACTCTTCCGTGTCCTTACCCTCCTTTTGTGGCGCTGTAATGGTGCTGATAGTCTACTACGACCCATGAGACACTAGTGAAGGGTAGATGTGAGCTGGTCTCACCTTCCGTTCTCCCTCCACTATTTCTGTTCTGTTCTGGGTATTGGAGGCCAGAGTGCCACGTCCTGACAAGACGGGGGCCACCCACTGATACCTCCTCTACCAGTATTGGAGGCCAGAGTGCCACGTCTTGACGAGACGGGGGCCACCCACTGATACCTCCTCTACCATTCTGTTTCTGATATGCATGCATGTCTCGTCCTCGGCAGAGGTGGGGTCAGACCTTCTGTGGTCATCAGACCTTCTGTGGTCTTCAGGCCTTCTGTGGCCTTTCTGTTTCCGATGTAGACTATCTGTTTGGATTCTGAAAATTCTGATTTTCTGTTTGTCAGTTCTGATTTCTGTAGTTCTGTTTCGATCTGTTCTGTCTGTCAGCTCTGATTTTCTGTAGTTCTGTTCCGATCTGTATTATAGATGTGTTGGGCGGTGTGATTAGTTGGAATGGGTTGGTAGACTTATATCCTACTTCATGCTTGATGCCTATTGTTATAAGTGTCTGAATTTGATTATGTTTTGTTTCTGATATGAGTGTTCATGTTAAGTATCTTATCTGTTAAGCATGATATTTTTGATGTGTACTATGGATGGCTTTTAGTGTCTTTTACTCACTGAGCTTTTTAGCTCACCCCCGTTGTTTAAATATTTTCAGGTGAGACATCAGGACAGTGATTGCTACAGCTACTAAGTTTGTTATGATGCTATGTTTTATATAATTTCTAGGAGTTGTCTTCTAAAGATCTATCAGGCCTGCGTGCCTAACTTAATTATATGACACGTTTTATCTCCTGAGGGCTTATGCCTGTTTTCAGGATATTATATTATGCTATAGTTGTCTCGTTTTAATTGTTGGATACGAGTTTTGGATTATGAGAATTAAAATTGTTATTATTCTGAAATGTCCGATTTGAGATTTATTGTAGTTGGAATACTTTGAGATGTGTGACCGAGTTTTTGTTGTATTCGGTATCTGAATAATCAGTTTCTGCATTACTTCTGGAATTTGTGTTCTCCACATATGTGTAGTGTGGACATTTGTTTTGTTCCAGGATATGTGGGTCTGTGCAGCAGTAATTTAGCATACTTGCTGCCGGATTTTCTAGATTTCCGGATTTCTATTTCCTAATAAATCGATTCTACTCAGTTCTGTGCGGTTTTCAGTTTCCGTAGTAATGTCCTTCGATGCCGCTTTCTTCTTATGTTTTAATGGAAGAGTAAAAAAATTTTTAAAACCCCGTATTTTTACTTGTATGCGTGTGGGGTGTGATTCTGAGGGATGTTACAATGAGCCTCTGGTGTTCCGTAGGGGATGACTCCCAAAGCGACAGCAAGTGGTGTGATGAGGCCGCCAATGACTATCGCGCCCTTGCGGCAGTACGCGATGCGGCTGAACTGCTTTGCCAAGTAGAAACTCGAATCGACCCTAAAAGAATGCAACATGCAGCATAAATAAAATAGCACAGACTGGTGTACCATGCCATCGCTCTCCCCACGTCCGAAGATGGTATGGGCGAGCACTCTATAGACGTATCTGATTGTCGGGTTGCAAATGCTAGAAGCTCTGGCCACTCTGGCTGAGTAGAAGTGTTCATTCGTGATTGATGCCCAGAAAGATTGCTCATTGAATTCACCTGGGACATTGCGCGTGCAGGGCTCCGGGAAGTCATATATCTGGCGAAGCTGGGAAAGAGATAGGCTGCACTCGATATTCCCCATCCGGAAGGAGATGCGTCCTGGGTCTTCATCAACTGCTGCAGCTGCTTTCACATCCAAAGAACTGAGGAATTCCAAGGTAACTCCGATGTTCGTGGGTGAGGCAAGCCACAGGAACTGCTCCCATCCTACATTCGAATACATCCACTCAACATCGTCCAAGAGCCCTAGAATGATAAGAGTGTTCCTATCCAAATAACGAGTGTTGAGTATCTGGCGATGGAGGAACTACTCGAAGTTTAGTTGGTGTTCAGCATTTCTGAAGACAATGCCGAATTCGTTTAGTGGGGAAACATAAGCTTGGGGCTGCCGAGCAGATGAGCGTGGCGGGTCTCTGGAAGAGGAAGGCGGCGTCAGCTGTTTGTGCGGGACGAAGTCGTCGTCGTCCGTGGAAGAGTCGGACACAGGCTGGGGAACATGGCGATGAGAGACGAGAGCCTTGCGCCTAAGAGCCATTAAATCTAAATGCCGGGAGCAATAGAGGAAACCAGAAAACCACCACAGAAGATTTCGTCCTAACACAAAAACGGCAGTCGAACAAGGAGGCAGGAGCAGGCAATTCGGTGGATGGGAAAGACAAGAGTACTAAAGACTAGAAACGGAATGAGCCTGTGCGGATTTCACCGGAGATGCTGGTCTTGAAGAAGGGAGGTTCCTTGAGGATCCGGAGGCAGGAGATCGCTGGGCAAGCAGAGATCTAGAATGGATGAGAGTGGCGGCGCGGCGTGGCGTTGCTAACCCTAGCTGAGGTCTGGAGCAAACACGGCCAATGCACCAATAGGAACACGGGTGAACCCAACCGGTTTCACCTGGTCATGAGGAGCATGGCGGGAAGGCCCCCTTCTGACTTGGATGTCTTCACGGGTGAACCCCGCCGGGTTTACCTAGCCGTGAAGAGCAAGTCAAGTCACAGAAAATCCAGAAACATTATGCACATCTCAAAATTTTCGATCCCGCTCTAATTTGACAGAAATATCCTTCGCAAAGCTGCTCGTCAAGATGCAACGTGTACTTCACGGGTGAACCCCGCCAGGTTCACCTAGCCGTGAAGCGCACTGAGCTTCGGTAAAAGTCCAGCAAAATCCTCCTGTTCACATAGCGTAGCTGCGTCACCCAAAAATAAAGCTCTATCAGTGTATTTCAATATCAAAACTTCATATAGCAAACTAAATAAGCAAGAGAGTAGAGTTTTCAATGATGGTAAAGTAAATAAAAACTAACGACAACTAATGTAGCAGAAAGCAAATAAAAAAAAATAGAAAACTTGGGTTGCCTCCCAAGAGCGCTAGTTTTTGGTTAATAGCTCAACCATAGAGTTATTAAGAAATCAAATCAGGGAGGATCAAAGAGGTCGAGAACTCCCCTTTCTTTAACAAGCTCATCCTCAAATCGGTGTTCAAGGCGATGTCCATCCACTACAGAATTTCCAATGCATTCAACTAAATCAACACTGTAGCATCTACCTGCAAAAGAAGGTTCTTTGAGAGAATTAGACAAGTCATATTGAATAACGTTGCCACCGATGTTTAAATCTAGTTTCCCATTTTTAACATCGATGATAACACCTGCCGTCGCAAGAAAAGGTCTTCCTAAGATAATAGGAAGCCTGTCATCCTCATCAATGTCTAGTACAACAAAGTTAGCAGGGATAAAATAATCCCCAACTTTAATGGGGACATCTTCTAAGATGCCCACAGGACTCCTAACTGATCTATCAGCCAACTGTAGTGAAATGTTGGTCGACTTCAAGTCGCCCAGATCCAGTTTTTTACATAGTGACAGTGGCATGATGCTGACACTCGCCCCTAAATTGCACAGTGCTCTCTGGAAGGTCATCTCTCCTATCTGGCACGGTATGGAAAAGCTACCAGGATCTTTGAGTTTTCGTGGAAGCTTGTTTTGTAGAATCGCACTGCACTCCTCAGTAAGTGCCACAGTGCTTTGATCTTCCAGCTTCCTTTTGTTTGAGAGAATGTCTTTTAGAAACTTCGCGTAGCTTGGCATCTACGAAAGGGCATCAACAAAGGGAATGTTAATATATAGTTTTTTCAATATTTTCAAAAACTTACTGAATTGCTTGTCAAGCTTGGCTTTGACAAGCCTCTAAGGGAAAGGTATTGGCGGCTTGTAGGCTGGCAGCCCAACATAGGGTCGCTCTTCTTCTTGACGCTCAGGCTCCGCCGGTGTTGAGTCTATATGCGGCTCCTCAGGGTTCAGTGTCTCATCATCCCTTGTTTCATTGGTTGGCATTGGTGGATCTTCGAGTTGCTTTCTGCTCCGAGTGGAGATTGCATTGCAATGTTCCCTCGGGTTAACTTCTGGCTGTGATGGAAGCTTCCCTGGTGCTCTTGCTGACGAGCTAGCCTGTTGCACAAGCTGGCTCTCCAACATCTTGTTGTGTGTCTCCAAGGAATCCATCCTGGTCATCATCAATTTCATCATGTCAGTTAGCCCTTCTAATTGCTTACTCAGCTGAGAGTCTTGGGCCGGTTTTTGAGGAGGATTGTAATTTCCTTGCTGAGGTGGAGGGTTGTAATTTCTCTGTTGGAACCCGGGTGGCTGCCTAAAATTCTCTTGTTGTGGCGGCCTGAAGCTCCGATGTTGAGGTTGTGCTTGTTCTGGCGCTTGCCCTGGTTGAAGTGGCTGCGTGGTCCGGTAGGATAAGTTAGGGTGGTTGTGGTAGCCAGGGTTATAATAGTTGGAATAAGGGTTATTCATGGAATTCATATTTCCAACTGCATTAAGCTGTTCTGGCTGACTTGGGACCACTTGTCCATCTCCCACTCGGCACTCAGCAGCTGCGTGTCCTACAACACCACAAACCTCACAAGATACTGAATTAGAGTCTAAAGAATTAATAGACCATGAATCAATTTTCTTAGTAAAATTATCTACCTTCGCAGTCAGAGCAATTAATGAATCAAGATCGAATTTACCTGCTCCCCTCAAAGGTGTACCTCGCTCTGGATTCCATTGATGATAGTTCAGTGTCATGTCCTCCAGGAGGCTTATAGCATCTTCAGGTACTTTGCTCATCAGTCCCGATCTTCCAGCAGCTGCATCGACTGTGAGTCTAGTATTGTATTGCAATCCCATGTAGAACGTGTGTACTAGAACCCAAGTCTCGATCCCATGATGGGGACACAGTCTTTGAAGCTCTTTAAATCTTTCCCAGGCTTCGTACAAAGACTCCCCATCCTTCTGTATGAAGCTTGTTATCTGGTTTCTGAGGTGGATCGTCTTCGAAGGAGGGAAATACTTTGAGAGGAAAGCTTGAGACAGTTCATCCCATGTCCGTATTGAAGCTGGGGGGATCGTGTGGAGCCATGCCCTTGCTCTATCCCGCAGAGAGAAGGGAAACAAGCGTAACCTGATAGCATCAGAGGTAGCTCCATTAATCTTTAACAAATCACAATATTCTAAAAATATGGACAAGTGCATATTTGGGTCCTCAAGAGGAGAACCACCGAATTGATTCTGTTGTATCATGGAAAGTAATGCAGGTTTAATTTCAAAATTATTGGCCTCGACACTAGGCCTGACTATTCCTGATTGAAACCCATGTGTGAAAGGTGCTGCATAGTCTCGCAGTGTTCTGGCATTGTTGTAGTTCAGAGGTTGAGGTGCTGGTTCGTTCTCCATGTTGTTGTGAAGATATTCCATCTATTCCCGATTCTCCTTTTTCTGGATTTGGGCAAGCTTCCTTCTTTGTCTGAAGGTCCGTTCTATCTCAAGATCGACTTCGAAGAGTGCTCCTACCCTGAAACTTCTTTGCATAAAAGTTTGTCAGATCTAAAAATAAAGTTCGAAGCAAGTAAAGAGCAGGAGGCAGTGTAAATCAGAATAAAGAAAGAAAAAGAAAAACTAACTAAGCCTGGTCTCCCAAAAACTCAAAAGTGTACTAATATCAACCGTTGCTCCCCGGCAACGGCACCAAAAACTTGATACACACCACAAGTGCACGGTGTTATCGAAGTAATACAAAAGATATCGATCCCACAGGGAGCAAGGTGAGTACTAGAAAGTCTAATTTTTCGGAATCCAAGCTAATCGAATCGTGGTTTTTAGAACTTTAAAAACTAAAATTAAGCGAAATCGTAAGCAAGAAATCAAACAACTAGGCAGGGAAAATATATGAGAAAGAATATCAGGGCAAAGGTTTCCATCACTCTGACGATCTTATATGCGCTATGAAATAAATAACGGTTATTTGGATTTACAGGTCTGCATAAGGAATCTACCCTATTGTACGAAGGTGCCCTCTTTCGAGTGAACACCCCGGTGTTTGCCTAAAACGTTTCCTACTTTCGCGGTGGACCATTTTTGACAAACCCAATGGGTTCCGTGGTTGATTATGGATCCTCGAGCGAAGGGCAAGCACTTTCGCGTCAAGCCTTCACAAGATTCATATAGAGGTTCGGTCGTTACGGTCTTACTCTCGTTATGAACCGTAACCACTATAGCATGATAATACTTGGCCAGAGTACAAATCAAGAAATAAGTGCATCAAGTGAAATATGCTAAAGATATGATCTAAATAACAAAGTTAATACAAAAGTTGCATATAAAGATCGTCAGAGGGCTTTAACCTAGCCCTGAAAATAGATTTACGCTACAACCATCGTCACAATGCTCAAAATTCTCTCTTTAATCATAGGAAAATCACTGGAAAAGGTTTCTAAGAGGGAAGAGACAATAAACCGAGCGGAATAACCAAGTATTGTTGAGTTCTGACGCTCAAATATCCGAAAATCGCCCCAAAGTTGCCTGTTCGCTGTCGACTTCCTCCCTAGCCACTTCATCACCCGATTTCTTGATGATTAGGGCACTGAAATTAGGGCTTTTATATTCTATCTGTTCGTCTTTGAGTCAACTTTCCAAAAAGTCCTCACTTGCTAAATTTGGAGTTGAATCGGAGCGGGAATCAGCGAAAGACTGAGCGGGGGTCGTGCTGTTCCAACGCCTTCACGGGTGAACCCCGCGGGGTTCACCAGGTGGTGAAGTGCTCGGAGCTCTTTTGTTGAGAAATAATCACAGGTGAACCCCGTGGGGTTCACCTACCGGTGAAAGCCTCGACGTATTTCTATGCAGATATCTCCAGATGAGATCATGGGTGAACCCCATGGGGTTCACCTACCAGTGAAGTGTGCGGCAACTTTCAAAAACTTTGACATCAGTGACACGCGCGCTGAAATCCTTCCTTCGGCAAGATCACGGGTGAACCCCGTGGGGTTCACCTGGCCATGAAGTCTAGAGAAGGCTCCGATTGAGCCCAAATTTTACTGGCAGCTTCGTCTTCTCATAAGGAATCACCCCATGCTTTTAGATTCTTCAAAAAGACTTCAAAATTGGGTGATTTTACCTGAAATTCAATAAGATAGATGAAAAGTGAAGATTCTAAAGTTTTTAACTAGATAAGCTTTAAAGGAGTATAAAAACATTCAAATAGGCCTAAATTCATCATGAAATATCAGTAAAAATCACTACTAAAATGCAAGGCATTAGTATGACCTGAATTCTTTGACTGCACTTACTGCTAAGGTTGATAATTTGACTAGGAAGCTTGACTCTTGGTCTGTTAATTCAATGGATGTTAACGCTATTACTTGTGAGGTCTGTGGAGTTGTAGGTCATGCAGGGGCAGATTGCCAAGTAGGAGATGGACAGATGGCTGCGGCTCATCCTGAGCAGTTGAATGCAGTTGGAAATTTCAACCAGAACAATAACCCTTATTCCAACTACTACAAACTAGGATGGCGCAGCCATCCAAATTTCTCTTACCGGACAACTCAACCGATTCAGCCTGGATAAGTTCCACCACAGCAGACCCAGCCCCCACAAGGAAACTTTAGGCAACCCCAACAGAACAATTTCAGACCACTAGGATTCCAGGCTAGAAACTATAATGCACCGCCACCGCCGTAGCAACAGCCAAGGCCCAACAATGATTCAAATCTGAGCAAACAACTTGAAGGACTTACAGACATGATGAAGATGATGATGACACGGATGGACTCCCTGAAAACACACAATAAAATGTTAGAAAGTCAGCTAGCCCAGCAAGCTAGCTCATCATTGAGAGTACCAGGGAAGCTACCATCCCAGCCAGAAGTAAACCCGAGGGAGCAGTGCAATGCAATCTCCACTTGGAGCGGCAAGCAATTGGAAGATCCAAAGATGCCGACAAATGACAGGATAGAAGAGACAATACCAGAACCTGTGGAACCACATACTGATGTGACACCGATGGCACCTGAGCCAGTTGAGGAGGAGCGGCCCTATGTGGGACCGTCAGCATACAAGCCACCGATTCCTTTTCCGCAAAGGCTTGTCAAGGCTAAATTGGACAAGCAGTTTGGTAAGTTTTTAGAGGTTTTAAAGAAACTTTATATTAACATCCCTTTCGTTGATGCTCTTTCGCAGATGCCGACTTATGTGAAATTCCTGAAAGATATCTTATCAAACAAGAGGAAGCTAGAAGATCAAGCGACCGTTGCACTTACTGAGGAGTGCAGCACAGTCATCCAGAACAAGCTACCTCAGAAGCTTAAAGACCCAGGCAGTTTTTCCATACCCTGCCAGATTGGGGAAATGTCTTTTTAGAGAACTTTATGCGATCTAGGAGCAAGCGTTAGCCTCATGCCACTATCACTTTGTAAAAGGCTAGACTTAGGGGATTTGCAACCAACTAATATTTCCATACAGCTTGCAGACAGATCTGTACGCCACCCAGTTGGTATTTTAGAGGACGTACCTGTTAAAGTAGGAGATTACTTTATTCCTGCTGATTTTATTGTCTTGGAAATTGATGAGGATGACAGGCTCCCTATCATTCTAGGGAGACCTTTTCTTGCCACTGCAGGCGTTGTCATGGATGTCAAGAATGGAAAACTGTCTTTGAATATTTGTGGCAACGTTATTCAATTTGATTTAACTGATACCTTGAAAAAACCTTCTCTTGCAGGTGCATGTTGCAGCATTGATATTGTGGAGAAAGCTACACAAGATGTTGAACCGCCTAAGAGAGAAGTGGATCCTCTGGAACTTGCCTTAACGAACTCTGTTAGTAAAGATGGCGATGGGGTGGCAGACGAGTATGTTGCATTGTTAGAAAGTGATGTAAGTCCTGTTGGCAAGACAGAAGAAAATCAGGAGAATCAAGGGCAGCAAAAAATTGAACTCAAGAGTTTGCCCAACACTTTGAGATATGAATTCTTGGGGGAAAACTTCACATATCCTGTGATTGTCAGTGCGGCATTGGACATGGAACAAACCGAGTTGTTGCTAAATGAACTTCGCCTACATAGGAAGGTAATAGGTTACTCATTAGATGACATAAAAGGGATTAACCCTTCTGTTTGCATGCACAGGATCCTATTGGAAGACAACTGCAAACCTTCTGTGGAGTTCCAACGCCGACTAAACCTGCATCTAAAGGATGTAGTGAAGAAAGAAGTGCTCAAACTATTAGGCGCCGGAGTTATTTATCCAATCTCAGACAGCTCTTGGGTGAGTCCCGTACATGTTGTACCCAAGAAAGGCGGCGTCACAGTGATAAAGAACGAGGCAGACGAGTTGATACCTACACGCACTGTCACGGGACATAGGATGTGCATAAATTACAAGAAGTTGAATTCGGCCACGCGAAAGGATCATTTCCCTCTTCCATTTATAGATCAGATGTTAGATAGATTGGCGCATAATTCTTATTTTTGCTTTTTGGATGGCTTTTCAGGTTTCTTCCAGATCCCTATCCACCCGGATGACCAGGAGAAAACAACTTTTACATGTCCCTATGGCACATATGCGTATCGAAGAATGCCCTTTGTCCTCTGCAATGCCCCCACGACCTTTCAGCGAGCAATGATGGCCATATTTTCTGATTTTAACGAAGAATTTATGGATATATTTATGGATGATTTTTCTGTATATGGTTCTTCATTCCATCATTGCTTGTCTCATTTGTCTAAGGTTTTGCAGAGGTGCGAAGAGGTGAACCGAGTCTTGAACTGGGAGAAGTGCCACTTCATGGTCAAGGAAGGCATTGTCCTTGGGCACCTAGTATATGAACGAGGGATAGAGGTGGACAGAGCAAAGATTGAAGTCATTGAACATCTCAAGCCGCCTACATCAGTGAAGGGGATCAGGAGTTTTCTTGGACACGCTGGCATCTACAGAAGATTTATTAAAGATTTTTCTAAGATAGCTCGCCCCTTAATTAATCTTCTTGCTAAAGATGCTATGTTTTGCTTTGACAGGGACTGCGAGGAAGCCTTCTCGAAACTCAAGGATGCATTAATCTCTGCTCCAATAATTCAACCCCCAGATTGGTCGCTACCTTTTGAGCTAATGTGTGATGCTAGCGATCAAGCTGTTGCGGCGGTCTTGGGACAGAGGAAGGATAAGAAGCTTCACGCCATCTATTATGCCAGTCACACACTTGACGACGCTCAGATAAATTATGCGACTACGGAGAAGGAGCTACTAGCGATTGTCTTCGCTTTTGATAAGTTTCGCTCCTACCTTGTTAATTCAAAAGTAATCGTGTTTACTGATCATGCAGCCATAAAATACTTGATCAACAAGAAGGATGCAAAGCCAAGGCTCATTCGATGGATCCCCCTCTTGCAAGAATTCGATATAGAGATCAGAGATAAGAAGGGGAGTGAAAATCTAGTGGCTGATCATCTTTCCAGACTTGACCGCAGCGCAGACAAAGAAATTGATGCAGAATTAGAGATTAACGATACATTCCCTGAAGAGCACCTTTATGCCTTATTAGATCAACAAGTCCCATGGTACACAGATTTTGTTAATTACATTGTGTCTACATTTTCCCTCTAGACCTCACTTTTCAAAGGAAGAAGCGGTTTCTACATGATGTAAAGTTTTATTATTGGGACGAGTCATATTTATACCGGAGGTGTGCGGACGGATTGTACAGACGATGCGTGCCCGAGGAGGAGATACAAGATGTGTTGACCCATTGCCATGCTTCACCTTATGGAGGACACGCGGGGGCTTCTAAAACAGCTTTTAAAGTTTTACAGTCTGGTTTATATTGGCCCTCCATATTCTATGATGCTAAACGTTTTGTTTCCACTTGTAACAGTTGTCAACGGACTGAGAACTTATCAAAAAGGGACGAGTTGCCACTCAACAATATCATGGAAGTAGAAATTTTTGATGTATGGGGGATAGACTTCATGGGCCCCTTCCCCTCTTCATGTGGAAAATGGTACATCTTGGTCGTCGTTAACTACATGTTGAAGTGGGTTGAGGCATCCGCCGAAGCTACAAACGATTCCAGAGTCGTTATAAAGTTTATGAAGCAAAATATCTTCCCCCAGTTTGGAGTCCCACGCTTTCTAAAGCGATGGCGGCTCCCACTTTATCGAGCAAAGGTTCAGAGCATTATTGAAAAAGTATGGTGTACGACACAAAATTGCTACACCCTACCATCCTCAGACTAGTGGTCAGGTAGAGGTCTCCAATAGAGAAATCAAACAAATTTTGGAGAAAACTGTATCACGATCACGGAAGAATTGGGCGATAAAATTACCCGATGCTTTATGGGCGTATAGGACGGCATTTAAGACGCCCCTTGGTATGTCTCCTTTCCAACTTATTTATGGAAAATCATGTCACTTACCTGTTGAACTTGAGCACAGGGTGTATTGAGCTGTCAAACAAATCAACTTTGATTTCAAGAACGCTAGTGAAAAGAGAAAGCTTCAACTTGATGAATTGGAAGAATTGCGCCTTTTTGCTTATGAGAATGCCAAGAGCTACAAAGCACGCACCAAATTCTAGCACGACAAGCGCATAACAAAGAAAGAATTTTGTGAGGGAGACAAAGTACTTCTGTTTAATTCAAGACTTAGGCTATTTCCAGGAAAGCTTCGAACGAGGTGGTCCGGTCCTTTCACAGTTCAGAAAGTTCAGCCTTATGGTGCTATCACAATTTGGACAGAACGAACTGGGAGTTTCACAGTAAACGGGCACCGCCTCAAGCATTACTTTGAAGATGAGCGGGTTGAGAGAGAGAGAGGAAGTTTTAGCTCTTTCAGACCCCCCCGGATTTGAAACTTTGAAAACTCTTATGGTTGAGCTACCGACCTTAAACTAGCGCTCTTGGGAGGCAACCCAAGTTTTTGCTTAACTTTAATTTTTATGCATAGTTTCTTTTTGTTATTAGTTAGTGTTTTAGACTATTGGTTTCTTTTTCATTTCTTTAGATTTCTAGAGGGGATTGCTACTAAATTGATGTCTCTTTATGATGTAGGATGAAGATGGGGTGCATGGAAATTTTTCCAGAATTTTCCCATAATTTTTTAAGTAAACAGTGCAAATCATGGCCTGGTGAAACTCATGGGGTTCACCCGTGAAGTGCACTTTGCAGGCACCCAGGAATATGTTCAGTAAGTTTCACAGCCAGGTGAACCCCACGGGGTTCACCATCTTTCCGGACTGTAGAAAATTTCCAGTGAGATTCATAGGTCGGTGAACCCCAGCGGGTTCACCCGTGCTTCTGTTACCGCAGCCCGACCATAGAGAACATCACGGGCTAGTGAACCCGGGCGGGTTCACTGGTATTCTAACCCGTGTTCATCCGAAGCTAGGGCACCGCACGCGATTTCTCCACCGCCGCCTCCTGCACTCGACGAAGATCATCCGATCACGCCGCCCTCTTGTCCTTCCAGGATGCAGAGGAGGTTCTCAAGGGTTAGATCTAAGATTTCGTATCGGGTTTCTTCTTCGAACGACACTGGATTTTCGTTTCGCCAGTTCTTCGGGTCTTTCTGCCGATTGCCGCCGCCTTCCCGATCCCGTCGAAGCCGACCAAGATTGCGTCATTTTCTTTCCTTCTTGACACTCGAGGAAGATCTCTAAGGGGTTGATCCAGCTTTTCCCTTCATCCAGACGGATCTCTACTTCGAGCGATTATGGATTTCGGTTTCCGCCGATCTGCCACCTACTCACGTTTCGTCATGCCACCGGCCAGATCTTCTTCCACGAGGCTTCCCAATTGATCTTGATCTATTTCAGCACCATGCCTCCACGAACAAAAGTAATGGCTGCCAAGCGGACCTCATGCCCTCAACAGGCGCTGTCTGATTCGTCCGGTACCGATGATGAGGAGTACGAGCCGTCACCTACACCTCCATCTCGCCGACCATCTTCGACGGCAACTCCAGGCTCTTCTTCCTCTCGCCATGGGCGCACTCCTTCCAGCCGATCACAGCGATATGCCTCTCCCCCGAACAAGTTCGGGATTATCTTACGCGACGCTGCCCAAGAACAACACTATCAGATATTGCGCCAGCGCTGGGTCCTCAACACGAGGTATCTTGACAGAGGTACACTGCAGATGCTTGGGATGCTTGATGACATCGACATGATGTATGCTGCAGTGGGTTTGGAGCAGTTCCAATGACTATTTTTTCCCACCTATGTTGGCGTGACTTTGGAATTTCTGAGTTCTTTGGAAGTGAAGGCCGATCCTATTCTCGAGGACAATCTAGGACGTTTGACATTTCGGTTGGGTAACATCGAACATACCCTCATTCTCTCACAATTGCGTGGTATTTTTGGTTTTCCGAGCCTTGTGTTCGCAGGGTCCCCACTGAGTTCAGTGAGCAGGGTTTTTGGAGCGCAATTACTAACGAGCACATCTATTCCGCTCGCGTGGCTCGTCCATCTAGTTTATGCAACCCTGTGCTCAAGTATGTCCACCGCGTATTGGCCCACACCTTATTTGGCCGCGGTGAGAGTGATGGTATGGTTCGGCAGACCGAGCTCTTTTATCTCTGGTGTATGCTGCACAGTTTTAGGGTGGACTCTAGGTATTATTTGGCAAAGAAATTTAGCCGTGCCGCCCATTCATTGAAAGGAGCAATTGTGATCGGCGGCCTGATTACACCATTGGCAGTTTCCTTGGGCATCATCCCATACGGCACACTAGAAGCCACTGACAGCAACAGGCTCGACATCGAGTCTTGCGTTGCTATGAAGCTGATTGTTCACAAGGGAGATTCCTATTGTAAGGGAGCCCATTCTGCCTTCCACTACCGAACCCAGAGTGCACATCAGTCAGAGTCCGTGGAAACTGGCGCATCCAGCCAATTGAGGACACACAACCCGACCCAGTCGACACTGCACCACCAGCACCTGGAGCATTTTCCTTTAGTGGCACCTCCTCTCACGATTCTATGATGTCTGTGTTGCAGAAAATCAGAGAGGAGCAACTCCATCAATGGGAGATGATTGATAACCTGGACACCGTCATTACCCACATCCAGTAGAACCAATCTTCGCATTAGGAGTCCATGGAAGCCCATATGCAGAGGCAGCATAAAATGATGAGTTCTGTTTGGGAGAAGATATCAATCATGGACGACCGGCTATCCGCCCTCTTTGAAGACAAAATGGCTCACATGAACATTTCTTCTGATGACGAGGCCGAGCTAGATTACACCGGACGTGAGAAGAGCAAGAGCTCCAGGGCTTCTGGCTCTCACTCGCGCAAGCGGAAGTAGCCTCCCATCAGCACCGGCATCGTCATCCACTCCTCTCACAGCACGGTATTGCATAGAGGACTATGCAAACTTTTAGAGTGGGTGAGCTTTCTACATTCTGGTTTCTATTATCGTTTCTTCATGCGGCTACATGACTATGACACCTTGACTTTACTATGTTTGGATGGATACTTTTACTTTGAGATGGATATTATGTGGCATTGTATCCTATATGCCATTATATTCGTGGGTCTGGTCCACATCTTCAGGCCCCACCCTGTGACTGTATGAGATTACTTTCTTGCTTGTTACCTGTGACCTTACTTTGTTATAATGATTATGCTTCTCATACATGCTGTGTAAAATTTTTTGCTGAATTCACATGTGCATGAGTCTTGTCAGTCTTGTCCTATGAAAGCCATTTCAAAAATTTGAAAGTTGAATGCATGATTGGTTAAGAATAATCAGATATTGTTGATAATACCTCCTTGTTAGAGATTCTGTTTGATTATATCCATATGTTCTATGATTTAGAAATTTTGGATTGTCTTTGAGTTGTTCATTAGTGGGTCAAACATTTCTTTGATTGTTAAATCAACTCAAGCTTGCATCTTACATGAGAATCGTATTGAGATATATACTCTCTTAGTTATTCTTTGAATTCCTTTCTGTTATTGGGGAGACACTGCATTTGTCAAAAAGGATATGTTATCAACTGCTGAGCATGAATTAAAAAAAAGCAAAATTTGCACCCTTAGATTCCTCTACTTGGCACTGCGCAAAATTAGCAGTAGTACCGAAGGACATGAGTTGAAATCTAAGGGATGTGAAGTTGAAATCAGTAAAAAGACTCCTCTACTTGGCATTGCAAAAATTGGCAATGGTACATAAGGTTATGAGTTGAAGTCCAATGCAATAATCAGTGTATCATACTCCACATAAAATATCTGAGTTAACCCCAACGATTTGATTTGGAGATATTAGAATTGCATAAGTGTGGTGTGTAGGCTTGATTGAATCCTATGTTTGTTGCTTACTAGGTTGTTTAGCATTTAGTTATTGTGGGATCAAACTGTTGAACACTTGAAGCAACCATTTACTTAATTTCTCCTGATTAGATCTTGGATTGCTATTGAATGTTTTTCTAACTTGGAAGTATATCTTAGCACAAAAGATTGCTCTTATACTTATCTTGTATTTCATCTTATTTTATTTCTTGAAGACAAGCAAAGATTTTAGTCTGGGGTATTTTGATGCGTTGCATTTTAGTAGTAATTTTCATGGATATTTCATGCTAATTCTAGGCTTATTTCAATACTTTCATACTCTTTTTAGGATAAATTACTTGATATCTTCGGAATCTTCACTTTTTTGGCACTTTTATAGAATTTTAAGTAAAAATGCCCTTGGAATTTCAGGTAAAAACGCCCTTTTTTGACATATTTTGAAGATTCTAAGGCCATGTGACGATTTCTTGTATAAAGACGAGATCACACGTCAAATTTGAGCTTAAACGGAGTCAGCCTGAAAAATACGGCCAGGTGAACCCCATGGGATTCACCAGATTCTTCGCCAGGCTGCAGAGACTTCATAGTAAGAATCACGGCCGGGTGAACCCCATTGGGTTCACCATCCCGGTCGTCAGCCAGTAGATGTCCAGAAAGCATCACGGCCAAGTGAACCCCACTGGGTTCACCGGTTTTCACTTTGGCCGAGATATGTCCAGAGAGAAGCATGGACGGGTGAACCCCACCGGGTTTACCGCGCTTCTATTCGTCCGAACTCACAGAGGGAATCACGGGCAGGTGAACCCGGCGGGGTTCACCCGTGATTCCAACCTAGACGCGAACGAGACTGAGTTCCACTCGATTTTTTCATGATTTCTCACTCGTTTGGAGTCCAAATTTAGCAAGTGAGGTGTCTATGGAAAGCTCTTTCAGAGGCGAACAGATAGAATATAAAAGCCCTAATTTTTCATGCCCTAACTATCGAACATTCATGTGAAGAAGCGGCGCAGGTGGAAGAACACGGCGACAGAGGCAACTTTTAGAGATTTTCGGAGATTGAGACACACGATCATCACGAATTCTTTAGTATTCCTTCGGTTCATTGTCTCCTTCCCCTTAGCTTCATTTTCTTATACCTTTTTATTTCATTAAAAGAGAGATTTTGAGCGTTTTAATGACGATTATAGCGTAAACCCTATTTCGAGGCTTGGTAGAAACCCTTTGATGATTTTAATTGCAAACTTTGTATCTATTTATGTTATTTGGTATGAATTGTGAGCATATTTTACTTTGATGTATTTATTTCGTGGTTTTACCTTGGCCGAGTAATATCGCGTGTTAGCCATTATGATTCATATCGAGAGAAGGATCGTAAGGGTCGAACCTCTGAGTAAAACTTGCGAGACCTCGACACGAGAGTGCTTGGTCTTCGCTCGAGGATTTCATAGTCTGCCATAGAACTCATTGGGCTCATCTTAGAACGATCCACCGCGAGAGTAGGAGGTCGGTCTAAAATGAACACCGGGGTGTATCACTCGAGATAGGGCACCTTGTACCCTAGGGTTAGACTCCTTGTGCAAAACCAATAAACCAAATAACTAATATCTTTCTTGTGCGATTAAGATTATCATTGTGGTGGAAGCCATAGCCCTGAATTCTCTCTTACATCTTTTCTCTACCGAAGTAGTTGCACTTGTTTGTTTTCGATTTCCGTCTTCAAAAATCCACATTTCGATTCGCCTAGCTATTAGGACTCGGACTTTCTAGTACTCAACCTTATTCCCTGTGGGATTCGACATCATTTATATTACTTCGACATATCCGTGCACTTGCGGAGCGTGTCAAGTACCTGGAGACCCGGAGATAGAGCGTACTTTCCATTTGGTCAGAAGAAATTTGAAGAGATTGAAGCTTGAAGGATATTTTTCTCACAACAAAACGATGGAAGCCAATGCCAACAGCTCTCTGAAAGACTTTGCAGCACCCACCATCTCTAGTGTGCACTCGAGCATATCGCGGCCTGCTATCGAAGCTAACAACTTTGAGATCAAGCCATCACTTATACAGATGGTGCAACAGAACCAATTCAGTGGAGCAGCAACTGACGATCCTAACCTTCATTTATCTATCTTTTTAGAATGCTGCGACATTTTAAAAATTAACGGTACTCATCCTAATGCTATCAAACTAAGACTCTTCCCTTTTTCTCTCAGGGATCGAGCTAGGGTGTGGTTGCAGTCTTTACCGCAGGCATCAATCACAACATGAGAATAGCTATCGCAAGCTTTTCTATCAAAGTACTTCCCACCGAGCAAGACCGCCCAGCTCAGGAATTAGATAACCAACTTTGCCCAGCGAGAAGGAGAGTCCCTGTATGAAGCATAGGACTGTTTCAAAGAATTGTTGAGGATGTGCCCGCACCATGGTCTACAGAAATGGGTGATCATCCACACCTTCTACAGTGGATTACTATACCAGATTAGACTTTCTGTAGATGCTGCTGCTGGTGGGGCACTAATGAACAAAAATTATGATGATGCGATGGAGTTGATAGAGAACATGACCCTCAACCATTATCAGTGGTCAGGAGAGAGGAGCCAACACACTCGAAATTCAGGGAAGTTTGATGCTAACTCCATTGATTCTTTAATGGTAAAAGTAGACTCTCTTTCATCAAAGATAGATTCTATTAATGTCTCTGCTTCTAATTCTTTGACTTGTGATGTTTGTGGAGTGACAGGACATTCTGCTGATAACTGCCACATCTTGAGCGCTCCTTCTGAACAAGTCAACGTCATTGGGAATTTCAGGAACCAGAACGACCCTTATTCGAGCACATAGAATCCGGGATGGAGAAATCACCTGAATTTCTCCTATAGGTTAAATTAAGGGCAAGTTCCTCCTGCTAATTTTTCTAATCAGAACTTCTCTTCTAATTTCAAGCCTCCTCCTGGGATACAATATCCATCCGGCAACCAAAGACAACAAGATCCTTCACAGAAGTCCAGATTAGAGTCAATGTTGGAAAACTTTATGACAACTCAAATGAAGCACAATGACTCTGTGAGTGAGCAGATTCGCCAGTTGAACATGAAAGTGGACTCTGTATCAACCCACCAGAAAATGATGGAGAGCCGGATCACAGAGCTGGACCAGCGAACTAGTGTGTTGTCTAGACACCCAGGAATGCTCCTAGCTCAGCCTGAAGCAAATCCGAGAGATCAGTGCAATGCCGTCATTGGAAGTGGCGTTGAGCAATTGGAGAAATATGAAGCTGAACATATGGGGGGTGAAGAAGGAAAATCTGAAAACCAGGAAGAAGAGCCTCATCATAAGACTCCAGACGCATTCAATGCCGAAACGATAATAGTGGCTGCTGAGAACTCTAAAGATCCCAAACACAAGCAGCTACCTCTCAAAAGTTGAAGACCCTGGTAGTTTTGATATACCATGCAAGATTGGGAACACCGCATTCAATAGGGCACTATTGGATTTAGGCTCTGGAGTCAGCATAATGTCTGTCATAACCTATAAGAAGCTAAACTTGGGAACTCTCACATTAACATCTCAAGTACTGCAGTTTGGAAACGACTCTAGACTTCACCTGCTGGGGATCGCCAAGAATATACCACTGCAATTTAAGGGAATATTTATCCCGATAGACTTTGAAATTCTGGACATAGCCGAGAACCCACTTTTCCCCCTTATATTGGGCACACCATTCCTTAACGCGATCAGAGCTATAATTGACGTCCCACATAGAATGATGACTTTTCGCATTGATGGAAACAATATGTCATTTGATTTTCCTGCTACTGATGACCAATTCTGTTTTTCAGGTTCTAGGGAGAACAGAGAGGTGTTGAAGGAAAGTACCACACAATCAAGAAGCAAGATGGAGCTCTTCCCAGAGACCTTTCCTGAACATTTTAGAGACAGACCCGACGAACCGATTGGTCTAGAAAGAGACAAGATGGTGGCGAATATAACACATACTGGAGATGCCATGGGAGCCCATTTGAAGAAGAAATTGGGATTGCTTTAGGATGAAATTCTAGTTGACTTAGGGACAACCTATATGTTTTGCTCTATTGTTTCATGTTCTGTTAAGACGGTTGGAGATAAACTATTATATCTTATGCTCACTTTACTAGGTGTACTTCGTGGGCAACGACGAAAGCAGAGGCTCCATGCCACCTACTTAGCCTCCTCACCACCAGAGCCACCATGAGCATCATGACGGTCAAGCTAGTGACCCTAAAGAAGCGCTTGTTGGGAGGCAACCCAACCTCTTGTTTGCTATTTTTACTTTCTCATTTATTTTCAACATTTAGACTTCATCGTTTTCCAGTTTTTATTTCACATTTATACTCTCTAAGCTGTACCATGCTGATAGGAATTTTTCTGGATTTTTCAGGCATCACCGAGCCATGCACGGTTGATGCATGTTATTTTTACCGGATTTAAAGTCTTATTTATATCCTCTTTTAAGGCTTAAGTCTTGCATATATGCTATTATTTTGAATCTTTTTCCATTAAGTTCAAAATCTTCACTGTTTTTGATTATTTGTGAAATACTTGTTATTTCTCTCTATTTTTGACAATATTTTGAAGATTTGAAGTGATGGAAAGGTTCAAGACATTGTGAGCATCATACAGGAAATTTTTAGAGTTATGGATGCTCATCACGGCCTGGCCGTGATGACCATTACGGTCGTGATCAACTCGGCGCCCACACCATGTATCAGTGTACTCGTCACGGGCCAGAGAACGGGCGTGTTCACCCGTCAGTGTCTTCGTCACGGCCTACCCATTCTCTCCATCACGGCCGTGATGGCCATCTCACCGAAAGTCAGCCAAACTCATCACCGGCCGCATCACGGGCGTGACGAGCATTCTTGGATTTTGCGGACTGAACACGGCCTGCCCGTGTCGATCGTCACGGCCGTGATCTCTTCGTTGCGGGTTTGAGAACTCATCACGGCTTGGCCGTGACGGTGATCACGCCCATGATCGCTTCCACAGATCGCGACCCTTCGTCCGTTTTTCATTAAATTCGACGCTCCAGATGTCAGGAAATTGGGGGAAACTCCCAATTAATCTTCCTAACCACCCAAGGCTTCGATGGAAGTACAAAAGCAAGGATTTTGGGTGGTTAGAGGGGTCGAACTTTGGAGAAAACGTGACTAGGGCGAAAAGGGGTGATTTTGCTTGTTCAATGGCTTGATTTGACGGATTTCTTTGGGGCTTTCGAGAGAAGACTGAAGATTCATCGTCTCCTACCCTTAATTTATAAATTCTCCTCTTTTTGAATTTATTTACTTGGGTTTTAATTGTTAAATGATGTATTTTCTAGAGTAAACCCTAGTTCGGGACTCAGGCATAGCCCGTTGAATAAATTCTCACATGTAAACATCTTTTATGAATTTCAATGATACTTTTTAGTAAATTTACTTATTTAAATTGGTGTGCTTATTGCGTATTTATGTTTTGGCCAAACATCACTATCTGTGAAGTGTTACGAGAAGAGCCGAGAGGTGAATCGTAACACTCGACTGCCCATTTAAACTTGTGACTGGGATTACGAGAGTCGTTCAATGTCACTCGAGGATTCACGATCATCATAGAGCCCAATGGGTCTCTTAAGTTAATTTTGCTATAGAGTAGGAAATTAGCTTAAGTAGGCACCGGATTACGCTTTGAGAGAAGGTAATCTGTACCATAGGATAGATTGCCTTAAGTTGTTTACTGTCGGATTGCGCTTTGAGAGAAGGAGATCCATTTTCTATTTCAATCTGATTCAATGTTTTGCATATAAAGCATTCAACGTGGTAAAACCTGAAGTTCCGAACACTTCTTAAACTGTAATTTTCCCTTAAAGTCATTGATTCTTCAATTCGATAATTTAGTCTTAGTGAAATTCTTTCATTTTGAATTTGAATTGTCTAGCTTTTAATGACACGAAAAGTCGGTACTTGACACCTCGCTCCCTTGGGACAATATTTTACTACTTCGATAGAACCCGTACACTTGCAGGGCCTATCAAGTTTTTGGCGCCGTTGCCGGGGAGCACGGTATAGTCAATATCGATTAGCTGTTGAGTTGATAGGCTAGATACTTTTTGTTTTTAGTTATTTTTTATTTTTATTTTTAGTTCATTTGTTAATTACTTCTTGTCTTCTTCCTTTTCTCCAAGCTTATATTCTTCTCTGGTTAGCTAACCTTGTGCATGCCAAGAATAATTAGAACATGTCAGCTAGTGCTAGAAGATCCCAAAATTGAAAGGACCGTTCGTGCTCAAAGGAAATTTCAGGATCAACAGCTTGAGGAAGCCTATTTGAACCCGACTACTATAATGGACCAGAACCGCTCACTACGAGATTTTGCTGCACCCAATGTACAGGGCCTACACTCCAGTATTGCTCGACCGGCGGTCGAAGCAAATAACTTCGAGATAAAGCCGGCCCTTGTGCACATGGTCCAGCAGAAACAATTTAGTGGTTCACCGCAGGAAGATCCTAATTTACACTTGTCTATTTTCCTTGAATACTGTGATACCCTGAAGATAAACGGGGTAACATCTGATGCAATACGTTTACGTCTTTTTCCCTTTTCCCTTAGGGACCGTGCGCGAGCATGGCTGCAGTCCCTTCCTTAGGGCTCTATCACAACATGAGATCAACTTTCCCATGCGTTCCTCTACAAATATATCCCACCGGGCAAGACGGCTCAATTGAGGAACCAAATAACGAACTTCATCCAGAGGGAAGGCGAGTTGCTATACGAAGCATGAGACCGTTTTAAGGAGTTGCTGCGAATGTGCCCGCATCACGGACTAGAAAAATGGGTACTTGTGCATATTTTTTATAACAGTCTCCTATATCAAACTCATTTGTTTGTAGATGCAGCCGCGGGCGGTGCGCTTATGAAGAAAAATATTGACGATGCCTTGAATTTGATTGAGGACATGGCTCTGAATCACTACCAGTGGACGAGTGAGAGAAACGTCCCGGTAAGAGGAGGAGGTAAGCATGACCTTGACATGCTCAGTTCGTTGGCGGCAAAGGTTGATTCCTTATCCCACCAACTTACTGCTATGAATTTTAATGCATCGTCTGTTAATTCTATTTCTTGTGAACTTTGTGGGAATACTGGATATGGTGCTACTAACTGCTAGATAATGACACCTTCTTCTTCTTCTGATGTGTCTGCAGAACAGGTACACGCTATAGGAAATTTCAATCAGAGGCAGCAGAATGATCCATTTTCCGGCACCTATAATCCCGGTTGGAAAAACCATCCCAACTTCTCCTACCGAAACAACCAGAACCAGGCTAATCCCCAGAATTTCACCACCCAGATGCAGCAGGGAAATTTTGGTAATCAGTTTCCCTAGTCATCCTTCCGGCCACCACTTGGACTTCCACAACGACAGTTCAATCAACCACAGAAGTCCAATTTGGAAATACTGCTTGAGAACTTTGTCACCACCTAGTCTAAGAGAAATGAAGATGTGGACGAGTCTATCAGGCAATTGAATTCAACGGTGGGGCAATTGAATTCTAAGGTGGATTCATTGATCACGCACTATAGGATGCTGGAGAACCAGATCACCCAGCAAGCAAGTTCATCAGCCCGACCTGCTGGGAAGCTTCCTTCCCAACCCGAGGCTAATCCAAGGGAGCATTGTAACGCGATTGTGATTTGCAGTGGTGCCCAGATGGAAGACCCTCAGGTGGCGGTGAACGATTGTATAAGGGAAGAGTTGTCTTGTGTAAGCACAGATGCAAAGTATTCAAGGGAGATAGATATGGAGTCGGCAGTCAGGCAAGAGCCAGTTAACGTTCACCCACCACCCCACACGCCGCCTATCTCCTGTCCTCAGAGATTGGTCGCATTGACGGGACAGTATAGCTCGTTGATGCCTGCGAAGCTTCTTGACCTTGGCAATTTTTCTGTCTCATGTAGTATCAGTAATTTTTCTATTGAGAGAGCTCTCTGTGATTTGGGGGCCAGTGTGAGTATCATGCCCCTCTCCCTGTTCCAAAGTCTAGACTTGGGAGGCATGAAACCCACGCCTATAGCTCTGCAATTCGCAAATGGCTCTATACACCGCCCAGTGGGAATAGTAGAGGATGTCCCAATTAAAGTCGGAGAACTTTATGTCCCTGCCGACTTTATAGTCTTGGATATGTCCGGAAATTCAAGATTACCACTTATTTTGGGCCGCCCTTTCCTAGCTACCACTGGTGCCGTTATAGATGTCAAGACAGGGAAGCTTTCTCTAAACTTTTGTGATACTATATTAGATTTTTATTTATCTATTGATATGCCAGGTCTTCCTTTTTCAGGCTCATGCTGTAGTGTTGAGACAGTACCTATGCCTGCACATTGTTCGTGCCACGAGTGGGATTTTCTTTCATCCCATCGTTGTACCAATAAGGAAGCAGTTGCTGCACAGATGAGGGATGTACGGACTACTATTAAAGACTTGTTGGACTTGGACTTTGATTTATATTGCGCAAGGATGTTCTGTAGTGGGGTTGATAGGAAGTATTCAATTGATTTTGAGAAGAAAGACTTTCAACTTAAAAATATTTTTGTTTCGCATGATTTGAAAACATTATATGTTGTACACCTATTATTACTACTGTTTATCTCTATATGTGTTACATTTAAGCGAAGAAAAAAGGGGCAGTTACATGCCATTCCTTATGCCTCAAATCCACCAGACGTTCATTAATGCTGAGGCATTGGTCAAGCTGTTGACCTTAAACCAGCGCTTCATGGGAGGCACACCATGGATTTATCTTGTGTTGTGTTACTAGACTATTATGTTTATTGATGTGGTTGTTTGTTTATTTGTTCTTTTTGTTATTTTTGTGATTTTCCATGGCAAGATATATATGATTTTATGTTGGTGTATATGCCCTAGGACCTAGTTTTGGTCCATTATTATACTACTTGACGTTTGATATATATCATTCTGGCATTGTCATTATCTTTATTTGCTTACATCTGTGATTATGTACTTATATGATAATGTCCCTGGAGACAAATTGGATCTGTGCTCGAATGATCGTCCTCAGTCGATGTACCAGAATGGATATGGGACAACTTTGGTACTTGTGAGACTGGTATATGGGCTGGTTAGGCATGAGGTGCTAACGCAAACATATGGTTATATCAGTAGTGGATATACTAGACCGACCCGCTGTGAGACAATGACTTGGTGTCACGAGTTATCCTCACAAGTGATAGGAGATGCATTGATCCCTTGACTTGAGGTTATTTGCCATTCTATATGGTTAGGGATATGCTTTGATATAACCTAACACCTCACCATAGTTGGGGGGTAATAACGGTTGTCATTGAGCATGTCACGACCCACATGAGAAGGTCAATGGACAGATAGAGGATTTGCCCCTTCCTAAGAGAAGTTTGATATCCATGAAGCTCCTCTATGGTTCTATGACTGAAAGTGTATGGCCATACCCAGGTGAGACCTGATTTAGTCATAACCATGAGATTGGATGAAAACAAGTGGTGACACACTTGTCCAATCAGATATCAGTTTGGCAAAGAGACTGGAATGCATCTGTACCTAATTGCGATGATGGCGATGTCGATATCGATATCCATTCCAATGACCTGGGTAGCAGTGATGCACTGCTAGGTGCCACTCACTGCTTGTGGTGACCTTTGGTTAGCACTGCCAACATCAGAGGAACCTACAGGGTCACACACTTTAATACTTGAGTTTTCGTATTGATCAGGAAGCCTTATGATCGAGTTATTGGATAACTCGAATCTATTCTGGAGATTTCATCAGTGCCAATGGGCCTGATGAGTTGGAAGAAACTTATTGGAGCCAACTTCCAATTTTGGCAAACTGGCCGAATTAACCATGGTTAGCCTCATTTGACCTTGAGTCACATTGGATTGGATCCAATAGCTTGGTTAACATGGGTAATGATCTTTGGGCTAGGACCATTGCTTAGTTGGGCTCACTAATAAGTTGTCATGAAGAGGAAATCGCCTAAGGGGTATAATGGGGAGAGAACCAACCCCATTGGCGCCTAAGGGGTATAATGGGGTGAAGTGTGCAAATTTGCTTCATTATGGAAGCAAATTGCGCCTAGCCCTAACCCTAACCGCCCCTTGCTCTATATAAGGGGCCCTAGATGCCCCCTCTCAGGTATTCTACTCCTTGGAGGCGTGAGAACACAGAGAGAGGCGAGCGCAAGGGCAAGAGGCACAAGTGATCTCTTCCATCAAACCCTAGCCGCAAGCCTTGATCTTCCTTTCCTCTTGGCGCAAGGAATTTGGTGCTTGGCGGCTTCCCTCTCCTTCATACTTCTTCCATTGGCGCACATACCTTGGAGGTGGCACTAGGCTTGAAGAAGGTGAACAAAAAGGCTTGGATCTTCTTCCCGAGGCTAGCACCGAGCGTGGAAGAAGATGACTCAAGGGATCCGTGTGTGTGAGACTGCAGAGGGCACACACTTGGGCGCCTATCACGACATTGGCACCGTCTTGCTTTGAGGTATCTTTTATCTCAACGTGTCGACTCCCTCGCTTGCGATCTTCACTGGGTTTTTGGGACTGGCTCGTTTCGGGGATATTAGTTCCGTTGTGCATTGTATTTGTGTCATTGTGACTCTGAAAAATTGTAAAATATCCCCGAGGTTTCCCAACAGTGGTATCAGTGCGACTTGCGAGACTCGAACGATGTAATTTCATGCTTTTCCATGATCACATGCCATATCTCAATTTTCGCAAATTGCATGATCACATGGCGAACGATTTTTCTAAGTAGAAAAAATTAGGGTTTCTTGTTTCTATCATCTTTTCAATCTCTTTTGGATTTTTGGGTTATTTTTCTTGTATGATTTAAGGATCAAAGGCGCACGTGGTTTTGTCAAGTAGGACAGGCATTGTGTCTTCGGACTGGTCGGGCCTCTTGATCTGACAAAATTACCAGCCGAGAGAATCTTTGAAATCATCATGAAAATTAATCGCGAATAACTAAAAGATTTGTGAGAAGAAGATGAGGAAAAGAAACTGGTTTTATGAAAAAGTAAAATTTCAGATTTTATGTTTTTCATGAGCATGTAGAATTGCATGTATAGATACCTTACTTGTGCATAATGTTGTGATCATGAGTCAAGCCCCTATGCATGCCTGTGATGTACTCTTGTGAGGCCTGCGTGCCGCTTTTCTTTTTGCTTTTAATTAAGATGAAGATTAGGGTGGCGCATATCACTTGGAGATTGGCGCATGCAAGCTTGCTTGCGCACCTTGCATGGTGGCGCAAGAAGCACCCTTCATTAATGGCGCATGGTGAGTGGCGCAAGTTTGACTTGGCCGAGCATTAGGGCTTGTGTGCTATGTCTCTTCGCCCTTACATGGTGGCGCATCACCCTTGGAGGAAGACCATGGCATTGGCCGAACCTTGGGGGTGTACCCCTAGGGTTTGGGTGCTAAACCATGAGAGAAGGACCTTGGAGCCAATCTTGAAGATAGAGCTAGAGGTCGGCTAGGTTAGGTCTTGTCTTTGGGGCTTGAGTCCTAGGTAAAAAGTTGAATCTCCTTTTGGCATGGGTTAGTTTAATGTCTTGAATAGACTATGATCACATCATTCTTTTATTGCTTTTGATATCTGCTAAAGCATGCTTTGGCTTTGGAACATGCTATCTCCTTTATCTCTGATTATTCCAGATAGTGTAATTGCTTGAGGACAAGCAAGATTTTAAGTCTGTGATATTTTGATGCATGTTATTTTTACCGGATTTAAAGTCTTATATATATCCTCTTTTAAGCCTTAAGTCTTGCATATATGCTATTATTTTGAATCTTTTTCCATTAAGTTCAGAATCTTCACTATTTTTTGATTATTTGTGAAATATGGCCGTGATTAACTCGGCGCCCACACCATGTATCAGCGTACTCGTCACGGGCCAGAGAACGGGCGTGTTCACCCGTCAGCGTCTTCGTCACGGCCTACCCATGTTCTCCATCACGGCCATGATGGCCATCTCACCGAAAGTTAGCAGAACTCATCACCGGCCGCATCACGGGCGTGATGAGCATTCTTGGATTTTGCGGACTGAACATGGCCTACCCGTGTCGATCGTCACGGCCATGATCTCTTCGTTGCAGGTTCGAGAACTCATCACGGCCTGGCCGTGACGGCGATCACGCCCGTGATCGCTTTCGCAGATCGCGACCCTTCGTCCGTTTTTCATCAAATTCGATGCTCTAGATGCCAGGAAATTGGGGAAAACTACCAATTAATCTTCTTAACCACCCAAGGCTTCGATGGAAGTACAAAAGCAAGGATTTTGGGCGGTTAGAGGGGTCGAACTTTGGAGAAAACGTGACTAGGGCGAAAAGGGGCGATTTTGCTTGTTCAAGGGCTTGATTCGACGGATTTCTTTGGGGCTTTCGAGAGAAGACTGAAGATTCATCGTCTCCTACCCTTAATTTGTAAATTCCCCTCTTTTTGAATTTATTTACTTAGGTTTTAATTGTTAAATGATGTATTTTCTAGAGTAAACCCTAGTTCGGGACTCAGGCGTAGCCCGTTGAACAAATTCTCACATGTAAACATCTTTTATGAATTTCAATGATACTTTTTAGTAAATTTACTTATTTAAATTGGTGTGCTTATTGCGTATTTATGTTTTGGCCAAACATCGATATGTGTGAAGTGTTATGAGAAGAGCTGAGAGGTGAATCGTAACACTCGACTGCCCATTTAAACTTGTGACTTGGATTATGAGAGTCGTTCAATGTCACTCGAGGATTCACGATCATCATAGAGCCCAATGGGTCTCTTAAGCTAATTTTGCTACAGAGTAGGAAATTAGCTTAAGTAGGCATCGGATTACGCTTCGAGAGAAGGTAATCCATACCATAGGATAGATCGCCTTAAGTTGTTTACTGTCGGATTACGCTTCGAGAGAAGGAGATCCGTTTTCTATTTCAATCTGATTCAATGTTTTGCATATAAAACATTTAACGTGGTAAAACCTGAAGTTCCGAACACTTCTTAAACTGTAATTTTCCCTTAAAGTCGTTGAGTCTTCAATTCGATAATTTAGTCTTAGTGATATTCTTTCATTTTGAATTTGAATTGTCTAGCTTTCAATGACACGAAAAGTCGGTACTTGACACCTCGCTCCCTTGGAACGATATTTTACTACTTCGATAGAACACGTACACTTGCGGGGCCTATCAACGGTCGCACCCGTGCATCCATGCACGGCCGTACATGGCTTGGTTAACCCTTCCCAACGCGCGACCGAGCGCTGCACGGGCAAGGGCGTGAAGGAGTGCACAACCGTGACGCGTAAGGAGTTCCACACCCACACTTAATCTATTATCATGCATATCAGTTTCTGGAAATTGGAAATAGATTTTATATGTTGAATTTATTTCTCTGATATAATCTATTTGTTGGAAATTTTTCAGTAATTGATGCATGAAATTCTAGGTAAATGCACTGTTTGGTGAATGTAATCTTAAAGTGAAATAATTCTTTTGAATAAAATGAGCATATTTGTGCATGTTATTGAGTTGATATCAATTGATTAATCTAGTTGATCTTTATAATATTTTATGTTATTTGTTGGGAAAAAGATATTCAAATCCATGAGAAAGAATGACTCCCCTACTTGGCACTGTATAAAATTAACAGTGGGACCTAAAGACATGGGTTGAAGTCCACAGAAAGAAAAAGAATAACTCCTCTTCTTGGCATTGTGTTTACAATGGTACCTAAGACGAGTTGAAGTTCATTGCAAAAGTGTGTATCTGTGTAGATTCATGCCAAGAGAGATTTCCTTTGACATTGACTCCTCTGTCTCAAGAAAATTCTTTCTACCTATGAGATATGAGTTCTATTATGTGTGGTTACGTGATGAACATACTCTAAGTTCGTCAACGGAAAAAGGGTGATAATCAATTTAGAAAATGTCAAGGACAAATGAAAAAGAAAGAGATAGAGAAAAATTTGAGTGAAAAAAGATTTGGAGATCCTATTCCTGTAAACAAAAGCATATTAGATGAAAATCTTAAAACAGGATTAATTCATGAGATGGAAATTTTATTGCTATGCATATTGCAAAATTTTATTTGATTGAGTTTTATTTGAATCTTAAAGATTAATTTCAGAAGATGATGTATTTACTTGGAAATTTTGTGTGAGATTGATGAAATTTTCTATGGATGATTATATTCTAGAAATTTATTCGTCATATGAAAATTTAAGTTCCAATACTCAGTATTGATTTCTTTATTTGCTTGAGGACAAGCAAGGTTTGAGCCTTATGTGTTTGATGACTCTAAATTTCATAGTATTTTTCACACATATTTACCAGATTTTTGAGTCATAATTTTGCTCTCTCGTTTTATTTTTTATACTTATTTTGCCAAAAGCTTCGGAATCTACACAATCTTTAGTTTTTAATCTATTTCAGGCAAAAAGGCATATTTTTCACCGATTTTCAAGCAATTCAGATGCATGAATGAGTTCCAACCATGAAGAGGAGTCTACCCATCAAATTTCAAGTCAAAAGGATGCTCCTAGCAAAAATGCGGCACTGCCGTGTAAATCTACATGGTACCGTATTTTACCGCTTTCAACCAGATGAAAATACGGCACTGCCATATTTTGCCCTGGAACTGTCACGGTACTGTATTTTGGGCTGATTTCAACCAGAAGACCTAAGCGTGCATATGGCACTGCCGTGTAGAAAGACACGGTACCGTAATGTTTGGCGATCCAGAACAGAGAGTTTCAGCAGAAATACGACACTACCGTATTTCACCCCGATTTTGTCACGGTACCGTATTTGCCATCGATTTTGACCAGAGAAGTTTTAGCAGAAATACGGCACTATCATAGGAGAATGCACGGTGTCATGCTTTCTAACCAGATTTCACAGAAAGAAATACGGCACTGTCGTGTACATCTACACGGTACCGTATTTGCCAACCCAGAAATCCGAGATTTCCGCCGAATCAGTCAAAACGCGATTCCCAGAGATTTAGGAGTCCAAATTTAGATCTGAAAGAGGCGGTGGACTCGTCTTTATGAGGAGAATATAACCAGACCAAAAGGGACAATCTTTATCATCCATCCACGGCGAATTTCAGAGAGGGGTGAAAGTGCTAGGGTTCGTCGGTTCTCCACCTACAGACCACCTCCGGCCACGAAATTTGACAGAGAGCTTCGTCTAGTGAAGGAGAACACGTACCTCAAGTTTCAGAGCGTTTGGAATTGAATCGAAGGAGAAATCGACACAACAGTAGTGACAGCGCTGTTCAAGACAAAATAACGGGCTGTAATTTTATTACAGCCCTGTTTTGTAATCTTTCTTCCCTC
Organism: Costus lasius; assembly: GCA_027563935.2. Classification (NCBI taxonomy): domain Eukaryota; kingdom Viridiplantae; phylum Streptophyta; class Magnoliopsida; order Zingiberales; family Costaceae; genus Costus; species Costus lasius. The sequence continues at coordinate 19,214,118 of CM050447.1, read as the reverse complement.
TTTTCGATTTCTTATCACTCTGAAATATGTTTTATTGTAATCCCTTCATCATGGTAGCTTAATCTTTCTTTGGGACATGGGGGTATAATCTCTTTATTTCTTAATGACTAGAAATCTTAACTTTGTCAAACTAATTCCTTTATGATAATTTTACTCTTGTGATTGATAATTCTTTGATTCTCCTTTGTGTCTTTAAATTCAGCATGTTTTAGAGTTTCGCAAAATAGACCGAGAGGTTGATTGTTTGAAACTCGGAATCCTAGGAATTGTTGAGTTTGGAATTACCGTAAGAGATTAGGTTGTTCTTTGAATTCTGATTTTTTTAGATAACTATAATGCCTTGTTGATTTTATGACTCTTAGGATTGAGTCATTGTATAGACTTGATTTGATATTGCAAGAGATTGAGTATCGAGTCGTTGGAAAACCATGAGTAAATCTAGTGTTGAGACTCGGATGCACGAGAGTGATCTTTGAGTCTCCACTTGAGGTTATCAACCTAGAATTCGGATGCACGAGAGTGATCCTAGAGTTCTTAGTTGATGGTTTACTTATTCTCAACATCGAATAGATCTTGCACGAGAGTGAGGATCGGTTCTTTGTTAGTTGTCTGCGCGAGAGCGAGACAATTTATTTATGAAGTAAATTATACCTTTATCATGATAGAATTAGATTGACAAATACTTATCTTAATCTAATCATTAGAAATTAAAGTAGATGAACCCCTAGTCCCGATTTCCTCTCTGATATTTTCTCCGTGTTCTTTTCGCTAATTTGATTCACTATTTATCGATTGCCTAGCTAGCGAGAAATTGACTATTCAGTACTTGACAACAAGGTTTCTGTGGTTCGATATTTTTTATTACTTCGAGTATCCGTGCACTTGCGGACACAACAGTTATGCCAACATCTTTAGTGTCTTGCCCAAACCCTACTTTTCTCTATGCTATTTGCTTTGTCTTCTAGTATTGCATTGTTCTATGACTACTTGATTGCTTGGGATGGGAATCTTGACTTTTATCTGCCAATGGTCTATAATGGTTATAGTGTGCACATAAGATTCTTTGGTTTACTATAGTTGAATGATGTAATTAACCCAATTCATTATTTGTATGATCTTGAATAGCATGCTTGTTACTATACCTTACCCTGGATGATCATATCATGTGTAGTGATTGATTGCATCTAGATCCATACAGCTACTGTCATTGTGCACTTTGTCATGGGAATCAGAAATAATAATAGTGGTACCGAAGTGTTCTTGTACATTGCACATTGTACTTCCACTTGGCACTATTCATAGCATCTCAATGGTAAAAAGGGTTAGTGGTACCTAAGTTCATCACCACTCTTACTTGACACTAACCCCATCGTTCTAAACATTCACAATGGAACCTAGGTGGTACCGAAGCAAAGCTTGGCACTTAGCATTGTTTTATGTTTCAAAAAAAAAAGGCACCACATAGGGACTATGTGGTACTGATGCTATTTTTCCATGACTTATTGCACAATTATATGCCTTTTTGGATGCTTGATCAATTATATCATTTGTGTGAGGTGTATAGTAAAGGTTTTTGGTAATGTAATTTTGCATGTTCTATAGATTGTATCCATGATAATTGGTTTAATTTGCTTTTCATACTACATTATAACCTGAGGGCCAATTGTGTTTAACCAATAACCTCATTAGACCTAGATGAGCTATTTGAGATTCCTTATTCCATGTCATCATTGTATTCTAGACAATTCAATTGCTTAAGGACAAGCAAAACTTTAAGTCCGATATATTTGATGACATGCAAAAATATGATATTTCGTGACTTAATTCTGTTATTATTTTGGAGTAAAATGCATGCTTTGTCTCATTTATGCACTCAAATGCTTCATATTCTTCAGAGTCTTCACTTTTCCCTTGTTTTATGAAAATGTAGGTTTTTGGCCTCAAAATCGATGGAATTTGGAGAATCTGAAGGTATGGGACGTTTTCCCATGATGAGACGAAGCTACACGCCAAATTTTAGTCCAATCGGAATTTTCTACAGGATGCACGGTCGTGGGTGTGTACCCATGCACGGCCGTGCGTGATTGATAGGTCCTGCAAGTGCACGGTCTATCTAAGTAGTAAATAATATCGTTCCCACAGGGAGCAGGTGCCAAGTACCGACCTTTAGTGTCATTGAAAGCTAGATGGTTCAGACTCAAAATAAAAGAATTACTCTAAAACTAAATTATCTAAATTATCGAACCAAGAAGTCAACGACTTTAAGGGAAGACTACAGTTTAAAAAGTGTTCGAAACTCTAGATTTCACCATGTTGAATTAATTAAATGTAAAACTTTGAATCTAATTAAATTAAAACAAATGGATCTCCTTCTCTCGAAGCTCAATCCGACAGTAAATAACTTAAGGCGATCTTTCCTATGGTACGGATTACCTTCTCTCGAAGTATAATCCAGTGTCTAGCATAAGCTAATTTCCTACTTTTGTAGCAAAATTAACCTAAGAGACTCATTGGGATCTATGAAAGACCGTGAATCCTCGAGTGACGTCGAACGACTCTCGTAATTCTAGTCACAAGTTTAAATGAGAACGATCGAGCGTTACGATTCACTTCTCGGTACTTCTCGTAACACTTAACACATATAAATGTCTATACACAACAATCATACGCAATAAGTGCAACTCATTTAAATAAGTCAAATTACTTAATAAATACACTGAGATTCATTAGAAACGTTTTACATGAGGAGATATGTTCAACGGGCTACGCCCGAGTTCCGAACTAGGGTTTTACTCTAAAAAATACATCGTTTAACAATAAAAACCCAAGCAAATGAATTCAAAAAGAAGGGAAATCACAAATCTGGGGTAGGAGACGATAGATCTTTGGTCTTCTCTTGATAGCCCCAAAGAAATCCTTCGAATCAAGCCCAAGAATGCAGAAATCGCCCTCTTTTCGCCCTTGTCGCGTTCTTCGAAAATTCGACCTTCGTAACCGCCCAAAATTCTCGATTTTATACTTCAATCGAATCTTTTGGCGGTTAGGAAGGTAGTTAGGCGTTTCCCCCAATTTCCTGGCATCTGGAGCATAGAATTTGATGAAAAACGGATGAAGGGTTGTGATCTGCAGAAGCGATCACGGGCGTGATCGCTGTCACGGCTAGGCCGTGATGAGTCCTCAACCCTGCATCGAAGCGAGCATGGCCGTGACGATTGACATGGGCATGCCGTGCTGAGTCCGTAAAATCCAGAAATACTCGTCATGCCCGTGATGCTGTCGGTGATGAACTCGGCTGACTTTCGGTGAAATTACAATCACGGCCATGATGGTCATCACGGCCAGGCCGTGATCAAGACGCTGATGGGTGAACACGCCCGTTCTCTGGGCCGTGACGAGTGCGCTGATACATGGTGTGGACACCGAATTGATCACGGCCGTGATGAGCATCCATAACTCCAAAATTTTCCAAAATTTTCCTGTATGATGCTTACAATGTCTTGAACCTTTCCATAACTTTAAATCTTCAAAATATTGTTGAAAATAGAGAGAAATAACCTGTATTTCACAAACAATGGAAAAATAGTGAAGATTCTGAACTTAATGGAAAAAGATGCAAAATAATAGCATATGTGCAAGACTTAAGCCTTAAAAGAGGATATAAATAAGACTTTAAACCCGGTAAAAATAACATGCATCAATGATCTGACTATCCAGGCTTAACCGAGCTGTACACGGGCATGGCCGTGCTGGATGCACAGCCGTGAATCATAAGTTATCTGGCAACCGAGCCGTGCACGGGCGCACCCGTGCACCGATACACGGCCGAGTATCGTCTCGCGCAGCTTCGATAGGCGCTTGATATTTTACCATAACTTTCTATTCCTGGCTCAGAATTGAAGGAAATTTCAGGGAGACCTTCCCAACTTGGATACGAACGTTTTGGGACCAGAATCATTGGATTTGATCAAGCGGTTGGAGAGAACGAGGAGAAAGGGCGAGACCTTAGGGTTTGGGCCGATTTTCTGGGCGACAATACTGTTCTGGCTTGATTTCTTCGTCGTTCTGGTGTGGATCTTCGTGCTGGACCTTCTTCCATCAAAGATCTACCCTTCCCTTTGGTTTGAATCAACTTTTATGAGATATTTTATGTATTTAACGATGAATTTTGTAGCTTAACTTTATTTTCGGGGTTTGGGCGTAGCCCACTGTAAGAATGTTTGATATTAATGTTTGACCTACTTATTTCTCATATTTATCTTTGTTCTTATTCATGTTTATGATGTTTTATCTCATGTTTATGTACTGGCCATACGTATGCATGTCTTAAATGTCAAGGGAAGGACTGAGAGGTGAACCTTGATCATCGGAACCCCTTAGGCTGGACTGGTGATTTCGTGTTGCGAGAGTACTCGAAATCACCCGAGGAACCCTAATCCTTCACAGATCCCATTGGATCTGACTTAATCCGGTAAGCCATGAGTAGGAGACTTGGGTTTAGTCGGATATCGGACCGTGTCCTGAGAGGGAGCGCGTCTGTACCCTAGGAAGGATTACCTTAAGAATTTAGATAAAGCTCAATTTAAAATATCAAACCTTAATATTTCTGCATGCTTCAGTGTGGTGAAACCTAAAACCCCAAATATCTCTCATAGATCTAAAACCCGTTTCCTTTTCTTTTTTACTTTGCTTGATTTAAGTCTGTTTTAGTTCAATTACTTGCACTAAGATTTTAGCTATTTCTCCCTTAATCATTTACCTAGCTACGAGTTGACCGATCAGTTAGTACTTGACCCTAGTCTCTTTGGGTTCGATCTTATTTATTACGCGATAGACCGTGCACTTGCGGTAGCAGCCTGTCTAGACCCTATCATACACACCCTCACCTTTTCCTTGTCTGAAACATGGTTAGCAGTAAAATATTGTTCCATATCCCAAAGAAAGTTACCCAACTCTTTGGATGATCGGGATCCTCCGAATATCGCAGGCTATGGGATGCGAACCTTCCCTTTGGCTACTCCATACTCCACCATGGCTGTTGCAGGGGCACCACCTTGTGCCTGCGCTAATGCCATGTGCATCACCGCGAGGTTTGCCTGTACTTGTTGTTGTTCTGCAACGGTGTTGGTTACTTGTGCCGTCAAGGTTGTTATCTGTTCCTGCAAGACAGTTACTTGCTCCCGTAGCTCTACCGTCCCTTTAAAATTTTGCTGAGTCTCAACTACTCCAACCAAAGTTTGTTGAAGGGCAAGGATCTGCAACCTCTGTTGCTCCACTGTGCGCTGTAGATTCTCCACCTAAGGAACAACCGCGTCATCACTGTTCTCGGTCATTCCCATCACTTATTCCAACTGTGCTATACGATCTCCTTGATTCACTATCCTGGCTGGATCTTTGGCTCTGATACCAGTTGTCACGCCCTGGCTTAAAGGTACTCTAACGGACCTCTAGACCAGCGTGAAACCCTAGGATTTCTGGGTGTGATTTCTCCCCAATTTAAAAAAGAGTCAGAAAATCCTAACCCTAATTCGGAAAATCGAAACCCCAAATTAGATTACCTCAATTTTGACCACAGTCAACAAAATCACGCCGCGCCGAACTCCGAAATCGCCTTGTTGTCTCAGCGGAACTCCTCGAGTCGAGCGCCGTAACGCACTCGTCTCCTTCATCTCGTCTGAACACCCTTGTGACGCCGCCTGCGTTGCCCTTCCACCGAGTGTCGTCATCACCAGAGGCGATGCCGAAGAAGGGAAAGATATCGTTGCCTTTCCACAGCCTACGCCCACCACCCGACGACCACCGTTGTCGCTGGGAACGGCGAGAACACATCGCCGGATCTAAAACAAAGAAACAGGGGAGGATGGGGATCGAATCGAAGAAGTTCGTTTTATTCCTCTAAGCAACTACACAAACCTCTCCTCACGCCGTCGACCCCTCTTGCCCTCCCTCGCCGTCAACCCACCGGTCGGGCTTACAATCTCTCGGATCTCACACAGTACTTCTCGTCGGCACTCCCCTAAGCGCCGGAAACATCCACCCGACAAAAACTCTCGGTGGCTGGTAATGGCTCTCTCCTGCTCTCTGCTCGATCCGTCTCCTGTCGCCAGATTTAAAGAAGAGGCGCCGCCTCTAAACTTTGCGCCGACCGCGTCTCCTCCCCAATCTGGCAGCCACGTCCGAAGCTTTCACCGAAGACTCCGTCCGAAGCCGCGTCCCAAGTCACCTCCCTTCGTTGCTTGCCAAGCTCCTTGCGCCGCCTGTCCTGGTCGACGTTCGCGTCTGACGAGTTCGGAGGGGAAGAAGCGTACGCGGCCGAGCTCTTCGATTTGGGGTCAAAATCCCCCGTTGACCGGGTGATTTTACCCTTAAATTGGATTCCGCCTTCCCTATTATCGCATGGGCTTGGGCTACCTCTTGGCTCAATCTGCTTTAGCGTGGCCCGATAGTCCATGGGCCTAACATCTAGAATGCTTGAGATCAATTTTTTATTTGTAAAATCATACAAATTTAATTTGTTAATTTATAAAAAAATACCGACTAATTCAGTTGATCGGATCGATCGGATAAAATCAATTGGCGCTAAATGAAATAAATTTTGATAATTTTATAACGCAAGTAAGATTTTCTTTTTTTAAAAAAATAAAATTAATGGTGTAGACTGCGATTGAGTAATAGTTATAGCGCAAAATCAAAGTTTTTCCTAATAATTTCAATCGAAAAGCAACGTGTCACCAAATGCTCATTATTTGATAAACAATGTTGGCTTACCGAACATACTGAACGGTCCACTCGTTGGCCAATCGGGAGGGCGGCGGCGTTGACTTTCAAGAGGTAGAGAGCTGCTTCCTTGGAGCAGCGCTGGTGGAGAGAGATGCGATTCGGATTCTTATTGCCGACTTCTCTCCTCTGCAATGATGGTATAAAAATTGTGCCTCGCCTCCCTTCTTCGTCTTCTTTCTTCCTCGGCTGCTGCTGTCAGATCCAGCTGCGGTGAAAATGGGGATGAGAGCGCGCTTGGGGAAGCTTTGGAGCGGATCTGAAGGGAGATCCGCCTCGTTGGAGGGCAAAGGGAGGAGCAATCCGGCCCCGAAGCACTCCTCGATTAGGGCGGTCGTCGCCGTCTTGGTTGCCCTTTTTGTTCTCGTCTTCCTCCTCTCTAACGGCAAGGTGAGTCTCCGCCGGATCTTAATCTATGATCGCTTTCTAGCTCTAAATTATTTTTATTTTCCCTCTTCTTTTGTACTTTTGAAGAGTTTGTGTTCTCTGCTGCAAACTAGCAATTTTACGATCCGGCGAATGAGAATTGTCTCTTGCATTGCAATTTTCGAAAACGTTGAATCTATGTGGTTCAGCCTCATAATCTATTCAAAAAGATGCAAAGACATTTTGGATTTCAGCGAGCGCCCTATTTATTTGAATTTCTGCACTGTAATTCCATTTATGCAGTATCATTCTCTTGTAGGAGAACTTGGTGTTTTTTATCCTCTTTTCCGATTAAAAGCAAATCTTATATTCCCTTTAATATCAATTTCTTGTTCGAAGCATGAGAATTAGGTTTATCGAGGTAGCGTTTTCTCTGAATAGGTTTTTTTTCCTTTTAAGTGAAACAAATAAACCTTGTATAGAAATGGCAACTCCACTGATTTGAAATGGCGAGTACCATATGATTTTGCTTGGTTAAATATATATTTACTGCATTTTGAATTTCTAGTAAATGATCTATTAACATTTCTTTGCCCCAATTCTGTCAATTTCTACTATGTACTGTCGTAGACTGAAGTGAGCAAACCCTCCAACAACTTAGTTTGTTCATGTTTATATTGGATTTATTGATCATCTTGCCAGCAAAAATGCTAGCACCAAACATGCTTATGATGGGTGATACCTGGGCTCAGATGTACCTCTGATTCCTAGTTCTTTTGAAAGTGATGACAGTAAGGATAAATGTGGTTGTCGCCTTGCCGGTGACAGATAACATACTCTTGTTCATTATACATTCCTTCAAGTTCAAGAAAAAAGAAAAAAGAAGTCCGACTCAATGAACTAAAGGAAGACAGTAATAATATATTAGAGCTGATCCTTGATGAACATATACATATGATGTATTACACAAAACATGTGTGTATAATTAGGTCTATCCAATCAGTTCAACCCAAACGAAACCAATTTGGTTTCTACAAAAAAATAAATCAAAACAGAACCAAAAATTCCAAAATTTGCACTGGAATTGACCAAAATTCTCATGTTTATTTTGATTTAAATTGAATATATCTTAAAATATTTTATATTATTATTTTATTACCTTTTAAATAAAATACGTAATTATAATATAATTACTTATATATAATTAAAAAATAATTATTAAAATTTTGTTTTATTTGATTTATCCCAAAACTTTAGTGTTGAACCAAAAATCAAAATTATTTAAAACTTTTTAAACCAAACTAAAGTTTGAATAGAAGCCAAACCAAACTCAAAATGTCAATTTTAATATATATTTTATTATTATTATATTTATATTTTAATAAAAAATATTATCTTTATTATATTTACTTCATATTTTGGTAATACAAATGATTACAATAATGTCTCTATTATAATAATATAATTTTGTTTAAAATATCCAAAATCAAGTATTATTGTGGAATTGGATGATAATAATATACTGTGATATAGTCAAATATCACTCTATCTGGCTAACCATAAAGACTATATTGGGTATGTCATGAATCACAGAGAGAAATATGAATGATCAAAGTATGATTTGTCCATCCTATATAATAGGAATGTTGATATCTTGGGCCTATTATTCGAGTAAGACTATAAATGTATGGTTGTGCTCAAATAATTAAATGAGATATTCAATTTCAGTTGTTAATTAGTCTATTTGAGATTGAAGAAACATAATTATAATATATTTTATGACTTGCTTTCAATCTAAATACCAAGGAAAAAAAGATTAAACTACAAAGAAATACTAATGCAAGGTTATGTCAAATCACGATATCTTATTACTTAGATGACAGTAATATGTTATTACATGACTTGTTTTCAATATAATGAAATTATATTATCACTCATAGCGTTATAAGAGCCTTAGATCACACACAAAAATCAAATAGAGTCTCAATTGAGGACAAGAGTTGTCAGGCTGCATGACGATGATAGAGATCTCCGAGTGATTGTAGATCTGGGTTTCAAACTTTTTTAGCTTCCAGGGTTGATATTCTAACTTTTTGAGCTTCTAGGGATGATATTTTAACTTTTTTAGCTTCCAGGGATGATATTTTAACTTTTTAGCTTCTTTTGATTCAATATAATGAAAAAACTACCCTTTGTGTGCTAAGGTACTTGTCTTATTCGATTTACTTGCCATTCAATAACTGTTTCCACAAGTCGTAATATGCAGCTATGAAAAACTTTGAACTTTTTATATTCATTTTTTGTTTTACCGCCCCAGAGCTTCAGTTTGAGTGGACAAGTAGCCGATCAACAATATCTTAAAGCACAACCCTCCAAATCACAATTGATTCCTAGTAGCACTACACAGCCCTCCGAAGAACAACCATTTCCAAATAATACCACACAGCCCTTAAAAGAAGAAATCCCTAGCACTACAACATTGCCCTTAAAAGAAGAAATTCCTAGCACTACAACACAGCCCACCAAGATACAAGCAAGACCAATTACACTAACCTGCCCAAGCCAGAATACACCAGTCTGCCATAGATATTCCAATTTGGCCTCTACTCTCTCCCTCATCACTGCACAACAATCCCCTACATGTCCCGAATACTTCCGGTGGATTCATGAAGACTTGCGTCCTTGGAAGTCTGACGGAATAACTAAGGAGTTGGTAGAGAGTGCTAAAAGATTAGCAACCTTCCGCTTGGTGGTGTTGGATGGTCGAGTTTATGTTGAGGAATACTTTGGGCATTCTATGACAAGGAATGTGTTCACGCTCTGGGGCATCCTCCAGCTCATTAATCGATACCCAGGTCTTGTCCCTGACCTTGATCTTATGTTCAACTGCGTGGACCAGCCATCAGTTAGATCTGCAGGGTATAGCCCTTCAACATTGCCGCCAGTTTTCCACTATTGCAAGGACGATCAGACATCAGATATCCTCTTTCCAGATTGGTCCTTCTGGGGTTGGTAATATTTTCAAACAATGTTTCTAGTGATTCAAATTTCTTGTTTAGTCGATTGATATTTGAGCCATTTTAGATTTGTTTTTGGGCTAACTGGTTGTGATGGTTGTTGGAAGGCCTGAGACCAGCATAAAGCCTTGGGTGCCATTGATGAAGGAGATGAAGCAAGGAAATGAAGAGATCAAGTGGGTTGATAGAGAACCATATGCCTTCTGGAAAGGCAATCCTACAATGGGTGACAACAGGCGCGATCTTTTGCAGTGCAATGCCACCAATGGACAGGAATGGAATGCTCGGATCTATGCACAGGTTAGGTGCAGTTGAGTTAGCCTTACTCCTGTTTCATGGCTGCTTAGCACAAATAAATAGGAAGGAATAGAACACTTTTTCTTTGAGGAACCATAAAAAAATTAGTAAGGCACATTTTGATCTACATCTATGTGAACATAATTGTTTAGAAGAAATGCGTCTATCTTGTTCTGCCCTATTCAGTAACTTGAGGATATCTTTGGAGATCTGACTGGCCTGCTAAATTCTGAGTACTTAGGTTGCATCACACGAATTCTGTTGATCCATGAATACAATGGATCTCACCGTTCTGGTTACATTCCTTTTTGCTTACGAAGCTATCATGTGCATCCCTCTTGGTCTTGGTAGAGACATACATATGTCTCAATTGTAATATTTGCCTCTCTCTTGGAAATGCTTCTCATTCCATTTTCGAACGGGCTATCCCTAAATTAAATTGACATGAAAAAATGTTTCATATGGAGGAAAGTTCAGGAGGCATGCATAGAACAAATTGTTTCTAGTGGGCTAAAATTTCTTACTAAACTACTTGTGTGTCACCTTTTGATACGGTATCGATGTCATTGCTCCACAGGATTGGAGTCGTGAGGCAAAGCAATGGCATCAGAGCTCAAATCTCGCTAAGCAATGCCACCATAGGCAAGTAACACTTGTGTTTTCTCATGAGATACGAACACTAAACTAGATATCTTAATGTGGGGACAGTTGTTGATGCTCAGGTATAGGATTTATGTTGATGGTTTTGCGTGGTCAGTGAGCCAGAAGTATATAATGGCATGCAACTCACCCACGTTGTTTGTGAACACTCCCTGGTATGAGTTCTTCCAAAGAGGCCTCGTGCCAGGATATCATTACTGGCCTATTCCTGAGAAAAACATGTGCAGGGCCATCAAGTTTGCTGTTGATTGGGGAAATCAGCACCCTGAAAAGGTATAGCATCCGTAATTATTTATTTATTCATTAACATTTTGAATATCATCTTATATGCAAAATAACATGCTGTATTGTTTGTATAATAGCTTGATTGATCCTAATTATTACCACCAAGCCATAACAGGCACAAGCTATGGGAGAGGCAGGCAGCAAATTCTTTGAAGAGGAAGTGAAGATGAATTATGTCTATGATTACATGCTGCATGTGCTGAATGAATATGCGAAGCTCTTGAGGTACAAGCCCACTGTACCAGAGAAAGCCACAGAGATCTGCTTGGATTCTATGGCCTGCCCAACCCAAGGCAATGTCAAGAAGATCATGTTGGAGTCAATGGAGAAATCAACTCACGATGCAGAACCATGCACATTACCTCCACCCTTTGCTCCAGGAGAGCTCCAAGAGATAAATGATAAGAGAGCTGATGCCATCAAGAAAGTGGAGATGCTGCAGCATAACTCTTGAGCTGAACAGGAGAACAAATTTTAGGTACTTTCCTCCTCAGTTGATCTCATTACGATCACACATTGCTTGTGTCTGAGGGTAAGCAAAAATGATTAGTAATTTGAGCATGCGATGAAGTCTAGATTGAAGATAGCAACCTCTACATCCAATGTGCCTAAACGAGGTCAAATTCTCACGAAATTCATGAAGAATGTGAACAATCTGAGCACTTGTTGAAAGGCATGTAAGATTTGTTTTTGTTGTTGACGATCATACACGTTTACATTGTTATTTGTGAGTTCGATATGGAAGCAAGTACAGCTTGATTCATGTTACACGACCGAAATAACTATTATTCTACGAAGTTGCATTATGCATGCAAATTAAGAGCTGGGCCGCTTACAAGCTTAATACGTGAGTCTAGAAATAATGACAACGGAGATTGCACCAAACATTCATAGGATTTGATTGCCTCTCACCATCACTGTTTGTTGCATTACAGTCTTTTCCCAATTATATTTTTGGATTAAAAAATCACCTAATCGGATAACTAATCTTACTGTAGTACCAGAGCATAGATTATGACTTTGGAACTTGTCATTTGTTTATTTTCTATTTTGTTCTTATTTTCTGTTGCTATTTTGTGATTATTACTAATCTTGTCAACCAATTTACTATTTTTCTAATTAAACTTCGACCCTGTGGATCACTCTGCCGTTTAATATTTATGTGCTAAATTTAGTTTGAGTTGCTCTGGAGGGTTGTTCATTATAGCAAAGTTTTAATATGTGGTCCGCTACTTGGTTTATGTGTCACAACTTTCATTGATATGTATCAGGCAACAAGTTTGGCATGAGACTATACACTATTTACTATTTACCAAGTGATAAGCTTAGTACGAAGCTTATTTTAAAAACCTTGCATTAGAAAAGTGTTAGAATCATAAATGTATGTATTGAGCATTCAAAGCTAACAGATGTCCTTTCCAATTGAATGAGCATTCACCTGACACTACTCCTAACGCTTCAAGGTCGATCATTTTGAGAAAATGCCAACTGTCATGTATTCTCAACAATATTATCTGGTGAACACGCAGCTCTGATTGGCCATTTTGCATTCTTCCACCGCGATGGATTTTCCCCGCCTTGTCAAAACATGGAGCATTAAGTTCATGACTTGATGGCCTGGGGGAACTATTGTGACCAAAGTAGCCAAGCCAATTTATCTTATTGTTTCTTTCTAAAATTGTCAAGTGTGATGCTTTTGAGTAGGTGGAAAACAACCTCTCTTTATTTTTTTTTTTCTTTTTTCTTACTGAGGCTGCAAGTGCGAAGCACCTCAGCTGATGAAGAGGACTTGCACCTGCACTCTTCTCGGAAAGATGATTGGACGAGTAAGCAAGACATTACTTGGAAGCATTTGTCGGTCACAAATGGAGGTTAGTGCGGCCAAAACTTATGGCATTATTCTAAGGTTGGCAGAAATTTCCTCTCAGCCTTGTGGTCTGATGTGAAGTCACAACTACTACCACCTTTTGTATTCTCCTATTGGTAGCTTGATCATTGACAGTGATATTTTCCTCAAAAACAATGAAAGATAGGCTCAGAATTTCAAATTGGATTAATTTAGGATAAAATAAAAAATCAGTGCACAAGTTATACCTACAAACTGTGTTGATGCATAAATGATGATGGTCATTTGTGATTTTTCCTAAATTTCTTAGATAGCCTACATAGAGATTAAGTTGAACATCATATGATAATTAGGTGAACAATTTCTCAAAATATTAAGAATCAAATGAAGAGTTAATTTACTTGCTAGTTAATTTGCTCCAATTCTTGAAAAAACCATACTTTAAATTGACATTCGCTTTCTCATTGGACTCAAATTTACATTTATGATCATCTTGAAGTTAATAATAAGGTGGCCTCTTAAAATTATTTTCTACATATATACTGTGTATTGTCTTTCCCTGTTCTGAGCTGCCTTCTTCTTTTCTTTTCTCTGATGTTAACTTCTCTATGTTTTGGTGGCCTAAAATATCCCTGTATAACTACTATGTGATCTTGATTCTACAATGCATTAATGAACAAGCAATGTCACAGTTTCTGACTTGTGTTTGGTAAATGGTTGTGCAACGACCTTTTTTCTGGGAAAAGTTCGCTAGTCAGAAAAAGAAGCGGTCACAATTCACAGACCATGCCAAACAACAGTGTCAGTGTCACGAGAGAAAGAGACTCCCCTGTAAATAAATATAAGAATTATCATTTTAATTATTATATTGAGAAACTACGGTTTCATATACCTTACACGGTAGATTTAAAATGGGCACTAGGGCAAAAATACTCGCCCGCTTTGCTTTTAAAAGAACAATGACAAATAAAAAGTAATGGGTATAGTTAATACTTTATATTGCTGCCACAGTACCGAACTCGTGTGACTTAATTCTTTACACTTACGGCCTGTTTCAGTCGACGGAAATGGGGGGAGAAAGGAAAGAATTGGATTTCTTTCCCTCCAATTCTTTGGTTTCAGTGAAGGGAATTAAGGGGAGAAAGGAAAGGATTTCCTTTCCTTTCCCTCCAAAACGGTTCCCTCTTATTTTGACGGAAACTCCATTTCCGTCCGCGCCTCTCGCCCGCTCGCCCATTCGACTCTCGCTCTCTCGCTTACGCCGCGAACTCGAAGCCGACTCTCGCTCTCTTCTTCCGACCTCGACTTCGCCTCTCTCGCCCTTCCGACCTCGACGTCGCCCCTCTCGCCCTTCCGACATCGCCTTCGCCCCTCTCGCCCTTCCGACCTCGCCGTCGCCCCTCTCGCCCTTCCGACCTCGCCGTCGCCCCTCTCGCCCTTCCGACCTCGCCGTCGCCCCTCTCGCCCGCTCCGCGTCGCATCTGCCTCTGGCCGAATTTTTTTCGGGGTTTTAGGGTTCGATTGAGGCGGAAAAATCCTCGACGTCGCATCTGCCTCGCCTTCGCTCCTCGACGTCCTTCGCTCCTCGACGTCGCATCTGCCTTCCGACCTCGACGTCGCTGCAGGAAGGGAACGAGACGGTGACCTGATTTTGTTCTTTTACTACTCCACGACGTCGCTGCCTTCCGACCTCGCATCTGTGTTCCGACCTCGACGTCGCTCCTCGATCGAAGGTTAGTTCCTTTACTACTCCACAAAAAGCATATTACGAAAAGTTGTGTATCATTTCACAATTGGTGTAGCATTTCACAATTGGAAAAGTTGTGTAGCATTTCACAAAAAGCATATTACGAGCGAAGGTTATTGGTGATATCATTTCACAATTGGAGTTTAGAGACTATATCTTGTTTTCCATATCCTTCATCATGATTGTGTAGCATTCTTTTAACAAAAGTTGTTGCAATTTCTTGCTTGCATCTCTGATTGGTATATCCTGTTTTTGTTTCCCCGTGGGCATGTAACTGAAAAGAAGAACAAGTCTGTTCTGTCTTTTTGGTAATACATCAAAACAGATGTATACCACAAACGATTTACATGATCCTAGCTATTCATTTGATACAATTTGATACACATGACACACAATTTAATTCAGATTCTTTTACGTTGATACAATTTGGTTTTCTATTTATAGGTGTTCTTATGGCTCCGAGCAAGAATATGATCCTAGCTATTCATTTTCTTAATTGTCAATACACATGCATAGCTGCATGGATTCTTATAGAAGAGATGATGGATAGACTACAACAAACTTGGGTTGAAAAACCATTACGAGTTAGTGATGAAGTTAAGCATGACATTCGAATAGAAATATTAAAAAACTTGACTAGTTCAGATGAACAATGTTATAACATGATAAGAATGAGAGTACATGCTTTTAAGCATTTGTGTCAGTTACTAAAAGGGAGGCGTGGGTTGAGAGATACAAAGCTGTGTACAATAGAGGAAAAAGTGTTCACATTCTTGTATTTAGTTTCTCACAATGTGAAATACAGAGAAATATGTTTTTTCTTTCGTCGTGGTACTAGAACCATTAGCTATCACATTCATGAGGTTTTGCGAGCTATCATTAGCTTGCATGAGCAATTTATCTCACAACCTGATGGCTCAACAGTTCCTCCTGAGATATACAATAGCAGCCGACTTTATCCTTATTTTAAGGTATGTTCGAGCATTAGTAATTTCTACAAAATAGCATAAAAATTATACTTATTGTTAGCATTATATAATATATGCAGGATTGTCTAGGTGCAATCGATGGTACACATGTTCGAGTTAAGGTACCGTCTAGCGATGTACCTAGGTATCGGGGAAGAAAGGACTGGCCAACTACAAATATTTTGGCAGCCTGTTCATTCGACATGAAGTTCACATATATCCTAGCTGGGTGGGAAGGGACGGCATCAGATTCTCGAATAATAAAAGATGCGATCAGTAGAGCTGATAACTTAAAAATTATAGAAGGTAAACTTATTACGTACTTAACTACTTAGAAGACCATTAATTCTAATATTTCATACTTCGCATTTATAGGGAAATACTATTTGGGTGATGCCGGTTTTGGTATCAAAAGTTGGCTTATGACACCTTATAGGGGAGTACGATATCACCTGAAAGAGTATTCCAGAAATGCTCCTCGAAATGCGAAGGAATTATACAATCATCGACACGCAGCTGCTCGAGTTGTCATCGAAAGATGTTTTGGTGTACTAAAGAAGAGATTTTCTATTATTGCAAGTGGAACAGAACCACATTTCCCAATACGTACACATGTCCAAATTATTACAGCCTGTTGCATTTTACATAACTACCTAATGGGTGTTGATCCTGATGCTAATATGATTGCCGAAGTTGATGAGGAATTATCAAACATGGCGAGCAATGATGCATCTGTAGTGGAGAGGCAAGACGAAGAATCAAGGAAAGGTGTTCTTATTAGAGATACTATGGCATATGCAATGTGGAATGATTATGTCCTGTAAGGTTCTTGTATTTGTCATTGTTGTATTAGACTTGTTGTTTTGTTTTGAACTTTTCATATCATAGACTTGTTGTACTAAACAGTTCTTATCATTGTTGTATTAGACTTGTAGTTTTGTTTTGAACTTTTCATATCATAGATTTGTTGTACTGAACTTTTCATTTGTGCTAACAAATCTTTTTATTTCCCTATAAGATGGGTAAAAGAGATCACATCAAATGGACTGAAGACATGGATAATGTCTTCATTGATTCAATGCTAGACCAACAAAATAAAGGATTTAGGGTTGATGGTACCTTTACCTCAACCGCATATAAGAACATGCTAGTGATATGTGCTGAGAGCTGTGGTTTACCATTAACGAAAGAGCATCTAAAGAATAGAATCAAGACTTTGAAAGTCAATTTTAACCAATGCCACGAGTTGTTCAAAAACAAGAGTGGTATAGCATGGAGTTCATTGTCCAAAATGTTTGAAGCCGACAACAATGTGTGGGACGAACTAATTGCGGTATGTCTTGCTTTATAATAGTCTGTTGTATGGTGATTGTTATGTATGTACTAATTATGGTTAATATTTTACAGGCCAATCCTTCAATGAGAAAATGGAGAAACACTCCTGTTAATAATTATGACAAACTAGAGGAGTTGTTTTCAAAGGATCGTGCAATTGGAAACATGGCTGGAACTCCCAGAGATATCGACATGCACTTGAACACTCCTGTTCATGAAGAAGGCAATGATGATATGGCATTTGATGTGCAACGAGATGATAATATTGAAGATGTAGCAAGTCCATCCTCTATCCCACAAAGCCAAGGCAATAACACTACTGCAACATCGTCAAGAAGTGGTAAAAGAAAATATGATGATACTGTAGTGAAAGTTACAAATGAGAGCATTCAAATGTTGATGAGCTCTATGGAAAAGAATACTAATGTCTTGGTAAATGCTGTCAATCCTGCACAATTGGTGGAAAAAGAGTACACAAAAATTGAAATATTTGAGGAGCTAAATAAGCTCAATCTTCCTGAAGAGACTTTGATAAAGGCATATATTTTATTGGGTACAAACAAAGAAAAAACACAACTCTTCTTCTCAGCTCCAGATTGGCTACGTGGTAAAGTTTTGAGTTGCTTGATGAATTAATAACATATTCATGTTAGTAGATCCTGATGTTAGACTTTAGTTGGACTTGTGTTGGACTTTATCATATTGTATTTTAAACCATCATTGTGTAGATGGTATATAACTGTGCACTTTTGTATTCAAATGTTGAACTTGATGCTTTTTGTGTTATGGTACTTATGTGTTGAATTGATGATATTTATATTTTGGTGGTGTATTTATATTTTGTTGAATTCATTATATTGTATATACAGGTATTGTGTTATAAAATAGGGTAAATGCTGTCAAAATTTTAAACTTTTTAATAAGAATTTTTAATAAGAATTTATAGTACTTTTATGTTTTTAATAATTTTTTATAGTATTTTTATAATTAACAACTATAATATTTATAATTTTTCTAATTATTTATATATTATGTATAATATAATTAATTTTAAATTTTTGTATTTTTTTCTTATTTCCTTTCCTTCCACTGAAACACAAGGCCTATAAAGGAAAGAAATCATTTCTTTCCCTCCTTATTTCCTTTCTCTCTTTATTTCCTTTCTTTGCTGATTTCTTTCCTTCCACCGAAACAGGCCGTTAAGCCCCGGCCCTCGGCGCCTTCGCTGGAGCCACGAAGCACTCTGCCACGATCCGCCGTTGGATCTTCCCCGTCGCCGTCTTTGGCAGCGAGTCCGTGATGAACACCCGCTTCGGCACCTTAAACGCCGACAGGTTCTTCCGGCAATGCCTCAGCACCTCCGCCTCATCGATCTCCGCCCCCTCCCTCGGTATCACCGCGCAATTTATCTGCATCCAATCACGTCAGTTTATTACCACCGTTCGATCTAAGAAACCAGCGGTTTAGATTTGAAAATTTTAGGTTTTTGACGGCCTACCTCCTCCCCGTACTTGTCGTCCGGCACGCCGAAGGCCACTGCTTGCGCGATGTCCGAATGCTCCAGCAGCACTGCGTCGACCTCGATTGGAGATATCTTCTCGCCTGCGGCAAAGATTAAGGGTCAGATGGCTGTGATTTGATCGTCGAAAGATTTGGGGGTGGGGGTGGGGGTGGGGGTGAGCAGGGGAGGCGTCTTACCTCCGCGGTTGATGAGCTCCTTGATGCGGCCCACGAGGTGAAGGTAGCCTTCGGCGTCGAGGAAGCCCACATCGCCGGTGTGAAACCAACCAAAGGCGAAGGCCGTCTTGTTGGCCTCAGGGTTCTCCTTGTAACCCTTGGTCACGTTGAGCCCGCGGATGCACACTTCCCCAGGCATGTTCGCAGGGCGGCATGCGCCCTCCTCGTCCAGGATCGCCATCTCCAGTCCCGTTGGCCGCCCCACCGAGCCTGGTTTCCGAGGACCATCATCTGGCAGCGGATTGGACGCCATCTGGTGTGAAGCTTCCGTCATCGCGTAAGCCTCTAGAACAGGCGCACCGAAGGCGACCTCGAGATGTTCCAGGATCGCCGGCGCCAGCGAGGCGCTGCAGCTCCGGATGAAACGGAGCTTCGGGTAGGATGGTTCAGGTCGGGAGGCATGGCGGTCGAGGAGGATCTGGTGGATGGTTGGCACCGCTGTATACCAGGTGGCGCCGGTGGCGCGCATGTCGGCCCAGAAGGTCGAGGCCGAGAAACGGCCAACGGTTGGGAGTGCCACAGAAGCGCCGGCGGATAGAGAAGAGAGGAGGGCTGCCACCAGACCGTGGACATGGAAGAGGGGGAGGACGATCACGGTCGAGTCCGACTCGGTGAGCCGGTACACAGATCGAATATTCTTGACGGAGGCGGCGAGGTTGAGCTGGGTAAGAGGCACGCCCTTGGGGCGGCTTGTGGTGCCAGAGGTGTGCAGGAACAGAGCAACATCGGAGGCATCATTGATGCGGATAGAGACGGCGTTGTCAACCTCGATGTTGCCGCTGGGTAGGGATAACTCCAAAGGACCAGCGGGGTCGGGGAGTGATGCGACGGCGCGGGAGATTCCGATCTCAGTTGCGGCGGCCACCGCGGCCGCGTTACCCTCCACGTTGATCAGCAGGAGCTTCGACTCAGAATCTGACAAATAGAAAACAAATTCCTCCCGAGTGTACGCAGGGTTGAGCGGCACCGCAATGGCCCGGGCGCGGATTACAGCCAAGAAAACGATCACAAGCTGCACGAACGTGAAATCTCCCGTTAATGAGCTGCAAATTACACGTCGAAGCGGATCGAACTAATAAAAATCAGAAACAAAACCAACCTCGACGGTGTTGGGGAAGGCCAGGGCGACGACGTCACCAGGGCGTACGCCGGCGGCCTCGAGTTTGGCGGCGGTGGCATCCACTAGCTGTTGGAGGCGGGCGTGTGTGAGCTCGTAACGGCCGGGCACTGAGATGGCTCGCCGGGTGGGGAATTCGCCGGCGGCCTTCCTCAGAAGTCCGGTGAGAGTGAGGCTTTCCATCGTCGAAGTAAGAACTCAAGCCGCTACACCCAGATCAATGCCAATGAATAAAAAAATAGAGCCGGACGTGAGTCTTGTGAAGACAAGGCGACAGGGGCGTCGAGTATAAATAGGGGAGGGCGCGGTGGAGCAACCCAGGATGAGGTAACTTCGCGCGCGTGTCACGCGGAATAAAGAGGCGTGTGTCTGCTGGCTAGCAGCGGCCTTGGACTCACTGGTGACGGCTGGTGCGGGCAAACGTGGACGGACGAGTGCTCCGGACAGGCAATCTGGAGCGTTCATTCTTTTTAACGTTTCGACCCGGCTAACCGAACGGTGGCTTTGCACTCTGGCCACTAGCTGTGGGATGGCAAAGGCGTTAATGATGACGGCGGTTGAGGGAAAACGAGGGAAAGTAGCGGAAGCTGCGTCAGTCCAGGTCGGCCTTTATGTCAGATATGACCTCCACCTGTTACGCCTCCGTGATCTCGCAGTGTTTAAGGCTTCACTTAATTGCGGTCAAGGCGTGCCCGGTCCATCCCAATATCTGGGCCTCTTGGCTTCGGCTAGCGCCTTTCAAGCGCTTACGCAATCGATGATCGCGATCGCGCACGAGGAAGGGAATCCCACGGCGGATGATTCCGGGAATGAGCCCTGCGGCGCACAGAAGTTGGATCGGGTCTGGTCAAAAGTCCAAGATGAACCCGGTTGCAACACTGACACGCATAGTGTCAGGCCCCGGTCTAATTGGTTCGGCCCAAGCCCTCGTTCAACCAACGAGCAGCGGCCCAATCCACGTTTTCCTCTTCAAACAGTCGCGCAGAGCTCGCGTGCGACGGCGTCTTCACGCACTGTAGCGCTTTCCTCGCCGAGCGAAGCGAACGCGAACGCGTTCGTCGGCGAACGACGTGGGAAGGCGGCGGAGCGTGTGGGCGCGGACGAAGCCGAGTATTGCGGACGACGTGGCGACTGTAGAGGAAGACTCGGAGGCAAGGACGCGGACGCAAGCGACGACCTCGTCGTCGACGACGGAAGCGGAGGCAGCTGGATATAGCAGCGCGAACGGGTCGCGCGGAAGGGAGCGGCGGCGCTTCCTTTATAAAACCTGAGGAGGTTCTTCGGCGAGGGGGATCTTCTTCGGCGGACCACCAGCGAGAGTTTAGGAGAGGAAAGAAAACAGAGATTTGTAACCGGCGATAGGGATCGCCGGCGAGGGAGGGACGAGGGCCGTCGACGACCAGGGGGTCGGCGACGATAGTGGAGGAGTTTTGTAGCTTTTAACGTTTAATCGAAGCTTTCTTCTTCACTGGCGTTCTTCCCCTGTTCCTCTGTTTCCGTGGCTTGCTGGCGCCGGTTTCGCTCGACGACGGTGGACGTCGAGTGGTGACGTGAAGGACGAAGGAAAGCAGGCGGCTTTCCTCGACGGTTTCACTGATCTCCGGCGAAGAGGTGACGCCGTTGGACGAACGCAGGCGACGTTCGTTCCAACGAAGAAGACGAAGGCGAGCTCGCGAAGACGAAGACGAGTTTCGAACGCAACGGGCGTTCGAAACGAGGCGTTGGTGACGTCAGCGGGTGGCGGCTGACGCAAGCGAAATCGAAAATACGATTTCGAATTCGATTTCGGCGGCTGACGTGGGCTGACGTCAGCATTCCGATCGAACGGCGAGATTTGGTGGTCAAAATCAATTTTGACCGAGAGGTATTTTGAAATTAAAGGTTTCAATCGGTTTTCTCTAAATTAGGGTTAGGGTTTTCCGTGAGAATTGTAAATTGGGGATAAAAATTATCCGGGGAGATTAGGGTTTCGATTTTGGGTCGGAAACCCTAGGGCGAGTTACGTTCCGGTATTCCGCCGGACGGCTCTAGGAAGCGGATAAGCGCTGTTTCCAGGCCGATCCGACCGGGGCGTGACACATAGGGAGGGCGGTAGGTCACAGCCTCACAGGTGCGCGCGGGGAACGTATCTGTTTAGATACAAGAAACATCGCGGTTGGAGAACGACCACTTGATCATTGCTTTGGGCCTCCGTATGCTGAAACGAAGGGGCCCAGCTTGACTTGTTGGCGTTCCTCTGCAGTTTTCGTTGCCGGCAAGCATCTGGCGAACTGCCTCTGTTCCTCGTGTTAAAATATCTCCCGAAGAAAAAAAAAGGCTAAATGGCCCTTCGGCACCATCAAGAGCCAGCCACATGGGCCATTGGGCCTGGCTCATGGTGGAGGTCCACATGCATGGTTGCGAACTTAAAGACGTATACCATATAGGACTCTACTTCCTCGGAGTTGATTGAGTGTGCACGTGACAGAATCGAATTGGATAAAGAAGAATTTAAAGAAAAAAAACACTTATTTCGCAATAAAATCTGAAGGCCTGTTGGCTTCTTTACTTTTCTGACATTTGAATGAGTGCTGAATGAATCAAATTTGGCTTCAAAGTCTCAACGAAGACAATACTTTTTCTCATACATAGAAGAAAGTGCTTAGGACCTCTTATGGACGTCAAGAGGCAAGCTATAGTTACAGAAAATGCTTGACTTCTAATCTGAAGTGCGACCAAGTAAGGACCATCGCACCTTCACTATGATGAGTTTCAACTTCATAACTGTGTGATTAAACAAAGTCGTGCTTTATGTGACTATCTAATTAAACAAAATCATCATAACAAGAAGAGCTATGAGACTTAAACATTGGGTCACTTAGTACTTAATTAGGGTTTAACCTTTCTTGAGTATCTATAAAAGCATTTCTCCAATCCTCAATCGTTTGGGATATTCTAATTATATGGCCGCTTAGAGTGCTTAACCATAAATACCTTATGAGAGTGGACTCTAAAGTCTACCTTTAGAATGTTTGAGTCTAGTAAACTTGTTGCTTTTATACTGTGTTTAATAGGGTGGATGGAAAGTGGAAAGGACGGAAAATAGATAAATTTTGTGTTTAATAGGATGGATAAAAAATAAGAGATAGAAAACTAAATGAAAAACTATCTCACTTTCCTTCGAAAATTGATCCATCCGATTTGGGCGAAAATAGTATCATGTTACACTGCTCGCATATTCTCACGCTTACATAATATTTAGTGGTATTTAATAATTTTTAACTAATTTTAAAATATTTAATGGTTTTAATATTTTAAATTAATTTTATAATATTTTATAATATTCAATAGTTATTTTATATATTATTTGATAATATTTATATAATATGAGTATAAAAAAAATAAAAGTTGTCTATATTAATTATTCAAATTTTTTTTTATACTCCTTTTTTTTCTTTCTTATTTTTTTTTCTTTTTAACTTTCTCATCCTTTCCTGTTTCCATCTACCCAACTAAACACAGTGTTAGGGTGTACAAATACTAACTGGGACCCTTAACTAAATATATACCGAGTCTATCACCCATCGATATATATTATAATTGTTTAATATAATATTAGATTGGCTTGGAAAAAATATTTAATTTATTGATATAATTTTCATGTATGTATAATTGGTTAAAAATCATTTTAAACAACGGTTAGAGAATTTTTGAATCCTTATTGATCTTGTGCTTTTGTAGTATGCTTAAATTTTACATTTGACCCCTCTACTTAAAACCTTTAAGCACAAGTATTTTTCTTCTTTTATTATATATACATAAAGCACATGTGAAAGATAGAGAGAGAAATAACTTATTGAGGGTGACGTACTAGGCCATAAGATAGAGAGAGAAATGACTTATTGAGGGTGACATAGTAGGTGTCACGCCCTGTATTATATAATGAAACGAATCAAATTTTTGATTAATTTATCACAATTATTCGAATGCCACGCAGGGCCAAACGTTCAAATTTGTTCTATTGTTCAGCGTGACCGGCAGGAATGCGTTCACGCGCACCCCTCAGCCTCCACGAGGGTTCATGTCCTCGTTCCAGTCCAGCAAGGAGAGAGAAAAGAGAGAGACACATCAGTATTTAAATCATTAAACAGAGAAAGGGTTTTATACCTTCAATGGGTCGGATCTATGCCCGAATCCGATCGAAATCACCCGCGTCCGAAATCGAATTTTGTGCTCGAATTTCACTTCCGGCACCGGGTTCTATTTCTGGTCCAAGCGTCAATGAAGCTCCACGTCAGCATTCGTGTACGAAGCCCATTGTTTCGTTTGCGTCGGACGGGAGGCTTCGAACTACGCCGGTGCAGTCGCCGCGTTCGGAGTTCGCGCGGACCGAAAGGACCTCGCCGCCCTCTTCCTACGGCGTTCGTCGACTTGCCGGAGAACGCTGTCTGACTGAAGCCACCGCCCCAAACTCGGTCGAATCGAGCAGAGGACGGAGACGGAGAGAAGAGGAGAGAGCTTGGTGGAGAACGCGACGTGGATCTCGCTCCCAAGGGAGCAGGCGTCAAGTGTGCTTCGTACCACCCACCCTCACCACCGAAGCACGTCGGACGAGGGCCGCCGCTGGCCTTCGCCGGGATCACCGAGGAGTCGCTGCGAGGAGTGGTGAACGGGAGAAAGGGGCGGACGAGGTTCGTTCTCAACCTCGCCGACCCGAGCTTACCGCGTCCCGTCGCCGCCTTTAGGTCCGACCGTCCACTTTCCTCACATTGGTTTGGTTCCTTACCGAACACAGGTTTACCTCTCGCAGCCGTCTCCTCTTCCTTGTGCTTCACTGGCTGCGCCTTTTTATAGGTGACGAAGCCCTGCTCTACGGGCGTCGTCTCCACGCGATGTCACCAGACGGCAGGTGACTTTTGGGGCTGCTCCGGACGAACTCCCATGCCGCGTTTGGACGAGTTCGTCTCCTCACTCCATTCCGCACCATACTTCTTCGTCACCAGCTTGATCGGCTCCTTCTTCGGTCCGACGGATCAAGGATCGCCGCTCCTTCGGCCCGCTGGGTCGAACAATGCTGTATCGTCCCCTTTTGACTCCGCGTGTTCCTGCATCACGCGGAGCTGCTGGAGATGGGACCGGACGGGGAAGACTTCGGCGACGCTGGACGAGACGCCTCCCTCGTCGTCCTTCCAGTTGCTTGCCATCATCACCACCTGACGGATGTGGACGAGACGACTTCGCGTCGTCTTTTCCCATCGATCCGCCAACGTTTGCCTCATCGGTTGCGCATGCCGCCGCTGCTTCGCCGGCCGGAAGATTACCACCTGGCGACGTGACTTCATCCGGCGATCTTTCCCGCTGGGTCGGACGAGGCCTCCGGCCACTGGAGACGCCGTCGGAGTCGTCCCCGATTCGAGCGAGCGAACGACGTGCGTTCGCGTCGTTCGTTTTTCCCCAAATCGAGTTTCCATTTTCGATTTTGGTTTTGTTGGGCCGATTTTGACCTTTGGTCTGGGCCCTATTTTTAGCGCTGGGCCTAACATTCTCCCCCTCCTAAGTCGTCCGTCGCCCTCGACGAATCTTTAGTGCGGTTCGACTCGCACTCGTATTTTCATTGAATTGCAGGAGAGGGTTCCACAAGGTCTGTGATCGAATTGGATCGCTAGGGAGAATCGTCCAATTTGGTTACGCCTAAGTCTTCTCCCTTTCGAAGGTGTCCCGTACCACCTCCGTCGAAGAGTAACTTAGCGCGCCCAATTTCATTTTGCCTCCCCGAGTCTTCCCCTCATAAAGGCGTCCCCTTATGACGAGAAACTCAGCTTAGACTGATTTTTAAGGATTTTTCCTTGCTGTCCACCCAAGTTTCCCTCACATAAAGGCGTCCATTTACGCGAAGTTGACATAGTGGAAATAAGAAGAGGGATCTCTTTTGTTTTAGTTGGACATCGCCCATTCTTCTTATACCGCATAGCAGTTTTAGAGTCTGCTAACTCTTCCTTATTTCTCCCTAAATCGAAGTTTTAGAGTCTAATCACTCTTTTAGTCCACGAATAGCAGTTTTAAAGTCTGCTAACTTGACCACTTTAAATGGCAGTTTTGAAGTCTGCCAACTTTTTCCTCGAATAGCAGTTTTAAAGTCTGCTAACTTTTCCTCAATTAGCGGTTTTTAAGGTATATTAATCCTTTTTAAAAAAATCTCATTTGTCGAACCAAGAATTCCATAAAAAGAGGAATTGCATTAATAGTACTTAGTGGTGTGCTAATGCAACCACTTAAATTGTTTTTGCCCTCAGCAGGGGCTTACAAAACATCCACAAAACATTAAAACATAGTTTTAAGATATAGGACTCCCACTAAGTCCTACAAAACATCGATAAAGATCATCTCACAGTAGCTTCGGGGTGGCGGTGTCCTCTAGCTCTCCGGCCTGCTTCTCCCTCTTGCCCTCCTCGGCGACGATAGCAGTGACCATGCTGCGTTTGAGGCAATCCCTCATAAAGTGGGGGCCTCCACAAATGTAGCACCCTAAAGCAGCCGGTTGTTTTGCTGGCTGGCCGATCCCCTTCGGAGCCCTGATCTCCTTCGGGCCCTTGAAGTTTAGCCTCCTCGCTGCTAAGGGCTGCTTCCCCTTTAGATAGGGGGTCCCACGGTTGCGGTTCGGAGGGGCCGGGACCACCTTGTCTAGTATCCGAAGATCGACTAGTGCGTCTGCCGCAAGTGTTGCCTCTTTTAAGGTTACAACCTTCTATCATCGTAACTCCTTCTGCGCCCATGTCTGCAGTCCGGCCAGGAAGTGGTAGAGCTTGTCCTGCTCTGCCATGTCGTCTATCTCGAGCATTAGGGCGGTGTAGCTCTTCACATACTCGCGCACACTCCCCGTGTGCTTGAGTTTGAAGAGGGCCTCTCGTGCCACCCAAGACGTCTTTCCGGGCATGAACTGCCTCTTCAGCTCTATCTTGAAGTCCTCCCACGAGAGCTGGTAATTCTGGAATTCCCCTAAAAGAGTCGGTGCAGCTTGCGTACGCCACCAGAGTTTGGCGTCGTCGGACAGATAGGCTGCGCAGACAAGAGCCTGTTCCTCCGCGGGGACTTGGGCCGATTGGAAGTACATCTCCATGTCCCAGAGGAAATTTTCTACCTCTTTGGCACTGCGGACCCCTGAAAAGGATCCGGGCTCTGGAACCCTCCGACGCGGCGCGACCCCCATGTTCGCCTCAGCCGCCCGGCATTGTGTAGACACCTCCTGCTACAGCTCGGCCAGTTCGGTCTTGTAGACCTCCATGTCCCGCAATACATTCTCCACCTGAGTCTGCAACTCAGTAGTGGAGGCCAACAGGCTCTTTAGTATCTCCGCAAGGGTCTCCTTGGGGAGAGCAGCCAGATCTCCCCCAGCTTCCTCAAGCTGAGAGATACGGTCTGTGTTGGACAATACCATTCTCTCTCCTCAGATTTTTGCAGCTGGATCAGTGTTCGCTCTGATACCAAACAGTCACGCCCTGTATTATACAATGAAATGAATCAAATTTTTGATTAATTTATTACAATTATTCGAATGCCACGCAGGGCTAAACGTTCAAATTCGTTCTATTGTTCAGCGTGACCGGCAGGAATGCGTTCACGCGCACCCCTCAGCCCCCACGAGGGTTCATGTCCTCGTTCCAGTCCAGCAAGGAGAGAGAAAAGAGAGAGACACATCAGTATTTAAATCATTAAACAGAGAAAGGGTTTTATACCTTCAATGGGTCGGATCTGTGCCCGAATCCGATCGAAATAACCCCCGTCTGAAACCGAATTTTGCGCTCGAATTTCACTTTCGGCACCGGGTTCGATTTCTGATCCAAGCATCAACGAAGCTCCACGTCAGCATTCGTGTACGAAACCCGTTGTTTCGTTCGCGTCGGACGGGAGGCGTCGAACTACGCCGGTGCAGTCGCCGCGTTCGGAGTTCGCGCGGACTGAAAGGACCTCGCCGCCCTCTTCCTACGGCGTTCGTCGACTTGCTGGAGAACGCTGTCTGACTGAAGCCACCGCCCCAAACTCGGTCGAATCGAGCAGAGGACGGAGATGGAGAGAAGAGGAGAGAGCTTGGTGGAGAACGCGACGTGGATCTCGCTCCCAAGGGAGCAGGCGTCAAGTGTGCTTCGTACCACCCACCCTCACCACCGAAGCACGTCGGACGAGGGCCACCGATGGCCTTCGCCGGGATCACCGAGGAGTCGCTGGGAGGAGTGGTGAACGGGAGAAAGGGGCGGACGAGGTTCGTTCTCAACCTCGCCGTCCCGAGCTTACCGCGTCCCGTCGCCGCCTTTAGGTCCGGCCGTCCACTTTCCTCACTTTGGTTTGGTTCCTTACCGAACACAAGTTTACCTCTCGCAGCCGTCTCCTCTTCCTTGAGCTTCGCCGGCTGCGCCTTTTTATAGGCGACGAAGCCCTGCTCTACGGGCGTCGTCTCCACGCGATGTCACCAGACGGCAGGTGACTTTTGGGGCTGCTCCGGACGAACTCCCATGCCGCGTTTGGACGAGTTCGTCTCCTCACTCCATTCCGCACCATACTGCTTCGTCACCAACTTGATCGGCTCCTTCTTCGGTCCGACGGATCAAGGATCACCGCTCCTTCGGCCCGCTGGGTCGAACGATGCTGTATCGTCCCCTTTTGACTCTGCGTGTTCCTGCATCACGCGGAGCTGCAGGCAATGGGACCGGACGGGGAAGACTTCGGCGACGCTGGACGAGACGCCTCCCTCGTCGTCCTTCCAGTTGCTTACCATCATCACCAACTGACGGATGTGGACGAGACGACTTCGCGTCGTCTTTTCCCATCGATCCGCCAGCGTTTGCCTCATCGGTTGCGCGTGCCGCCGCTGCTTCGCCGGCCGGAAGATTACCACTTGGCGACGCGACTTTGTCCGGCGATCTTTCCCGCTGGGTCGAACGAGGCCTCCGGCCACTGGAGACGCCATCGGAGTCGTTCCCGATTCGAGCGAGCGAACGACGTGCGTTCGCGTCGTTCGTTTTTCCCCAAATCGAGTTTCCATTTTCGATTTTGGTTTTGTTGGGCCGATTTTGACCTTTGGTCAAGGCCCAATTGGTCTGGGCCCTATTTTTAGGGCTGGGCCTAACACTAGGCCATAGGCTAAGTTTGCCCCTGCTTATTAGCAGGATGATTCCAAGCTATTTGGGTAATCAACTTTATTATTCTAAGCTATTTGGGTAACCAACTTTATCTATATTGTAGTTGAGAAGCTAGTTAAGAGCAACTTCTAGTTTTAGCTTTTGCTTTTAAAATATTTTATTATTTTAAATTATTATTAATAAAAATTAGTAATATAATTTTTTATATTGGTAATATTTTAATAAATATTTTATTTATTTTAAAAATATTTAGTAGTGTACTCTATAATATTTTTAATATATATTTTAATTGTTATTAAAAAATTAATAGTATAACTAATAATATTATGTTATTAATATTTTTAATAAAAAAATTATTTATTATTAATAAAAAATTGAGATAAATTATAATAACCTAAATAAAACCTATTCATCTAAATAACCTCTAATTTGTTTTTAACCAGTATGCTTTTAATCAGTATTTCTTCGGCCAATAAAAACTAAAGCTGTGTCAAACACAGCCATAAAAAGCCTTATTTATGTTAATTTGGTCTGTTCTTAGTGTTAGGCCCAAGGGTTAGGGCCCGATTTGGACCGGTCAAATGGGCTGCTGACCGAGTCAAAATCGGCCCAAAATCCAGCCCTTAATAAGATTAGGGCTCGGCCCGTAACGCGGCACATAAATACCCATGATATAGAAGAAGAAAACATGACCTCAGTCACATAAATACCTGAGCTAGAAGCGATGCTTCCCTTCTTGTCTCCTTGGAGCGCTTTACAGTCCTTTTTCCAGTGACCTAGCTGGCCACAGTGGAAACATCTGTATTCCTTAGACCGCTTAACCTTTTGCTTCAGAGCCTTGCTGTAACTCTTGACGGGGGCCTTGCCCTTCTTCCCCTTCTTCTTGTTCCTAGAAGGAACCATTAAGACAGAGGTCGAAGGCTTTCCCTTCAGAGTCTCCTCAGTAGTCAAGAGCATATTCAGCAGCTCTGCCGGAGTACAGTCGATTTTGTTCATATTAAAGTTAATGATGAACGCATCGAAAGAGGGCGGGAGAGACTGCAGAATAATGTCTACAGCAAGCTCCTGATTGATGGTATACCCCAGTTTCTCTAGAGCCTCTTTGTGCCCAATCATCTTGAGCACGTGAGCTCCCACTGGGCTCCCTTCAGCCAGTTTGCTCTGAAAGAAAAGCTTTGTCATATTATAGCGTTCTGTCCTCGCCTGTGCAGCATACAGCATCTTGAGGTTCGCTATAATCTCTATAGCCGACATATCCTCATGCTGACGCTGCAGCGGTGGCGTCATAGACGCTAGCATCAGGCAAGCGACATCAATGCTATCATTGACGTGCTTTTCATAGGCATCCCGAACCGCCCTTGCGGCGTTCGGAGCGGGTTGAGGCGGCACAGCCGTCTCGAGGACATACAGTTTCCTCTCTGCCTTAAGAACAATCTTAAGGTGTCCGTACCAGTCTGAGAAGTTCGGCCCAGCAAACTTCTCCCTTTCCAGTAGGGATCACACATTGAAGTTCATGGTGTTCGTTGCTGCAGGTATCTACAACAATGCAAGAACAGCAAGGTCAGTATCAATGTTAAGAATCGATCAGGACTTAAGAAAGATTCTTTTTCTCACTATTTTATCTGACTGAAAAATCCATTAAAACAGTCCGAAAGAGTAGAACTCTTTTAGTGAGATGGGATCCAGATTTCATACTTGGTCTCCGCGTCCCGCTCAGGCGAGATAAGATGCACAGAGAGTACAAGCACTAATCTCTGGTAGGCTGTCCCAGCCAATCGCCAACCCGTGCGATTCCCCTTCATCTGGGCAACCCAGCAGACTGTGCCAACTGAGTTGGTACAACACAGTCTCTGATCCCACAGATGGCTGCCTCCATGCGCTACCATATGCGCCACATATGTAGCCTACATGGTCAAGCTGACCCGACCTACTCCCTGGACCACCACGTGCTATGCTGAGCAACGAGAAGCGATAAATCCCTTCTCTGTAACACGCAGGTGTAATCCCGCACCGTCTGAAGATAGATGGACGTGCCCACTGAGTGGGTACAACACGGCTCCAACGATAGTCAGAACAGTGAGGTTTCGCATCAGAAGGCTTACGAGCTTGATATTTTAGCGTTGGATTTTAACGGTCTTTTATCTTCTTCACTATCATGCAATTCCTATGGTGATAGCAGAAGATAAATAAATCATGCTGTTCTACTTATATAAACAATAAAAGAAAGCATGGATCTTATGTGGTAAAAGCCCATAGCCTAAGTAAGACCTTAATTAACTTAAGTCTTCACTTGCTTTTCTTCATGGGTCTTTTGCATCTCATCTGGCCCAACCCAGGGCCCAAGCGCCCACTGCAGCTCAGGTGCGCCCACCAGGTAAATGCGCCTGTCCCAGAGTCGAACCCTGGACCTCCCACCTGGTCAAGCCACTGCTGCATGCGCCTCTGCCAAGTGTGCTCTGTGCTCTTGTCTGATTAAGTTACAATTCAATCTATCTAGACAAGATTGACTCGCAGGTCAATTACATTTTATAAATTAAATACAATGTGATTCGCAGATCACAAATAAATATTAATTTATAATTAACCAGGCTCGCAGGCCCGAGCACAGCACACATTAAAGGGCAACCCACATAAGATGAAATAAACAAGCATCATGGCATCAATCAATATGTGATCCATTACAAAGAAAACATAATTTTGAAAACCCATTGGCATCAATTTTACTTTTCTTATATGCCCTACAACCTTACAACGGTCCATTGATAGGGATCCACTCATCATGTCTAGTTAGATCCATGCCCTTGCATGCACCAAGTCTTAACTGACTTACGTTGACCTAATGGTCAACCATGCATGCGCCAAGGGCTGAACAACCAACATGAGATCTGGCAAGCGGGTGTGACCCCGGGCCTAACTCATGTGTGTTCACTGGTTGTCTCAACCAGACCTCGCTACATGCCTGTGATGCAATCGACCTATAGCCACCTTGTGCTTGCGCACAGGTGCCATCTGGTCGACCCATCTAGGCTGTCAGATGGTCTGATCAGACTAGTTGATCTATACTAGATGATGCTTTCAACCCCATCAACCCGTCTAAGGGTTTACAGTAGGCGCAACTTAGATCTAATCAAAGGCGCGCAAGTTAAGTTTTGATAAAACAACAACATGTAGCATGCGCAACAATGTAAGCAAAATACATGCACCAACAAAATCAACCTTACACATGCGCCACCAAAATCAATCTCATATATGCGCCACAAAAAATACTTTCAACTAGTATTATCGCATGATGAGAAAACTTAGATCATAAGCGCAAACAAGGATCACCTTAAGCAATCATATGAATCATATGTAAACCTCCCGCTCTGATACCAATTGAAGGAACCCCTAAAGCTAGGGGAGTCGAAACCCTAAACATGCGCATCTAACAAGCATGGGCGGAAACAAGGGTTTCTAGGATCGCATATTAGAACCATATGATCAACTTTAGGATATGAGAGATCATACCATAGCCATGAAGGGATGGCAACTTGGAAGCAAAGAATCAATTGAATCTTCTCCAAAGGCTGTCGCACACAAGAGGAAGAAGGCCTACTCCTTTGGCGCGACTTGTGCTAGCAAGGCTCCAAAGTTTTCTTCTCGTATGGAAAGGAATGGAAGGATGAAGACTTTCTTGGCCGAACTTTCTCCAAAGTGTTTTTTCCACCTTCACACACCCGTGTGTCGTCGAGAGGAAGAGGCAAGAAGAATCCCTCTCGAAAACGAAGTGGAGACGTTTTCATCAAACGTGGAGACGTTTTCATCAAACGTGGAGACGTTTTTCCAAGATGGAAAAACTGACTTCTAAAAATGGAAAGTCTTTGACTCCATACGTTCATGCGATCATCCTTGCGTTCACTCCAAGTGAACCGATTGCTCCTCTTTATCCTCTTTGAACCAAGCCACGGTTCAATTGCATTTGGTTCAATGACCATACCAAATCAGCCCAAGCATGTAGTCCAGATCTAATTAAACCCTAAGGTTCTAGATCTGACCGTTCATCTCTTGATGCTCTTGATCTCACCGATCTAGCATCAAAACTCTCGATCGAAGCTTACCGATCTCAAGCCCTAATCAATCAAACATGATCAGACCAGATCTCACCCACAATCAGAGATTCAATCCCTTTAAAACTGAACCCAAATAATTCAGTCCACACGATCTGACTTAAGTAAGCCATATCATCAAATTGTGCGACCCTAAGGGTTTCCTTTAAATGTCGGTAACGATAACTTACGTTATCACGATCAGTGAGGGGTATCTAGCAACACATCACTGTCTCCCGATATAAAGGAAAGAGTCTTCCAAGACTACACCCAAACCACAGCACAAGTGTGAATCTCCTTCACTAGGCATACATGTTTCCTTTGCCACTGGATGTTCTTATTGGACAAGCGTGTCAAGCCTGTAGTTCCAATATGATGAGCATGATTAGATCAGATGAACATAGTCATCTGGGTATGGCCATACACTTTCTCAATCATCTCATCCAGGGGGCCCCTTTAGAACATCACACTCCAATTAAGGAGACGGCAATCCTCTATCTATCACTAGTGCCCTAACCTGATTCAAGCTCACCATCCAAGATAGTCTATAATCATTATGTTTCAAATGATATTGAACTACCTCAAAACAATGACAATCATCATTTAGAAAACACAAGTGATCTCAAGTCAGAGGAAATGTGCCACTTGTTACATTCAAGGATTATTCAAATTGTGACAACCAATTGAATATCCTAGTAGGGTCTGTCCAGTACATCCAATGTACCCATGAGTCTACATCTTATTCCATGCTCGAAGCATCCTATAAGATTAGAACACATATTAGTCTCAATCATATCAAGGTTGTCTCATGTTCACCAAGATATCTCGACTAAGGACATATAGCATGTCAGCCTAGCTGAACAGCATTGAGACATTATTCAGAAGAACACTTATTGCAGCAGACAATGTAACAATCTGAATAATAACCATTGCCTTTATAAACATAAGAGTTTATACATGATACTATTACAATCCCAAGGCCTCAAACATTAGCCTTAAGGGCATACCCCAACACTATGTCCAGCAGTTTGCGCAAATTATGCTTGAGATCGATGACTTGTCGTAGAAGACCCGACTTTACCACTTCATGGATGGACTCCAAGGGTGGGCTCGGGACGAACTGCGCTGCCAAGAGTTTCAAACTCTTAAGGCGGCAATGATAACTGTTGAAGGCCTTACAGATCGTAAGGAGTCGAAGGCCCCGCCCCACCTTCATCACACTGGCGCACCATCCTCGAGGTCGAGGATCCCCTATGCGGCCAAGGGCAAGAAGCCCTTTGTGAGGAAGAACCACGCTGCCCCAAAAGAGTACAAGTCGGTGAAGGGCCGGCCAGCTACCCCGGGGCCATCAAAGACAGCAAGCACCAGCATGGCCTGCTATATATGTGGAGGTCCACATATGATGAAGAACTGCCCAAAGAGGGATCGTTTGGCTGCCTTAGTGGCAGAAGAAGAAAATGTAAAGGAGCCAGAGGGACTCCTTAACCCTCTTGTACTTGCAACATCTTCATCTATCAATGAAAGGCCCACTTTGCTTTATGTTGACTGTCTTTTAAATGCGCAACATGTGAATGCTATGATCGATACGGGTGCCTCACACTTATTTATTGGACAAGCGACAGCAGCTAGAATCGACCTTAAGATGTCCCCCGCACGGGACCGAGTTAGGTCGGTCGGTGAGGTAGACCCCCAAGTCTTAGGGATATCTTATGACGTCGATATTGCAGTGGGCATTTGGCGGGGCCATTGCCACGCAAAGATCCTAAAGTTAGCTGATTATGAAGTTATCTTTGGACTTGAGCTTTTGAGGAAAGCCAAAATTGGTGTGATGCCACATCTGTATGGAATACAGATTTATGACGAGCAAGTCCCTGGTTTCGTGCCATGCCTTGGGAGCACGTCGATGATGAAGGAAAAGAAGAGAGATTTAAGAGGGGTCCCCTTATCAGCCAATGCCCTAGTGGCAGGTTTGCGTCAAGGTGACACAACCTTAATGGCTGTTTGGACTGATGACTCTCCTTGCGAAGGAGAAGTCCCCTCGATAGTGAAGGGCTTGTTAGAAGAGTACTCCGATGTGATGCCTTCTGAGCTTCCCAAACATCTTCCCCCTAGGAGAGGGATCGACCACAAGATTGAGCTTGTGGCAGGATCTACTCCTCCCTCTAAGGCTCCATATCGTATGGCTCCGGTTGAGTTAGCCGAGCTTCGTAAGCAATTGGACGAATTGCTAGAAGCAGGGTTTGTCCGGCCTACGGTCTCGCCATATGGGGCTCCTATCCTCTTCCAAAAGAAGA
Source organism: Costus lasius (assembly GCA_027563935.2). Taxonomy (NCBI): domain Eukaryota; kingdom Viridiplantae; phylum Streptophyta; class Magnoliopsida; order Zingiberales; family Costaceae; genus Costus; species Costus lasius. The sequence goes on along the minus strand of CM050447.1, from coordinate 19,178,477 downwards.
AGGATGGCTCACTTAGGTTCTGTGTTGACTACAGAGCCTTGAATAAGATAATAGTGATAGACTGTTATCCTATCCCACTTATCCCCAATCTGATAGATCGACTTGGGAAAGCCAAGGTTTTCACTAAGCTAGACCTGAGGTCAGGTTATTGGTAAGTTCGTATCGCCGAGGGCGACGAAAAGAAAACCGCTTGTGTGATATGATACGGGTCATTTGAGTTCTTAGTGATGCCCTTTGGACTCACAAATGCACTCGTCACGTTCTGCCATCTAATGAACCAAGTTCTCGCCTCATTCTTAGATGAGTTCGTGGTCGTATATTTAGATGATATCATCATCTATTCCTCAAGCGTTAAGGAGCACTTGGGCCATTTGAGGCAGGTGTTACAGACTTTGAGGGATCACCAACTTTATTTAAAGTTGGAGAAGTGCTCATTTGTGACAAATGAGATAACATTTCTTGGACATGTGGTGGGCCACAGACAAGTGCGCATGGATCAGGCGAAGATCCAAGCCATTGCGAAATAACGCGCCCCCTCAAACTAAACCGAGTTACGGAGTTTCCTCGGCGTGGTGAACTTCTATCATAAGTTCATCACCGGCTGTTCAAGAATAGCCGCACCCCTCAGAAATCTGCTGAAAAAGAACTTGAAATGGGAGTGGCATGATCGGTGTCAGTCGGCCTTCTAGGAGGTGAAGGACCGCATCGCCTCTGAACCGATCCTGAAGTTACCCGACTTCAGTTTGCCTTTGAAGGTTCACACCGATGCTTCGGACCAAGCTGTCGGTGGTGTCTTATTGCAGGATGGAAATCATGTAGCTTTCGACAAAAGCTAAACGAGACTGAGTAGCGATACTCGGCTCACGAGAAGGAAATGGTGGCAGTGGTTCATTGCCTCCGGACCTGGAGTGTCTACCTTCTCGGGTGTGCCTTTGTGGTGAAGACCGACAATGTAGTGAATACCTATTTCTCCACGCAAAAGAAATTGTCGGCAAAGCAGGCACGTTGGCAGGAATTCTTGGCTGAATGCCAGTTCCAGTGGGAACACAAACCGGGTAAAGCCAACGTTGTGCCTGACGCTCTCAGTAGGCTTAACGCCCTTGTATGCTGCACCCTATCCAGAGTAGAATGGGATCTACTTGACAAGATCAAGGCAGCCTCAGCTTTTGATGGGAAATATCAAAAGCTAGTTCAGCAGATTAAGTCGGGCACAATCCGACGTTATTATCTAGGTCCAGATGATGTTGTTATGGCCAGAGGCGGTAGGCCATTAGTCCCATAAACGGGCGGACTACGCCGGGAGCTACTAAGGGAGCTCCATGATACACCTTGGGCTGGGCATCCAGGGCAACGTAGAATGTTTGCCTTGTTGGCCCGATATGCGCGCCGACATTGAGATGTATGTCCGCACTTGTCTTATTTGCCAGCAAGACAAGATCGATCGGAGACTAGAGGCAGGGTTGCTACAACCGCTGCCTGTTCCCGAGACGTCCTGGACGAGTGTGTCCATGAACTTTATTGGTGGTTTCCCAAAAGTTGACGGGAAGAGCTCAGTGCTGGTGGTGGTTGATAGGTTCTCCAAATATGGAGTCTTTATCCCAGCCCCTGAGCCCTGTACAGCAAGAGTTGCTGCAGAGTTATTCTTCCAAAATGTGGTGAAGCACTTTGGCATCCCAGTGGATATCGTGAGCGATAGGAATGCCCGCTTTACTGAACGCTTTTGGACAACATTGTTCAATAAGTTAGGGTCCAAGTTAAACTTCTCCACAGCCAATCATCCTCAAACGGATGGGCAAACCGAGCGAGTGAATGCTCTAGTGAAAGATTATCTCCGTCACTTTGTGACCGCCAGTCAGAAGGACTGGGCGAAGTGGATGGATGTGGCACAGTATGCCTATAACTTGCAAAAGTCATCCGCCACTGGCCACAGCCCTTTTGAGCTTGTGATAGGAAGACAGCCTCTTACACCCGTTGACGTGGCGCAAAGGGATTCCGAGGGGAAGTACCCTGCGGCTCAACGGGAAACTCGGGAATGAATTGAATCACTCCGAGAGGCTAGAGATAGCTTGGAGTTGGCTGCACAACGGATGCAAAGGTATGCCAATCGCTGACGTCGGGACGAAGAATTTGCTGTGGGCGACTTAGTTCTTCTCCGACTCACCCCGCAAATCTTGAGGAAGATCTAGGCGAAGGAGGCTCATCGAGGTCTTATCCGAAGATACGATGGTCCGTTTGAGATACTGAGTCGAGTGGGCTCAGTAGCATACCGCTTGAAACTCCCTGAGAGAATGCAGATGCACCCTACATTCCACGTGAGCTTCTTGAGGAAGTTTTACCAGGATCCGAAGGATCCTTCTCAGTCCCAATCTTATCGAGCCCCACCGACGGTTAGGACGGAGTTCCACCGGAGGATCAGCAGTATTCTAGATCACCGAGTTTTGGGGCAAAGTAAAAGGAACCGATGTATGGAGTTTCTTATCCGATGGGATGGATCCCCCATAGAGGAAGCAACATGGCACAAGGCTTCTAAACTATGGCAATTCGAGGATGAGCTGAGGAGCTACCTCGAGTCGCCGAGGACGGCGACCACCTCAGGCGGGGGGAGGATGTTAGGGCCCGATTTGGACCGGTCAAACGGGCTGCTGACCGAGTCAAAATCGGCCCAAAATCCAGCCCTTAATAAGATTAGGGCTCGGCCCGTAACGCGGCAGGCGGGCAGCATCTGAGTGACGTGGACGGCGGCGTCCACTGGCGTCTGCTCGTCTTCGAGCTTCACGGCCGATGGCGTCAAGCGGTTGGCGGCCGGCGGCGAGTTCGACGCGTGGAGCACGCGAAGAGGGGAAAGATCTGGGGCGATATTTGGCGCGTGGGAACGAGCGGCGAGCGGCTCGTCTTCCGGTAGCACGCGCTGACAGTTGAGGGAAGTGAGGTCAGCGGTGACCTCGAACGGACGCGGAGTTACTGCGTGGAGCTTCGTCGTCGGGCTGAACCTCCGTGTGGCACACGCACATCGGACTGCGGCTTTGATCGAGGGAGCGTCGTCCCCGGGAGTTCTCAACGGGCGTCGCGAGAGAGCGGGCCGCGTGGTGAAACGCGATTGGCTAAGGTGGGCGGCGACACTCAACGCGACTTCCTGGCTGGCTCCGCTTTTGAGTCGAGTTCTTACGTGGAACCAGGTGGCGAACGCGGGTTCGCTCACCTAGCTGCCAACCTGGCTGTGGGAGTTGAAGCGTTACGGCGATTGGAACAAAAGTCGGGACGGGGGTCGTTTCCGGGCATTCAATCTCTCTTGCGCTAACAACTCACAGCTCCGCTCTGCTCTCGGTGTTTTCCTGGTGCCCACTGTACTCCCCCGTTCTTCCCTCATCCCCTCTTGATCAGGCGATCGGCGGCGACTTTCGGATCACCTCCGACGTCAGTGGGTGGAGTGCGGCGATTCGACGTCAAGAGAGGTTTCCGCGGTCATCTTCTCCTCCGTACGAAGCTCGGTCTTCGTCCGTTCCAGCAAGCCCGTGGCGGAGTCAACGGCTTGACTCCGGTGAGGTGCCTCCCCCTTCGTCCGCTCCCTTCTTTTGGGTTCCGTCGTCGTGATCCCTCGTGCGAACATCTTTTCGTCTCTCGCTGTGCTCCTCGTCCGTGAGTGTCGTCGACGACTTGGTTCTTCCGATCTATGTTGTCTGGTCATCGCGTCTCTGTTGTTTTCCTAGTTTTGTGTCCACCTGCGTGTGGACGTTTCCCTTTATTCGATTCTATTCGGCTGCCTATGTACAGCTTCCTTCGTCCACCTGTGTGTGTGGACTTTGCTTTCATTTGTTTTGTAGTGGGTTTTCCGTCCATCTACGTGTGGACGCGAGTCTTCTTCTTTTCCTTACCTGTGTGTGGGGGTGGGTAGTTCTTTTGCTGTCTGCGTACAACATTCTCTTTGGTTCGCTCGTCTTCCTTTGCCTGTGCGTGGCGTTGTTCGTCGTTCTTGGTCGCTGCTCTGTGAAGGCTGAGGTGAGGTGGACCTCATCTGCCGATCACGCTTTTTGGCCAGTTCCAGCCCTTCTGCTTCCGCTTTTCAGTTCTGCGTCCCTTGTGTGGGACAGTTTGCTTGTTGGAGCCCTGCGTGGCTCTGTTCGATTGGCTTCTGGTTATTTAGTCAAAAAATATTTATTTAGTTAATTGTGTGCGTGACACTTAGCATGATACGTCAAAAAACATGAAATTTTTTTCATATATATAATAGTGTGAAAAAGAGAAGAAAATACAGCAAAACATTATGCAGTCTTATGTTGAGGTTGGACTAGCGAAGTTGCATGATTAAAATATCCATTGTTTTAAGAAATCCTAATATAATTCTTAAAACATTATGCAGTCTTATGTTGAGGTTTATGTTCATAGGCCTTCTTCTCAAATCGGATACTGCCACATGTACTTTTTTAAGCCCATCTAGGCTCGGCCCAATGGTTTACAATTTTATCTTTGTAGCGTTTTGAGAATTTGAAAAGAATTAAGGGTTCTATATGAAAATACTAATAATAAACAAAATATCACAACATTACTTAAATAGATCAAACGTTGCGACGGCCGCTACGCGTCTACGCTGACACCGGCACCCAATTTTATATGAAATATCCAAATAGTGAATAAACATTGATTGATTAGGAATATCAAAAAGAAGATTTATTCCGTACTTAAGGTGAGGGTGCCTTACGCGGTAGATTTAAAATGGGCACTAGGGCAAAAATACTCGCCCGCTTTGCTTTTAAAAGAACAATGACAAATAAAAAGTAATGGGTATAGTTAATACTTTATATTGCTGCCACAGTACCAAACTCGTGTGACTTAATTCTTTACACTTAAGCCCCGGCCCTCGGCGCCTTCGCTGGAGCCACAAAGCACTCTGCCACGATCCGCCGTTGGATCTTCCCCGTCGCCGTCTTTGGCAGCGAGTCCGTGATGAACACCCGCTTCGGCACCTTAAACGCCGCCAGGTTCCTCCGGCAATGCCTCAGAACCTCCGCCTCATCGATCTCCGCCCCCTCCCTCGGTATCACCGCGCAATTTATCTGCATCCAATCGCGTCAATTTATTACCACCGTCCGATCTATGAAACCAGCGGTTTAGATTTGAAAATTTTAGGTTTTCGACGGCCTACCTCCTCGCCATACTTGTCGTCCGGCACGCCGAAGGCCACTGCCTGCGATATGTCCGAATGCTCCAGCAGCACTGCGTCGACCTCGATTGGAGATATCTTCTCGCCTGCGGCAGAGATTAAGGGCTCAGATGGCTGTGATTTGATCGTCGAAAGATTTGGGGATCGGGGTGAGCAGGGGAAGCGTCTTACCTCCGCGGTTGATGAGCTCCTTGATGCGGCCCACGAGGTGAAGGTAGCCTTCGGCGTCGAGGAAGCCCACGTCGCCGGTGTGAAACCAACCGAAGGCGAAGGCCGTCTTGTTGGCCTCAGGGTTGTCCTTGTAACCCTTGGTCACGTTGAGCCCACGGATGCACACTTCCCCAGGAATGTTCGCGGGGCGGCATGCGCCCTCCTCGTCCAGGATCGCCATCTCTAGTCCCGTTGGCCGCCCCACCGAGCCTGGTTTCCGAGGACCGTCATCTGGCAGCGGATTGGACGCCATCTGGTGCGAAGCTTCTGTCATCGCGTAAGCCTCTAGAACAGGCGCGCCGAAGGCGACCTCAAGATGTTCCAGGATCGCCGGCGCCAGCGAGGCGCTGCAGCTCCGGATAAAGCGGAGCTTCGGGTAGGATGGTTCAGGCCGGGAGGCATGGCGGTCGAGGAGGATCTGGTGGATGGTTGGCACCGCTGTATACCAGGTGGCGCCGGTGGCGCGCATGTCGGCCCAGAAGGTCGAGGCCGAGAAACGGCCAACGGTTGGGAGTGCCACAGAAGCGCCGGCGGATAGAGAAGAGAGGAGGGCTGCCACCAGACCGTGGACATGGAAGAGGGGGAGGACGATCACGGTCGAATCCGACTTGGTGAGCCGGTACACAGACTGGATATTCTTGACAGAAGCGGCGAGGTTGAGCTGGGTAAGAGGCACGCCCTTGGGGCGGCTTGTGGTGCCAGAGGTGTGCAGGAACAGAGCAACATCGGAGGTATCGTTGATGCGCATAGAGACGGCGTTGTCAGCCTCGATGTTGCCGCCGGGGAGGGATAACTCCAAAGGACCAGCGGGGTCGGGGAGTGATGCGACGGCGCGGGAGATGCCGATCTCAGTTGCGGCGGCCACCGCGGCCGCGTTGCCCTCCACGGTGGTCAGAAGGAGCTTCGACTCAGAATCTGACAAATAGAAAACAAACTCCTCCCGAGTGTACGCAGGGTTGAGCGGCACTGCAACGGCCCGGGCGCGGATTACTGCCAAGAAAACGATCACAAGCTGCACGAACATGGAATCTCCCGTTAATGAGCTGCAAACCACACGACGAAGCGGATCGAACTAATAAAAATCAGAAACAAAACCAACCTCGACGGTGTTGGGGAAGGCGAGGGCGACGACGTCACCAGGGCGTACGCCGGCGGCCTCGAGTTTGGCGGCGGGTGGCATCCACTAGCTGTTGGAGGCGGGCGTGTGTGAGCTCACAATGGCCGGGCATCGAGATGGCTCGCCGGGTGGGGAATTCGCTGGCGGCCTTCCTCAGAAGTCCGGTGAGAGTGAGGCTTTCCATCGTCGAAGCGAGAACTCAGGCCGCTACACCCAGATCAATGGAGCAAATTGCTGCGCTACAAACTGCAATGCCAACGAATAAAATACTAGAGCTGGAAATGTGTGTTGTGAAAACAAGGCGGCAGGGGCGTCGAGTATAAATAAGGGAGGGCGCGGTGGAGCAACCCAGAATGAGATAACTTCGCGCACGTGTCACGCGGAATAAAGAGGCGTGTGTCGGCTGGCTAGCTGCGGGCCTGCGGCCGTGGCCTCACTGGTGACGGATAGTGCGGTCAAACGTGGGCGTCGACTCGAGTGCTCCGGAAAGGCAATCTGGAGCATTCATTCTTTTTACTTTTCGACTCGGTAACGAACGGTGGCTTTGCACTTTGGCCATAGCTGTGGGATGGCAAAGACGTTTGTTAATGATGACGTCGGAGTGTAGCGGAAGCCGCGTCAGTCTAGGTCAGCCTTTTTGTCAGTTACGACCTCCACCTGCTACGCCTCCGTGGTCTCGCAGTGTTTTCTTACAGTGCATCATTTAACTGCTGTGAAGATGTGCCCGGCCCATCCCAATGTATCTGGGCTTCGCTTCGCAGCTATTAATCGCTTACGCAATCGATGTTCGCTATCGCGCACGAGGAAGTGAATCCCATGGCGGATGATTCCTGGAATGAGCTCTGCGGCGCATCAGAAGACCAGAAGTTGGATCGGGCCTGGTCAAAAGCAAGATCTTGCCTCCTCACGTCCATAAGAAGTCCTTAGAAGTTTCTTCTTTATGTATGAGAAAAAAAACTTGTCTTCATCGAGATATATTATCTGTTTGGATACAAGAAACATACACATTGCGGTTGGACAACCAGTACTTGATGAGAAGATTTTCTTTACAAGTATTATATCAGAAAAAGTTATAAAGTATTAGAATAAATAATAGATAAATATATTTTTATCATAGATAAATTAATATTTTAATATTAGGATAGATAGTCTATCTATGATAATATTAATTTTTTAGATAATTTTAAGTAAGTAAATTATATAAATATAATTTATTTATAATAAAAATATATTTATCTATAGTGTATACTAATCTTTTTAACTCTCTCAGGCAAGTAACTGACTGTAATTTTCTTCGCATTTGATCATTGCTTTGGGCCTCTGTTCAGCATAAGCGGCCAGCTTGACTTGTTGACGCTCCTCCGCAGTTTTCGTTGCGGGCAAGTATCTGGCGAACCGCGTATTACTCGTGTCAAAATATCTTGCGAAGGAAAAAAAAAAAAAAAGAAAAAAGAAAGGCTAAATGGCCTTTTGGCACCATGAGCAGCCAGCCGCATGGGCTATTGGGCGTGGAGGCCCACATGCAAGGTTGCCAACTTAGAGATGTATACCATATGGGACTTTACTTCCTCGGAGTTGATGGGGTGTGCAAGTGACAAAATTGAATTGGGTGAAGAAGAATTTTTTTAAAAAAAATATTTATTTGGCTAGAAAATCTGAAGGCCTGTTACCTTCTTTACTTTTTGACACTTGAATAATTACTGAATGAAACAGATTTGGGGTGTCAATGGGTACCTGAACTCACGGGTACCCGATCTGACTTGACCCATTTATGATGGGTTCAGATACCCGATTAGCTAATCGGGTCAGGTTCAGGTTTACTCTCACGGGTTCGGGTACCCGATTAAGATACTTGATACCCGATTAATATATAATAAAAAATAATTTTTTATATTTATATAGTAAAATAAATTTTAATAAATATATTTATTATTATTAATGTTATTTTATAGTTATATTTTATAAAAAATAATTCAAAAATAAATATTTTAATTTAAACGGGTACCCGCGGGTACCCGTTTAAATACCCGACTCGGGTTTAGTCGGGTTTGGGTTTGGGTCGGTTCGGGTTCGGGTTTGGCCAAAAGTCGCGGGTACCCGACTCCTTGACATCCCTAGATTTGGCTTCTAAGTGCCCGTTTGGGATTCTAGCGGCGCTCAGCACAAGCACTGTTTTTTTTAACAAAATTTTCATTACAATGGGAAGCAGCCTCGGTCTTGTTTTTGATGCTGTGCATATGCCTCAACCCATATGCACAACTTTGTGAGAGGGTAGACCTAGCAATTCGGGTCAAAGGGTCATAAATGGATCGTGTTAACTGTGACCCATGACCTGATTAAGTCAACCCAAACACGATCCGTTTAATTAATTGGGTCAAATTGTCTAACACGAACATGACTTGAATATAATCGGGTCAACCCGACATGACTCGAATAACCCGTTTATCATTCATATTTTAAATATAAATAATAAATTGATAAAAATTCTATTAAAATTAATAAAAATTTGGGCTTATGTGTGGGCTGAAATCTGGGTTAAAAGATAGTTAGAAGATATTTGAGCTTATGGGCTAGTAATGAGAGTTAGATGAGCCTTTATTTAAATTTTTTATATATAAATATATAATGTAATTGGGTTAAGCGGGTCAACCTGTTTATAACCCGACATGACCAAATTACTTTCGGGTCATAAACAGGTTGACCTATTTATGACTCGAACACAATCATGGTGACCCGAACTTGCCTAACTTCATGTCAACTCGGGTCGGGTCAATAGGTTGGGTCAAATTTTGCCTAGGTCTATGAGAGCGGAAAGATCGAATCTATATATATATATATATATATATATATATATATATATATATATATATATATATATATATATATATGTATATATAATAATTATATATCTATCAATTAATTATATCTATTTAAATTTTAAAATAAATTATATAATTTTAAATATATAATATACTAATATTTAAATTAAATTTTAAATATAATATTGAATATGTATATTAAATTTAACGTATCATTATATTGATTAATCTAATATATAATAATTTTAATTAATTTTCTTTAAACATACAATTAATCATTAAATTTTATTTTATAAAATAATTATTTGATCTTAGAAAAATTAATAATTTTATAAAAATAATATTTTAATTTTATAAAATAAGTTTTATTTAGTTATGAAAAATATGTAATTTAAGTTTAATTTATTTTGCTAATTTTATTATATATAATTTAATTAATTAGTTAATATATAAATTAATAGTTTTATAAAATTAAATATTTTAAAAAGTAATTTTTTTTTATTATAAAAATTATATGGGGTAAGAGAAGTAGAATTTGAGATGATAAACAGAGAATTTAGTTTTAAAAATTAGTAATTTATAAAAAAAATTAGAAAGATTACTTAATTATATATTTTTAAAATTAGAATAAAATTAACTAACAATTATAAAGTACCAACAACACATTACATCTACCCAAATAATTCTAATCATTTATTGCTATACTGACAATGCAGTTGTCATAATAGATCTACCCAAACATCCTTTACAATAGGCTTCACAAGGTAGCATAACCAAATTGGGAATTAGTATTTAGGGTTTTACCTTCCCTAATTATCTATCTAAAGCATTTCTTTAATGCTCAATCGTTTGGGACCTTCTAATTATGTACCCATTAGCATCTCTAGAGCGCTTAACCATCACCTTATGAGACCGGATTCCAAAAATCTATCTTAGTGTTTGAGTCTAGTAGCCCCGTTGCTTTTAAGGTTACAAATACTAACGATGAACCTTTAATGAATATATACCAAGTCTTTCACCCAACAAAATATATTATAATTATTTAATTTAAGATTAGATTGGCTCAAAAAAATATTTAATTTACTGATATAATTTCATGTATGCATAACTGGTTAAAAATCATTTAAAATAACGGTTAGATTTTGAATCCTTATTCGTCTTTGTACTCATGTAGGCTGCTTCAATTTTACATTTGAACTCTCTGTTTAAAAACTTTAAGCACAAGTACTTTTTTTCTTTTATTGTATATATACTTAAAACAAATATGAAAGATCGAGAGAGATGACTTGTGGAGTTTTCTGTTAATTTGTTTGTTCTTAGCATGATGACGTCAGATTTTATGGATTTTTTTTTCGCATATCATAGTTGAAAAAACAGAGGAGAAAATACAGCAAAAAAGTTGACTGAGTCGCTAACTAATTTCTTCTTCCTTCAAATGTCATTGGAGATTGGACTAGTGAAGTCAGCTAACTAATATCTCTGCTACCCATGACTCTGTTTCACATAGTCAAACTTTCGTTCCTAAAACATGTGTGATGGGAACACAGAAGATAGACTCGAAGACAGGCCAGAGATCCAAAAAGATCCATCGAAAGTCGGCACACTATCGCACAAGTGACTGAATTTAATTTTATATTTTTTTTATTAGATATTTGTATTAGAAAAATATTTTAATTTTGGCATGTAATTTTAAATTTTAGCAATCCTAAGTAGGATTTGGATTAACCAAATTTAGTACGGTAAGTCTCTATTTAAATCTTGTAATCCCTAAGCGGAGGGATAACTTTTGCTGAATACAATTTTCCAATTGCATTGCTTTTCTCGCACCTCGGTGCTGGTCGTGAGGGCTACATTCTTTAAATTTCCTAATTTTCTATCGTCCTGCTAGTTGTTGGGATATGCCCTTAAGGCTAATGTTTGAGGCCTTGGGATTCTTTCAGTATCATGTATAAACTCTTCTGTTTATAAAGGCAATGGTTGTTATTCAGGCTGTTACATTGTCTGCTGCAATAAGTGTACTTCTGAATAATGTCTCAATGCTGTTCAGCTGGGCTGACATGCACTTTAGTCCTTAGTCGAGATATCTTGATGAACATGAGACAGCCTTGATATGATTGAGACTAATATGTGTTCTAATCTTATAGGATGCTTCGAGCATGGAATAAGATGTAGACTCATGGGTACATTGGATGTACTAGACAGACCCTACTAGGATATTCAATTGCTTGTCACAATGTGAATAATCCTTGATTGCAACAAGTGGCACATTTCCTCTGACTTGAGATCACTTGTGTTTCTAAATGATGATTGTCATTGTTTTGAGGTAGTTCAATATCATTTGAAACATAATGGTTATAGACTATCTTGGATAATGATCATAAGTCAGGTTAGGGCACTAGTGATAGATATAGGATTGTCGTCTCCTTGTTTAAGGAGTGTGATGTTCTAAAGGGGCCCCCTGGATGAGATGATTGAGAAAGTGTATGGCCATACCCAGGTGACTATGTTCATCTGATCTAATCATGTTCATCATATTGGAGCTACAGGCTTGACACGCTTGTCCAATAAGAACATCCAGTGGCAAAGGATACATGTATGCCTTGTGAAATGGATTCACACTTGTGCTGTGGTTTGGGTGTAGTCTTGGAAGACTCTTTCCTTTATATCGGGAGACAGTGATGTGTTGCTAGATACCCCTCACTGATTGTGATAACGTAAGTTATCGTTACCGACATTTAAAGGAAACCCTCAGGGTCGCACAATTTGATGATATGGCTTACTTAAGTCAGATCGTGTGGACTGAATTGTCAGGGTTCAGTTTAAAGGGATTTAATCTCTGATTGTGAGTGAGATCTGGTCTGATCATGTTTGATTGATTAGGGCTTGAGATCGGTAAGCTTCGATCGAGAGAATGGATGCTAGATCGGTGAGATCAGGGGCATCAAGAGATGAACGGTTAGATCTGGAACCTTAGGGTTTAATTTGATCTGGACTAAAGGCTTGGCTTGATTGGTTTTTGAACCAAACCAAAATGAACCAGCTCATCAAGTGAGCGCATGGTTCAAGGGGAGAGGATGTAACGACTAGTTCACTTGGCGTGAACGTTTAAGCGTATGTGGGTTTCTATTTTTGGAAACCATGATCTCCACATGAGACACGCTTCACGTTCGAATAGAAGTGAGCTCTATTCTCGCCTTTTTCCCGAGATTCCTCTTGACGTTTTCGTGTGTGGCGACACCTTGAAGCTTTGTGAGGATTCAGCCAAGAAGGAAAAATCTTCTCATCCCTTTCACTCGACAAGAACTCCTTAGAACCTTGCTAGCACAAGGAGCACTAAGGGAGTAGGCGACATCATTTGTGTGCGCACCATTTGGAGGAGAAACGCTTGAGTCTCTTCTTCCTAGACGCCATCCAAGCAATGGCTTTGGTGAGAATCGATTCCTTGATTCTTATTTGCAATCGTTTATAAGTTGATCATACAATATGAAAAGATCCTAGAAACCCCCTTCCGCTGCATGAAAACCTCCATATGCGCCTATCTAGGGTTTCGCCCCCCTTTGTTTAGGGGACTTTCAATGCTAGTTTCCCCATCTCCTCAGACAAACTCAAGAGCCACTGTCGTCTTCCTCCTTCATCGTTCGGAATTTCCACGCCGCCACTCAATTCCGTACGTTTCTTGCCGACACCTGTTTCCTCTGTTCCGCTTGCCGATCCGCCCCTTTCATCTGTTGACGAAGCCCGCCACCGCCTCCCAACATTGCCTCCTCCAACGTCCTCTCGCCTACTCCGTTTCCTTCGACCCTGATTTCGCTTCATCGTCCACGTAGCCCAGTCGCCTACACTCCTTTGTCTCGAAACTCACACCGCCGCCCAAGCCCTAACCTCGCCTGCCGCCGACTACAGAAACCTGTCGCCTCCATCGAACATCTCCGCCATCTTCTCACACGAACAACACTCGCCGACCTTCCCTTCCCAGAAATTCCATCGCCGCTTACGCCCGACCTTCCTCCTTATCCCGCACACAATTGCTGAACGCCAACCTCCACGCCCGCATCCTTCCTCGTCGCCCCTTCGATTGCAAGCACCACCTTCGCCAACATCGTCGCCCGCCTTCCTACCCTAACGCCTCAGCCGCCACCTCAATTCGGACTGAAGTCGTCACCGCCCCTTCGTCCGAATCCAGCGCCTCCAACGTTTGTTCACTATTTCCACCTTCATACACGTCGACGTCGTCATCCACGCTGCCCTAGATCCGAGCGCCTCTGCCGTCATAAATCGCCGCCGCCACCTTCATCCACGGAAATCACCACCGTCATAAATCGCCGCCGCCACCTTCCTCCTTATCGCCGCTTCCCTTCCCAGAAAACGAAGCCCTACTTCTTTTCTCCTCGTTTTTTAAGTCGCACCATGTCAATCATGTGAGTTGGCACTCCACATGAATAGCACATATTATTCCTGACATTTTTCCATATTTATCATCAATGTCTTAGTCAAGCCTTTCAACTCAATGCATTGAATGTCTACTTTCAGAGGGTTGAGCCCAACCAATTCATCGAAAAGCTGCCTTAGATTATAAATAATCTCAGAAGCACTCTTCCGATCATATTGCTATTGAAAACCAGGCGATATGTTAGTCAACATCAAATTAGCAACCTCCAAAGTATCTGCCTGATGCTTATTAAAGGCATCCTTCTCAGCCGCTGAGGCCGAGCATGGAAGTGGCTCAGGAATAGGCTGATCAAGGACATATCGCTTCCTCTCGAGCTTTGAGGACTATCCTCAAGTTCCAATACCAATCCATTAAGTTGGTCCAACCAACTTATCCTTTTCCAGGACATAGATCGCAGTAACCATCTACTATTGTTCGTAGCCATTGATCTACAACAACCAAGAAAACAGATTTGTACTACTTCGATCATTTAATCTGGACTTGCATTAAATGATCATGGCTCCCACTATTTTAATCGAATTGACAACCCACAAAGTTAATCGGGAAATCTGAGATTTCCTAATAAGATGGGATCCTTATTCCACATGAGGCTTCGCGTCTCACGAGGGTGGGATGAGATGCACAAAGGGACTCATGCTTCTTAAGGTGGGCACGCCGACCGATTGCACCCAGGCAATTTCCTTTCTCAAGACAGTTCAAGCATTTTGTGCCCAGCGAGGGCTGGAACAACACAAAACCCTAACTTCTCGAGGCCACCTCTAGAGTTTCATTATGTGGTCACCACATATGAAAAACTAGTCAAGTCTACCCTGACCGTTATGCCCAGGGCCAACAATTTCCTTGCGAAGGCACGCCCAGATTTTTAACTAGACTAGGGAAACCATTGCCACCACACGCCTTCTAAAGATAAGTGGGTGTGTCTCACGAGAGTGGGAAATAGTGCACAACACCACTGTTCGATAGCTTGACGAGGGCTACGCGTCAGAAGGCTACGGACTTAATATTGTTTTGAGGGTTGTTGAGGTCTCATCCTCTTAGTTTTATCTTTTGTCTAACATTACAGGCATGCAATCCTATAGTGATAACAAAACGATAAAACACAACCAGACATGCTTTTGCAGATTTCGAAAGCAGTAAACAAGCGATGTGGTCATAGCCTAATCAACACATTGAACCATCACATGCCAAAGGATGTTCAATGCTTGTCCTAGGTGATAAGCCCCAACCAGACCTAACCTAGCCGCCACTAAGCTTTATCTTCAAGTGCGGCTCCAAGGTCCTCCACACCAAGGCATAGCACACAAACCCTAGGGTTCGGCCAAGACCTTGATGGTTCCTCCATGCATGATGCACCATCATGCTTGTGACAAGAGGGATAGCTCACGAACCCTATGGTTCGGCCAAGCCCTTACTTGCGCCACGAAGTAAGATGTGCCATCATGGTTGATGCGCCAAGATGCAAGCTCCATGAGGGATGCGCCCCTAATCTTCTTTGTGCTTTTACAAAATAAAAAGAAAAGCGGCACGCAGGCCTCACATGAATACATCACAGGCATACATGGGGCTTGACTATGACCACAACACGATGCACAATCATCTCATGCTTTTCTATATGCTCATGGAAACATAAAACTTTAGTTTTAGATTCTTAGAAAACACGTCTTTCAACCTCAACGTCGGTTCACAAATCTAGGATTTTTCGTTTCTCTCGGGAATCTACAAATGGCGCATGCATGCTCCAAGCACGCTTGCCGCCTACCCTTGCAATCCTTAACCAGCCAAGATTAGGACAATCACCATGCCCCATAATCGTGACAAGTCCCACACAGTACGTCTATCCTACATGCGTAGGGAGAAATTAATTCTCTCACATATGGGTCTATCCCACCATGTGAAGAAAACGAAAAACCAAATATATCAAATAGATGTTAGGAACGAAAAACTTACAATTTTTCTTACTTAGAAAAATCTATGCGCATATACAAATTTTCAAAAAATTTGAGATGGCATATGAGCAAACAATTAAAGCATAAAACACCATACGAGTTCGCAAGATGCCTCTGATACCACTGTTGGGAAACCCCCGGGATTTTAAAATTTTAGAAACAAGCACAGCGGAAGCAATCCCCGAAACAGGCCAGTCCCAAAAACCCAGAAGATCGAGTCATGCGAAGGAATCGACACGGTGAGTAGGAGATAATACCTTGCAGCGAAGAAGAAGGATGCGATGCAGGCGTCCAAATGTCCACCCTCTGCAGTCTCGTACACAGCCAACGCTCGAGTTCTCTTCTTCCACGCCTGGTGCTAGACTCGAGAAGAAGATCCACGCCTCTGGGAGTCTTTCTCAAGAACTTGCGCCACTCACAAGTAGAAGGCGCCAAGGAGAGGGATGATGGAAACTCGCCAAGGTCCAACCTTGCGAATGCCAAGAGGAGAGAAAAAAAGGAGAAATCGCCAAGCTCCAAGCTTGCGAATCAAGTCTTCAAGTGAGAGTCTCAAAAGGGAAATCGCCAAGCTCCAAGCTTGCAAATGAAGTCTCCCCGCGCGAGTCCCTCGGAGACTTCTCCTCGTCCACAACCATTCCTCTCAACCCTCCTAACCCTTATATAGAAATCATGATGACCTCTGGTATTCTGAAATAAATTCAGAATTAATCTCTGTAATAAATTCATCATTAATTATAGAATTAAATTCAGAATTAATTATAGAATTAAAGTCTCATAATGACTCATTAAAACCTTGAAATAAAGTCTCATAATGACCATTAATTGCATGATTCTTCAAATTCAGAATTAAATTCGTAATTAAATCCAGAATTAAATTCATCATTAAACTCAGAATTAATTACAGAATTAAATACATAATTTAATTTCTAATTCACCATGATGTCTATTGGGCCCAGGCAACTTATTGTCATGGCCCATTAGGCCCGATAGCCCATTGGGCCTCAAGGCCCAACTGGGCTTCATGCCCATTGTGCTTGGAGGCCCATTGGTCCATGCTCCAAGCTTAGACTTCATTTAGCCCATTTGGCCCAAATGGCTTATTGTGCCCATTTAGCCCATCTAGCCCATTTGGCCTACTGGGGCCATCTGGCCCAAAAATGAAGTTAGCTCCAATAAGTCTCATCCATTTCATTAGGCACAGTGGCGCTGATGAATTCTCCCAAAGAGATCCGAGTTATCCAATAACTCAATCATTAGGCTACTCGATCAATACGAGAACCCGAGTTTCAAGTTGTGCGACCTTGTAGGTTCCTCTGACATTGGCAGTGATGAACTCAGGTCATCACAAGCAGTGAGTGGCACCTAGCAGTGCATCGCTGCTACCTAAGTCTTCGAAATGGATATCAGCATCGACATCCCCATCATCGCAGCAAGATACCGATGCATTATAGTCTCTTTGTCAAACTGATATCCGATTGGACAAAGTGTGTCACCACTTTGTTTTCACCTAATCTCATGGTCATGACTAAATCAGACTTTCACCTGGGTATGACCATACACTTTCAGTCATGCAACCATTGGGGGGCCCCGTGGATAACAAGCTTCCCGCAGGAAGGGGCAAATCCTATGTCTGTCCATTGATCTTCTCATATGGGTCGTGACATACCCAATGACAACCGTTATGACCTCTCTGCTACGGCGAGACATTAGGTTGTATCAAAGTATATCCCTAACCATATAGAAGAGTCAATGACCTCAAGTCAAGGGATCAATGCATCTCCTGTCACTTGTGAGCTTAACTCATGACACCAAGTTAGAGCCTCACAGTGGGTCGGTCCAGTATATCCACCATTGATATACCCATATGTCTGCGTTAGCACCCCGTGCCTAACCAGCCTATAAACTAGTTTCACATGTACCAAAGTTGTCCCCTTATCCACTCAGGTACTCGACTGGGGATATACCATTTGAGCACAGATACAATCTGTCTCCTAGGACATTATTATCCATGTACATAATCGCAGATGTAAACATATTATAATAACGACAATGCCAAAATGATATATTAATATCAAGTAGTACAAGATAGACCAACAACGGGTCTAAGGGTATATACACTAATAATGACCACCAGATCAGGACATGAATATCAACCCCTAGCTTTACCACCAGCTATGTCCAGTTCCAATAATGAGCAAAACCAATTGTCCAATGCACTTAAACGATTGAATGCCTAGATGGATGCATTTGATTCTCGGTTGGTACAACATGAAGAACTAGTAGTGTGTCTTAACAGTCGTCTAGACCTTTAGAAACGACTGAGCCTGCATCTCGTCCTAGGTCACCATTAGATGAACAACCAACTGAACATCATACACGTAGACCCATTATAAATCCTGACCCTCGTAGACACCACGCTAGGACACACACTCCTGATCGACATGATTGAGAGACGGGTTTATCTCCACATAGGGAGCCTGCAGTACCTCGATTTAATCGATGGGATCGAGAGGATGATGACATCATTCGATCTGTTCGTTTACAGATACCGACCTTTGACGGTAGTCTGGACCCATGTGTTTTCTTGGATTGGTTAGTCGCTATGGAACAATACTTTGACTGGTGTCTCTTACCAGAACATCGTAAGGTTCGGTTAGCAAGTATGACTTTATAAGGACCAGCAAAACTTTATTGGACAAACATGGAGAGACAATTAGCACGCCAACGTTAGCTGTCACCAAATAGTTCGGTTAACCGATTGACCATGGTCAACGGTTCGATTAACCGAACCATAAACAGGCCTAAGTGTCACGCCCTAACAAATTGTTTTTTCATGAATCTAGCACTGTGTGTCAAATCCTTAGATTTAGCTCCAAATTTTAATTTTGACCAGTCGAGTCAAAATCATCATTTGCCGATCGAAAATACTATTTCAATTTGTTGATTTTGACTCGGTCAAAATCATCGTCACCTCTAAAATTCGGCGCCGAAGTCAAATTGCTCTGCTGATGTCAGCCGCCTCGAATCGAACGCTTAGCTCGTTCACAATACCGCGTCGTCGTCTTCTTCACGCAGCCGAACGCACGCTCGCCCACCGTCGTGCGTCATCGTGCTTTTCGCTGGAGAACTTGGGCGTGCCGGCAGAGAGAGGACGCCGCGTCGCCCTCAGCATCGCGCCGCTAGAAGCCGCTTGCTCGTACGCCGGAACCAATGGAGATGAGTGTCGCCACCAACCGAAAATAGGGGTAGACGAAGATTGAGAGGAAAGCTTGTTTATCCTCGTCAAAGGAAGCTACAAAACCTCTCCTTAACGCCGACGACCCCCTGGCCGCCGACCCCTCTTCTCCTCCCTCGCCAACGATCCCCTGATCCCCGGTTACCGTCACTCAAATCTCTCTCGCTTACAAGCTCTCGTCAACGCCTCCCCAGGCGTCGAAAGTCACCTCACTGCTCCTTGCTTCCCTATGCTATCGAGTGGTGATCGATTGCTCGCCACTGATGATGATCCTCCCCTCGGCGTCTCGCCGGCTCTATAAAGGGAAGGTTGGTCGCTGCTTCATCCGCGTCCATCGCCCACGAATGCGTCCGCCTCTCCTAAATCGGGTAGTCTATACCCCTTTTAGCCGCGATCCCTCTCGCAACTCTCCCTTGTCGCCCGCCGATTCCCTCGCATCGCCGCAATAGTGGGCGTCGTCTTCTAAAGCAGCATCCGACGGAGGCGACGAAGGAGACGCGTGCGTGGCTGAAACGGACGCCGAGCTCACGCATTTGGGGTCAACATGGAAAGCTTTTGTTGACCGCCCAAATTTAGGAAGAGAACGGGCTCCGCTTTTCTCTCCAGCGCACGGGCTTAGGCTGCCCCCAAGCCCACTTCTTCTTGGCCCAGCCCTACACTCCACGGGCCTGACACCTAGCGGACGCTATAGATCATAGGTGCGCACGGGGTAAGTGACCCAATGTTGTAGTCTCGTGACCCTTCTTATTCGGACGATTTTGTTTAATTAGATAATCATATAAATCACCACTTTGTTTAATCACAGAGCTATGAAGTCGAAACTCATTACAGGTGAAATGGTCCTTACTGGGTTGCACTTCATCTTAGAAGTCAAAAATTTTCTGTAACTATAGCTTGCCTTCGCACATCCATAAGAGGTCCTAAAAACTTGCTTATGTATGTATGAGAAAAAAACCTGCCTTCATCGAGACTTATTATCTGTTTGGATACAAGAAACATTACGGTTGGACAACCAGTACTTAATGAATCAGTATTGTGTATGTATACACATATTTTAAAGCAAAATCAATAGTTAATATAGGGCCTACTCAAGATTTCTCCGCTTAAGAAATTTTTTCCTTTCTAATTACGTAACGCATCTCTAGAGCGCTTAACCATCACCATATGAGACTAGACTCCAAAAAAGTACCTTAGAGTGTTTGAAGTGTGTAGCCACGTTGGTTTTAGGGTATACAAATACTAACGATGAACCTTTAATGAATATATACCAAGTCTTTCACCCATCAAAATATATTATAATTATTTAATTTAAGATTAGATTGCCTTAGAAAAAAATATTTAATTTGCTAATATACTTTTCATGTATTTATAATTGGTTAAAAATCATTTAAAATAATGGTTAGAGAGTTTTTGAATCCTTATTGGTCTTGTACTCCTGTAGCCTGCTTCAATTTTACATTTGACCCCTCTGTTTAAAAACTTTATGCACAAGTATTTTTTTTTCTTTTATTATATATACTTAAAACAAATGTGAAAGATCGAGAGAGATGACTTGTGGAGGGTGACATAATGGGTTACGTCTGTTAATTTGTTTGCTCTTAGCCTGATTACGTCAGATTACATGGATTTTTTTCTCATATATAATAGTTGGAAAAAGAGAGGAGAGAATACAGCAAAAAAAGTTGACTGAGTTGCAACCAATTTCTTCTTCATTCAAATGTCGTTGGAGATTGGACTGGCGAAGTTGCATGATTAATATCTCAGCTACCCTTGACTCTGTTTCACATAGTCAAACTTTGGTTCTTAAAACATGTGCTTTCTAGAAATATTTTCAAGTTCATTAAGGCAGGTGAAAACCCAGGTAAGTTATTTAAAATAAGTCAACAGGTAAGTCCAAATCGACTATCATTGTTTCAAGAAATCCTAATATAATTCTTAAAACATTACACTATCTATTGCATGTATTTTTTTCGAGCCAATCAAAGGCCGGCCCGATGGTTTACAATTTTACCTTAAAAGCGTTTTGAGAATTTGAAGAGAATTAAGGGTTCTATATGCAAATACTAACAATAAACAAAATATCGTGACATTACTTAACTAGCTAGGATTCCAAGTATACTTTCTAGTCTATAATCTATTTAGAGACAAGGCTTTAAAATTTAGTTCACATGATCCAATATAAACTGATGTTTTTGAGTGTATATGAACATATCAATTCAATACATATGGTAGTATGTACTGAATTGATATATTTAGAGTTTTTATTAAATGAATGTTTGTTTGAATTTCTTACTATATTTGATTATATTTATAGGTTAATGAATGTATTTGATCAGTTTATGGATGTTGAGCATAGTTTTTTTACCTGAGACAAATATTTAACAACTTCTGGGCAAAGTATTTGAGTAAAATTTAATCTTGTCCTTTGAGAAAGTAGGGTTTCTTATACCCTTACACGGTAGATTTAAAATGGCTACTAGGGTCTAGGGCAAAAATACTCGCCCTCTTTGCTTAAAAGAACACTGACAAATAAAATGTAATGGTATAGTTAATACTTTATATTGCTGACACAGTACCGAACCCGTGTGACTTAATTCTTTACACTTAAGCCCCAGCCCTCGGCGCCTTCGCTGGAGCCACGAAGAACTCTGCCACGATCCGCCGTTGGATCTTCCCCGTCGCCGTCTTTGGCAGCGAGTCCGTGATGAACACCCGCTTCGGCACCTTAAACGCCGCCAGGTTCCTCCGGCAATGCCTCAGAACCTCCGCCTCATCGATCTCCGCCCCCTCCCTCGGTATCACCGCGCAATTTATCTGCATCCAATCGCGTCAGTTTATTACCACCGTCCGATCTATGAAACCAGCGGTTTAGATTTGAAAATTTTAGGTTTTCGACGGCCTACCTCCTCCCCATACTTGTCGTCCGGCACGCCGAAGGCCACTGCCTGCGATATGTCCGAATGCTCCAGCAGCACTGCGTCGACCTCGATTGGAGATATCTTCTCGCCTGCGGCAGAGATTAAGGGCTCAGATGGCTGTGATTTGATCGTCGAAAGATTTGGGGGTCGGGGTGAGCAGGGGAAGCGTCTTACCTCCGCGGTTGATGAGCTCCTTGATGCGGCCCACGAGGTGAAGGTAGCCTTCGGCGTCGAGGAAGCCCACGTCGCCGGTGTGAAACCAACCGAAGGCGAAGGCCGTCTTGTTGGCCTCAGGGTTGTCCTTGTAACCCTTGGTCACGTTGAGCCCACGGATGCACACTTCCCCAGGAATGTTCGCGGGGCGGCATGCGCCCTCCTCGTCCAGGATCGCCATCTCTAGTCCCGTTGGCCGCCCCACCGAGCCTGGTTTCCGAGGACCGTCATCTGGCAGCGGATTGGACGCCATCTGGTGCGAAGCTTCCGTCATCGCGTAAGCCTCTAGAACAGGCGCGCCGAAGGCGACCTCAAGATGTTCCAGGATCGCCGGCGCCAGCGAGGCGCTGCAGCTCCGGATAAAGCGGAGCTTCGGGTAGGATGGTTCAGGCCGGGAGGCATGGCGGTCGAGGAGGATCTGGTGGATGGTTGGCACCGCTGTATACCAGGTGGCGCCGGTGGCGCGCATGTCGGCCCAGAAGGTCGAGGCCGAGAAACGGCCAACGGTTGGGAGTGCCACAGAAGCGCCGGCGGATAGAGAAGAGAGGAGGGCTGCCACCAGACCGTGGACATGGAAGAGGGGGAGGACGATCACGGTCGAATCCGACTTGGTGAGCCGGTACACAGACTGGATATTCTTGACAGAAGCGGCGAGGTTGAGCTGGGTAAGAGGCACGCCCTTGGGGCGGCTTGTGGTGCCAGAGGTGTGCAGGAACAGAGCAACATCGGAGGTATCGTTGATGCGCATAGAGACCGCGTTGTCAGCCTCGATGTTGCCGCCGGGGAGGGATAACTCCAAAGGACCAGCGGGGTCGGGGAGTGATGCGACGGCGCGGGAGATGCCGATCTCAGTTGCGGCGGCCACCGCGGCCGCGTTGCCCTCCACGGTGGTCAGAAGGAGCTTCGACTCAGAATCTGACAAATAGAAAACAAACTCCTCCCGAGTGTACGCAGGGTTGAGCGGCACTGCAACGGCCCGGGCGCGGATTACTGCCAAGAAAACGATCACAAGCTGCACGAACATGGAATCTCCCGTTAATGAGCTGCAAACCACACGACGAAGCGGATCGAACTAATAAAAATCAGAAACAAAACCAACCTCGACGGTGTTGGGGAAGGCGAGGGCGACGACGTCACCAGGGCGTACGCCGGCGGCCTCGAGTTTGGCGGCGGTGGCATCCACTAGCTGTTGGAGGCGGGCGTGTGTGAGCTCACAATGGCCGGGCATCGAGATGGCTCGCCGGGTGGGGAATTCGCTGGCGGCCTTCCTCAGAAGTCCGGTGAGAGTGAGGCTTTCCATCGTCGAAGCAAGTTTTCACCCAGATAAATGGAGCAAATTGCTGCGCTACAAACTGCAATGCCAACGAATAAAAAAACAGAGCCGGAAATGAGTGTTGTGAAAAGAAGGCGGCAGGCTCGTCGAGTATATAAATAAGTGAGGGCGCGGTGGAGCAACCCAGAATGAGATAACTTAGCGCACGTGACACGCGGAATAAAGAGGCGTGTGACGGCTGACTAGCAGTGGCCGCGGCTTCACTGATGACGGTTGGTGACGCCAAACGTGGACGGACGAGTGCTCCGCAAAGGCAATCTAGGGCGATCATTCTTTTTAACGTTTCGACTCGGCTAACCGAACCGTGTGGGATGGCAAAGGCGTTAGTGATGACGTCGGAGGCCGCGTCAGTCCATGTCAGCCTTTTTGTCAGTTACGAGTCTTACGACATCCACCTGCTACGCTTCCGTGGTCTCGCAGTGTTTGACTGTTCTCTTACAATGCTTTATTTAATTGCGGTCAATGTGGGCCCGGCCCATTCCAATGTATCTGGGCTTCGCCAGCACCTTTCCAACGCCAGCACAAGGAAGTGAATCGCACGGCGGATGATTATGGGAATGAGCCCCGCTGCGCATCAGAAGTTAGATCAGGTCTGGTCAAAAGTCCAAGATAGACCTGGTCAAAATTTCCTTAACAAGATACTTGGCTGGAAAAGTTTTTTTTTTTCGGAAAAATTAAAAAGTGTTAGAATAAATAGTAGATAAGTATATTTTTATCATAATAAATTATATTCACATAAATTATTCATTTAATCCTATATAATTGTATCAATATTATTATGAATAGATTTATTCAGGATAAATTGTTATTCTTATTATCATGGATAAATTATTTATTACTATAGTATATTTTATATTTGATAATATTTTTATTATTTTTTTATTGAGGAGAAATTTATCTATAATAATATTGATATCTTTGAATAGCTTAAAATAAGTAGAGTATATGAATATAATTTATTTATAATAAAAATATATTTATTCTTGATTTATTCTATTTTTTCTTAATTCTCTCATGAACCTAAACAGTAATTTTTTTTCACATTTGATCATTGCTTTGGGCCTGTGTGGATTGTGCTGAAACGAAGGGGCAGTTTGACATATTGGCGTTCCTCTGCAGTTTTCGTTGCCGGCAAGTATCTGGCGAACCGCATGCATTCCTCGTGTCAAAATATCTTCCGAAGAAAAAAAAAAAAAAAAAAGGCCTAAATAGCCCTTCGGCACCATCAAGAGCCTGCCACGTGCCATTGGGCCTTTCTCATGGTAGAGGCCCACAAGCATGGTTGCGAACGTTGAGATATATACCATATGCGACTTTACTTCCTCGGAGTTATAGGGTGTGCACGTGACAAAATTGAAGTGACAAAATTGAATTGGATAAAGAAGAATTTAAAGAAAAAATTAATTTATTTAGCAAGAAAATCTGAAGGCCGGTTGGCTCCTTTGCTTTTTGACAGTTGAATAATTGCTGAATGAATCAGATTTGGGTTCTAAAGTCTCAATGAGCACAAATTTTGTTTCTCATACATATATAAGGAAGTACTTAGGACCTCTTACGAACGTCAGGAGGCAAGCTATAGTCAGAAAATTTTTGACTTCTAAGATAAAGTGCGACCTAGTAAGGACCATTTCACCTGTGATGAGTTTCAACTTCATAGCTCTGTGATTATACAAAGTCGTGATTTATGTGATTATCTAATTAAACAAAATCGCCCGAACAAGAGCTATGACACTTAAACATTGGGTTATTCAGTATTTAGGGTATAACCTTTCCTCAATATATATCTAAAGCATTTCTCCAATGCTCAATCGTTTGGGACCTTCTAATTATGTGACCACTTTGCTTCTCTAGAACGCTTAACTATCACCTTATGAGAGTGGACTCCAAAAATTTACCTAAGGCTCTGTTCACCATGATGGAAATCAGGATGAAAAAATGGTATACGACGTAAATGAGCAAATGAATTAGATGAAAGATTATCACCCGATTTTCTGCCCTTTTTTGATATGCCCAAATTCGGCAGACAAACTGCACTTGCCTCACCTCGTGTCGCAAACATCGCTTCGCCAGCATGCCGCTGACCCCGCGTTGTGTCTGACCTCACCAACTTAGCTCACCTCACCAGTGTCTAACCGTGCCAACCTTACGTCGTGTTTGACCTTGCCAACGTCTAATCTCACAAACCTCACCAGCCCAGCTCATCTCACTAGTGTCCTCATGTTGCCAGCCCAGTTCGTTTCACCAATGTCCTTGTGTTGCTAGCCCAACTTGCCTTGCCAAAGTCCTCACCTCGAGTCACTTAGCTAGAGCTCTCACTCGCATCCACGGCCTCGCATCGCTAGCCTCGTTGATCTCCCTCCTTCTTGCCTAATCATGTGATTTTCACGTGACAAAATTTTATCTATTTTTTTTTTCTTTTGTTAAATTCAATCATTTACTTTTCAATCTCTCCTAGTAAACAAGGTGTTAGAGTGTTTGAGTTAAGTACATATGTTCCTTTTAGAGTGTACAAATACTAACAATGAACCTCTAATGAATATGTGCCGAGTCTTTCGCCCATCAAAATATATTATAATTATTTAATTTAAGATTAGATTTTTGCTTGGAAAAAATATTTAATTTACTGATATAATATTCAAGTATGTATAATTGGTTAAAAATCATTCAAACTAATGGTTAGAGACTTTTTGAATCCATAATGGTTAAAAATCATTCATTAAAAATATTCAAGTATCTAAGCCCAGCGGGCTAGGTCCCTCCGACCTCACGAATCCCGGTTTAGATCCCCGTTACCCCAAACAATTCACGTCTGCAGCGGGATTCGACCCCTGTCCATGACCCTCACGAGTCATGACCCTTTAACCATCTGAGCTGCAGCTCAATGGTTAAAGGGTCATGACTCGTGAAGGTCATGGACAGGGGTCGAATCCCACTGCAGACATGAATTGTTTGGGGTAACGGGGATCCAAACCGGGATTCGTGAGGTCGGAGGGACCTAGCCCGCTGGGCCTAGACCTGTTACGGGTGGGGTAGCCCTAAAAAAAAAGGCGTGTCACGCTCACAATTAAGATAATAAATTTTTTTTAACAACTAAGATAATAAATACAGCAACCGGATCAGAAACACACCACATGCAGGCAGAGAAACGAATACTCCGAACACGATAAAGAAAAAGGAGAAGCTGTACGCAGACAGCAAGAAGAGGAATAACCCTGCTCGCAGGCAAGGGAGAAGAGGAAAATGCGTCCACACGCAGGCGGACAAAACTACAGGAGAAAAGATGACGGAGGACACACGTCGCCGAAAACGAATGAAGATAGAGGGATGCCAGGGAAAAACTCGTTGAACTCTCGTCGGCAGTAAACTCGACACCGGGAGAGGACACCGGACGAGGAAACGCCGGAAGGAGGAAACGCGGAGAAACACGATCGCGGACGGAAGGCGAAAGCACGAGTCCGACGAGAGCAGGGAAGAAGACGGAGGAGTTGAGTCTCGAAACCGAGAACAAACGACGGAAAGCTTCGCCAAACACCGACGAAGCAACGGAGAGAACCATGGGGGAAAGCTTGACGCTGGAAAACCGAAGGAAGGAGTGGCAAAACCGTTACCTCAATCGGAAAAAAGAGGTGTAGGACCGAAGAAGGAACCGTGGGAGTCTCCATCGACGTCGCACCACCCCAATCAACCAACCCACTGGACGTTGGGGGAGAGCCGGAGGTCACCGCCGAGCACCGGACTGGGAAGAGACAAGGGCAGGAATACCGGGAATAGCAGGAATCGCCCAGAGTCGAGTCGTCGTTCAGTTCGCACCGAGAGAAACCAAGTGACGGGATCGAAACTGGATCCCTGGTTTTTCTCCCCGTCGCGACGCCTCGACTTTCCATTGCCAGCTCGGCTGCCAGGTTGGTGAACTCGCCTTCGCCACCCGCGAAATTAGATCTGGCAAAACGGGTCGGCGGGTCGTGTTCGGGTCGACCCATTTATGACCCGTGACTCGATTAATTAAATTCGAACACGATCCGTTTAATTAATTGGATTAGATGATCTAATCCAAACACGACCCATATATATTCGGGTCAACCCGACACGACCCGATTAACCCATTTAATATTTAATAATTCAAATATATATATATATATAATTATATCAATATAAAAATATTAATCCGATTAACTCGACACGACACGACTAGACCCAAAATGATATATAAATATATGTATATGTATATATTTATATATAAATTATATATATAATATATAATTATATAATATAATCGGGTTATGCGGGTCAACTCGATTATAACCCGACACGATCCGTTTAATTTCGGATCATAAACAGGTTGACCCGTTTACGACCCGAACACAATTAGACTCAACCCGAACCTGCC
Organism: Costus lasius; assembly: GCA_027563935.2. Taxonomy (NCBI): domain Eukaryota; kingdom Viridiplantae; phylum Streptophyta; class Magnoliopsida; order Zingiberales; family Costaceae; genus Costus; species Costus lasius. Next base: position 19,150,691 of record CM050447.1, on the reverse strand, counting down.
TAACTTCGTGTCGAGTCGGGTCGGGTCAGTTTTTGCCAGGTCTACGCGGAATCAGCTTGGTAGCTGCGTCGACCGTTGCTGACCAATGCCGCCAGCCGACTTTCGCCACGCGGCTAGCGACTCGCTGTCCGAGCTCCTCGCGCCGACTGCGCTTTTGCTCACGAGGACGACGGTTCAGTGCTCGAGCCATCGTCTGTCGCGCCTTTGCCACGCGGAAGCTCCGCCCGCCAACGTAGCTCCATGCAGCGAGCCACGCTTGCTTGAGATCGCCGCCGACGTCGTTTCTCTCGTCTGATGCACGCTCCACCGGAAACGAGCTACCGCCGCTTGTCCCTACGTGTGTAAGATCCCCGCTGGATCTTCACCCTCTCTGCGTGCTCCACGTGTTGAGCCCGCCGTCGGTCTCCAGCCGTCTGTCACCGACCGCCGCATAAGCTCGAAGGCGAGCAGGTGAACGGACGCCGCAGCTCGCCTGTCAGAAACCAATACGAGCCCTAATTTGATTAAGAGCTGAAATTTGGATCGATTTTGACTTGGTCAATAGCCTAGTTGACGGGTCAAAATCAGGCACTAATCTTTGGGCTAACACTTAACATGATGACATCAGATTACATGGATTTTTTTATTAAAAAAACAGAAAAAAAAAAAGTTGACTTGAATCGCCAACTAATTTCTTCTTCCTTCAAATATCGTTGGAGGTTGGACCGGCGAAGTTGCACGATTAATATCTCAGCTACCCTTGACTCTGTTTCACATAGTCAAACTTCGGTTCCTAAAACATGTGCTTTCTAGAAATATTTTCTAAGTTATGAATGCAGGTCAAAACCCAAAGTAAGTTTTTGACAATAAGTCAACAGGTAAGCCCAAGTCGTCTATCCATTGTTTTAAGAAATCGTAATATAATTATTAAAACATTACGTAGTCTTATGTTGAGGTTTATGTCCATGGCTTTTTCTTAAATCTGTGCTCCTGCATGTATTTTTTCGAGAAAGAATTAAGGGTTTTATATGCAAATACTAACAATAAACAAAATATCGCGACATTGATTAAATAGGTCAGACGTGGCTTCCTTCTTCTATCTGGAATGGACAAGTCAGCATCATCACTGCGACGGCCATTACGCGTCTAAGCCAACATCGGCACCCAATTTTATATGAAATACCTAAATTGTTAATAAACATTGATTTGATTAGGAATATGAAAAAGAAGATGCATGTTGAACGTAAGGTGAGAGTGCCTTTGGAGGATATATTTATCAATACCTGAACTCTAAAGAAATTTGTATTAGTGTACACATATAACGTATAACATACATGTATAAAGGTACAACAATCAAAATATGTGTAAAAGAGTGCAACAATCACAAAATGACAAGCAATGATTCACCAAGGGTGTAGACATAATAAAGAGGAAGCTTTAGTTGTTTATGTCAAGAGCCAAAGACCCCTTTTGGCTTAGCTTCTGGGCTTGCTTATGGTTTTGTATCTAGTAGAAATCAAGAAGCTGATGCATTTAGCCCTTTAGCTTCTCTATTCCAACCCACAAATTAGCTTCTCTAGCCCCCCCCCCCCCCCTCCCCCACCTACTTATATTCAATAACTCTTATATGTAATAATAATTTTTTAATAATATAACTTATAATATTTTTAATAAATATTTTAAATATAATTAACTATAAATTTAATAATATAATTTTTATCTTAATAATTTTTTTAATAAAAAAATATTTATTATAAATAGAATAATTTAACCATAAGCTGTGCATCCAAACACCTTCCTTGCTTCTTCAATCAGCATCTTTTCAACTAGCATTTCTTTAACCAGCAAAAGCTAGAAGTAGAAACTAGGCTAAACGTGGCCAAAGCCTTGAGGGTATGCCCCCTATATGATAGAATGGACTTGCAAGGCCCAATGTTAAAAATCATAGATGTTGCATAAAGTTTACTTATGGAGTAACTAGTCTCACTTTTATGTACTAACCCATAAGAGTGTATTTTCTCACTTGCTTATGCAACTCTAAATGTGGATGTAGAGAGCCTTGGGGTTGGACTTAACTAGCTAGGATTCCAAGTATTACTTTGTAGTCTATTTAGAGACAAGGCTTTAAAATTCAGTTCACATGATCCATGTGTTTTAGTGTATATGAACATATCAATTCAGTACATACTTCCAGAATGTATTTGATATGTTATATGTATTGAATTGATATGTTTAGAGTTTTTATTTAATGAATGTTTGTTTGAATTTCTTACTATATTTGATTATATTTATAGGTTAATGAATGTATTTGATGAGTTTATAGATGTTGAACATAGATTTTTACCTGAGACAAATATTTAACTACTTCTGGGCAAAATATTTGAGCAAAATTTAATCTTGTCCTTTCAGAAACTAGGCTTTCTTGTACCCTTACACGGTAGAGTTAAAATGGCTAGTAGGGCAAAAATACTCGCTCTCTTTTCTTAAAAGAACACTGACAAATAAAATGTAATGGTATGGTTAATGCTTTATATTGCTGCCACAGTACCGAACTCGAATGACTTAAATTCTTTACACTTAAGCCCCGGCCCTCGGCGCCTTCACTGGAGCCACGAAGAACTCTGCCACGATCCGCCGTTGGATCTTCCCCGTCGCTGTCTTTGGCAGCGAGTCCGTGATGAACACCCGCTTCGGCACCTTAAACGCCGCCAGGTTCTTCCGGCAATGCCTCAGAACCTCCACCTGATCGATCTCCGCCCCCTCCCTCGGTATCACCGCGCAATTTATCTGCATCCAATCACGTCAGTTTATTACCACCGTCCTATCTATGAAACCATCGGTTTAGATTTGAAAAGTTTAGGTTTTCGACGTCCTACCTCCTCCCCGTACTTGTCGTCCGGCACGCCGAAGGCCACTGCCTGCGCGATGTCCGAATGCTCCAGCAGCACTGAGTCGACCTCGATTGGAGATATCTTCTCGCCTGCGCCAGAGATTAAGGGCTCAGATGGCTGTGATTTGATCGTCGAAAGATTTGGGGGTGGGGGTGAGCAGGGGAAGCGTCTTACCTCCGCGGTTGATGAGCTCCTTGATGCGGCCCACGAGGTGAAGGTAGCCTTCGGCGTCGAGGAAGCCCACGTCGCCGGTGTGAAACCAAGGCGAAGGTCGTCTTGTTGGCCTCAGGGTTGTTCTTGTAACCCTTGGTCACGTTGAGCCCACGGATGCATACTTCCCCAAGCATGTTAGCGGGGCGGCGTGCGCCCTCCTCGTCCAGGATCGCCATCTCTAGTCCCGTTGGCCGCCCCACCGAGCCTGTTTTCCGAGGACCGTCATCTGGCAGCGGATTGGACGCCATCTGGTGCGAAGCTTCCGTCATCGCGTAAGCCTCTAGAACAGGCGCGCCGAAGGCGACCTCAAGATGTTCCAAGATCGCCGGCGCCAGCGATGTGCTGCAGCTCCGGATGAAGCGGAGCTTCGGGTAGGATGGTTTAGGCCGGGAGGCATGGCGGTATGTGCAGAGCTACTTACCTTATTATGGTTGATGCATAGCTAGATGAAAGGAATACTGATTTACTTTAAAGGAATTGAAAAGGAATTGAGAATTTATAAGAAGGTAATTGAGTATTTCATTGATGATTTGAAGGGAATTTATTCTTCTTTTTGTATGCACAAGATTCTTATGGAAGAGGAGCACAAGCCACACGTTGATTTTTAAAGGAGACTTAACCCCTCTATGAAGGAAGTTGTGAAGACTAAAATTACTTGATGCAGGTATTATCTATCTTATCTCTGACAGTAAATGTGTAAGTCCTATTGATTGTGTTCGTAAGAAAGGGGGTGTTACTGTTATGAAAAATAAAGACAACGAGTTGATTCCTATTAGGACAGTGACTAGTTGGCGCATGTGCATAGATTATAGGAAATTAAATTCAGCCACTAGGAAAGATCACTTCCCCTTACCCTTTATTGATCAGATGGTTGAAAGATTGACTAATCATTCTTATTTTTGTTTTCTAGATGGGTATTCTGGATTTTTCCAAATTCTCATTCATCCTGATGACCAAGATAAGACCACTTTTACTTACCCATATAGTACTTTTGCCTATAGGAGAATGCCTTTCGGTTTGTGTAATGCACCGGCTACTTTCCATAGGTGTATGATGGATATATTTGGTGAATTTATTGAAAATTTCATAGATGTTTTCATGGATGATTTTTTAGTATACGGTTTTTCTTTTGATGATTGTTTGGCTAACTTATCTCGAGTTTTGTAGAGGTACGGAAAAACTAATCTTGTGCTTAACTGGGAGAAATGTCATTTCATGGTTAGACAGGGAATAGTTTTGGGACACCTAATTTCAGAAAGAGAGATAGAAGTTGACAATGCCAAAATCGAAGTGATTGAGAAGCTAGCGCTGCCCACTACAGTCAAGGAGATTAGAAGTTTTTTAGGACATGCAAGATTCTATCGGTGTTTCATCAGGGATTTTTCTAAACTTGCTAGACCACTTATAAATCTACTTTGTACGGATGCTAAATTCTGTTTTGATGAGAATTGTTTGTCTGCTTTTCAGGAATTGAAGAATGCTTTGATTTCAGCACCTATCATGCAACCATCGAATTGGGATTTGCCTTTCGAGCTCATATGTGATGCCAGTGATTTTGCAGTAGGAGAGTGCTAGGTCAAAGAAAAGAGAAGAAACCTTTTGTTATCTATTATGCTAGTAAAACCTTGGATGAGACACAGAAAAATTACACTACCACCGAGAAGGAACTCTTAGCTATTGTTTTGCTTTTGATAAGTTCAGATCATACTTGATAAATTCTAAAGTTGTGGTGTACATTGATTATGTAATGATTAAGTACTTGATGTAGAAGAAGGATAGTAAATCGCGCCTTCTTAGATGGGTGTTACTTTTACAAGAGTTTGATTTGGAAATTAAGGATAAAAAGAGATTAAAATTTTTTTTTGCTCAATGATTCCTTCCTTGAAGAACAACTCTTGTCCATTGAATAGATCAAGGCACCATGGTACGCCGATATTGTGAATTATCTCATTGCTAATGTTTTTCCTCTTGATTTGAGTTACCAAGGAAAGAAGAGATTCTTGGCTGAGGTAAAGAACTATTTTTTGGATGAGCCTTATGTGTTTAGAAGATATGCTGATGGTATTTTTAGGAGATGTGTCCCTGAAAAAGAAATTATGGATATATTATTTCAGTGTCATGGATAATCATATGGAGGGCATGCTAGTACTGAGAAAACTGTTTTTAAGGTTTTACAATCTGGATTTTATTGGCCCTCAATTTTTAAAAATGCTAAAAATTTCATATTATCTTGTCATAGATGCCACAAGACAGAGAACATTAATAAAAGGAATGAGATGCCACTGTCCATGATACTTGAGGTTGAAATATTTGATGTTTGGGGAATTAATTTTATGGGACCTTTTCCATCTTCTGGAGGTAATAAATACATACTTGTGGCAGTAGACTATGTTTCCAAGTGGGTGGAAGTCATTGCTTCTCCTACTAATGATTCTAGTGTTGTTGTGAAGATGCTCAAAAAGATTATATTTCCACGATTTGGTACACCACGAGTTGTGATCAGTGATGGAGGCTCTCACTTTATAGAACACAAATTTTCAGCCTTGCTTAGAAAGTATGAGGTAAATCATAGAGTTGCAACACCTTACCACCTATAAACAAGTGGACAAGTCGAGATATCAAATAGAGAGATCAAGCAGATTTTGGAGAAAACAGTGTCAAGAACGAGAAAAAATTGAGCTTCTAAGCTTGACGATGCACTATAGGCATACCGGACTGCTTTCAAAACACTGATAGATATGTCTCTTTTTCAATTGATTTATGGTAAATAGTGTCATCTTTTTGTAGAGCTCGAGCACAATGCATTCTGCGCAATCAAGCCTCTACATTTCGACTTGAAGAATGCGGGGAAAAATAAAGATTATAATTGAACGAACTAGATGAGATTAGACTCTCCGCTTATGAGAACACAAGAATTTACAAAGAGAGGACTAAAAGATGGCATGATCGGCATATTCTTAGGAAAGAATTCCAACCAGGTGACCTTGTTCTTTTGTTTAATTCTAGATTAAAACTTTTTTCTAGTAAACTTAAGCCTCGCTGGTCTTGACCTTTTCAGGTTCGAAACGCTTACCCTTATGGAGCTGTAGACATATGGAACGATAAGACAGGAGAATTCAAAGTTAATGGTCAGAGATTGAAGCATTATTACCAAGAGGAACAGATTAAAGAAGAAACAAAATTTTGACTTATGGAACCTCGAGCAAATCTAAGTGCAGAACGGTCGAGCTAAAGACCGAAAAATTAGCACTTCTTGGGAGGCAACCCAATCACTCTTTCTTTAGTTTTTGTTTTTGTTTATTTATATACTAACTTTTTCTTTTTCTTTTTGTAGTGAGTCTAGATTGATTTTTAAATGAAAACGATGATCTTTGGAATTTTTTTGATAAATTACAGTACTACCGTAATTATTTTTATGGCCCGTAATTTCGGGTGATTTCTTTACATAAATTCTTATGCGTTTTACTGTACTACCGTAATGAATTTCATCGCCTATAATTTTCGATCAATTTCGATCAGAAACGTTCACGAAGTTTATGGCAGTACCGTAATAATTTTTATAGGTCCATAATTTTGGGCGTTTTCTTTCCAGAGATTTTACATGATTCCATGGCACTGCCGTATTTTTTTCTTTGCTACCATAATTTTGTGTCATTTTGTTCCAGAAACTTTCACATAGTTTACGGCAGTACCGTAATGCTTTTTACAAGCAGTAATTTTGGGTCATTCTCTTACATAAATTTTTCATGCAATTACGGCACTGCTGTAATATTTATTATGGGCCGTATTTTTGAATCAGTTTTCTACCGAGAGTTTTCCCTCTTTTACGGTAGTGCTGTATTTCATTTCGTGAGCTGTATTTTCGACCAATTTTCTTCCAGAACCTAATTATGGCAGTACCGTAATAAATTTTACGGCTATAATTTGGTCAGCCCTACACGATTCAACTGCTGTATTTAGGGCTTTTCTGCCATGGTTTTGGTTTTTCACCAAGTTTCTCTCAATCCAGCGCCGTTTTTCGATTATATTTGCTTCCCAAACCCACTAGAAACCTTCTCCGACTTCATTTCGATCGATTTCTGCCTAACATTTTGAAGATTCAAAGTTCGATCAAGCTCAGCTGCTGTTCATCTGCCGGATTTCTGCCCCTTCTCGTTTTCATTGTTCGAGCTTCAATCTAGCTGATTTCTGCTTCTAAGGGTTTCGAATGAGCAAGAATCATCCTTCTCAAGAGTTTGCAAAGCCCGATTTCAACTAGAGGTTCAGATTTGGAAGCAACATTTTGATCACACTCGACTCTGTTCACATACTTGGTAACGACTCTATGTCCAGCTCTTTTAGAACTTAGATTTCATCATCCTTACTTCAAATGGCACCAAAGAAGCAAGTGGTATCAAGTAGGAAGGGGAAGGCTCCAGCTAAGTCTTCAACCCTAGCTCCACCATCGAATCCCTATGGGATTATTTTCAGGGATGAAATTCAGGAACAGAGGTGTAATCATTTGCTTACCCGGCACATTGTAAAAATGAAGTATGCTGATATGCACGCATTAGAGATTTTGGGATTGCAAGAGGATGTTTTATGGATGTTTGATCAAATTGCTACAAAGAGATTCTTTGACATGACTCCTCAGACTTATCTTCCATTGGTACTGGAGTTCCTTAGCAGTTGGGATGGGGAGCTGGATGAGTATTTTGATCTCCAAGCCGCAGGCAAGATTACCTTCCGCTTGGCCAATGAGGAGAGGAGCCTCACGCTTAATGACATCAGGACAATTTTTCACTTACTGAGAGGAGGGCGTACGGAGACACCGATTGGATTCATTAAAAACATCTTCCGGAATCAGATCACTTCAGAGACCAGATTTTCACCATATTCAGCAAGAACAACTAGCATCTCCAATCTTTGCATCAAATACGTGCACCGAGTCTTAGCTCACACCGTCTTTGGACGAGGAGACAGCGATGGTATGGTCCGTCATTCTAAACTATTTTTTCTTTGGTGCATGCTCTATGGGTGCTTTGTGAATGTGGCTTTTTTTTTTGTTAAACATTTGGATAAAGTGGCTAGAGCAAAGAAGGGAACCATTGTTATAAGAGGTCTCCTTACTCCTATAACACTTTACTTAGGAGTTGAGCCATATGGAATTGAAGTTGAAGTTGCTAGGGGGAATGCCAGGATTGACATTAAGTCTTGCATTGCTATGAAAATGATTGTTACAGATGGAGATACCTATTGTCTAATTCTTCAGCCCGGTCTTCCCACCTTGCCATTGCCTATCCCAGGGAGGACCACAGTCCAGAATCAGGAGAATTGGAATCTATCTCCAAGTGCAGCCTCGTATGCCACTCCCATACCTCTAGAGTCAGTGCCACCACCACCTACCAGGGATGGTGATGATGATCCTTTTGATATGGGCATTGACTCCTCACCATCTAGAGCTGCTGGACCTTCACCTTCTAGAGCAGCAGGACCCTCACCGTACAGAGCCACCGGATCTTCTTAATGACATACCGCCCCTGATCAAAGTGGATGGCAGAGTTCAATGGATCTTGGTTTTTAGGCACTTTCTGCCAAGGTGCACCGTTTGAGTGTTGCCATGGGGAGGATGGTTGATTACATGAGGCACATACATGAGCATGTTGAAGATACAGCGAACTTTCTTATTGATAGGTTCGGTTCTAGTAGTGAAGAAGGTGAAGAGGATGGAGATGGAGGCGAGGAGGGTACTCAGGATGATCCTATGGACGCTGCCCCAGCTGAAGGAGAGGACAAGGAGACGGACTCTGACGTGGACGAATAGATCTTTGTGAGTATTTCTTCCCTATCTTTCCTTTACTAGTTCTTTACAAATTTTTGATGACTTATATATTCTTGTAGGGAAGGATGACTTAGTCATGCTTTTTGCGTCCGCTACGTGCTGATTCTCAATTTTTAAGTTTTGTATTCTAAATTCTGAGTTCGATATGGTTGTATGACTTGATATATTTTTCATAGATGGTATACTATGATTCAGCACCTTGTGTTAGTGCATTTTGGTGATTTGGATTGTATAACCTCGAATTCTGTAATGAAACTTTTTAGGGTTATTATGTATATGATGTGCGATCTGTTCTAATTTTGAAATTACTACAGTTGCTATGCGAAAATCTTCTTGATGATGAATATCGATGTTTGTGATTGGAAATACACTTATTATGCTGAATTTATTTCTTTAATATAATTCGACCTAATGAAATTTTTTGTTGATCGATGCATGAAATTTCGGTTGAATATATTGTTTAACGAATGCAATCTAATAGTGAAACTACTTCCTTGAATAAAATGAACATATGAGTATGATTTTTGAATTGATGTCAAGTGATTAACCTAGTTGATGTTTTTTTGTCTATTTTACTATTTGTTGGGAAGAAAGTATTCAAGATCCAAAAAGAGATTGTGACTCCCCTACTTGGCACTCGCGTAAAATTGGTAATGATACTGAAAAAAAAAGTTAAAGCATGTAAAAAAGGGAAAGAAAGAATGACTCCTCTACTTGGCATTGTATTAATTTACAATGGTACCAAAGTTAAGGGTTGAAGTCTTATAAAGAATGAGTACTCTAAATATATCTCTTGACATTAACTCGGCTATCTCAAGTAAGCTTCTTCCTAATAATGAGATATGAGTTCTATTACATCGGTTATGTGGTCGATGTACTCTAAATTCATCACTAGAAAAAAGGTGGTAATCGATTTAGAGAATGTCAATGATGAGAAAGAGAGAAAAGAGAGAATTTTGAATGAAAAAAGATTTTTGAGATCATATTCTTGTAAACAAAGATATTATAGATTCTAACTGAAAACTTGGGTAAATTCATGAGACTGAAGTTCTATTTATTATACAAGTTGTGAATTTTTATTTGGGTAAGATGTGAATCTTGAGGATTAATTTCGGAGGATGATATATTTATTTGAAATTTTATGTGACATTTGATGAAATTTTTCATAAGTGATTGTATTTTAGAAATTTATTCATCATAGGAAAGTTTATTTTTCATGGTAAGCATAGAGTTACATATAAAAGAATCAACCCAAAGTAACATAGAGTTACATGGTAAGCATAAAGATCACAAGAATCAATCCAAAGAAACATAGATCAATCCAAAGAAACATAGAGTAACATAACATATAGCATAGTGGGAAATCACATATCACATAATGTTCCACGTCTGGAAGCATATTCCACCCTCGTCAGGGTGAAACTCATACATATGCCGGCTGGAGCGATCATGGCTCCACACATGAGATAGTGGGATTCAAGAGGTGGCCCCCATTATTTCTAATGTGACACTTTGTTTCATGTAGCACTTTGTTCCACAACTATCCCTCTCTTCCCATTTCTAGGTTCATAGTCTTTTCCCTTTCAGGCGCATTGTCTTTTCCCTTTCGGGCGCATAATGATGTTATTCCCACTAGCAGTTCATACTTACATTTCCAAATGGAAGAGACATATAAATCAGTATACTTCACATACAAGACCATTTAAGCAAGGTATATGGTCATGGAACCCAAAAATCAGAAATCTGATGCTTGTTTACCATGAACTTTTCAGTCTTCATAAGATACCATTTGGTGTGATATTGATGTCAAACGAAAGGTTTTCGAGTATAGTTTTCAGAATAAGAAATTTGACTTAAATTAGAGTTCAATACAAAAAGTTATGAGCTATGGAGTAGCAATAGGTCAAAAATCTGGACAAGTAGATTTCAGGATTTCTAGGGTTAGGTAGAAATTCGATTATGAATCCATTTATGATCCAAATCATGGAAACAAAGGCTCTAGGTGTAGGTTAATCAGTCTACTTTATATACAAATGATAATTTGGTATCATTACTATCACAAAATTTGGACATACATAACACTCACTAGATAAAGGTCCAAACTCTAAAAATAGATTTACTGGGTCGGACTGAACTGAAGTTACACAGTCGATAATCTCCCTTAAAATATTCAATATCTAACGCAAAAGAAAGATAATTGAGTCTTCTTTATAATGAATCTGATTTCATGCGGTTTGGATCAGGGAATCAAAAGTTATGATCAGTCCAATGAAGAAAGGTCAGGTTTACTTTACATGAACATTCATAGTCTTGTAACATAGCATTGATCATTCTTCCAAGGGCTGAATTTACCAAAATCGTAGGAATCAAAAACAAATTGAATTCACAAAGGGAATAAAAGATAAGTTCTCATAAAAGTGAAGCAATAGGCAAAATTATTACAAAGAAAGGAGAAGAACTTGTGTCTTAAGCCAAAATTCTCTCTACTTGTTTTCTCCCCTCTTCACCCTCCTCCCTTTCATAAGCCTTCTTTCTCTCTCTCAAGCTTGGGACGAGCAAAAAGGGAGAAATGTCATTTTTTTGCATATTTATCTCACATGCATGAAGGGTTGAGGTGTAAGCATAGGATAATTCAAGGATAATGAGGTGGCAAGGTCATTTCCATTATGCCCTTTTACTTTAGTTCAATTTCCCTTATGCTCTTTTGTTATATTTTCAATTTATCATAACATCACAAGTAGAATTTCTTCACCTCTTACTCTCCACTTAACTTCTTAAAGATCTTCCATTTTAATCATCAATTAGGAAAGCACTACAACAAGAAGATCATCTTACATGATAGTTACTACAAAAAGCACAATGACCATTTTTTTCTTTTATTTTTTTGAGGGTATTATATATGTCATTAGAGAATATTAGAATATCATCTACATATAGACATAAGAGCACAAAATTAGTGTTTATATTTTTATAATAAAGACAATTATCAGAGTCATTGATTTGGAAACCATATGACAAAACATTTTTATCAATTTTTTCGTGCCACTGTTTAGGAGCTTGCTTAAGACCGTATAGAGAATGGACTAACTTGCAAACCTTTCCTTCACAGCCACTCACGATAAATCCTTCAGGTTGAGTCATATAAATTTCCTCATCAAGGTCTCCATGAAGAAAAGCAATTTTTACATTCATTTGGTAAATTATTAATTTATGAATTGAAACTAAAGATAAAAGGAATCTGATGGTAGTAATTATAGCAACCGGCGCATAGGTATCAAAATAGTTAATATCAGCTCTCTACCGAAATCCTTGAACTACCAAACGCGCCTTATACTTTTCTATATTACCATCGGTCCTTAATTTCTTTTTAAAAATCCATTTACAACCTAAAGGTTTGTTGCCAGATGGTAAATCAGCTAAAATCTATGTGTTATTATTTATTATGGATTGAAATTCATTATCTATTGCTTCTTTCCAGAAAGGAGCATCAGGAGAACTAAGAGCTTCTCAGTAAGTTTTCGGTGTATCTTCTATCAGATAAGTGACAAAGTCATCATCGAAATCTTTAATTACTCTAGTTATCTTACTTCTTCTAGGTTCAGCAATTTCATTTTGTTGTGAGGAAGATTCAATTTGATCATTTGAAGATTCAATGTTTTCATTTGATTCTAAATTTAAATTAGGTTGAGGTATTGTAGGTTTAAAAGGGAATATATTTTCAAAGAAAAAGACATCTCTGGATTCAATTAAAGTATTATTAGAAATTTCAGGTATAGTTGAATTTATTATAAGACATCTATAAATGTTAAAATCTAGAGAATAACCTATAAATATAGCATCTATAGTTTTAGGTTCAATTTTCTTTCGTTTGGGTTCAGGAATGTTGACCTTAGCCAAACACCCCCACATTCGAAAGAATTTTAAGTTAGGTTTGCGACTTTTCCAAATTTCATAAGGTGTTTAAGTTTTATTTTTATGAGGAATTCTGTTTTGAATAAAACAAGCCATTAGGATAGCCCCCCCCCCCCCCCCCCCCCCCCCCGCGCAGATTTAGGGGAGCTCTAGAATTAGAATGAGGGGAGTAAGGGGCAGTCACTTGATGAACTATCTCATGTTCTTAACAGAACAAGGCAAATTCATTTGAGGTATATTCCGCTCCTCTATCAGATCTAATAGTTTTATTTTTTTTATTAAGTTGATTTTCAACTTCTGCTTTATAAATTTTAAATTTAGATAAAACTTCAACTTTAGTTTTTAATAGAAAAGTGTAGCAATATTTTAGTGTAGTTATGTTAATGTTTTTCTTTAAGTCTTGTGCAAACCTAGACCAGGAAGGAGGGAATTTGTCTAAAAGAGATGAAATAACGAATGATTCATCAAAAGAGGAACCAGCAATTTGGAGTTGAGTTACGAAATTTTGGAATTTATTTATTTGTTCAAAGATTGGTATATTATCAACCATTTTAAAATTATTAAAATCTGAAGCAGTGAATCTTTTTACTCCTTCATTAACTCTATAATATGTGTCAATTAAAGTTGTCCAGATTTCTTTAGCAATTTTTAATTTACTATAAGTCTCAAATAATACATCAGAAAGACAACTTAAAATTCTGAATTTACACATGTATTCAATTTTTTCAAGGGTTGAAGATTCAAATTTATCGGTTATGGAATCTAATGAAGAGGAAGATTTTTGATTATTTGTTTTTTCATATGGATGCTCTACGCCAATGGCACTAAAAAGACCCAAGGCGACCAACCATACTTCCATTTGTATTTTCCATCTGTTAATACTAGTGCCACTGAATTTTTCTGGTTTAAGGAAAATAATTTCTTCACTAGACATTATGATTTCGTCAAGGAAATAATCAGGTTTTTAAAACTGCAATTCAATTAAAGATTAATTAGATTAAACGTGAGTTATGAGTAGCAAAAGAGCAGTTTAAGCTTAATATAAATAAGATGAAGATGTACTTATGGTAACAAATCAGTTGAGAGGTAAGTTGGATATAGCATAGGTTTTAAAGATGGTAAATCTTGCAGAACATTCCCCAGGTGAAAAAACATTAGACATTCCATCTTCTGAAACCAAGAATATGATTTCTAACTAGAATTGAAGATGACAAGGGTAGAATGAGATTACGAGATAAAGTTTTTCTAATAAGAATTGAACGTGACGAGAGTAGATAAAATTTGACGATGATGTTGAGAGAATAAAATTTGTTTACTGGATTAATATTTGCCTTAAAAATTATTGCACAAAACTCGTGTCGTCCTGTAAAATCAACAAAATATAAATTAAAAGAATCTGGAGGCAACTTAAAAATATGTCTTTAGGTAAATATCTGATCTCTCGCGCGGGTTGAAATCTGGTATTTTGCTCAAAGATTTAACAAGGAATCCAGTTCTACCGGCGCGTCAGTGGAGCGGTTGTCGAAGAGACTCTTTTGGTGTATGACAACCAAAAAAAAAGATTTTTTGGGAAAGAAAACATAGTTTTTTTTTTCTTCTATCTCCTCTAACAACTCGTTGAGATTCTTCTTGTACGAAGAAACACACATAGGGAAGAAGAGGAGCCATTGCCTATTTAGTCTAGCTTAATTGATAAAATTGCTAGTAATTAAGGTTATTTGTTAGCCTTAATTATAAACTAAATAGATAATAAAATAATTGGGAAAACTAATAAAAAGAAATTTTGAGGCCCAAAATATTAAATTAAATAAAAAAGGGCTTTTTGGGTTTTTTCCACATAAAACACCAAAAACAAGTGTCAAGGTCTGGATAGTGTCGTTGTATGCCGCACGCGCTTGGCTCTAGGGAAAGGCTAAGAATGTGACGCAAGGGGTAAAATGTTTGAATTTTATGTGTGCAATTTTAATCTTGTTGGCATTTTGGCATGACAATGATAATGCTTATAGTTGGTATTGAAAACTTATATTACTTACAATTTGTTGAATGTGCTTTTTAAGCATGTATTTTTTTTTATTTGTGATGTTGTGACTCGCATACTTGGTATTCAAAGGTACAAACTTTTTGAGTTGTGTGCTTTTAATATTGTTGCTCCTGTGTGTCTACGTATGTAATGTATTATTTTTTGTTCACTTGGTGATGAATCAAGTTGTGCAATATTGTTTGTGTTTTGAAGTATGTAATAATTTAGAATAATGTAAATATGCATAATAATTACAAGTTATTATATTGGAAAGAAGTAGAACGGGCATATAATAATATTTAGTGGAAACGCAAACCTGCGAAAGGCTAATGTGGTGCCTGATGCACTGAGTAGGCTTAACTCCTTAGTCTGCTGCACAATCTCCAGAGTGGAGGGCAAACTCATTATAGGATAAAAGCAGTAGCCACTTTCGATGAGGCATATCGACAGCTTGTCCAGCAGATCAAGTCGGGTACAACCCGATGATATTATTTGGATGCCAATGACGTTGTCATGGCTCATGGCGAGAGGCTACTAGTCCCCGCATCCGGTGGGTTACGACATGAACTGCTAAGGGAGCTTCATGATTCCCCGTGGTTAAGTCATTCGGGACAAAGGCCCACGCTCGCCTTCGGGCCAAACTTTGGGCGCAGCCCAAAGCCCAGCCCAAATCTCAGCCTAGCCCAGCACACTACTACCGAATGGGCTGGTAGGTACAGATTCAGATCGGGCCCTACCCGAATCCGATCCCTTAACGAACGAATTGCATAGGCGATTTTCGTTGCGTGGCACGGACGCTAATGGGATGCATGATGTGTCCGCAAGTGCACGGATGCTCAAAGTAATAAAACATATCAAACCCACAGAAATCTATGTGTTAAGCATCAAATAGTTGAATTCTTACTAGCTAAGCGATCGATGTATAATGGGTGTAAATAAGAATGAAATAGTGAAAACTGTTATAGAATTTCATGGAGACAAAACTGGGACTTAAGGTTTCATCTTACTCAATTCCTATGACTAGACATAAATAAGTTTTTTTGTCATTTTATTCTAAACATGATAAAGATAAAATTTACTTATAAAGAAATTGCCTCCTCTCAGACATACAATTTATACTAAACAAGTTTTCTCTTTCGTGATTTACTACTCAATGTTTAATAAAAGTAAATGTGACTAAATCATTAAATCTATTTTCATAAATTTAATTTTTAATGTCAAAATCTCAAGCAAAATTAAATATTCTTGTATATTAATTTTACAAGTTTTACTTTAGGATTTCTAACAATCAAAATCACCTCTCGGTCCATATTGTCATGTCTAAAATAATAAAATGCCTAGGTCAAAATATTAACATTTAGATATGCATTAAAAATTAGGATTTTAGAACAAATCTATTTTCATAGCCTACGTTCCTAAAAACCATAATTTTAAAGTTCCAAGTTCATAAATCACCTCTCGATCCATATTACGAACTCTAAGACATGTTAATATTTCAAGACTAGAAATTTTAAAGTCAATAATCACAAAAGCAAAATTATCATTTCAAATAACAATCTTACAAAATAATGATTATCTAGTCATTACAGAATTTAAGGGATTACTCTCTGAGTCCCAAAAAGGTTTTTACGCTATCATGGAGAAGGAAACACAACAATAATTCATCTTAAAAAAAATCAAAGTTCAAAGAGGTGAAAAAGGGTTTTTTTACTGATTTCACGAGGGTGTGAAACTTTATGTTTAATTTTCATAGCCTTGTGATTTTCCGGATGCTATAGTGTTCGGCGAACTCCTCTTCCAGCTATAAATTTCTTTCGTCGATTTCTCCCTTGTTTTAACTTCTTTCGATCTGAAATTTTTGGTGTGTCTTCTCCTTTACTAGGCACTCCTTCCCTGAAAATTGTGGCCGGAGGTGACATATACGTTTCTCGGCCGTTCCCCTCCGGTCATTCTCGCCTACATGCGAGAAGGACGAGACTGTTGGCTCCTTCGTCCCCTACGTGGGTCGTCGCCTGCGGAACGTAATTCGGCCTCTTCGCCGGCGTTCGAGTGAGGATCCAATCTGATCCTTTCCGTCACCGGCATGTGAGGTCAAGTGGATGGCCTCATGCGAACGCTACTTGTCAGCGCAACTCGCGGATGTTTGGGTGAGTCCGTCTCCCCGACATGGGATATCCGGTAACTCCCCTCTGTTCTCTCCGGCACGTGAGCATGCTCGGAAACTATTATGGACCCCATTCGACGCGGTCGATTATGGGTGGGTTCGTTGTGGGTTCGGGTGAACCCGGTTCGACTCAGCGACACCGGCTCTCGGTGAATCGCGAACATTAATCAGAGTCATGTTGGGACGGCAGAGATCCTCGTTGAGTCCTTGATCAGGCTGGGGGTCGGTTTGGGTAACCTTCTCAGCAATTCGCACCCAATCTAGCGGTTAAGACTGTGGTGCCCCTGCGTAGGCGTGTTTGAACTCGAGTTGAGCATTGACTATAAATATTAAAATTTTGTTACAGTAATTCTAGGTATGAAAATGAAAAAGTATGAAGATTATTTTGTGGGTTTACAAATTTTTATTATATACACGTTGGTCAAAACATGTTAAATTATAAAAAAGTATGAAGATTATTTTTTGGGTTTGCAAATTTTTAGCATTTAATAATTATTACTAATTTAGTATTTTTTTTTCACCTTTTTATATTAATTGTATATTTTTTGTGGGGACAATATAACCATAAATGTGGTCTACATATATTCATTTCATCTCAATAAAAAAATAATTTAAAAATAGAGTCTTTATGCAATAGTGAAATTGAATCAAGAATATATGATCAAGGTATTTGAGCAAATTATGAATATATATAATTTGTAGAAAAATAAGGCTGGATAAAGGAAAAAAGTTATATATGGGGACACGCACCATGCGGTGACCCATCCGGATGAAAAAAATTTTAGCAGAGAGTCCCTTCTACGCGTGATCATAGTAGGGACACATATTGTTTCAAGTACGAATCTTAGTGCAAAGTCTATTACACGATGTTTGGTCAATGTATACGATCATCGTGTACGTTGACTAATACGTGTAATAGACTTCTTGGCCAACATACACGATGATCGTGTATATTACACGATGATTGCGTACATTGACCAAATAGCATGTAATAGATTTTGTATCAAGATTCGTGCTGGTAAGATCCAGCCATACTGCTGCAAATTTGACGTAGGGGGAGCCCTGCACCGAAAATTTTTTCGCACCACAAGTGCTATGTTGGGATACGTCATACGTGCATACACGTGTCCCAAAACTTTTTCTAAGCATGGCAACGGTGGATGGGACACCGCATACTCTATAGATTTAATTAGGCATTTATAATTTCCTGTAATTTATTTAAAAGCCTAATGAAAAATTTTCAAATAGATACAGTGACGTTTTAATGTTTGTTGAATAATTAATTTTTATTTATTTTTAAAATTTATAAAGTGCTTATATTAAAAAAAATTATTTTTTAAAATTGTAATGTGCAATGCATTAATGAGGAAACGTCAAACGCCTTAAAAATATCATAAATTGCTTTTATATGACAGTAATTTATTTATTTATAAAAAATTTATAAAATGCAATGCATGAGTGACTACAATAACACAATCATATTGATGATAGACATAAGCGATGAGTAAACATAAGGCTTTGCGGTGCTTAGAGGATAAAAATTTTAAGGAAAAAAATAGGAGATGTATTGCCTATAATTTATTCTCTCAAAAGACAGTATGACTAGATGTTAAACTTTTGTTCATAAAAAATAAACAAAGACAATTGTAGAAAAAATAAAACATTATAAGATATTTTTGCAAGGAAGAATCACCGAAGTTGGCCCAAAAAAGAAAATAAAAAATGAAAAATAGACTCTCTGTCTTAGAGAGACTATTGAAGCCCCCAGGCAGTCATCCACCGTTGCGCCCGGCTAAGGGTGCGTTTGGGATTGTAGGATAGTTTGTGTAGTGTAGGTGGTAAAAAAGTGCTGTCTTGTAAAATTTTTAACTGCTTTTACCGTAGGTTGTGAAAGTGCTTGAGAAAAAATATAATATAAAATATACCAGGGACAAGACAAATTTGTCTCATCCCATCTTTCCTCTCCCACGTTCTCAATCTATCCCCACTCTCTCTCTTCCTTTCTCTCCCTCACCCGCTCCTGCACACATCTCTCGCGTTTCTTCCCCCTCTCGTATTTTTCTTCCGCCGCTCACCCTTCCGTCGATTTCATCGAGCACTGCCGTCCGGCGACGTTGCTGCCTCTTGGGGTGCGTTTGGGATTGGTCAGGAAGTTGGCCTCCTCCATAGCGGAGTCTCCTCCGCCGACCACTGCAATGGGGCGCTTCCGGAAGAGAGTAGGGCTGAGAAGCGCCAGTGGGGCAGCGAAGAGGGCAGCCAGGAGGAGTTCAACGAGAAGCGGAGCCGTACCGAAGATGAGGACGCTCCGACTCTTTAACCTTCCCCTCTGCCTACTAGCTCCTCCTGGGATAAAACCTGGCGCTCCAGCGATCGCGTCGACGTCTGGGTCGTCGCTGGCGATGCCGGTGGCGTTCGGATCTATTTCCCTCTCCGGGCGATCGAGAGAGATGGAGGACGCGATTCACCCGAGAAATGCCGCGAGTCACGTCGCCGGCGTAGCGAGAGGCGCCGCCTTCCTATCGGCAGCAAAGGCACACTCCCCTCAAGCCCGAATAGGGCTGAGAAGCGCCAGTGGGGCAGCGAAGAGGGCAGCCAGGAGGAGTTCAACGAGAAGCGGAGCCGTGCCGAAGATGAGGACGCTCCGACTCTTCAACGCGAACGTTGCTCCGCACCCACGCGAACCACAGCCCGAGGTTGTAGGCCGAGCCGGGTGAAAAACACCCGGTCAACAACGGTCAACGCGAATAAGCAGGCACTATTTGCCCTCGGCGCCAAACAAAAATGACTTATTTGACCGACGCCCTGCTTGACCGGCTGCTCCGCCTACACTCCCAAACGCACCCTAAGGGGGGCGCTTAGAAATTTTTTTCACCTATTTTGTGCAGCTGTTTGCCTATTGTGGCTGAAATATTTGCCGTCTTCAGAACTTTTCTACCCACTTGCTTGTACAGAACCTCTCGGCATGGTTCATTATTAGGCGCAGCTAATAAAAAGATCAGCGAAGAAAAGAAAGGAACAAGAAAGTAGTGTTAAGATTGGTCGAATTTGTCTTGCTACAGTAATAGGTTAACCGAATAATTAAAACTCATTGGTCTAAATTCATCTAAGGTGTGACACGGGGAAAAAATTTTGCAGCCTCCTGTGAATTTTTCTAGCAAGTCATTTTTATCTACTTTGCACGAATATTAGTACGATCGTGCACAAATTTTCATAAAACTTTTTATAATATTATTTGTTATACGATGTTACGAACTAAATTACTACAATAATTACACGATAAATTACGACCATTATCCATACGATAAATTATAACTATTATACAATAAATTATAGCCATTACATAATAAGTTACAGTCATTATACGATAAATTACTATCATTACACGATAAATTATAACCATTATATGATAAATTACTTTCATTATATGCGAAATTAAAGTAATTACATGATAAAATACAGCTATTATATAATAAATTATAGCCGATAAGTTAAGTTATTACTAGCGATTATATTATAAATTACAACAATTATACGATAGGTAATGCAAATTTTTCTAACCAAAGTTGAATTAATCAAGTGAGTTAAGTGTAACGGTTAGTTCGTAACGGTAATATCATATAACACGGGTTAAAATCATATCACAAATAGTATTATAATGGTTTCATTGAGATTCATACTCAACTGCATCAATATTGATGGGAAAATTTTTCCGTGACGTTGAAACAGATTCATTTATGTCCTACATAGATTAGGAATAGTAGGCAAAATTGATCAGTATAGCAACAATCAGTCTCAGTGCATCGAAGGTCCAAATATCCACCGTAGTCAAACAAAGCATCGCAATCATAGCAGCCTGCTCTGGCCCAGCGTATGGATACAGTCCACTTGGATCCGAACTTGGGCTCAATCCATATTTGACCACTAAATTCAGATCCAAACCTAAACCCCATCAATATTTTATATTCAAATCAAAACCCCGTTTCATTATTATAGCAGTTGTATAAGCCCATTATATGAGCCGAGTCTTTTATTATAGCAATCCGCTTGGATTTGCCTAATAGCAAGTTACTACAACTCTGTACTCTTGAGTTGGAATTTGCAAATGGCTAAGTCTCTGATAATAAGCATCAAATAAAAAAAAAGCAAAAAAAAACAAGAGAGGGGGTGGAGTTCACAGGAAACTTGCTGCACTGACGTAAAAAAAAAACACTAGGAGAAAACGCAACATCTCTATTTAATCAGCTATTCTGCAGGTTCGGTGGTTTATCTTTCTCTCCATCTCTCGATTTTTCAAAGCTTCAATTCTTCTTTTCTCCAAAGCTTCAATTCGTCTTTCCTCCAAAGCTTCAATTCTTCTTTTCGGCTGCTGAAAAACACAGGCAAGTATTTCGTGAATTCCAAAATTATTACCTAAAGGAAACCGACCTACAGTAATACAAATATAAAAAATTTATAAGACAGTAAGTAAATCAATAAAGAAGAAAGGAGAACCATTTCTACAAAGTTGTCCATGGCGATCCTGCGTAAGTTGGCTTGGGATTTCTTGTTTAAGGCGTCATGGAGAGCGAGTTGGGCACGGACTCCGAAGATGAGGGCACTGACGGCCAAGATGGAGGCACCGGCGGCGACGAAGTAGCGGGCCATTGTAGAACCGATGTTTTCATCAATACCGAAGTAATGTTCTACAAATACCGCACCAATGCCTTGCCTTGCAAGAAACGGTGACAGACTCAGCGGTATGTACGGACGCACGTGTCCATAGGCGCCACCTGGACCTGGCCCAAGCACTAGCATACCGCGGCACGGGATTTTGTATTTTTTTTAATTTAAATTTTGAATTATTTTTACCTATTTATTCCATATAAAATATCCTAAAAATTAGCAAATAGGATATATTTGTTATTTAGTAATAAAACTATTCTTTTTATAAATTTATAATTTAAATTTTTATTTATTTATTTATTTATTTAAATCATGAACTATAGGTCATGTTGCCATCAGCTTGCACGCCACGATTGACCTCGCATTAGGACATGCTAAACTAAAGTATTCAGGCTGAGCCACATATACATAACTAAGGGTAAATGCTCACTCAATTTTTTTATATTACACTTAAATATTAATTGCTTATATATATCTTTAGACTCTATATCTGCTACTGCATGCATATCAGGCATGGCCAGGATACCCATAACACATGGGTTAGGCCACACAATACATTTTAAAATGTGTCATCTATAAATAACCCTACTTCAGATGAATAAGTTATTAATATTAAAAATTAATCTCAGTGGTTTAAGGTCATGTTGGAAAGAAGAATAGATGGTGTAAACATGTGGATAACAATTATTATATATATTTTTTGAACTAAAAGGTGGCACCTTAGGCTGTGTTTATTAAGGGGGAAAATGGAAAAAAAAAAAAGAAACAAAACTGCATTAAATTTAGACACATTTGCTCAAATTTCATTCAAATTCTGTCCGTTGCAGGTGGAAAAGCGAGGAAAAAAATTTTGGTCAAATGAATCTAGCAACAAATATCTTACAGCTCTATTTTTCGTTTTCTATTTTTTTTTATTTGGCTAACGTCGGCGATCCTTCCTTGCGCAAAAATGCATAGCCAAATATTTTTATCCTTTAAACACCGAAAAGCCTTATCTTTGCATAGCCAAATACGATTGTGTCATTGTAGTTACTCATGCATTGCATTTTATGATTTTTATTTAAAAAAAAAAATTACTGTCATATAAAAGAAATTTATGAAATTATTAAAATATTTTTTGATATTTTTCATGCATTTGATGTTTTCTCATTAATGCATTGCACATTATAATTTAGAAAAAAATAAACAATTTTCTTAATATAAACACTTGATAAATTTTAAAAATAGAATAAAAATGAATTATTCATCAAACATTAAAACGTCACTGATTCTAGTTGAAATATTTTTATTGGACTTTTTATTCATAGCCAAAGTTCTTCTTGGATTTAGTTCTACTTGGTTTTCTTCTTGCTTCATCTTTTCTTTCTGTTTTTCTTTTTTTTTCTATCTTTCATAATTAATATCGCTTCTCATTCTCAGTGTACGCAGAGGCTTCATTTTTTTGGTTTTCGTACTTTCCTATTTTATTTTATGTTTTCTGTTCATTATTCTCTGTCTTCTTGTCATAATTAATACTATTTTTCTTTTAGGTACGCCGCTTCCGCTTTTTTCTTTTTTCTATCTTCTAGTCATAATTAATATTGCTTCTTCTTAAACCATGAGTGCTTGGTATCCCAAATGTGAGTTCGGGAAATCCCAAACTCCCAAAGTACTGATCTTTTTTCTTCTTTCTCCTCTTCTTCCTCCACCTCCTTCCCTTCCCCTTCCTCCTTCTCTACCTCTTATTTTTCTCCTACTCTCCTCTTCTTCTTTTTCCTCTTCCTTTTTTCCTCTCTTCTTTTTTTCGTCCTGCAAATATGATACTTGAGGAATTTTCCAAAATTACTTTAAGGATTTCAATGCCAATATTGAACTCTCGAAATAGAGTTTGATACTAATACTAGTTCTTAAAAAATAAACTTCAGGAGTTTGGTACCTAAATTCAGTATTGGTACCAAACTCTCGAATGCTCACTCTTAATACCTTCTTTGAGATAGATATGAATCTTTGGAGCTAGAGCAAAATTTAACATTAACATATAAATGACATATTTATAACTTTTTGTTTTATTTTTATACTCAGAAATTAAAACTAGAGAGTCATATTACTCGGGATATAAAGTGAGGCACGTTGAAGATGTACGATCCTCCCAATCTTCTCAAGTACTGTCAATACTTCTTCTTCTCAACGTACGCGGCTTCTGCTTCTTTCCTGTTGCTGTCTTCATCTCTATTCTTTCTTCTTGGATATCGTTCTACTTGGTTTTCTTGGTTCTCTTCTTGGTTCGTCTCTATTTTTTTCTTCCGCTTCTTTCTTTTTTTTTCCTTTTTCCTATCTTTTATAATTAATACCACATCTTATTCTTAGTATATGTGGCGGCTTTTGCTTTTTTTGTCTTCGTACTTTCCTACTTTATTTTATGTTTTCTGTTCATTACCCTCTATCTTCTTATCATAATTATTTTCAGCGTACGCCACTTCCACTGCTTTCTTTTTTTTTTTGCCTTCTTAATTTATTTTTACTCTTGTTTTCGACTGAGCGTGCTTCATTTTCATTCTTCATGTTTTCCAATGTTCTGTTCTGTTTCTTTTATTTTTTATTAGTGCGCCTATTATTTACTGATTATTTTTATTTTTTAGATTTATCACCAACAAATCATGCAACTATACTTGACATTAATAAAAATGTCATACTATTTAGGGTTGTGCATGGGTGATTAATCAAACCGGTTGACCTGGTCAATTGGTTAACTAAATCGTGCAGTTCAACAAAAATCGTGAATCGTTCCCAAACCGATTTGACCGGTTAATAGTTAACCGATCAAACGGTTAACCGGTCATAATATATTTTTTTCTTAAATCATAATAACTTTTCTATATTTTTGATTAACTGCTAATTTTCGCTTAACCACTGGTTAACCGGTTAATTAACCATCGGTTTTTGATTAACCGTCGGTTAATCGGATCTGTTAATCATATAAATATAATTATTTTTTATATAAATATAATTATTTTTATATATAAATAAATATTTTATATAAAATATATTTATACCGGTTCGGTCGATTAACCGGAGGTTCGGCGAAGTCCCGAACCAGTAACCAGTCAATGGGTTGAAAAATTGAGCCGTTAAGGAATCACTCAGTTCGATTAACCGAAAAATCAGTTCCGTTGACCGCGGTTCAACGGTTTTATCTGGTATTTTGCACACCCCTATTACTATTCCGTCGGCGTATTATCCCAACGATTGAATGCAGTTCAGTTCGGATACTTAAATTATTTGTGTTTTATGATTTTTAAAGAGAAATATGTCTTAGCCCAAAGGTTGATGAGAGATTTTGCCAATAAAAATTTATTTTAGATTTTTTTTGTTAGTATTTGATTTATTTTTTTTTGTAGAATAGACTTATAGACTAAGAAAATAAACTTTCTTAACTTACAGTTTTATGTTTTTTTTTCATTAATGGGCTTTATTGCCTATAATGTTTGGATTCAACCTATCCGAATGATTGCATAGGACCTTTACATCCTATCCGGATGATTGGATTCAGCCTCGCCTGCGAAAACCAATAAGAGATAGGTAAGATCAGCAATAATATGAAATATAAAAATTAATAAAATACCTGCTAGACCATTTGTTCTGGTCTTGTTCTCGTCCATTATGAACAAATGTGAGATGTAAAAAATATTAGTAAAAAAAATATTGAATAAACTAAGAAAAAAACAGTAAAAAAAACCTTATGCACCGAGAATGCGAGGCTTCTCATCTTCTCTTGACTGAGGTAGGGGTGCGGATTCGGTACCTGTATCGAAGTACCGTACCAAAATTTTTGATTTTCGGTATTTCGGTACCGGTACTTCGGTATTTCGGTGCTTCAGTACTGGTACCAATTTTTAAATAGGGATTTTGGTACCAGTACCGGTACCTAAAAAAAGCTTCGGGATTTATTTTTAGTCTCGAAGTACCAAAATATATATTAATAATTAATTTATTATTTATTTATATATTATTTATTAATGTATATTTATAATGTATATTTACTACTTATAAGGTATATTTATGAATTATTTATTTATTTTTATATTATTTATTAATTTAGTCACTTATATACCTAAAAAAGAAAATAAAATTTTAAAACTTCGGGATTTCAGAAATTTCCCGAAATAATTTTCGGGAGTTCGGTATCCCGAATTAGAATTCGGTACTAGTACCGGTACCTACGATTTTAAATTCAGAAATTCGGTACCGGTACCAGTCTGATGCAGGAGCATATTTAGAGGCTTAATCATGTTTTAATATAGTGTTTACCTATTTTGTTGTAATTAGGATTAGCCTAGGTTTTATTTTCTAAGCATTTTAAATTCCTAGATAATGTATTAAGTTGCAATTAGTTAGGTTTACATGCAGTTTAAATTCCCCTTATTTTGTTAGGATTAGCCAAGTCAAATCACAACAGCCATGTCAACATCAAAGTCAACAATCCTCAAATCAGCAAATCTTCATCAATAGGCGCTTTCATGTTCATCAAGACAACAATCTGCTAAAATCAAAGTCAACATCTCAAAGAATTGCAAAGTCAAAATCAGGCTACTCCAATCAAATTCCCAACCAGCTTCCACAAGGTCAAAATCGAACAGCATAAAATGTCCACTCGGTTGCGATTTCACCACCTCAGCTACAGTCAAACAATCTGAAGCAATTTGTCCACGCGAGTTCCTTGCCTGCGCATCTCATGCCATGTCAAGTAATCTATTTTGCATGCAAAGTTTTCACAGCAAAGCTGCGCATGCAGCCAAGCCAATCAATGTGCCAACTAATTTTTCAGCATGTGCAAAGGGAATATTGCACATAGATGTCAGCCAATCACAGCTGGCCAACTAGCTCCAAGATTGCCTCTATGCGCAAATTGCTTCGTTCATAAGTAAAGAGGAGCCCAATAGTCTACTTCATCTCCACCATCCATGTTGAAAGGAGGATTAACAGCCATCAGATATCTTGGGAGACAATGTATCCGTTGAGGAGAAAAAAACTATAAAACTAATGTAATTCTCATTTTGAGTAGTGAAGTTTAGAATATTTTTGGAAACTTGTTTAGTTGGTGTGGTGTGTCTTCCTCCTTGTGAGGTTAAGGTTACGCATGTAGCCTCTTCTTTTCCCCCTTAGCTTGCTAAGCTAAGGGTTTCTCTTCTCTTCTTCTTCCTTTTCTTTTCTCTTATCCAGCATCTCAAACTTCCGCTCTGCGTTAGTGGTATCAGAGCATCATGTGGGCAACTCTTGTCTGTCCATGTCGATCTGTCTCCATGTTTCACCACCTGAGTTATCCACCTGGTTCTTTTCAAAACCCACGGCTAACGATAAAGGAACCTACACCGTGCGCATCATCTCCTTCGTCAACAACAGAACCTCCTCGCTCACGTTTCCACCTCGAGTTCTTCGCGGGCTGTCTCTACACACAGGAACGACGACGATGCTCCCCGGCCTTGCCGCCTCCTAAAGCAAGTTCGGTGAGCCTCGCCTCCAAGCTCAACAACGGTAATCACCATGCTCGTCATGCCATGATTCATCCCCCGAGCTGTGGTCGCCTGTTCTTTTCAGAACCCACGACTAGCAATGAAGGACGATAAGCGGTGCCAGATCTCACGGGTTTTCATCTCTTGGAGCTACAAAGTCACTCCATCTTCTAGCGTTGAGCAAGACAGTTGACAACCAGCGCCGATACTGTCTCCCAAGCCTCGTCGTCTGCTTTGTTCTTTTCAGAACCCGCGGACGACACAGGTTACGGATATTCCCTTCCACCACAGCCCTCTGTTTCTTCCACCATCTCACGAACGAGCAACGAGCTGCGCCAAATCTCATTAGCAGCACCTCCATTGACGCCCAACCTCGTCTCCGGCGACCACAAGCTCCTTCCACCAGCTCTGCCACCCAGCACGCCGACGTTCCTCTCTTCATCTCTGGCTTTCATGGCTGCCCATCTTCCACGGCATCCATCGGAGCTGGTTGTCTAGTTCTTTTCAGAACTCACGACCAGCGATGAAGGGCACCTTATGCGTCATCTTCCACATCAACCCCAACCAGATACCCTGCTATCCACCTTCCCAGTCCACTTCCGAAGCTCATCGCCACAAGGTCCAAGCTCTCCGCCTCTTGCTGCAATGAAACAACTTCCCGCCTCTTGCTACAGATCTCCTCCATCCAGCAAGCTCGCCGGCGCTCATCTCTGGCTTCCATCCGTTCTTCCGTCATTGCCGGAGTTGGCCGCCTGGTTCTTTCCAGAACCCACGGCCAGCGATGATGGGAGCAGTGTTCTTACGGTTCATCTTCTCCGTCAACCACGAAATCTGTCCACTCACGTCTCCACCTCCCGCATCAACGTCGAGTTCCCACCATCCACCTCTCCAGTCGATATGTGGAGCTCATCTTCACGAGCTCCTTCCAACCATCACGCCGACGTCCGTCCCCTCGCTGGCAGTGAAGCTAACCTTCTGAACTGGCGTCAAGCTCGTCGACTGCCTGGTTCTTTTCAGAACCCGCGGTCGACACATCTGCTAACCAGCGTGACTCAAGGAAGCAAAGATCCTGATCCCGCCGGCCGATCGACCTCAACTTTGTCCACGCCATCTCCTCCAACAGTCGATCCCATGGCCAGAAGCATCCGTTCATCGGATCGATCGATCGCCGGAATCGACAAATTTTGACGACGCCCCTGTTCCGCTGCAACCATCCCTGTCTCGATGTTTCATCACCGCTGACTCCTTGTACCGCCTCGCACACCACCGATTCCGTTCTCTGCCTGCAAATATGGGAAGTTCACCAGCTACTCCGACGTCCGCCGCCGACAAACTGCCGACCAGCCACCACCAGCGGCTCCAACTGTTACGCCCCAAAAATCCATCCGGATCCTACGCCGGGAATCCCGGACCTCGGGACGCACAACACTGTACCTGTCAATCACTCCTGACAACCGAAAGGTACAGACTGAAATAAAATAGTCTAAACAGAGGCCAACCCGGCCTTAAATATACATAATACAACATCGACAGATACGAAATATAGACCGGCGCAGCGGTCAACAGAAATAACAACCACAGGACCGGCGCAGCGGTCGACAAACCAACAGATAACATGACCGGCGCAGCGGTCGACAGAGTCCAACAACATATCATAAAATAACAACATACCAAAATGCATCACAACCCACCCAGACTGGTGGCCAACTACTAACTATCTACTTTGCTCCAGATGGAGCCGCGCCTGGACCTGGAGGCAAACCGAAGGGGGGTTAGCCGGAGGATAAGTAGGGATATTACAATGATATGGTGCATGATCAGATACAGGGAATTACCAGAACACTACCAAGACTCTATATGACCATATAGAGTATAATCAAATCTCAACATATATATCAATATATATGTATCCTCATACATAGATGAAATCTGGGAGCTGGTACAGCAGTGGTCCACGACCCGCAACTCTATAAAATAGAGTGGTCCCTACTGATGGCTCCCCGAACAGTAGAGACGACTGTCCGTCGATAGCCCGCTAGTGTAGCGTCCTACACTCAGTACAACCCCTCATTGGGTTGATAACAGACCTCAAGCCCATAACGTCGGACTCTCTCGGTCAGAGACGATCATACAATCTCGATAGAAATCTCACAAGCAGTATCTGAGGTATACTGACATGTCTATCGCTAGACAGTCAATCCTCAATGTACATATACAGAACTCATACCACCTACCAACTACAAGTAAACATGCAAGAAACGAAAATACTCATACCATGTTTCATGCAACAGTTTATGTCAACAGGAATGTACGCAGAGTAGAACGGGAATTAGAACAGTAATCAATAGTGCTAATAAGCAATAAGGGAGGTGCCGCTAACTACACATGCGGTTGGCACCGTAACAAAGGACAGAGGTAGAATCCCTACCTCAACAGTAGCCGAACAGTACAGATCCAACCAACACAGTGTCAAGTATCAATCAACAGGACCTAACAGGGTAAATCATGTATAAGTCACATCATTCTATTTTAATCCATTTTAATCCGGTTTCATTATGTTAATCAGGTCGTACCAAGTTATTAAATCAAGTTTGACAGGTATACGTGAGTCCAGGGTTATGTTCGCATGCGTTCGTATAATACGTGTACGGAGACGGAGTACGAGTACTAACCTAGTTCGCAGCCATGTGCGAACGCAACCACCACGAGGAGACCGCAATACGCGAGAACCAACCAGGCGCGTAACGCGAGTCATCGGCACGCACTTCGAGGTTCACCAGAAAGTGCACCGGTGTTACTGTTCACCGCCGGAACAGTGTCGCCGGAACACGAATCTTGCCGGAAACAGAGGGGAAAGAAAGCTGATGGCGAGGGGATTCCGGTCGTACGGTCGGCGTTGCAAACGGAGGTCGAGATCACCGGAGATCTGAGAAAAACCGGTCGGCAGCGGCGTTCGCAATCTCGCCGGCGCCGGAGACGAAGACGGCCAGGGAGGCGTCGGCTGGTGGCGGAAACGTCCGCCGAGGCCAGAGGAAGGTCGCTGGAGTCGCCGGAGACGCGTTGGACGTCGGATCTGAAGTTTTTCCGTCGGACGCGAGAGAGAAGCAGGAAGAGGCGTGGGGAGGCAGCGCGCGTCGCTTTCGTCGTCGACTCAGGTCGCACGCAGAGCCGTAGAGGGCGTCACCAACCAGTCCACCAGGTTGGAGTTTCGACGTCGCCGGCAGGGAAGCTCGCTGCGGCGGTCGGAAGTGCGTAGGTGAAGAACGAAAGAGGGAGGCTGGGTCGAAGATGAGGCTGCGGCGTTCATTTGGTGAAGGAATGAGTGGAGAAGGAAACAGCAGCATCGTGGGTCAACAACGAGACGTGGAGAAAGGATGGGCACGACCACCGACGCCAGGTGACGTCCCATCAAAATACTAAATTAATATTATTTAATTCGTTTTCAAATGTTTCAAGTCACGGATGTAACATTATATCCACCTTCAAAAGAATTTGGTCCCCAAATTCAAAACAATTTCATTAACGATACGTAAACAGGATTACAAAAGTAGTTATACGACAGTCACTCGTACAGAAATCACTCGTCTAGCTCCATCTCCGGAAACATATCCGGATGTTTCTTCATAAATTCGTCCTCACGTTCCCAAGTAGTCTTCCTCTCAGGGTGATGTTTCTATTTGACTTTAATCAGACTGATTACCTTATTTCTTAGCTTGTGCTTTTTGCGCTCGAAGATCTCTACAGGCATCTCAGCATACGTGGCATCTTCTTGGACATGGAGTGTACCATGGCTCAACACGTGAGATGGATCCGCGATGTATTTACGCAACATGGACACATGGAACACCGGATGGATATAAGAGTACATTGGTGGAAGTGCTAAGCGGTATGCGACGGGTCCAACTCTCTTTAGTATCTCGAAGGGACCCATATATCTCGGGGCTAACTTACCAGCATACCCGAACCTAGTCGTACCCTTCTTCGGAGAAATCCGAAGGAGCACGTGGTCACCGACATCAAATTCAAATGGCCGCCGTCTCTTGTCTGCGTAACTCTTTTGTCGACTTTGGGCAGCTAATAATCTCCGTCTAAAAATCTGAACTCTCTCGGCATCAAGTGCTAACATAGCCGGTCCCAACACACGACTTTCTCCTGCTTAGTCCCATAGCACCGGAGATCTACACTTCCTACCGTACAAAGCCTCGAAAGGTGCCATCTGGATCGTCGAATGATAACTATTATTATAAGCGAATTCCACTAAGTGCAGGTGGCACTCCCAACCATCCGTGAAGTCCAATGTGATGGCTCGAAGCATGTCCTCTAGGGTCTGAATGGTCCTCTCAGACTGTCCATCAGTCTGCGGGTGATAAGCCGTACTGAACCGCAGTTCAATTCCCAAGGCCTTCTATAAACTAACCCAAAACCGAGATGTAAATCGTGGGTCTCTGTCAGAAATAATACTGGCAGGAACCCCATGTAGCCGTACAATCTCCTGACAATAAAGCCTTGCCAGCTTGTCCATGGAGTAATTCTTTCTGATAGGGAGGAAATGGGCAGACTTGGTCAAACGGTCAACGATCACCCAAACCGAGTCATGTACGCGACCTAGGAAGATCCGTCACGAAGTCCATGGTAATGTGTTCCCACTTCCACTCTGGAATAGGAATACTCTGTAAGAGCCCAGAAGGTTTCTTATGCTCAATTTTTACTTGTTGGCATACCAGATATCGTCCGACATACTCTGCCACATCTCTCTTCATGCCTTCCCACCAATAAGACTTTCGAAGGTCATTATACATGTTCGTGGCACCAGGATGTACCGCGAATCTCGACTTGTGTGCTTCTGCTAGTAATTCTTCCTTAAGTACCTCGGGTACACATAATCTATTCTAGCACCTTATTATTCCTTGATCATCCTGGGTAAATTCTTCTCTCTTGCCCTTTGCAATGATAGACTGCATGTACCAATCATTTGGTTGCGCCTCAATAATCTTCTGCACCATAGGGGACTGTGCCATCATCACGGCCAAACAACCATGCTCCGTGGGGCACACAGTCTCTACACATAAATCTGCCATCTGTTGTGCTAATTCAGTCGGCGTTACTCGCAAGTGAGCTAACACCCCTGCAGTCTTCCTACTTAATGCATCTGCTACCACATTAGCTTTACCCGGGTGGTAATTAATTGTACAGTCATAGTCTTTGTGAATTTTCACTCATCTTCGTTGTCTTATATAATTCCTCCTGAGAAAAACAAGTACTTCAGGCTTTGGTGATCCGCGAAGATTTCGAATGTCACACATTCTTTATCTTGGGTAAACACTTCTCGTTTAATGACATCCATTGTTAACTTTCTACTATTGCTATGGTAATTAATTTAACACTTCGCAAGAATTATCTTAAAAGAGCCATACTGATCTTCTTTGTCAAGCATGTTCTACAAGAATTAGCATCACGCTGGTCTTTAACTACTACACGTATCCATCCAATAACATCGCTAAGAGAGTTACATTTTACCACCCTTATGAGAATAAGATTAGTTGACACTCGACTTGTCTCTTAGCCTCGTACTAAGGCGTTTACATAGATGCAAGAAAAGACATCCCCACCGCTGGATGTATAGTAGAAACATCTTTAATAGGTAGAATACATGACATGCAGTAAGAACTGACTAATACACAAAGCAATTGACTCCCTTATCATGGCACAACTGGGGCTCACTCTAGAAGGTAGAATACATGACATGCAGTAAAAACTGACTAATACACAGAGTAATTGACTCCCTTATCATGACACAACTAGGGCTCACTCTAGATTTTGTAACCCTACTCTCCCAGATTTTCTTCGTCACTGGAGCCTTCTGTTTCGGGTAATATGGAAAAATCACTAATCTCCTCATCAGATGAGGACGGGTTGATGGCTTGTTTCCATATAACCATGTTTGGTGTTTCACTAAATTTGTAGTAACGATTCTCGTTAGGATCTATATCGTAGTATTCCGGCCTTAAAGATATATGTTCCAGGTAGTGCGCTTCGTTGTATATATCAAGGGAGTGCCGGTTTGGCTCTTCCAAATCATGCACGACGATCGGCTCAGTGTAGACGATGCAGACCTATTTTCTTGGTTCATATTGGGACGTCCATTTACTAACACGTGGCATCTGGTTGTGTACTCTCACTTCTATCTCAAGATGAGTTCTGCAAGCTTCTTTCAATTTCTTCGGGAAGAAGTCTGGGATAAAGGCTGGACGGTTTCTCAGCAGAGACCATTCTCGAATCATACCATAGTTCCATAATTCTCGAACGAAGTGATAATACCGAGGATTTAGTTTATAATACAAAATCCAAGCGGTTAAAAGACTTTTACCCTTTTCCTGGAATATATGTATTCCCCGTTTTGGAGTAAACGTCATCAGTTGCTCTTGGAGGGAGACCATCTTTTGAAAAGTCCTTTGATGTGCGAGGACCCTGATATCCCTACTAATCTCTTCTGGTAGTGAGTTGAGGAATTTCTCTCTGAACGCCGGGGAGAGTATGATCTTTGCTTTGAACTTTTCATGCTCTTCTTCCTGTCTTTGTTCCTCAGCCCTTGAGCATTTTCCCTGAAGTAAGGTAGACACGACCCTGATTGGTGAAGTCATCCTTCCACCAATTTGCTGCGAGTTATGGAAAGGGTTGGCTATCTGGTCTCTTTTCTTGCCTCGTCAATGAGTTGTGTCTCAGCAAGGTATTCATTTTATGGCGAACCAATCACATAGGATGCCAATCTTGACAGGGCGTCAGCCACAGTATTTTCCTTTCCGGTGATGTGCTCAAAGTTGATGTGAATGCCCGTCCCTGTAACGAAGTCAATAAAGTGTATCCATCACTTCCAAACACTATGCCTTGCAGATCTATTACTCGGAAATACGCACCTGTCAACATAGCTAGTTGTACTAACTCGCCTAGTCTTATTAGCCTATGAGTTATGGGCCCCACCAAAGCCAACAGTGACAATTGGTTTATTATGCCCTAGTTTGCCCACCAATTAATTGCAAGGTACCAATCCAACATTCTATAACGAATTCCCCTTATGGAATCTTACTTAGCTTTTTCAAGTAACTGCTTGCTTCCCAAATTTGTTTATAACTTGATGTCCAATAATATTGATCTTAAAACTATGTAAATCATAAGAAAATAGTAGTGTGCTCTCTTGCGAACACTACAAGCTCTAAGGAGACCCATTAAAAGGATATCTAATGCGATTACCTCTTTCCTTAATTATATCATTGTTCTTATAAGAACTTTCATTCGATAGGAATTTATACGTTCGCACGTCCAACACGTAGATCGTCACGACCCAGAGAGGACACCCAGGCGGGCCAGGCCTAGAGAATCCACCCTCGAGATGCGACAAATCAAACTTACTGGACACGCCAGCCTTAAAACCACATGACAGTAAAGCAGGACGCTAACTCCAACGCTGCAGTAGAGGGAGTTTCACGCGCTCTACGCCGTGGAGGTTCTTGGACCGAAGGTTCTGGTGTATAGTGTCTACTTCCCACTTCGTTAACATTGTCATTATAAAAACACGCGGAGTGGCTACCGATGGTTCTTCCCTTCGTTCATTTC
This sequence comes from Costus lasius, assembly GCA_027563935.2. Lineage (NCBI taxonomy): Eukaryota > Viridiplantae > Streptophyta > Magnoliopsida > Zingiberales > Costaceae > Costus > Costus lasius. The sequence goes on along the minus strand of CM050447.1, from coordinate 19,115,929 downwards.
CAGAACTAGAATCCCTCCGCATCAAACTGAGTGGTGCACTCAATGCCCCACATGCTAATCCAGTCATTCAACCGAAACGAGAGCTTTTCTTGGTGTCACTTCTTATAACGCACCAACAACGGCAAGGGTCACGTTAACTGAAATCACATATTGATATGATCAAATACGATTAACACTAACGCGGATCTTAAATCCTAAGGTTTAATCCTAAGTCCTTATGTCCCATGGAAGATCCTGAACCTCGCTCTGATACCATAATTGTTACGCCCCAAAAATCCACCCGGATCCTACGCCCGGAATCCCGGACCTCGGGACGCACAACACTGTACCTGTCAATCACTCCTAACAACCGAAAGGTACAGACTGAAATAAAATAGTCTAAACAGAGGCCAACCCGGCCTTAAATATCCATAATACAACACCGACAGATACGAAATATAGACCGGCGCAGCGGTCAACATAAATAACAACCACAGGACCGGCGCAGCGGTCGACAAACCAACAGATAACATGACCGGCGCAGCAGTCGACAGAGTCCAACAACATATCATAAAATAACAACATACCAAAATGCATCACAACCCACCCAGACTGGTGGCCAACTACTAACTATCTACTTTGCTCCAGATGGAGCCGCGCCTGGACATGGAGGCAAATCGAAGGGGGGTTAGCCGGAGGATAAGTAGGGATATTACAATGATATGGTGCATGATCAGATACAGGGAATTACCAGAACACTACCAAGACTCTATATGACCATATAGAGTATAATCAAATCTCAACATATATATCAATATATATGTATCCTCATACATAGATGAAATCTGGGAGCTGGTACAGCAGTGGTCCACGACCCGCAACTCTATAAAATAGAGTGGTCCCTACTGATGGCTCCCCGAACAGTAGAGACGACTGTCCGTCGACAGCCCGCTAGTGTAGCGTCCTACACTCAGTACAACCCCTCATTGGGTTGATAACAGACCTCAAGCCCATAACGTCGGACTCTCTCGGTCAGAGACGATCATACAATCTCGATAGAAATCTCACAGGCAGTATCTGAGGTATACTGACATGTCTATCGCTAGACAGTCAATCCTCAATGTACATATACAGAACTCATACCACCTACCAACTACAAGTAAACATGCAAGAAACGAAAATACTCATACCATGTTTCATGCAACAGTTTATGTCAACAGGAATGTACGCAGAGTAGAACGGGAATTAGAACAGTAATCAATAGTGCTAATAAGCAATAAGGGAGGTGCCGCTAACTACACATGCGGTTGGCACCGTAACAAAGGACAGAGATAGAATCCCTACCTCAACAGTAGCCGAACAGTACAGATCCAACCAACACAGTGTCAAGTATCAATCAACAGGACCTAACAGGGTAAATCATGTATAAGTCACATCATTCTATTTTAATCCATTTTAATCCGGTTTCATTATGTTAATCAGGTCGTACCAAGTTATTAAATCAAGTTTGACAGGTATACGTGAGTCCAGGGTTATGTTCGCATGCGTTCGTATAATACGTGTACGGAGACGGAGTGCGGGTACTAACCTAGTTCGCAGCCACGTGCGAACGCAACCATCACGAGGAGACCGCAATACGCGAGAACCAACCAGACGCGTAACGCGAGTCATCGGCACGCACTTCGAGGTTCACCAGAAAGTTCACCGGTGTTACTGTTCACCGCCGGAACACGAATCTTGCCGGAAACAGAGGGGAAAGAAAGCTGATGGCAAGGGGATTCCGGTCGTACGGTCGGCGTTGCAAAAGGAGGTCGGGATCACCGGAGATCTGAGAAAAACCGGTCGGCGGCGGCGTTCGCAATCTCGCCGGCGCCGGAGACGAAGACGGCCAGGGAGGCGTCGGCTGGTGGAGGAAACGTCCGCCGAGGCCAGAGGAAGGTCGCTGGAGTCGCCGGAGACGCGTTGGACGTCAGATCTGATGTTTTTCAGTCGGACGCGAGAGAGAAGCAGGAAGAGGCGTGGGGAGGCGGCGCGCATCGCTTTCGTCGTCGACTCAGGTCGCACGCAGAGCCGCAGAGGGCGTCGCCAACCAGTCCACCAGGTTGGAGTTTCGACGTCGCCGGCAGGGAAGCTCGCTGCGGCGGTCAGAAGTGCGTAGGTGATGAACGAAAGAGGAAGGCTGGGTCGAAGATGAGGCTGCGGCGTTCGTTCGGTGAAGGAATGAGTGGAGAAGGAAATAGCAGCATCGTGGGTCAACAACGAGACGTGGAGAAAGGATGGGCACGACCACCGACGCCAGGTGACGTCCCATCAAAATACTAAATTAATATTATTTAATTCGTTTTCAAATGTTTCGAGTCACGGACGTAACACCAACACTCGCGTCACGCATGCGCGACGCGCGGAAACGAAGCGTCATGCGTAGACGCGTGAACTGAAGTGTTTTCCTTTTTTCCAAAAAAAAAAGGGGAAAGAAATGATGTTTTAGAAAAAAAAATGCTGTTAAAAAAAAGGGTGAAAAAAAATCTGTTAAAAAAAAAAGACTGGAAAAAAAAAATGGCTATGTAAAAAAAAAAAGCTGAGCGAAATCAAAAAAACAAAACAAAATGTTTAATTATTTTGACTCTCGTCTTCCCTGAGTAGCGGACGGCGACGATGAGAGAGAGATCTGAGTGTGCATGTGAAGTCGACAGCGAGAGTTAGCCGTCGACGTGAGCGAGTGAGATTGAAAGGTTTTATATATCTATCTTCAGAGGAAATAGAGAAGCTTTCTCGTTCCGACGAGCTTCCCCTGTTTTACGGCTAACTCCTGTGTTTTCCGGTCTTCTTCTTCAACATCGGCAGTAGCGGCTCCTGGCTTCTGATCAGGCGACGACGAGCCTGAGGCGAGGACGCGTGGTCCAAGCCTGCCGTTGGGCTCCACCTCTTCCTCTCCAGGAGAGGACGCAGGCGGCGTTCGTGCGTGTGCACGAGCGTGACGAGTACAACCAGCGATCGTAACGCAATTTCATGCGTTCGAAATGAGGCAAGTCAACGGTCAAAGACAAAATAAAGTTTCAAATTTAAAATTGCACACAGTCGTAGGTTCATCGGCTGACGTCGGCTTAAGCGTGTTTAAGATGATCTAGGCCTGACACACGGTGTCACGCCCCGGTCGGATCGGTCTAGAATTGGCGCTTATCCGCTTCCTAGAGTCGTCTGGCGGAACACCGGAACGTGATCGCGCTAGGGTTTCCGACCCGAAATTAGAAACCCTAACTACCCCGAATAATAATTTTTATCCCCAAATTACAAGGTCGCTCAGAACCCTAACCTAACTCCCAAATCAGAATTCGAAACCCTAATTCAGAAATCAAAATACCTTTCTCTGGTCAACCCTATTTTGACCAAAATCTCACCACGCCGGTCGGATTAAATCAGTTTCTTTGCTTACGTCAGCCGCTTGATTGCTGACGTTACCCAATTTCGTTCGCCGCTTCGATTTCGAAATCGCGCCGCCTTACGTCAGCGTCGTCCTGCTGACGTCAGCCAAATCAATTTGATTTCAGCCGCTGGCTTCCGCCTTTCGATTTTGACCCAGTCAAAATCAGAACACTGCGTCGTCTTCCCCGTTCGTCCGAAGCCGAGCGCCGCCTGCCTTTCTTCAGTGCCTCGTCGTCGTCCGGCAGCCCTGCTGCCGTGAATCGTTGCCGGAGATGCGTAGAGCTCAGAGGGTAGGGAAAGGAGATAGGGAAAGACCGTAAGCTTTTATTCACCCGAAGAAACTTACAAAACCTTCTCAACTATCGCCGACGATCCCCAGGCCACCGACGAAGCCCTCGAACCCTCCCTCGTCGTCGACCCCTATCGACGACTACAAAGCTCTCTATCGACCTCGCCCTCGAAGCCGTTCGTCACTCAAACTATCCCCAAAGCTCTCGGTGGTGGTGATGCACTGGCAGGTGGAGTGGCTTCAAGCTCAGTGGTTCCTCCATCGATCTTCCCATTGCGGCCGATTTATGGAGAGAAGCCGCCGCCTCTTCGCTCCGAATCTGAGTCTTCCGCTGGAGTCGACAAGCGCCGCGCGTCCGCTTCCTTCGGCGAGCTCGCGCCCGAGCTCTGTGAAGAAGACGCGGCTGTAAATGCCGCTCCATGCGTTTTTCGGTCAACAATCGCGTTTGACCACGTGATTTGATTATCATATCGTGCGTTGGCATGTGGGCCCGGCTGGGTCCGTGGGCTTGTGCCGGACCGGTTGAACCAGGGCCTAGTAATTCTCCCCCGCCCAATTTGTACATCGCCCTCGATGTCTCTAACGGGCGGATCCTGCAGAACCATCGCTCCGATTCTCAACGCCCCGATTTGACACTGCTGCTCTCCCGTGGCAGTGTGTGGAACTACCTGCAGTGATCCAATCCGTGGTTGTTCGGTTTCTTTAGTCTCCTCGGCTGGATCCTACGCCACTATTGCCATGAGCTTTTGCTTGCTGGGGCAATCCTTTACCCAGTGAGGACCGCCGCACCAGAAACAACCTTGTGGCTTTAGCTCCCGTCGTCCCGGTGAACCCTTGTTCTGCCGGTGAAAGGGCCTACCCCTCTCCAGAACTCTAGCTCCTGGCGGTGTCCGTGGGGAGCCGCGCTTTGGTGGTGTCCTGGATTTCTTTGGTGGTGCTGGTTTGAAACTTCTGTTATCCACCAGAGATTCGGCCACCGCCGCAGCCGCCCTCCAGTCAACCGGTTCGCGACGTCGGACCTCTGTTTCTGCCCATGGCTGAAGGCCCCGGAGGAAGAAATACCTCCTATCGTCCTCTGTCATGCCTGGAAGCTCCAGCATCAAACTGGAGAAAGCCCTGACGTACTCCTGGATCGAGCCTGTATGCCTCAGCCGATCCAGTTTGCCACGCGCCTGATCCGCCGAGTTTCCGGGAAGAAACTGCCGCCGCAGTTCCTCACGAAATGTTTCCCAAGTCCAGCTAGTAGTCCCTGATGTAGAGCCGACTTTGGTTCGCCACCAAAGTTTCGCATCGCCTGTGAGATAGGCGATGCACACTTGCACCCGATCCCCAGCAGAAATATGGTTAGTTGAAAACAATTGCTCCATATCCCAGATAAAGTTTTCGACCTCTCTGGACGATCGAGCCCCCCCCCCCCCCCCCGAACGTCGCTGGGTCAGGCACGCGCATCCTTGGTTTGGGAGCCTCCTGCTCCACCGGTGCCGCTGCTGATTGCGATACTTGCATTAGGGCTAAACGCAGTACCCTAACTTCTGCGTGCATGTCTTCCTTCATGCGAGCCATCTCCCCTGGTAGATGGATTAGACCCTCCACGGTCTATTGCATGACCTCGATCTGCAACCTCTGTTGCTCGATCTGCAACCTCTGTTGTTCGATCTGCAACCTCTGCTGCTCGACCAGCAATTCCTGATCCTCCACTGTCTTCTGAAGGCTTTCCACCTGTGAAATCATCCCATTGCCTCCACCACTGGCCAGACCGAGCACCTGCTCGATCTGAGCGATGCGATCACCCTGGTTCACCATCTCCTCAGGTTCAGCCGTCTCTTTGGCTTTTCCTTTATCCTGCTTGGGCCGGATGTCCTCTGACGCTCCTCTGGCTGTGTGGGTGATCTTCTGGAATTTCAAACCTTTCTTCACCTTCGAGGGTGAAGTTGAAGGTGCTGTGTTTGCTGTAACACGTTAACCTCGGCTCTGATACCTGTATCGTCCTCGATGTTCGATGCGCGCTGAACACTGGCTCTCTAATGTTGATGTCCTCTATCTCTTGTCTTCAGTCTGATGATGATTGTTTGCTGCACCATGCTGCATGGAATTGGCGCCCCCTTGGCTTGACATAACTAAGCCGCATATTCACCCCCTGGTGCTCTGCCTGACCTCTTGTGTCCCAGCCATCTCGCCATAGTGCTCCCGCCGAACTGAATGCAAACAGGGTCACGTCCGTAGCGCATCTCCCCAGATGCTCCGCTCAACCTGTGGCCATTGAGTTCACGGTCTAACGCACTGCATCATCATGCTTACAGCAACCTCCATCGTCAAACTCTGTCAAGGATAATCTTGGACCTGTGGATCATGGGCCCACAGCAATCTTGTCGTTGGTTACAACCACTCAGCTCTTACAGATCTCTCCCTCGATGTCCCCTGACATCGGCATCGACGCCCCTGGCGCCGGCATCAACGCTCTCAGACGTTGGATTGTTAGGCCCCGGTTCACCCGGTTCAGCTCAAAGCCCAGCAGGCCTAACCCAGTGGGCCGGATGGTGACCCAGACTCAAGTTTAGTCCCACATTGGAAGTGGGAGGGACCATTATATGACATATAAGGCTTAGTGGGCTTACTATTGTTAACTTGGGCTTAAGCATTTTAATATATTGGGCCACGTTGCAAATCGGCTCACCAAGTTAATGAATAGTTTGCTTACTAAGCGGGATTTGAGGAGGAAAATTAGCCGGAAACCCTAGGAGGTCTGCGCTCCGGTGTTCCGCCGGACAACCCTAAGGCAACGGATAAATGCCGGTCCGGGGTTGATCCGACCGGGGCCTGACAAAGGTATCAGAGCCAAAGATTCAGCCATGATGGTGAATCAGAAAGATCCGAGAGGCAACACCATCACCACCGGCGACAAGGAGTGTCGTCCTTCCAGGGCAATGGCCCTGATGCCAACACCAGGGGGCGTTGATGCCGGCGCCAGGGGCGTCGATGCCGATGTCAGGGGACATCGAGGGAGAGCCCTGTTAGAGCTGAGTGATTATAACCAACAACAAGATTGCTGTGGGCCCATGACCCACAGGTCCAAGATTATCCTTGATAGAATTTGACGATGGAGGTTACTGTAAGCATGATGATGCAGTGCGTTAGACCGTGAACTCAATGGCCACAGGTTGAGTGGAGCATCTGGGGAGATGCGCTACGGACGTGACCCTGTTTGCATTCAGTTCGGCGGGAGCACTATGGCGAGACGGCTGGGACACAGGAGGTCAGGCAGAGCACTAGGGGGTGAATATGCGGCTTAGTTGTGTCAAGCCAAGGGGGCACCAATTCCATGCAGCATGGTGCAGCAAACAATCATCATCAGACTGAAGACAAGAGATAGAGGACATCAACATTGGAGAGCTAGTGTTCAGCGCGCATCGAACATCGAGGACGATGTTCAAATCAGGTGGGGGAGAATTGTTAGGCTCGGGTTCACCCGGTTCAGCTCAAAGCCCAGCAGGCCTAACCCAGTGGGCCGGATGGTGACCCAGACTCAAGTTTAGTCCCACATTGAAAGTGGGAGGGACCATTATATGACATATAAGGCTTAGTGGGCTTACTATTGTTAACATGGGCTTAAGCATTTTAATATATTGGGCCACGTTGCAAATCGGCTCACCAAGTTAATGAATAGTTTGCTTACTAAGCGGGATTTGGGGAGGAAAATTAGCCGGAAACCCTAGGAAGTCTGCGCTCCGGTGTTCCGCCGGACAACCCTAAGGCAACGGATAAATGCCGGTCCGGGGTTGATCCGACCGGGGCCTGACACACGGTCTGTTATAATATAGAAGCACCCAAACAGTCTTATTCTCAACAGATTCAAATTTTTTTAAACCAATATCCGAAAAAAGAGCTGTAATATACGAAAAAAAGCAAAATGCCGCTCATTGGTAAAAGGATGTTGGCCTTTCAAGAGTGTCCTACAATCATCTACATTCCGTCCTCCGGAGGACAAAGCCAATCGGCATCTCTTCGGTAGAGCTCCTCTGCTCGCCGTTCCTCCCTTAGCATCAGGTACTATTTAAAAAAAATTAGTAAAAAAAGTTCGGAAAAAAAATATGAAAAAACCTAAGTAATAAGACATTAAAAATACTCTCTGTCGCATGAATGCGATAGCTCTCTCCTGCTGGTTTAGGGAATAATCATCCCCTAACCGGGATAGATACGCCATGGCCGACCGGCCGAGGCCGGCCCCAAGTCCAGTCATTATTCCAAAAAAATAAAGGGCCAGTTTGCGCATACTTTCCATCTGAAACCATAAAAACACATTAAGCGTCTCGATGTAAAGTACAGGGGAGAAAGAAATCTTACAGAAACAACGGCCGTATTTGCCAGAGAATTACTCGGAAACAAATTGCACAAGTACGGGGTAGGAAAGAAACGGAGACCCGAAATAGAAAGCCCCAAAATCAACAACAGAGGAGAAAGATATCTTACAGAAACAAATTGTCAGAGAATTAGCCCCAAAATCTTACAGAAACAACGGCCGTATTTGCCAGAGAATTAGCCGGAAACAAATTGCACAAGTACGGGGTAGGCAAGAAACGGGTAGGCAAGAAACGGAGAACCGAAGTAGAAAGTCCCAAAATCAACAATAGAGGAGAAAGAAATCTTACAGAAACAAATTGCCAGAGAATTAGCCCCAAAATCTTACAGAAACAACGGCCGTATTTGCCAGAGAATTAGCCGGAAACAAATTGCACAAGTACGGGGTAGGCAAGAAACGGAGAACCGAAGTAGAAAGCCCCAAAATCAACAACAGAGGAGAAAGAAATCTTACAGAAACAAATTGCCAGAGAATTAGCCCCAAAATCTTACAGAAACAACGGCCGTATTTGCCAGAGAATTAGCCGGAAACAAATTGCACAAGTACGGGGTAGGCAAGAAACGGGTAGGCAAGAAACGGAGAACCGAAGTAGAAAGTCCCAAAATCAACAACAGAGGAGAAAGAAATCTTACAGAAACAAATTGCCAGAGAATTAGCCCCAAAATCTTACAGAAACAACGGCCGTATTTGCCAGAGAATTAGCCGGAAACAAATTGCACAAGTACGGGGTAGGCAAGAAACGGAGAACCGAAGTAGAAAGCCCCAAAATCAACAACAGAGGAGAAAGAAATCTTACAGAAACAAATTGCCAGAGAATTAGCCCCAAAATCTTACAGAAACAACGGCCGTATTTGCCAGAGAATTAGCCGGAAACAAATTGCACAAGTACGGGGTAGGCAAGAAACGGAGAACCGAAGTAGAAAGCCCCAAAATCAACAACAGAGGAGAAAGAAATCTTACAGAAACAAATTGCCAGAGAATTAGCCCCAAAATCTTACAGAAATAACGGCCGTATTTTGCAGAGAATTAGCCGGAAACAAATTGCACAAGTACGGGGTAGGCAAGAAACGGAGAACCGAAGTAGAAAGCCCCAAAATCAACAACAGAGGAGAAAGAAATCTTACAGAAACAAATTGCCAGAGAATTAGCCCCAAAATCTTACAGAAACAACGGCCGTATTTGCCAGAGAATTAGCCGGAAACAAATTGCACAAGTACGGGGTAGGAAAGAAACGGAGAACCGAAGTAGAAAGCCCCAAAATCAACAACAGAGGAGAAAGAAATCTTACAAAAACAAATTGCCAGAGAATTAGCGCCAAAATCTTACATAAACAACGGCCGTATTTGCCAGAGAATTAGCCGGAAACAAATTGCACAAGTACGGGGTAGGCAAGAAACGGATTGAAGAACTAGAAAGCCCCAATATCACCAAAAATAAATAGGGAGAAAGAAATCTTACAGGGGAAAGCTCCAGAGTTTCCTATTGTCATGTGAACTAATGCAATAAGCTTACCCCATTGAGTTTCCTATTTGACATGCATTTTGTCTTTTTACATTGTTCTTTTTAGTTGATAATTGTTTTATTCAAGCATTTTCTATGCTACTTGAAAAGCCAAGAGATCATCAGAGAATTTGCATCATCCTTGACAACAATGAATAATATTTTTCTTGTGTTTATATGACAAGTTTTTTATTATTATTATTTCTTAGCTCATTCTTTCTGATTTGTATGACTTCAATTGAAATTATCTATTGGCTTCAGGAACAATTTTTCATAATGAAACCAGATGAGGAGACCACCCGGTCATTTTACATATATCCAACAACAGATCAAGCTTCAAAATATTAATGTGCAGGTTCAATTTGATAGGCTATTGTTTCATTTTATTTGTTAATTACTTTACCCAAAATATTATTTTCAACTTTATTTTTGGTTTTGGACAGCGATTCTAAAGGGTTCTGATTTTAGCGTACTTGATCGATCATAATGCCAGTTTGCTACCACCGCTACGGTTCTCGATAATGGTTCACAGGTTTTCTCAAGTATTTCTGATATTCAAATAATTAACAAAAGTCGGTTTTTACTATTCATAGATTGAATATGTAAGTTATAAGATTTTGAGGTATGTTTAGATCAAGGAATGAAATATTTGGTCTGACCATAGACCACTATCAGTATATGGTCGGTAGCATTTAGTTTATCATATATACACCAACCGGTACCCAGACTAGACCGGTATTTCATTCATTAGCCTTATGAGAAATTACCATACTGATTTTTTAGATAGATAAAAATTATGTTAGGTAGTTTATTGGGCAACCAACAATAAAAAGCTCATTATTTTCTTTTGAAAACACAACAAAAAAGAATGTGCAAATTTTCTAAAATGTTAATCGTGATGTAGTGCATTTCATCAAATGCATGTGTTTCGTTGTTAGATATGGTTATGGAACTCAAAAAATTCATTTCTTAGGATGTTTGTATCACCAGAACATAACATGTTTTCATTTCTCAAAAAATTATTTTAATCAAAAATAAAACCTGACAGCCGAAAAAATTCTAAGCTGCCAGGCTGCTTAGGATTCGTGCTCCGCTGGGAGGACTGAGAAGTTATATTTTAGTTTGCTGGCTCAATAGCTTCATTTTTCTTTTACAATTTATGCGCGTGTAAATATGGTTACGTATTAAATGATAGCGGTCCTATATAACTAACCCTTTTAATATGGGACGGCCCATCGCCCATGAGATTTTTTTTTTTCTTTTTTACCGTATATGAGATGGATTTTTGGACTCCACATTAGCAATATTGTGGTTAGACGTGCATGTGCTGCGCTAGGCCCATTAATGATATGCGAGCAAGGTTACATAGTTACACTCACCGACGTTCACTTTCTCCCCTGTTTTTCATGTGGATGAGAATTGACTATTGAGAGCAGGGTACTGCTCGCCGAGCATAAAAAAGTGGCAATCGGAAAAAAAAAAATAGTAAACTATAATAGAATCTGTATTATAATAACAAAGTATAAATTTTATTATATTTTATGATATTTTTTTATTATAGAAAATTTTATTTACGATGATATTAATAGTTTAAAAATATGTAAATCATCATAATATTTTTTAAAAAAAAAATTATTTGGATTACGAGCAAGGTACCTGCTCACAACGTTCGTAATGTAATGCTTGATTAAGAGGCGTGAGTATGATTTGTTTTTTCTTTTTTCAGATATAGAATCATATATGTTATCAAAAGGAACTTCTAGGATCAGAAGTTTTTCAGTCAATTTGATGACCAAAAACTATAGAAGATAATCTTTTCTACAAAACTTATCAACCAGTTTCTAGCCTAGTTAAACTCTCTTAAAGTGTACTCAAGAGTAACGTTTCGTTTTACTAAATAGGAATTGGAATTGTCTTAGGAGCTATATCGTTGAAGGAGGAAATGGTCCTTCTTCGCCTTCAATCGGTGAGATTGCTGCTCTCTGGTGATCAATTCCAATGATAAAAATGGGAGCCAGTTTCTGAGTGATTGCAAGAGGACAATTGGACGGTCACCTTAATAGCTGCAAGCTCAGCAAACAGAGCCGAAAGCTGGGAGATAAGCTGCAACTGGCATTGCATATACCCCCTCCCTCCAAATCTCTAATAAGATCCAAATCCTTCTTCGCCGGTGTCAGCAAACCATCAACGTTGACTTGGCATAAAATGATAGCACACCACTGAAATCCAATAGAACTAATCCATTTGATTTCCTCCCCGATCAATTTTTTTACTATTGAAAATACAAACAATACGCACTTTCCACAAATTCCAAAATAATGAGAGAATCGAGAGGCAGTATTATCAATCAATGAGTTTCTAGAGTTAACATAAAAATCTATAAATTTTCATAGGAACAGCTAAAGGGATGCAACGGACTCGCAGCGACGAAAAGATGACGAGCAGAATCGAATTCCATTAAAGGATGAATCATCCGTCCGTAGTCTTTATACTCTTTCACATATGATTCTCCCTTCACCTGAGTAAAATATTCATATTGTCCAACATGGGTGCAGAAGTGAGAAGTAAAAGGAATATAAAAGACATCGTGTTCATCTTCTACATAGATCTTCATATTCTTTTCTTCAGTAATCAGAGTAGCCTGATAAAATACTAAAGGGGCTTCTGTGATGCTGTAATCTCGCCATAAGTAGATCTGTTGTTCCAAAGGGACGGTAGCTATTTTGTTGATGTCATCAACAAAAGATAAATCCCAAAAATCAGACATAAAATCCTATTGAATTTGTATCAATATCTGGTGTTTTGCATCGTTTGGATACCCTAAAAACCAAGGGGGACAGGAACTAATATTCAGGTCTAAATATCCTAAAAAATCATGAAGCTTATAAAACTTATCTATGCAATATTTAAATTTCCATGGAAAATTAGAAATTTTTTCGAGATGTAGTGCATGAATTACTAGACGATCTAATAATCCATATTGAAAGAGGTCTAGAAGGGAAACCTCTGTATCTAGAATTCTGCAATCTCTCCATTGTGTAAGATCTATGGAGGCTTTTACAATAGTAAAACCTTGATCACACTTACAGTGTGGTTCATCAGGGTGAATTTCGCCTCTCTTCATAGAAATCATCGTTAGATGAAGTCCTTGGGGCCTTGTAATTTCGTTCAAGGCTATTTTCTTGAGATAAGAAACAATTTTTATAAACTTTTCACGTTGTGTCTTCTTTACCAGCTCATATATCTGTTGTTTGGCTGGATAGAGATATGGTGGAATCTTGGACTGTGAATTTATCCATGCTGAATCCATTTCTTGGTTCCATGTTTGGGTCAACATCTGAACTTCTTGTTCAAGCTTAGTCTTCTCAGTCTGTAAGCTTTTCATTTGATCTTTCAGAGTAGTAAGCTCTTTTTCTAAAGTAGAAATCTTAAACTCTTTGGCTATATAAGCCTCAAGTGTTTGAGGTTCTAGCTTTTGTACTGGTGCACTTGGTGGTAATGTCTTCATATACCTTAATGCCTGTAGATGCCCAGCAAGGGTGTTCATGGCAGTTAAGAACCCGGCTCCATAATGATCTTTCCAAAGTAAGTCCAATATCATGTGGTCATGGACTATTAAGGCTGTAAAATGTTTAGGCGTTCTGAAAAGATATATCTGTTCCTTTGGTGGGGTTTCCCTGAGTGCTTGAGCATAGGTTGTCCCATCCATATCCATTGGTTCAACTAATAAAGGTTGAAGAGCTTTTTTCCCTATTTTCTTCTTAGAAGAAGAAGAAGGATCTTGAGCTGTTGCCATTTTCTGCACAACTTTGTTAGTTATTATTTGGTCTTTTTAGAAAAGACATTTTTGTAATGTAGATTTGTATAACCTTATTGGTTATCATGTTTTAGCCAAGAGGCTAATTTTCTGGCCTGTGTAAAAGGCGTGATAGAATGTCTAAAATGACATTATTTTTACCCTTGATATGTTCAAAGATAATTCTATATGCATTGTTAATACAATGGTCTATAAATGATAACCATCTCTTTTGAGAGATACGTTTCTCATTTTTAATATTGAAGAACTTTACGATTGCTTCGCAATCTGTTCTTATTAATATTTTTTTTTTATTTAAAAGAAATAATCTAAAAGCATCTAAGCCGTAGCAAACAGCTAGAAGCTCTTGATCAATACTGCTAGTGACATTTTTCTCACGAAATTTGCCAGAAGCATATCTACAGATAGTCTCTGGTTCTGTATCATATTTATGTGCTTTGCGGAGGAGAATAGCTCCCCAGCCATATTCACAACCATCTGTCTGGACAATAAGATAATCATTATCCAGTGGTAATTTAAGCAAAGGTAGTGTATCTATCAGTTGCCTAATTTTATCAATTTGTTTATAATCTTCGGTGTTGAATTTCTTTACACCAGTCAGACTTAATTTTGAGTAGAGAGGTCCACTCAATTTATGTAGATCTTTTAAAAAAGGTATAGCATAATTTATTAATCCCAATAATTGTTGTAAACTCTTGGTATCTGTAACCTCAAAGGTTTTTATTTTAGAAGAAATATGAGGTTGGAATGTGATGGCTCCGTTCCCAATTTCTACTCCTAAATAGTCAATATTTTTTCTATAGAATTGTGATTTTTGTCCTGAAACAATAATCTCATTTGTATAGAATTTTTGTAATACAAGTTTGAGATGACTTGTATGTTCTTTTTCTGATTTGCTATGTACTAGAATATCATCTATATATACGCAAACAAATTCTTGGTAAGGTTTAAATACCTCATCCATTTTTCTTTGGAATACTGCAGGTGCAATTTTTAATCCAAATGGCATGACAAGCCATTCAAAGCTTCCTAATGGACATGTAAACGCTGTCCATGGTACAGATTCTTCTGCCATCCTGATTTGCCAGAAACCAGATTTGCAGTCGAATTTTGAGAAGAACATGCTTCCCTGTATAGAGTTTATTAACTCTGTTTTATCTGGAATGTCATAACTATCGTTTTCTATATTATCATTTAGACGTCGATAGTCAATTACCATTCGTGTTTTTCCCCTAACCTGTTCACTGTGTTTATTTACAATGAAGGCAGGAGATCTATGAGGAGATGTACTCCTTCTTATCACATTGAGTTTTAATAAGTCATCAATGTGCATTTTAAATTCAGCAATGTTTTCATTTGTTGCTGTGATTTTCTTATTTGTAATCCGAAAACCAGGGTCCTTAATTTTTAGTGTACAAAAAAGTTTATTTTTATCCCAATGAGCTTGAGGGTCTGAACCGAATATTTGGTTTTTCTTAAGCATTCAAATCAGATTATCTACATCTGAATTTCCTGATTCAATTTTTTCTAGATAATGTTCGCAAACATCATCTTCTTTTTCGTAATCTCTATGGAATTTATTAAGAGGATTTCTTATAATCCATAGGATTTCTTCTTCATCTTCTGGTTTTGTAAAATCAGTTTCAGGTTCATGTATCGGTAGTTTGCATGAGCCAGGTATTTGGCAAGGACACCCACCACGCTTTGCAGACGGAGAAGAGGTGTAGGGAATGAGTGTATGGGGTAGAAAGAAAAGCCCCTCAGTTGTAAGGGTAACACCTTTGTAGGAATTAATAAGCATATTAAGTCCGATGATAAATTTAGTCTTGACAAGACTTAAAGGTCGTAAACAGATACGTCCAATATAAGTAGGATTGGTATGATGAGCATTTCCTAAGGAGAAGGAAAGTTTATGTTTGGCCAAAATATATTCATAGAGGAATAATTTGTCATCCATTTGTTCTGCATAAAACTTGTCTTGTGAATCAAGTTTTACATGGTCTTTTTGTGGAACTAAATCCATATCTAAGATTGTATTACTACAACCTGTATCTATCAAAGCAGGTAACTCTAATTTCCAATCGGCAATTTGAATAATGCTATTAATTTTGATTGAGTATAACCATGGAGGTTGTACTGGTTTATGAATGAATTCAATCTATTTAGAAGTTGGACATTCGTCTGTATGTTCATTATAATCTGTATTTTCATAGAAAATAAGACTTTCAGGAGGTTGGTAATGATTTCTTTGTTCTAACTCCTCAAGTCTTTGAGAGAGTTTATATACTTCATTTTCTAGTTGAAGAATACGAAGTTCGACAATTTCTGTTCTTGTTGGCCCTGTTGTCATTTGAGGAACAGACTTTGAAGAACTAGGTAAAGCTATTTGTTGTTTTTCAAGGCAGAATTTGCAAGCCTCTAAAGAACAAATAATACATTGATAACGAAGAGCCATACTTGGATACTTTAGACAATAAGTACAAGCATGATCTTGGCTACCCCGTCTTGGATGCCATTGATGTTCATGGATTGGTATAATTTTAGGAATCATTATAGGATACGAAGGAGTTTCCATAGTTATTATAGGTGTTCTAGATATGGTCTTAACATATCTAATTTACTTAATGATGTTTCTGCAGTTCCAAAAGGAGATTGGAGCTGATCAGATTTGGATAATAAATCAGCAGTAAATTCATCTAATTCACTGTCTGAGTCTGATGTATAATTATTATTATCTGGGATAGAGACAATACTATATATTGACTCTGTATCAGAAATATATTCATCTACATGAAGTAGATCTTCTTGAACATAATCAACAAGAATTGATTGTTTACTATATAGATTTTGCCTCTTAGTACAGTCACGTGCTAAGTGGTTTTGACTTCTACATGTAAAACATGAAAGCTTATTTTTATAATCTCGTTTAGGATTATATTTTCTAACATGTTTTTCTTTTGCAAGATATGGTTTCTTTGCAGAAGATTTTCTAAGGAAGTATTTTTTAGAAGATTTATTCTTTCAAAATTTGCATTTAGGTTTTTCTTTTTCCTTAACATATGTTTGAGGTGTATATAGTTCATTACAAAAACTAAATTGACCTTTAAGATGATGATCTCCCCTTAGGTGAGTGCATCTTTCTACCAATTTATCTATGATAAATTGTATTCTTGTAGTGATATTATTTGTAGCAAATGGAAGCTGTGTTTTTTTTGGATCAGTATTCCAGGCTTGATGTATTTCATGTCCAATAGGGGCAGGTAATTTTAAAAACAATCTTTCTCCTAATGCTTAGTCATGATATCCACCTGCTTTGCAAGCATAATAAAGATAATCTTGCAAAAATGGTTTAATATATTTCTAATTTTTTATTTGGATAATTTCAAGTTTTCTAATTGCTTCCTTTTGTTGAGCATTAAATCCCATATTAGGATTTGATCCCAAAATCATCATTTTCATTCGATTGGTAAAATTATAAGGATTTACTCCTTATGAAATGTCCTGCTGGAATTCTGTTGGACAATTTAATTTGTATGATTCCCACATAGCTCTAGCAGTTTCTCCTAAAAAGTTTTCTAGATAGGAATACATTTCTTCGGCAGAAAAGTGTCCATCTATTTCAGTTATTTTCATAGAAACTTTAGAAGCCCAGTTGTCAAGAACTGTACTCTATGTTTGTGGATCATGAGCTGCTAGATTTAGGATTCGTCCTTCATCTAGAAGTTTCTTTTGTCTATTACTTCTAAAGGTAGGCGTTTTCCTTTAGTTCTAATATTTTCTTGGTCACCTTCATATTGAGTAAATTGGGTATAAGGTTCACGAGGAGGTTGACCTACAGTATAAGTCCTTACATTTGAGGTACTTGGTTGAGCTGCCGGTATTACTGGATTATTATATACCGGAGTATTACTAGCTTGTGGTTCTTGGCTAGTCATTACTGTATCCATCAAGTTTTGAGGTATACTTTTCATACTCTGGGAATCTTCATCCGAAAATTCTTCAGTGTTATTGAGGAAAGAAGTTATTATTTCTTCCTCTTCTTGGATAAAGCCTAAGTCCTGGAGCTTGTTAGGCCCGTACCAGACTCTAATATTTCCTTTGTTATCTTGGATTAGCTTATGAGAAGTTAATATTTTCCCCTTTTCAATAAGCTTGATTTCTAGACTTATCATTTCTTCAAATGAAAAATCAAGTTCCTTAGGTACTGCAAGACTATTTTCTTCTAGTAACATTTATGAGTCTAAAAACTTTTCTAGACCTGATGTAGAAGCCTCATTTTCATTAAGAGTTTATTTCTTCTTATAATTTGAGAATCTCAAATTATATGTATCATCGGAGTTTTTGAACATAATACTATCTTCTGGGATGAGCATTTGTTCACAATCTAAATTCTTAGATATATTCCAATCTAAGCCTCCTAGGTCATCTGGAGAGATAGCCATAGGTTTTAACATTTTAATTCCTTTACTGGCTAAAGCATCTATTATAGAAGAAATATACAGTTTGTATCCAGTATTAGAATTATTTGTTAATTTTCCTAAAAACCCTAATCTTATAAGAAGATTTGAGTCTCTAGAGAAATCTTCATATCCACGTGCTTGGATACCAATTTCTAATTCTCCTAAGTCTTTAATACTAATGAGAAAATCTGGGGCACAATAAAAAAGCCCTTTATTTTCAGTCATGTCGACTTTCATACAAGCAATAATTGCCTTTCTTGCATCAGATTTCCATCTTTTATCAAGAATTACAATAAGTACTTTTGTTCCTAGCTTTTTTCGTGCTAGTCCTTTTACTGAAATAACAATCATTCCGATATGAGCTAATGTTTTACCAGATTGTTTCAGTTTGTTAAGAGAATCTCTTGATATAATCTTAAGATTTTGTGGTTCAGTTGTGACAGAAATATGTTCTTCACGAGTAATTCTTAGAAGTTGAGTTCTAAGATTTAAAGGTCCAGTTCTATACAGAAGTTGAGGACGTAGTATTTGTAACCTATTATTTTGATAGGCTTCAAATTGCTGATCTATATCAACAACTTCTTCCAAGACTTGTGCTGGAATCCCTTGTCCATCAAAAACTCATGTTTAAGAGATTTGGGATGGGATTACTTATTGATAACCTTTCATTCTAGTTATTTTCTCGTACTGTTGTTGTTCCAGAAAGAGTATTCGAAGTTCCTGTAAAAAGCCTCGTACTCATTTCCAGGCAAACTGGGTACTCTTTAATTGTTTTCTAGAAGTAGAAGTTTGAGATGTTTCAATAGTTCTTGAAGACATCTGCAATATTTGATTTAACTGTGTGGTTAATTATTGGACCGAAGTTTGATATTGTTGAGTTTGTAAGACTAACATATTTTCTAATTTTTGGATTATTTCGTATTGTCTTACAATTGTATCAGCAGAAGTTCTTATATTATCTTGCTGTCTCATTATAGAGTCTGTAGACATTGCTAATTTTGAAGTAATGTTATCTATTTTTTAATTTAATTGCATAAGGTATGTAATAATAAAATTATTTTGTCTAATAAATCTTTTATCAGAAGCACTTTGGGGATCATCAGAAATGATTCCTAAAGCATTTTCTAGATAATTGCTAGATTCAACTAGTGCTTTTTGATAGTCAATATCTTGATCTATCATTCTTGGGTATTCCTTAGGATTTACTATTCTTCAGAATTTTTCTATAACTTTTCAAGTAAAGTTGCTATTTTTGTTGTTTGATAATCAAAACTTTATTATTGTTGATGCATAACTAGATGAAAAGAAGACTGATTTACTTTTATTGTTGAGAAGCATTCCAAGTATCGTCCATGGACCTCCAGTGAGTATTCCAGTAGCTTCTTCCATAAAGGTGAATTTGAATAAGTAATATCCATTTTCAAGGTCCACCACCGCAGTCAGGGAGCTTGGCCTCCAGATTTTCATTATCGCCGCTTTCACTATCTGTTGGAGGAGTCTTAGTGAGGAACTTACCCAGCAAGCAAGTCCGCCACTTTGCACGGCATACTTCGAGTTTATCCTCGGAGAAAATGACCCATCCGGGTATTTGGCAGTGATGCTGTTCAGGATGGCATCAGATTGCACCGACCCTTTGCATGACCCTCCAATATTATTCCGAAATAGCGCATTCTAAGCTTTCTTCTCCGTTGGCATACGGTTGTTGTGATCTCCTCGTGTGTCCAGGTCGATTGGAGTCTTCTCCACGCTCCTGGAACTGTTAGATCGTGGATCCTTGGGAGGCTCTGGCGGCTTCAACCTCGGCGGAGGTTGTGTCCATTATGTCAAAGAAAAAATACATTAAATTTGGACACAATTGTCAATTGTATCCAAATTCAATATATTTTTTTTTCTTTTATTTTTTTCTCCTAGTAAACAGGGTAAGAGATCTAGAAGATGCGCACGCATACAACCTGCAGAGGATCCTAGATTATCCCATTATTACAGGGGTCTTGCCCTACTGCGTTAACAAAAAAACAGGGGCAAAGTCAATCACATGACGTAAGCATTTTTCATCCAACTCATCGTGTTGGACGCATTGAACGCGGTGTGAATTTCGCCGACTCCTTGTTTCGGTTCTTTAAATTTGTGTCGGTGGCAGGGCATATGGCTCGACTAATTCAACGGAGCGAGCGTTTAGGCGGCGCACTCCTTAATCCTTTGCAGCGGCAAGGTTGTCTCCAGCAATTTGGTCGCTAATTTTCCTGCAACACCTGCAACCATTAGTGATTATATATAGTTGCAAGTATCTACAAATATTCTGATCCTTGGAATGTAGATGAATATCTGAACGCAAATGTAGACCAAGACCGGATAAAAGATCCCTTATTCCCTTTAAGAATGGATCGAAAAGGAGTTAATAAGTTCAGCATATCGCTGATGTGTCACGTTTGACATTAGAGAACCGAATATCATACATGTTGCAGAGATAAACTCTAGTTCACCATTCCTGTAGGGATGGCAACGGACAGATTTAAAAAAGATAAAATAGAAAAAAAAAAACAAACAAACAAAGCATAAAAGCTGTAAGATAAGAAGAATATGAGCAGGGTGGGTCATGGACTACATCCCCATCCTTGCCTTAACAAGATCGGTCTTACAATGATGGGCCAAATTAGCTCACATCTTAATCACAATTCCCTATTAAATTAGAATGCTGAGTAGAATTGTCCAAATTTCATGTCCGGCTGTCTGTTTATTACACTAGAGAAACCTGCATATCTCGTCTCACATAATGCCTCTCAGCTTCTTGTAGTCTTCATGGCTCAAAAGGGAATCCTTGATCTTAATCCAATCAGTTGGTTTTGGCATAATAATTGCTACATATCCTTCTCTGTCAGCCTGCACATAAATGGATAAGGATCAGAGACCAAGACTCAGCAAAAAGTATCTTGTTACTGGAATCGCATTCTAGTTGTGCTACATGCATGTGGGCATAATTAGCTTGTTGCATCCGTTTCATTAGTTGATTTTCTAGTCCTCCTTTTGCTAATTACTGACACTCTAGTTCCATTAACCAAATCTATGTATCAATTCCTTTAGGAGACAAACTTTTCTAGACAAGTCCAACATACCCCTGGATGAAAATCTTTGTTCATGTTATCCATATTCGTGTCGCATCTCAACTTATCGCAATTGCAGTGGGAGTCCTTTTCTACTTACTAAGAAAATTTGATTTCCATATCATTATTTTCTTTAAAATTGCACTAGCCTTTGCATTCTATCGAACTGTTGATTCCTAAGTAATAGAACATTTAATCTTCATAAATAACATTATTACTTCAAGAAAAGGTATTTAATGATCATGATTCTAAACAGCCTTCTCCAGCATAACTAACCTGCTTACTGAACCAATTATAAGCAATACTTCTTGAAAATTTTCCTTCACTTCACTAAGTCATTCCCAATAGGTCCTCAATATGATGACCACTATTCAAAGGAATTCATATATCCTCTCTTCTAGTTTTTCATCTTTGTTGCAGATTCTGCATTACCTGTCGAATGAAAGCTTCTATGACAGTCTTCTTATCTACAAAAATGATCGCATTAACAATTGCATCACATCCATTCAGCAATTTATTGCTTGGTAAGCAAGTCCAGTGCACCATTATTTACCAGCTGAACACCTCATTCCTATATGTTTCTGCATCATTATACATTTCCTTTATTTTCAAAAAGACTCGAACCCTTTCACTCCATAGTTCAAGTTATAACAGAACCATAGATACGGCCATGTACCAAATAAAATATATCATGATTTTGACCTTAAACAATTGGGGAAAATGAAACAAGAACAATTTAGAACGTGTAAAAAATTATGAACCACCGTGTTCCTATATGTCAGGTCTGATTCAGGGCGGTTCAGCCTAAGCCCCTGGCCTGGCCAAGCCCGGCCCACACATGGAGATCCAGACGGAGCCCGAGGCTACGTCAACGTGGGCTTTGGCGAGGCTTCGTGGAGGACAAAGGCTGCGGGGACTTTGATGACAGCTGCGAGCAGATGCGGCGTATTCAGAGGAAGGAGCGTGCGACGCGGCTGATGCGGACGATGGCGACGCTGGGCGCAGCGGGAGACACGGCGTCGACAGAGCGCGTGAAGGAAGCAGACGCGTACGACTTAGGTCGACCCGAGGATCTCGGAGGCAAGCAAAGTCCTCGGCACGACATCTTAGGATGTGACAGAAGCATCGACCGGGTCTGGCGGCGAGCGAAGCTCCGGCGAGGACGCGGATGGCTCGGGGACGGAGAGGAGTAGAGGCGGTAGAACTGCCCTTTAAAAACATCTGATGGCGGACGAAGAAAAGGGGGGAGTGCGCGACGGAGAGCGACTCCACCAGGTGAGCGGGTACGCCACCACCGGCGACGGCGAGCTCGCCGTCGCCCCGTCCAAGCCCACAGACGAAACAAGGAGAGTCTGTGAGCTTGAGGGAGCCGGCGACGACGAGCGTCGAGGCGAGAGAAAAGTGAACGAGAGATTGTAACCGGCGATGACCAGCGAGGGAGGGAGAGGGGCACCGGCGACGAGGGTCGTCGACTCAGAGCTTTGTAAACTGTTTTGGAGTAATAAGAACGAAGCTTTGATCCCATCTCCCCCTCCCCTGTTCCCGGTTCGCGGCAACATCTCCAGCAAGTTTCCGGCGGCTGGTGGCCTCCGGGTCAGCGATGAGAGGTCGCGGGGCGAGGCATCGCCCTCTTCCCCTCTGGCAGCGCTCGACGGAAGACGACGCAGAGGCGTCGAACGAAGAAGACGAAACCCGACAACTCGAAGCAGCGACGCGAAATTAAATTGGGATCTGACGTCAGGCGTGACGAAGTATTTTAACATTATCAAATACCTGTATTTGAACCTCGGTAGGTTTTTGTTTTGACTTTCTTCTTCTCGCTTTAATCCAGTCGCTCGATAGGACTTCCCGTAACCCGAAAAGGTTGGTTCTTCCCCTACAACCCCTACCCCTCCAAGTATGGATTTTACCTGATACTATTTTCGAGCGAGGAGAATTAATTCGGCAGCGGCGTGATTTGGGTAACATTGATTTTGACCAGCGTGATAATTTTTAAATTAGGGTTTTCTAGAATTCTTTTAATTTGGGGATCAATTTTGGACGGCTAGAATTAGAGTTTCGATTTGGGGATGATCTTGCATCCGGGAAAAACCTAATCCTAGGTGGAGTTCGCGCTCTGGTGTTCGCCGGACGGCCCTAAGATATCAGTTAAGCGATGATTCAAGGGTGATTTGACCGAAGCGTGACACTATAGGTGTTATACATATTGTACGACTGGACAAAAATTCCAAAAAAAAAAGATAATTTTTTTATACTGACCCACAGTTTTAAGAACATCAAGTTGTTAAATGGATCATATCTTATCAAACAATTTAGAAAAAAGAAATGGTACGTCCTTACTAATTTGGGTGAATCTTAAAAATTGAACTGCCAGAACCATCAAATAACTTACTATCCTTCATTTTATTAGTATGAATAAAAAAAAGAGAAGCTTTAGCCTACAAGGGTTAAAAACCTCATATGCAACATTTTAAAAAAATAATGCCCGCATATTACTTAAATTTGGACACTATCAAGATCAACATAATGATATTGACAATCTTCATGAGGAGGACAACTGATACTCACGAACGAGTTAAGCAGATCAGGCTGCTTAAGTTGCCTGTCATTAACCTCTAAAAGGGAACCTTTTACGCAACACCTACACAAAATCAGCCACCGAAGGTGCACATTTAAAAACCACCGAAACTTGCAATCGTAGAAAATAAGGGTCCAAAACATACATACCTCACAATAAATTCATTGCCATTTGTACAAACTTTGCATAATGTAGTATTGGCTTCAAAATGTTGTGCATTCTGCATCATGAAGAGATTCAATCATTAAACCTCTAGAAAACAAATGTCCAGGAATCATATAGCCTTTTACCAATCAACGATTAAAGTTCGCTTACCCGCTTTCGCTTCCCAGTGACCTTCATTTCACTACGGTCAGATTTCCCGACATTGAAATTCACAAAGATTACTCCGCCTTCCTCTCTCAATGCAACATGGGTAGGAGCCAAACCAATCACACACAATCTATGATCACAAGAAAGAACGAGATGAAACCTAGAAATCAGTTGCTATGTTTCAATTTTTAGAATCACAATGAAAGATCTGATTAGGAGTCAGCGGACGCGAGGCGGAGCGGCTCGGATCCCCATCAGGTTTCTTCGGTGTTTTCTTCGGACGCGGACGCGAGATTCGGCTTCGGCGATTTCTGCGGGGAAGAGGTCGCAGACGCGAGCGAGGAAGAGGGTCGTCTTCAACGCCTCCATCGCTTCCTTCGGCACGGGCGCCTGAGACGAGTTCCTTCGGCGACATTGCTGGAGTGGCAGAGATCCAAGAGCGGACTAGAGAAAGAGCAGCGAGTACTCTGCTCCTTGATTCAGGCGTCGTCTTCCCCGAGTAGCGGACGGCGACGATGAGAGAGAGATCTGAGTGTGCATGTGAAGTCGACAGCGAGAGTTAGCCGTCGACGTGAGCGAGTGAGATTGAAAGGTTTTATATATCTATCTTCAGAGGAAATAGAGAAGCTTTCTCGTTCCGACGAGCTTCCCCTGTTTTACGGCTAACTCCTGTGTTTTCCGGTCTTCTTCTTCACCATCGGCAGCAGCGGCTCCTGGCTTCCGATCAGGCGACGACGAGCCTGAGGCGAGGACGCGTGGTCCAAGCCTGCCGTTGGGCTCCACCTCTTCCTCTCCGGGAGAGGACGCAGGCGGCGTTCGTGCGTGTGCACGAGCGTGACGAGTACAACCAGCGATCGTAACGCAATTTCACGCGTTCGAAATGAGGCAAGTCAACGGTCAAAGACAAAATAAAGTTTCAAATTTAAAATTGCACACAGTCGTAGGTTGCTGACACACGGTCTGTTAAAATATAGAAGCACCCAAACAGCCTTATTCTCAAGGGATTCAAATTTTTTTAAACCAATATCCGAAAAAAAAGCTGTAATATACGAAAAAAACGTAGAATGCCGCTTATTGGTAAAAGGATGTTGGCCTTTCAAGAGTGTCCTACAGTCATCTACATTCCGTCCTCCGGAGGACAAAACTAGGGCTGTGCATTCGGTATTTCGGTACCAGTATCGGTACCGAAAATTTGGTACCAAGTACCGAATTCATTTTTTTGGTATCGGTACCGGTACCGAAATACCGAAATTTATATCGGTACCGGTACCGATTTTCCGAAATAAATCTCGGGAAAATACCGAATACCGAATTTGTCACGCCCAGCCTATCCACGTCAGCTCCAAGGTATCAAAATGCGTGCAAATTGAATTCACGTTCCAATTTCAATTCAAAACCGTATTTGATTTTGACAGAGTTGACTGCAGCCTCGTTTCGAACGCCGAAATCGCGTTCGAAGCCGCGTCCACCTCGCAAAAATGAACGCAGGCGTTCTTCGCCGCCGGTCCTCGACGCCGGAGAAGAAGGGGGAGACAGGTGAGCTCAAGGCGCGAGGCAGGTTCGGCGCCGTCGCACGTTGCTCGCTAGAGGTACGCCGGAGAGGAAGCCTTGCCGCTGGCGGTAGTCTTGCCACCGAAGGGAGCTCTCTCGCCTCTCCTCTACTCGTCGCCAGTCCCCTCTCCTTTGTCGGCGAGGGAAGTTCTCCTCCTCCCTTTGGTTCGTCGTCAAGGCTCCTCTCTTCAGGAGGAAGTGTCGTTGGCTTTGGAAGGGAGGCTGTCCGCCAGCCAGCCTTCCATCTTCCAGCACGTCATCTTCGGCTGTCGACAACGCCGGGAGCTGGACATGGAGTTAAGGACGATAACGGCATCCTGCTCGGAGAGAGCGGCGTCGCCGAGGGCGGCGGAGAGAGTAGCGGAAATGGCAGGCTCGGAGGGATCGGAGGAGTCGAGGGAAGCGGCGACGCGAGCGAGGTGGGCGTAGCTCTAGTCGGATGATTGCTGACGGAGGCGGGAGGCGCGCGGGCTGTTGGGGTTTACCCAAATGGAGTTCTTGAAGGGAGAGGGATCGGGAGAGGGGGAATCGGACGGAGACGGAGGGGGAGGGGCGGGGGAGATCTGCGGGTCTTCGAGGGAGACTCTGAGGGGCTTGAGAGGGTGGGGAGGAGGGAGGAAGGGGAGGGAGAGGGGATGGGAGGAGAATGGACTTCTCCGCCGCCATGAGGGAGGTGAAAGAGGGGAGGAGATGACAGATGGGGATGAATTGTGGGGAAGGGGAGGAGTGGACTTGGGTAGGCGAAGGAGCGGAAGGAGAGAGGCGGCGGAATGCCATCTCTTTCCACTGCCTCTCAAGCCTTGCTGCTGCCTGCACTTCGCCTGGGTTTTGGGTGGGGGTGATAAAAAAATAATAAATAAATAACTTCGGTACTTCGGTACCAGAAAAAAATCCCGAAATTATTTTTTGATCCCGGTACCGGTACCGCAGTCCCGATTTAAAAATCGGTACCGGTACCGAAGTACCGAAATACCGAAGTACCGGTACCGAAATACCGAATACCAAAAATTTCGGTACGGTACTTCGGTACCAGTACCGTATGCTCACCCCTAGACAAAACCAATCGGCATCTCTTCGGTAGAGCTCCTCTGCTCGCCGTTCCTCCCTTAGCATCAGGTACTATTAAAAAAAAAATTAGTAAAAAAAGTTAGAAAAAAAATATGAAAAAACCTAAGTAATAAGACATTAAAAATACTCTTTGTCAGATGAATGTGATAGCTCTCTCCTGCTAGTTTAGGGAATAATCATCCCCTAACCGGGATAGATACGCCATGGCCGACAGGCCGAGGCCGGCCCCAAGTCCAGTCATTATTCCAGAAAAATAAAGGGCCAGTTTGCGCATACTTTCCATCTGAAACCATAAAAACACATTAAGCGTCTCGATGTAAAGTACAGAGGAGAAAGAAATCTTACAGAAACAAATTGTGAGAGAATTAGCCCCAAAATCTTACAGAAACAACGGCCGTATTTGCCAGAGAATTAGCCGGAAACAAAATACACAAGTACGGGGTAGGCAAGAAACGGAGAACCGAAGTAGAAAGCCCCAAAATCAACAACAGAGGAGAAAGAAATCTTACAGAAACAAATTGCCAGAGAATTAGCCCCAAAATCTTACAGAAACAACGGCCGTATTTGCCAGAGAATTAGCCGGAAACAAATTGCACAAGTACGGGGTAGGCAAGAAACGGAGAACCGAAGTAGAAAGCCCCAAAATCAACAACAGAGGAGAAAGAAATCTTACAGAAACAAATTGCCAGAGAATTAGCCCCAAAATCTTACAGAAACAACGGCCGTATTTGCCAGAGAATTAGCCGGAAACAAATTGCACAAGTACGGGGTAGGCAAGAAACGGAGAACCGAAGTAGAAAGTCCTAAAATCAACAACAGAGGAGAAAGAAATCTTACAGAGAATTAGCCCCAAAATCTTACAAAAACAACGGCCGTATTTGCCAAAGAATTAGCCGGAAACAAATTGCACAAGTACGGGGTACGCAAGAAACGGAGAACCGAAGTAGAAAGCCCCAAAATCAACAACAGAGGAGAAAGAAATCTTACAGAAACAAATTGCCAGAGAATTAGCCCCAAAATCTTACAGAAACAACAGTCGTATTTGCCAGAGAATTAGCCGAAAACAAATTGCACAAGTACGGGGTAGGCAAGAAACGGAGAACCGAAGTAGAAAGCCCCAAAATCAACAACAGAGGAGAAAGAAATCTTATAGAAACAAATTGCCAGAGAATTAGCCCCAAAATCTTACAGAAACAACGGCCGTATTTGCCAGAGAATTAGCCGGAAACAAATTGCACAAGTACGGGGTAGGCACGAAACGGAGAACTGAAGTAGAAAGTCCCAAAATCAACAACAGAGGAGAAAGAAATCTTACAGAAACAAATTGCCAGAGAATTAGCCCCAAAATCTTACAGAAACAACGGCCGTATTTGCCAAAGAATTAGCCGGAAACAAATTGCACAAGTACGGGGTAGGCAAGAAACTGAGAACCGAAGTAGAAAGTCCCAAAATCAACAACAGAGGAGAAAGAAATCTTACAGAAACAAATTGCCAGAGAATTAGCCCCAAAATCTTACAGAAACAATGGCCGTATTTGCCAAAGAATTAGCCGGAAACAAATTGCACAAGTACGGGGTAGGCAAGAAACTGAGAACCGAAGTAGAAAGTCCCAAAATCAACAACAGAGGAGAAAGAAATCTTACAGAAACAAATTGCCAGAGAATTAGCCCCAAAATCTTACATAAACAACGGCCGTATTTGCCAGAGAATTAGTCGGAAACAAATTGCACAAGTACGGGGTAGGCAAGAAACGGATTGAAGAACTAGAAAGCCCCAATATCACCAAAAATAAATAGGGAGAAAGAAATCTTACAGGGGAAAGCTCCAGAGTTTCCTATTGTCATGTGAACTAATGCAATAAGCTTACCCCATTGAGTTTCCTATTTGACATGCATTTTGTCTTTTTACATTGTTCTTTTTAGTTGATAACTGTTTTATTTAAGCATTTTCTATGCTACTTGAAAAGCCAAGAGATCATCAGAGAATTTGCATCATCCTTGACAACAATGAATAATATTTTTCTTGTGTTTATATGACAAGTTTTTTATTATTATTATTTCTTATCTCATTCTTTCTGATTTGTATGACTTCAATTGAAATTATCTATTGGCTTCAGGAACAATTTTTCATAATGAAACCAGATGAGGAGACCACCCGGTCATTTTACATATATCCAACAACAGATCAAGCTTCAAAATATCAATGTGCTGGTTCAATTTGATAGGCTATTGTTTCATTTTATTTGTTAATTACTTTACCCAAAATATTATTTTCAACTTTATTTTGGTTTTGGACAGCGATTCTAAAGGGTTCTGATTTTAGCGTACTTGATCGATCATAATGCCAGTTTGCTACCACCGCTACGGTTCTCGATAATGGTTCACAGGTTTTCTCAAGTATTTCTGATATTCAAATAATTAACAAAAGTTGGTTTTTACTATTCATAGATTGAATATATAAGTTATAAGATTTTGAGGTATGTTTAGATCAAGGAATGAAATATTTGGTCTGACCATAGACCACTATCATATATGGTCGGTAGCATTTAGTTTATCATATATACACCAACCGGTACCCAGACTTAGACCGGTATTTCATTCATTAGCCTTATGTGAAATTACCATACTGATTTTTTAGATAGATAAAAATTATGTTAGGTAGTTTATTGGGCAACCAACAATAAAAAGCTCATTATTTTCTTTTGAAAACACAACAAAAAAGAATGTGCAAATTTTCTAAAATGTTAATCGTGATGTAGTGCATTTCATCAAATGCATATGTTTCGTTGTTAGATATGGTTATGGAACTCAAAAAATTCATTTCTTAGGATGTTTGTATCACCAGAACATAACATGTTTTCATTTATAACTATCATGTATGAAATCTTCATTATCTTAAAATCATTTCTCTACCATACTAATTATTAAAATGGTTTCAGATTGTTCCTGCCAATGAGCCAAAGAAGCATGGAATTAATGGTTTCTTTGAAGCTATTAAGGATGCATGGAGTATGAAATGGAATGGTTTGGTGGACTTTTTAACAGGGAAAACCTGTAGGTATGTATGCCATTAAAATTTGGATAACAGCCCATTATGAGGTTATAGTTACACCAAGGAGTTTCATTATATCATTAATGACCTACGTAAAACTATGTTTTGTGTCAACTAAAAAGGGAAAGTGTTGTACTTGAACCTCCAATGTCTTCCTTTAGTTAAAATATTGTTTAAGTTGGAGGAAAAAGAGAATTTTAATTTAATAGATGTTAGATGGTGCAAGTGTATATGAGTCATACCTGATGTTAATATAATACGGCAACTATCCAATAAGACCCTAAATACATTAGATCACATGTAATATAAGACTGATAAATTGAAAACGCTAACACTTTCTCTCCAGTTGGAATATAAATTTCAAGCACGTGCAGATTGTTAATGTGTAAAAACTTACAGAATTAAGAGCATTGGTAAATATATTTGCAATGACAATTTAAATATCCAGTTAGTTATAGAACATGATCATTAGACTTGTGTATGAAAAGTTAAAATCTAGAAGCAAAATGTTGCGTCATACCATCACATGTAGAATAAGCCATAGTTGTCTATTCAAATTTACCACTTGATTTGGCCACCATATTTTGTTTTTTACTCTTTGAAAAATTATATATATATATATATATATATATATATAGCCTAGAAATGGATGCTCCCTACATTTGTATTGCTTAAATTTTAATACACCATTCTTCTTATACATTAGTCTATTTTTGGTGGCCCTATTATATACTATAATATAACTTCCCAATGACATTATCTAGGTTTTTACATGAACTAGCTAACAATATTATAGCATAAATGATGCAGGGTTATAACAGTAATGTATAGTAGAGTCTTCCCACTAAGCATGGTTATCTAGTTGGATTTATAGAATCAACTCCATCATTGATGTATTATTTTTTACCAAGAAAGATAGGTACATCAATAGGCTTACTCCCTAATTGACCAGTCTATTTATGTAAATCCAAAGCATATTTATATTATGAAAGAGATGTACTTTGCTTTAAGCAATTTCAACTTCTAGAAAATACTTTTGTTTTTCAAGATCCTTGAGACTCAAGTGGGAATGTAAGTATTTCTTTGATTTAGCTATTCCTTGAATACCATTTTGTGTTAACAGAGTGTTATCAACATAAATGGCAAGAACCACTATGCCAGAGCTTTAAGTTGTATGAAAATGAAATTATTGACTTTGCAATTATGAAACCCTAAGTAACATAACAATATGACACTATCGAACCATACTCTAGGGTTTTATTTAAGCCCATCAATTACCATGTGTAATCTGCATAACAACTCTCTATGCTCCAGGTAGTCTTCTTCAAAAAGATTCTCATAAAGAAAGGCATGCTTTTGATGCCTATTTGATAAAATATCCATCCAAGGTTGATAGCTAGTAGAAAAGTATTTTCATAGAGTTCAATTGAGCTACAAGTGTGGTGCCAAAATTGTTGACCTCATAAGTTTGTATGAATCCCTTGCAACCAGCTGAGATTATACTTGTTGTTTGTGCCATCATGATTATATTTAATTTTATATTCCCACTTGCATGAGACTAGATGAACCTCGATGGAGGAGAAACTAATGACCATATGCCTCGGGCAAATACAGATCTAGCATAGCCTCGTGATAATGTTTAGGGATAGAAATAGATGAAAGTGAGGTAATAAAGTTAGTCAAAACTGGGCGAACCCAATTTTGCCTTTGTTAATCCTCCTTAAAGTAGGCTTTAGTAGCTGATATTATCTAAAATGACGAATGAAGAGAAGAGAGGAGTGTGAGGGAGGTGGTCAGTCGGTGCTGAAGAGAGTGGCAGCAGCAAGAGGTGTGATGGTAGAGTGAAAAGGAAAGGGCTGTCCCGATCAAATTGAGAGGAAGAAATCAATTGATTCATTAGTGGGATAGCATGAATGCATATATAGTAAGTGATAAAATAACAGGTATATATAGACAATGTATCTTTTACTGTTGTATTTTAACTGTTCATGTTTCATATGTGAGCAATATTAGGATAAGATACAAATCCGCTTATGCTAAAAATGATTATGTATTCTTTCCTTTGCCACAGAAGTAAATGCGGAGGTTTCTTCGATTTTGGTTGCCAGATAAAATACATTTGTGCCAGTTGGATATTGTTGTTTGGATTATTGACAGCTTCAATTCCAACAGGTATGTTTTGTCTGTACCGATTTTTATCTTCTTTTCTGACATGCTGGAGAGGTAACAAGTGATATGGAGTTACAGGTATTGTTCTCCTATGGCTGCTGCATCAAAAAGGACTCTTTGATCCAGTTTATGATTGGTGGAATGAATTCTTTGGAGGCGCTGATCAAAGAAATAGAATCCGTTCGAAGATTGCAAAAGATGTTCGACCAGCTCACCTTAGACATCGGAAAGGAAATAGCCATGATGTGCAATATAAGCACATGCTTAAACCTTCATATGATCGAAAGAAGCGAAAACCCAGCCAGAGTCACCATGCTCTTCACAAGCATGGCCGTCCCACACGAGGAAACGATCACTATCACCTTAATGAAAACAATCTTATCCATCTTCATCAAGTTGGCCACAGGCATAAACATACTAGAAGTTACCTGACTGATCAAGGCCACAAAGCAAGTAAAAGTCGAGTTTTATCCATAGAGATGGGAAGATATGAAGCACAGCAAGACTAACCATAATGATGAGAGGGAATTGAAGCACAAGCATGTTTTTTGTCGGCCTTATGAAGAAAAATAGAGAATGTTATAAAGATTTATTGAATCGAATGTAATTAGTCACTTTGTTGTATCGTATTATTACAATTTCTACTTTGTTTGGTAAACGACAATGTTCAGGAGACGTCAGACTCAGCATTGGAAGGGCACGACGCAAAAGACGCATGATCTTCAAAAATCTCACAAGTATTTAATAGAATCAATCAGCTATGCCTCATAGCCGGTATTTGGATTGACTCCTCCCCCTTTTGACCATAGCTTTGGAAAAACAAAATTTAAGCAACTTCAGGTGACAATGATCTGTGCGTCTCTATTGGTGTCAGAGTTGTCGTATTTGATATTTGTTTCTTGCTGCCAAATAGTATTGGGAACCATGTATCGTTCCGTTATTGGTGTTCAAAGGAGCCAAGGGAGTACCCTTGCCGAGTGGCAGACGTTGAGGATTACAAGGCCAATGATATCATAGCATGTGCACATAGTGGCCACAGTGCCAGGTGTTACGCAAGTTGAATTCTTACAGGTTATAGATACCTGTGTCAAGAGCATATATAGCCAGGTCAAACAAGTAACAAAGCTATAATAGAATTCTACTCAGATATGCAAGTCTTTTTTGCTCAACTTGTTCAAATACATCCGTGGAGGCAATCATGAATATGTGTAGAATAAATACAACTCCTAGATGTCCCAGGTCCGACGACAAGAGAACTTGCAGAAATGGAGTCAAAGCTTCTTTCTGAGATTAAGATATTTGTACTTATCTTGAACATTCGATTTTCGGAGTTGTCTGCTTGTTGTATCTGCAATCCAAACTTCACCTTATCCAAAGATTATCTATTTGTTTTCTTGATGAATTAATTTTCAAAACTCTTGATCTGTTTTTGACATGTTAAGTCTGCTTGCAGGCCACCCACGTTGCCTAGGTGGGTCAAGTAGCCTATCCTAGAGTTTTTGCATGTGTTACAAACTTACAATTGACTTCCTTTGAGTTATGGATAGGGAGGGCTAATGCTTATGTGTTCCTTTGCTCTAATGTAGATTTGAGACGTACAAATTGAATTAAATTTTGGCTTCTTTTTTTTTCCTCTTTGTTTTGTTGCTTTTGTTCGATGACAGCCACAAGGGCAGATTGGTGCCTATAGAAAACACATTAGAAAATATTTTTACTAAAGAAAATAATCATCCAATGGACTAAAAAACACAATAAAAGATGGAGCCAAACAGCACCAAATAGTTCATAAATAGCCTGAGATGGTGCAAGGGCACAAGAAAAACTAGCTTCAATATCTGCATTACTTAGAAGGAAATCTGCATTACTTAGAAGGAAATTTAAACTCAATGGATAAGGTTGAGCATAAGCCTGAGTGGATGTCCAGTTCACCAAATCTAGAATCCAAAACCCTACACCATGTTTATTATGAGGGAAAATCGGGTGAAAATGATAAATAATAATTTTTTTTTATTTGTTAAATTTTTTTTTTAAAAAAAGTACAGATGAAAAAGTGAAAGAAAAATAAAGTAAATTTTCTTTGTTTTCTAATCTGTCTAATTCGGATGAAAACACATTATTTTTAGTCACCTCCTCACCCACGTCCTCCCTTTTCCCTCATACTCCCTCTCTTCTCCCTCATACTCCCTCTCTTCTTACTCGATTTCTCTCTTTCACTCACCTGCATTCACGCTGCCACCCAAACTTGTTACTGCCTCTATCTCCGATGACCAGCAATTGATCTAATCTTGACTGGTGCTGAGGCGACGAGCGATTAGTCTGGTGGTCGATTGGTGTTGAGCACGTGTCGGCGCCTTTCTCCCTCTTTCGGTGTTGTCCACCGTCGTGTTGCTGCCATCGACGTCAGACAATATCGATTTCGTCAGGTGAACATGCTTTGAAGCTTGTGCTGCCTGCTTCTTTTTTTTTTTTTCTTTTTTTTTTTTTTTGCTGTCACTCGTGGCTGTGCTGCCACTGTCTGTGCTTCCTTAAATCTTTTATTCCTTCTTAAAAAAATTAAAAAAAAAAAGAATTTAACACTTTTCTTTTTTACCTTTCTATCATCTTCTTCTGATTTTTCTTTTCGTCTTATTTTCTATTGAAAGTAAACAAGGTCTAAATAGAACATCCTTGTTCACTTTTATTTTCCATTTGAATGATTTTTTAGTTGTCCCATAGTTAGCTCATATTTATAATTTTTTAAAAAATAATTTAAATTTTTACAAAGTACATGTTTATGATTAATAATTTTATTTTAAATATATCCTAAAACATTTAGAATTTTTTTAATAAAATCAACAATTTTTATGTTATAGCTTTCAAGAAGAATTGAGTCAAATATGATGTCGATACCCATAATAACTACTATTAGTTAGCACTATCTAACGAATAGGAATTCTAAATAAAGATTAGAAATCCTTCTAAAATTAAAGAAATAAGGAAGTTATATAGTCAAGCACATAGGCTCTCAAATCCTATGATTAAATCAAAATATTTCCTTTTAATTTTAATCAAATAAGTAAGACTCAAGTCCTTATATAAGTAATTATGCTTAATATCTTTATTCACAATTCACATCCAATCTATTATCCAGTTAGGAAAATATAATTATCAAATTTATGTCATGTGATTCATGCATTTTTCAAGATTTAACACAGGAAGACTTCCTTATCTAAAATGTATTATGGTCTAAGTTTTATTTTGTTGCTAATTCTATTTTACATTATATTGTGTTAATTCAGCAAGAAAATATAATCGTAATTTTTAAAAATAAACTATACGGAGGAAATTAAAAAAATATATATCTAACTGCGGACGAAAAAAAATTAGCGAAAAAACAAATAATAACGGTGCCGATAAATAGACCTCAAACAGGCTTGTCCATGTGGCATCCAAACGAATTTCAGAGTTATTGCATTTCGAGGTGCCCAACGGAGAACCCGGCGATCTCTCGCGTCTTGGAATGGATGGTGGGTTTCTCCTCTTACTCCTTGTCCTGAATCTTCCGCCCTCCTCAAAGCTTTCCGGCGTCGCCCTCTTCCTCTCCTCCAAATCCCTCATCCTTTACCGATCTCGCCCCTACTAGGCCGGCCCCTTCCCTCGTGGTCGATTTGGATGCGCGTGTAAACGGAGCTTGGGTTCCTTGATGGGGGCCGAGGTCTCGAGCGCCGTGGGGCCGGAGGGCGTGAGCGGCCGGACGGGACTCGGCGACCTGCCGGAGGGCTGCGTAGCGGAGGTCATGCTGCGGCTGGAGCCGCCGGATATCTGCCGGCTGGCACGGATCTGCCGCACGTTCCAAGGGGCTGCGTCGGCCGACCTGATCTGGGAGGCGAAGTTGCCCAATAACTATCGGTATCTGTTGGAGAAGGCGTTGGGAGAAGAGAATTCTGAAAGGCGAAAACTTAGCAAGAAGGAGATCTTTGCCTTGCTTTGTCGGCGTAACGTCTTTAATGGGACAAGCATGGTATGGGGTTAATGTTTCAGCAATAATCTGTCTTTTTTGGTTGGTATTAACTTAGTTTAGTCGTTTGTTCGTATAAAGATCCACCTCTATAACAAAAAGAAAAGTTAAACTTAAACCGAGCGCATAAATAATTGTATGACTAAAGCATCAGTTTTCTAATGTTGTTCTATGATGCAGGAATTTTGCCTGGAGAAGCGCGGTCGTTTGGTTTGTATGTCAATTTCTTCAAAGGCACTGTCAATAACGGGAATTGAGGATAGGAGATACTGGAACTTTATCCCTACACCTGAGTCAAGGTGAATGCCTCGACTCAGTTTTTGATAGTCTATTTGAGTATTATGATTTAAATAATTAGATATTGTGTCTTTTGCTAACCAAGGTTTATAATACTGGTGTGTACTTCATATGTATATAGACCGACCTTAAACCATGCTAGTTTAGTGCTAACTTGAGTTAGCTGTAGTGCTGTATTCTTTGTTTAATATGTTAGTATCTATCTAGCTGTCTATCATATGCCCCAAAGAGTTTGTGCGGTAGAATTGAACAAATGAAAACTTGAGGTTGGATTATTTGACTGCGAACTTGGAATAATGGTTTATCATCTGTATAAACTGTTTCTGTATAATGCTGTTGTCGACTTATACAAGGATGACTATATAAAACCCATGATATTATCATTGTAACTGGGCCTCCTCCTCTCTCTTTTGCTGTCCACTTCTTCACTATTCATCCTCAATTTTTTTCCCGGACTGATTTAATTTTGCCATTGTGTTGTCCATTTATTCCATTGAAAAGAGTAGATGGCTTCGATGGGGCGTTACGTGAAAAGCAAGGCCTTGTACAACCTAAAAGGCTTCGATGGGGCGTTACGTGAAAAGCAAGGCCTTGTACAACCTAAAAGGCTTCGATGGGGCTTAACACGTGATCATCTCACACTGTATTTGATTATAGCATCATGCATGGCTGCTTTGTTATATCTTTATTCAGTTTTTAGCTCGCACTGGTTAACTAATACCTTGTTTTAGCAATTTTAACATTTAACAGGCATGCTAAAGAGAGTGCTATTCTGTCCAAATTACGCTTTATGTTTCAGTGTTATCTATTTGTTACCGTAATAGACAAGTCCTGTCGGGAAACCAGTTTTCCAGAATGCCTTGCAGCATAATTTTGTTTCATTTGCATCCTAAGAAACAGATGTTGTGTACAAGGTAACTAACAAGAAGCTTGTTGCTCGGTAGGTTTCACATGGTTGCATACCTTCAGCAAACATGGTGGCTTGAGGTACGAGGAGAGGTTGAGTTCTGCTTCCCTGAAGGTGCCTATAGTCTTTTTTATCGACTTCATTTAGGTAGGGCCACTCGTCGGCTTGGCCGTCGAGTTTGTAACCGAACACGTACATGGATGGGATAAAAAGCCTGTAAGGTTCCATCTATCAACATCCGATGGACAATTTGCTCAGTCCAAGTGTTATCTTGACGAACCAGGAAGTTGGATCCATTATCATGTTGGCGATTTTGTTATAAGAAGCTCCAATGCTCCAATCAATATAAAGTTCTCAATGACACAGATCGATTGCACGCACACAAAAGGGGGTCTCTGTGTTGACTCTATTTCAATATGGCCCAAGGGCTTTAGTCCAGCACTGGCATCGTGCCCCCACTTTTAAGCTTGGCGCTGGAGCGATTAGGAGCTTTCAAGTATTAGCACATTTACCTAATTTCTTGATGTATATATTATACTAGAAAGGGTGAGCTTTTCTTTTTCCCCTTCTCATCCATCTGCTTTATTTTCCTGTATAAAATGAATAGTAGTTAAAAACAAAACAAAGTTTGGTTGGAAATATGTATCATTTTGATACTGTAAGCCTTTTTATAAAATTCAAGATAAAACAATGAAGCTTTCTTTGGCAAATTACAGATGCTTATGTTATCTCAAATAATGGAAGGAGAAGCTGAGCAGTGCCAAGCTACTATGAGGATGTCAGTCTAACTGAGCACCAACTTATAGATGCTTAGCCAAAATTGGAATTGGTAGAGCTAATTGGATTTGGTTTAGTTTGTTTTGGCTCAAAATGTTCCGGGAATTCATAGCCCTTGACGATCCATGATTCATGGATCTTTCTAGCAATCAATTTCTTTTTCCCTATATTTTAGAAGGAAATGGCGGCCAGAGATAATTTCCATTATTGTGTAATAATCCTAGAAAATTTTCTTCCATTAGGGTTCCTGATGTTTTTCATTTAAATTTATTATAAGGCATGACTAATGGCAATCAAACCCTACTCCTTAGTATAAGAACATAAGCATTGAACAAACGTTGTGCAACACTAACTATGAGTTCTTATGGTTTTCAGACAAATTAGGCTAAGATTATATTCTTTTCCTGATCTAAAGATTGGATAAACATCTTGAGAGGCATATTTGGTATATGTCAAGAATTAGTAGATGACTCCAAGTTCATTTTTATTTCCTCTAATTACCTTTTTGTGGTTTGCTTTAATTTTTTCATTGATATCCTTACCCCTGACCTTTTGCGGATGATCAGATAGAGTATTTGGCTGTGAGTGCAATACAAGACAAGTTTACAATGAAGGGGCTAAGCAAGTTGTCTTATCAGTTGTCAATGGAATTAATGGTAAGCGCAACATTCTCTGGATTTGTATGTCTATCTTCTTATTTATTAGTCTTTTTTTTTTTGCAAAATGTCTATTTTTCTCAATGCAGCCAGTATATTTGCCTATGGACAAACAAGCAGTGGAAAGACATACACGATGACTCGGATAACTAAGTATGCTGTCAAGGACATATTTGACTACATAAAGAGGGTACTTATTAAGAATATTGAATAATTTTTTAGTTTGATTTTCGCTTAATTGCAATTTTATTTTGTTACTTTACTTTCGAAGCATGAGGAAAGAGAATTTGTTCTTAAATTTTCGGCTATTGAGATATATAATGAAGCTGTAAGAGATCTCCTGAGTTGTTGTGATAGCTCTCCTCTTCGGCTGCTTGATGATTCAGAGGTGAAGGAGAGCATTCATGAATCATTTTGTCATTGTTTCCTTCATTTTCTCATTAGCTAATTGATCATTTATCCTTTATAGGGAGGGACAGTAGTAGAGAAACTTACAGAGGAAACTTTGAGGGACTGGAATCATCTTAATGAACTTCTTTCTTTCTGTGAAGGTGTGCAACAGATATATTCTCAATAAGCATGGTTCAAGTATATGTTTCCAAATTCACTAAACAGGATGTTTTATACTCTACGGCGCAGCGACAGGTTGGAGAGACGTCCTTAAATGAGATGAGCTCTAGATCTCACCAGATACTGAGACTGGTTTACAATTACATTCAGAAATGTTTACCATAAACTTCAAAAGTGGAACACACCGATTGATCTTAGTATGTTTCAATCTGACTGCAGACAGTTGAGAATATCTCTAAACAATTTACAGGTAAAGACAGCTCAAGTACACTTCTATTTGCAGTGGTAAATCCTCATTGCCTGAATAATTAATCCTATTTTTCTAGATAAACTTTGAAATGAGTAAGGAACAAATGTGAGGTTGTATTTATTATTATGGAAACAGAATTTCGTTGATTTAGCTGGAAGTGAACGTGCATCTCAAGTGTCATTTGGTGGAGCTCGGCAAAAAGAAGGTTGTCACGTTAACAGAAGCTTGCTTGTTATTCGTAAGCTAATGTTACTCTCTTTTAAACTTTCACTTAGGATGAACTTGAATGTCTGTCTTCATACATTTTTTTATGTGCATTAAGATAGGATGTAAAGAGTACTTGAAATAGAAAGTGATAATTGGTGATGTATGTGTTAAATATAATGCTATATGTGTATGGGCTTAATATTGAGTGGGCCACCCAAAGCGGGGCCCACGTTAGTTAGAGCTTTTATTGCAATGCTATGCGTAGGATGTTGTAATAGAGATTGTGGTGGAATGAAAATTTTATGAGAGCTCGGCGGAAAACAGAGCAGCCGACTTTTTCATTTTTCCTTCTCTTCATTCTATCTTCTTTCACAAATGCATATGTTTTGACTGAGAATCTTTTGTCCAAGCCAACAAATGGTATCAGAGTTAGTTTGGTGAGACTTCAAGAGGGATACTTCAAGAGAGATTTCAAAAGAAGAAGAAAAGGATAGCACCATGGCTATCCACGGAGGAGCATGGATGCCCCAAAGTTCTCATCCCATCTTTGAAGGTGAGAACTATGATTATTGGAGTATCAAAATGAAGACTCTCTTGATCGCACAAGATCTTTGGGAGATAGTGGAAGAAGGGTTTGAAGAAAAAGAGGAAAAAGACAAAGACAAGGGAAAAATAGAGGCTTCATCCCAACAAGAAGAGAAGGAGAATAGGAAGAAGAATGCAAAGACTGTTTTCCTCATCCAACAAAGCATTTCCGACAAATTGTTTCCAAGAATCATTGGAGCTAGAAGTGCTAAAGAAGCATGAGAGATTTTACAAAAGGGTTTTCAAGGCACCGAAAAGGCTAGAACGGTAAAGCTCTTAACTCTCAAAAGAGATTTTCAAAATTTACAAATGAAAGAAAATGAGTCTTTGAAAGATTATTTTCCTAAAGTTATTGAAGTGGTAAATCACATGAGAAGTTTAGGTGACA
Source organism: Costus lasius (assembly GCA_027563935.2). Taxonomy (NCBI): domain Eukaryota; kingdom Viridiplantae; phylum Streptophyta; class Magnoliopsida; order Zingiberales; family Costaceae; genus Costus; species Costus lasius. The sequence continues at coordinate 19,075,640 of CM050447.1, read as the reverse complement.
ATGTGGATGACAAAGTAGTATGTGAGAAGATTCTTATTAGTCTTTCTTCCAAGTATAACAACATAGTTGCTATCATTGAAGAAACTAAAAATCTCTCTAGTTTAAGTGTTCATGATTTGATGGGTTCTCTTGAAATGCATGAGCAAAGAATGTGTAGGCATGTTGAATAATCACTTGAAAGTGCATTTCAATCCAAAGCTATTGTCAAAGAGTCATTCAACCAACATGGAGTGAAAAGAGAAGCAATACATGGTGGTATATATGGTAGAGGTAGAGGAAGACAAGGAAGAGGTGGTGGTAGAAACAATTTTCAAGATGAGAAAGTGAAAACATGCAACTATTGTAAGATGCACGGCCATATTGAAAGGTTTTGTAGAAATAAAGAAAAGCCACAATGTCATCATTATAAGAAGTATGGACACCTAGAGAAGTATTGTAGATTCAAGAACAATGAACAAGCTAACTATACCGAAGAAAAGTATGGAGAAGGAAGTACCTTTTATGCATGTCAAACGGCGGTTGAACAAAAAGGTGTATGCTACATTGATAGTGGTTGTAGTAACCACATGATCGGAGATGAATCTATCTTTTGCAAGCTTGACATGGCGGTTACAACTCAAATCACAATGGGAAATGATGCCATAGTTAAATCCAAGGGAAGAGGTACAATTGCTGTTGATTCAAAAAAGAGAAGAATGTTGATACATGATGTGTTACTATTTTCGAAATTGGCTCAAAATTTGCTAAGTATTGGTCAACTAGTTGAGCATGGACATGCGGTTCACTTTGAAGGTTCACTATGCAAAATATATGACAAGGTTGAGAATAAGAGAGACTTGATGGCGGTTGTAAAAATGGAGAAGAATAGAAATTTTCCTCTCATTCTCAAACCGGCAAGGAATATTGCTTTGAAGGCTAGTGTACAAGACTTATCATGGTTATGGCACAAAAGACTTGGACATGTGAACTTTGAAAGCTTGAAGATGTTGAGCAAGAAGAATATGGTATATGGCTTACCAACCATTGAAGGCAATGATGATATATGTGAAGCATGTGCACTTGACAAAATACATAGAGAATCATTTCCAAAGGTGAATGCATGGAGAGCAAAGGCACCATTGGAGCTAGTTCACACCGACATATGTGGTCCAATAAAGGCAACCTCTCATGATGGAAATAAGTACTTTATTACCTTTATTGATGATTATTCAAGAATGTGTTGGGTTTATTTCTTGAGACAAAAATCGGATGCTTTTACCATTTTCAAAAAAATTCAAAGCATGGTTGAAAGACAATGTGGCAAGTTGATTAAAAAGTTGAGAAGTGATAGAGGTGGTGAATACAACTCTAAGCAGTTTGACAAGTTTTGTGAAGATATAGATATTGAAAGACAATTAACGGTTGGTTACACACCGGAATAAAATGGTGTAGCCGAAAGAAAGAATAGGACAATTGTAGAGATGGCAAGAACCATGATGAATGACAAAGGTTTACCATTCACTTTTTGGGCCGAGGCAACCTACACGGCGGTTTATTTGCTAAATAGATGTCCAACCAAGGCGGTTGAGAATAAGACACCATTTGAAGCATGGTCCGGAGGAAGAAAACCATCAGTGAATCACTTGCGCATATTTGGGTCTATTTGTTATGCTCATGTTCCAAAAGAAATGAGACATAAGCTTGAAGAGAAAGGTGAGAAATGTATCTTTGTAGGTTATAGCACCGAATCAAAAGGCTATAGACTATTTAGCTTGAAGAGAAACAAAGTGATTGAAAGCCGGGATGTGATTTTTAATGAAAAAAACAAGCTTGATTGGAAAGAAAAAGGTGTAGAAAATGCTTTCTTACCAACTCAAGAGGAGGCTCAAGAGACACCATTGAATGAAGATACAAATGAGCATGAAGGAGAAGAATACCATCAATAATCTCCCTCAACACATGCCGGATCTTCCTCATCTTCTCCAAGTTCTTCAACACCGGTAAGAATGAGACGGTTAAGTGATATTTATGCCACTTGTAACTTTTATGTTGTAGAACCGGAATGCTTTGAACAAGCGGTCAAAGAGGAAGTTTGGAGAAATGCAATGGAGGAGGAGATAAAGATTGAGAAAAATGAAAGGTGGGAATTGATTAATAAACCAAAAGGAAAAGATACAATTGGGCTCAAGTGGATTTACAAAACAAAGACAAATCCGGATGGTTCTATTCAAAAGTTCAAGGCAAGATTAGTGGCAAAAGGATATTCACAAAAATCGGGAGTTGACTACCAAGAGACATTTGCACCGGTAGCAAGACATGAGACAATTAGATTGTTAATTGCATTAGCCGCTCACAAAGGTTGGAAATTGCATCAACTTGATGTAAAATCGGCTTTCTTGAATGGGGTGTTGGAAGAAGAAGTATATGTTGAGCAACCAAAAGGCTTTGAAGTTGAAGGCAAAGAAGAAAGATTGTACAAGTTAAAGAAAACATTGTATGAGTTGAAACAAGCACCAAGAGCATGGTATGGGCAAATTGATGCTTATTTCACCAACAAAGAATTCAAGAGAAGCCCAAGTGAACCAACACTCTACATCAAGCATGGTAAGCATGATATGCTTATAGTTTCTCTTTATGTTGATGATTTAGTCTTTACCGGTGATGATGAAAAATTGATGCATGAGTTCAAAAATGAGATGATGAATAAATATGAGATGAATGATTTGGGTCTACTTCATTATTTCTTGGGTATTGAAATTGATCAAAGACAAGATGGTGTGTTTATATCTCAAAAGAAGTATGTTCAAACTATTCTCTCCAAGTTCATATGGAGAATTGCAATCCGGTATCAACACCTTTGTTAGTCAATGAGAAATTGGTAAAAGATGATGGTAGTGGAAAAGTGGATGAAGCACACTATAGAAGCTTGGTTGGAAGTTTGTTGTATCTCACTACTACAAGACCCGATATTATGTATGCTTCCGGTTTATTGTCAAGGTTTATGCATCAACCAACCAAAATGCATTTTGGAGTTGCAAATAGAGTGTTGAGATACATCCAAGGTACTAAAGACTTTGGGCTCTTGTATGAGAAGAATGAGAAAGAAAAAGTTGAGTTAATTGGTTTTTGTGATAGTGATTGGGCCGGTAGTATGGATGATTTGAAGAGTACTTCCGGATATGCATTTGCAATTGGTTCAAGTGTATTTTCTTGGGCATCAAAGAAGCAAGATAGAGTGGCACATTCCTCCGCCGAGGCCGACTATGTAGCGGCAAGTGAAGCCACAAAGCAAGTTGTGTGGTTAAGAAAAATCTTGGAAGACATGGGTGAAAAACAAGAGAAAGCCACAACTCTTTTATGTGACAACAAATCCGCCATTGCTATATCAAAGAATTCGGTTTTCCATAGCCGAGCAAAACATATCAACCTCAAGCATCATTACATTAGAGAAGCGGTTGAAGATGGAGAAATTCTTGTGAAGCACATTGATGAGTGTTATTTTTATATAATTTAAAGTATCATTCATATGATCTTTTCAGGCTTTTGTCTTGTTTTGTATCTGAATTTAGTATCTTTTCTCGTTAAGTATAGAATCTTCACTATTTTTCGTATTATTTATGAAATGTAAGTCATTTTACCATATTTTCATGAAGATTTTGATGATTTGATGTTACGAGAAGATTCCTCACAGTGCTAGGAGATCACATGTCAAATTTAAGGCAAATCGGAGCTTTCTGCAGAGAACACGGGCATACCATGATCATGATCACGGCCATGATTCTCTGCAGCAATCTGCGAGCCAGACACGGCCTAGCCGTGTCCAGAAGCACACCCGTGTTTACATCGTCGCAGACTGCCGAACTGAACACGGCCTGGCCATGCTTATCATCACACCCGTGACGGCTTCCGTGCAGTTTCGACCTTTCGACGATTTTTCACCCGAGAAGTCGGAATTTGCTGAAATTTGGAGGGAAACTTCCTAACTGCCGAAGGAAGAGATAGAGCCATAAAATAGGATTTTTGGAGTGGTTTTGGGGGTTGAACTTTGGAGAAAATGTGACTAGGGCGAAAATCTACATTCGAGGGCTTGATTCGACCGGATTCTTTGGGGCTTTCGAGAGAGGACTGAAGATTCATCGTCTCCTACCCTCCATTTGTAATTTTTCCTCTTTTTGAACACATTTACTTGGGTTTTAATTGTCATACGATGTACTTTCTAGAGTAAAACCCTAGTTCGGAACTTGGGCGTAGCCCATTGAACATTTCTGCACATGTAAATATTTTTTATGAATCTCAGTGATACTTTTTAGTAAATTTACTTATTTAAATGTAGTGTGCTTATTGCGTATTTATGTTTTGGCCAAACATCGATATGTATGAAGTGTTACGAGAAGAGCCGAGAGGTGAATCGTAACACTCGACTGCCCATTTAAACTTGTGACTTGAATTGCGAGAGCCGTTTAACGTCACTCGAGGACAATCATCATAGAGCTCATTGGGTCTTTCTTTAGTTAATTTTGCTACGAGATTAGGAAATTAGCTTAAGTAGACACCGGATTGCGCTTCGAGAGAAGGTAATCCGTACCATAGGATGATCGCCTTAAGTTGTTTACTATCGGATTGCGCTTCGAGAGAAGGAGATCCGTTGCTATTTTAATTTGATTCATTGTTTTACAATTAAAACATTCAACGTGGTGAAATCTAGAGTTCCGAACATCTCTTAAACTGTATTTTCCTAATTAGTCGTCAACTTCTTGGTTCGATAAAATTAGTTTAGTTTAATTCTTTCATTTTGAGTTTGATTTGTCTATCTTTCAATGACACTGAAAGTCGGTACTTCACACCTGCTCCCTGTGGGAACGATATTATTTACTACTTCGATAGTCCGTGCACTTGCGGAACCTATCAAGTTTTTGGCGTCGTTGCCAGGGAGCAAGGCGTAGTCAATATCGATTAAATAGTTGAGTTGATAGACTAGATATTTTTTATTTTTGTTTGCTTTTTGTTTTTCCTTTATTTGATTTGTTCATATTTCTTGTCTTCTTTCATTTTTCAAGCTTATATTAGTCTTTGGTCTACTAACCCTGTGCATGCCAAGAACAATTAGAATAGGTCAGCTAGTGCCAGAAGATCCCGAAATCGAAAGGACCCTCCGAGCTCAGAGGAAAATTCAGGATCAACAGCTTGAGGAAGCCCATCCGAACCTGCCTACTGCAATGGACCAGAATCGCTTACTACGAGATTTTGCTGCACCCAATGTACAGGGCTTACACCCCAGTATTGCTCGACCATCGGTCGAAGCAAATAATTTTGAGATCAAACCGGCCCTTGTGCATATGGTTCGGCAGAACCAGTTCAGCGGTTCACCACAGGATGATCCAAATTTACATTTGTCAATTTTTCTTGAATGCTGTGATACCCTTAAGATAAATGGGGTAACATCTGATGCAATACGCTTACGTCTTTTTCCTTTCTCCCTCAGGGATCGCGCGCGCGCATGGCTACAGTCCCTCCCACAAGGCTCCATCACAACATGGGATCAGCTTTCCCATGCGTTCCTCTCCAAATACTTCCCACCGAGCAAGACTGTTCAATTGAGGAACCAAATAACGAACTTCAGCCAGAGGGAAGGCGAGTCGTTATATGAAGCCTGGGACCGTTTTAAGGAATTGTTACGCATGTGCCTGCATCATAGATTGGAAAAATGGGTACTCGTGCATATTTTTTATAATGGTCTCTTGTATCAAACTCGTTTGGGGTGCGCTCATGAAGAAGAATATCGACGATGCCTTGAACCTGATCGAGGACATGGCTCTGAATCATTACCAGTGGACGAGTGAGAGAAACGTCCCGGTAAGAGGAGGAGGAAAGCATGACCTGGATATGTTGAGTTCGTTGGCGGCCAAGGTTGATTCATTATCCCACCAACTTACTACTATAAATTTTAATGCATTGTCTGTCAATTCTATTTCTTGTGAACTTTGTGGGAATACTGGACATGGTGCTACTAACTCCCAGATAATGGCACTTTCTTCTTCTTCTGATGTGTCTGCAGAACAGGTACACGCTATAGGAAATTTCAATCAGAGGCAGCAGAATGATCCTTTCTCAGGCACCTATAATCTCGGGTGGAGAAATAATCCCAACTTCTCCTACCGGAACAACCAGAACCAGGCCATTCCCCAGAATTTCAACAATCAGGCTCCCTAGGGAAATTTTGGCAATCAGTTTCCCCAGGCATCCTTTAGGCCACCACCTGGACTTCCACCGCGATAATTCGATCAACCACAGAAGTCCAATTTGGAAATATTGCTTGAGACCTTCGTCAGCACCCAGTCTAAGAGAAATGAAGATGTGGACGAGTCTATCAGGCAATTGAGTTCTACGGTGGGGCAATTGAATTCTAAAGTGGATTCATTGCTCACTCATTCCAAAATGCTTGAGAACCAGATTGCTCAGCAAGCTGCTTCAACCTCTAGGACATTAGGGAAGCACCCTTCTCAAGCCGAGGCCAATCCAAGAGAGCACTACAATGTGATTCTGACATGCAGTGGCTCTCCAATGGAAGCTCCCCATGTGTCACCTAGAGACTTGATTGTTGCAGAGTCTGCAGATGTAAGCACAGATGCACAGTATTCTGTGGAGTTATTTTTGGATTCGAAGGTCCAACCTGCACCAGTCCCAGTTCCTTCACCACCTCATGCACCGCCTATCTCTTGTCCTCAGAGATTGGCGAATGCATTGACAGGACAGTTCAGCTCACTAATGCCTGCAAAGCTTCAAGATCCGGGCAGTTTTTCTGTCTCTTGTAGTATCAGCAATTTTACCATTGAGAGGGCACTCTGTGATTTGGGGCTAGTGTGAGTATCATGCCTCTCTCCCTATTCCAAAGTTTGGACTTGGGAGGCTTGGAACCCACACACATAGCTCTTCAATTCGCAAGGCTCTATACATCGCCCAGTGGGAGTAGTAGAGGATGTGCCGATAAAAGTCGGGGAACTTTTTGTCCCTGTTGATTTTGTAGTCTTGGATATGTCCGGAAATTCCAGACTACCACTAATATTGGGCCGCCCTTTCCTAGCTACCACCGGAGCTATTATAGATGTCAAGAAAGGGAAGCTATCTCTAAACTTCAGTGATACTATTGTAGACTTTTATATATCTGCTCTTACGCCAGATTTTTCTTTTTCAGGCTCATGTTGTAGCATTGAGACAGTGCCTGCGCATGCCAATAGTTATGAGGCCAAGTGGGATTTTCTTGCATCCCACCTTTGCACCGATATGAAAGCAGGTGCCACATTGATGAGGAAGGAACAGACCACTCATGAAGACTTGTTCGATGGGGACCCTAATTTTAGTTGCGCGAGGATGTTCCATAATGTGGATGAGGAGGACCATTCATTGGACTATGGGAAGCCAGACTTTGAATTTAAAACTGTTCTTATTTTGTATGATTATAAGACATTTTTTTACTTTACACCTATTATTATTACTGCTTATCTCTATAGGTGTTAATTTTAGGCGAAGGAAAAAGAGGCATTCATATGTCATTTCTTCTGCCTCTGATCCATTAGATGTGCACTGAAGCATGTTCATTGGTCAAGCTGTGGACCTAAAACCAGCGCTGCTTTGGAGGCACCCCATGGATTTATCTTTTATTGTGTTGTGTTGTATTTGTTTGGATAGACTTCTATGTTGTATGTTGTTGTAGTAGTTTTTATTTTGTATTGTTTTGTTGTTTTTCTTTTGATATTATTTAGTGATGATCAATGGCATATTTTTCTTGTTATATACATTGAATAGCATGAAGCCGAGCAGAGTTGCCAGGGCCACATGCAGGATTCTGTGCTTGCGGCTATCTAGGAGATATAGAGGACTCTAAACACTCGCCGATGATAATCTTTCCCTATTTTTAGTAAGTTGTTTTCCTTTTTCTGCTATTCATGTATTTTCACCTGCATAGGAGACTATGCAGTTCTTTGCCGTGGGTAGAGGGTTTCCCTCTTTGTTTGTGTTTGTTGTTAGTGTACTTTTAGTGTGTTATGTTTTGTTTCATTATATACTGAGTTTCATGATGATATTAATGCTCGTGCTTCTGATCTTGTGATAGCGCAAAACTCTAAGTCTGTGATGGTTTTTTCAGTTATTTTGATTTTGTTTTCAGTTATTAAGCTATTTAGAGAGTGATGATGTAGAAAGTCTAGTTTGTTCTTTGTGTTAAAGTAGTTCTTATCATGGAAACATTTATGTATTCAATCCGAAATTTTAGATTATTATTGAGTATGATTCTACTGTAGCATGAATAATCTTTGACAGGTTAAACCTTATTATCTGATTTATTTTTCTTGACACGAATCTATGTTTTTGATTATTCATGGTTATTATATTCCCTGTTGTTAGTTCTACAAACTGGTTGCATTTAAAAAAAAGAGTTTGAGAAAAAAAAGGGCAGTGGTACCTAAGTGACGATGAACCCAAAAATTCATCCAACTTGGCATTGTCGACAAAAAAAAACAAACAAACAAAAAAAAACAGAACAAAAGGGTCATGAAAAAAGAAGGGGTTTGGTAAAGGTGAACAACTTCACTTTCTTCTAACTTAGTGTGAAGAAATGAGTTTTCTGTGCATTATGTGGTATACACACTTTGAGTTTGCTTCCTAACTAAGTACCGAGGGTGCATTCATCACAAATGTTTGTCCCTCGTGTCACAAGGTTTTAGGCAAATTCAGGGAAGTAGCTTGAGCCAACCGATAATAAATTCATGATTCCCATATTGAAATTTGAAAAGCTCATCTGGTGCAACCTGTTAGATTGACTATCTTATGGTGGAATTGATGATTATGAATGGTCTGAACATAGTGCTAGTGTTTAATCCTTTTTCAGATTTGAGGTTTAACTTTGACAAATAAGTTATGTTATCAGTTCTGATTATATCTCAATTTTATTCTTAAATAGTGGATTGGGTATAATGGTTTTCATGTTAGACAATACTTTGACCTTAGAACATTCTTCTTTCATTATCCTTGATTTTATAAATGGTTTAATTGCTTGAGGACAAGCAAGATTTTAAGTCTGTGATATTTTGATGAGTGTTATTTTTATATAATTTAAAGTACCATTCATATGATCTTTTCAGGCTTTTGTCTTGTTTTGTATTGGAATTTAGTATCTTTTCTCGTTAAGTACAGAATCTTCACTATTTTTCGTATTATTTATGAAATGCAGGTCAGTTTACCATATTTTCATAATGATTTTGATAATTTGATGTTACGAGAAGATTCCTCACAGTGCTAGGAGGTCACATGTCAAATTTAAGGCAAATCGGAGCTTTCTTCAGAGAACACGGGTAGGCCATGATCATGATCATGGCCATGATTGTCTCTGCAGCAATCTGTGAGCCAATAGCCGTGTCCAGAAGCACACCCGTGTTTACATCGTCGCAGACTGCTAAACTGAACACGGCCTGGCCGTGCTTATCATCACACCCGTGACGGCTTCCGCGCAGTTTCGACCTTTTCGACGGTTTTCGCCCGATTTGAGTGATTCCGAAGTCGGAATTTGCTGAAATTTGGAGGGAAACTTCCTAACTGCTGAAGGAAGAGATAGAGCCATAAAATAGGATTTTTGGAGCGGTTTTGGGGGGTCGAACTTTGGAGAAAATGTAACTAGGGCGAAAAGGGGCGAAAATCTGCATTCGAGGGCTTGATTCGACCGGATTCTTTGGGGCTTTCGAGAGAGGACTGAAGATTCATCGTCTCCTACCCTCCATTTGTAATTTCCCCTCTTTTTGAACACATTTACTTGGGTTTTAATTGTCATACGATGTACTTTCTAGAGTAAAACCCTAGTTCGGAACTTGGGCGTAGCCCATTGAACATTTCTACACATGTAAACATTTTTTATGAATCTCAGTGATACTTTTTAGTAAATTTATTTATTTAAATGTGGTGTGCTTATTGCATATTTATGTTTTGGCCAAACATCGATATGTGTGAAGTGTTACGAGAAGAGCCGAGAGGTGAATCATAACACTCGACTGCCCATTTAAACTTGTGACTTGAATTGCGAGAGCCGTTTAACGTCACTCGAGGATTCACGATCATCATAATGCCCATTGGGTCTTTCTTAAGTTAATTTTGCTACGAGATTAGGAAATTAGCTTATGTAGGCACCGGATTGCGTTTCGAGAAAAGGTAATCCGTACCATAGGATGATCGCCTTAAGTTGTTTACTGTCGGATTGCACTTCGAGAGAAGGAGATCCGTTGTTATTTCAATTTGATTCATTGTTTTACAATTAAAACATTCAACGTGGTGAAATCTAGAGTTCCGAACATCTCTTAAACTGTATTTTCCTAATTAGTCATCAACTTCTTGGTTCGATAAAATTAGTTTAGTTTAATTCTTTCATTTTAAGTTTGATTTGTCTAGCTTTCAATGACACTAAAAGTCGGTACTTGACACCTGCTCCCTGTGGGAACGATATTATTTACTACTTCGATAGTCCGTGCACTTGCGGAACCTATCACACATCAACACCAATGATCAAGTTGCGGATATTTTTACTAAAGCACTTTCATGTATGAAATTTAATTATCTTAGAGATTTGTTAGGAGTGAAGAACAATAGCATTAAGGAGGAGTGTTAAATATAATGCTATATGTGTATGGGCTTAATGTTGAGTGGGCCACCCAAAGCGGGGCCCACGTTAGTTAGAGCTTGTATTGCAATGCTATGCGTAGGATGCTGTAATAGAGATTGTGGTGGAACGAAAATTTTATGAGAGCTCGGCGGAAAACAGAGCAGCTGACTTTTTCATTTTTTTTCCTTCTCTTCATTTTATCTTCTTTCACAAATGCATATGTTTTGATTGAGAATCTTTTATCCAAGCCAACAGTATGTGTAGTAATCCTTCACTCGACCTTACCATCCAAGATTAAGCTATGATTAGAAATTTTGCCAAAACGTTTTGCAAACAAAAGATCAATCAGGTCTACAATTTGAAGGGTTGATCAATGAATTTCACTGTCTATTTATTAACATCTAACCAATTTTCCCTCCCCTTTTATGCAATAAAGGGACAGGCCACATTCCTTATCGCGATTCCAAATTGACGCACATACTGCAACCTTTTTTTTACATCCAATCCTGATGTTTCAGTTCAGCCTCGCCTGCGAATAAACCATAGCAGTTAGGTAATATCAGCGATAACATGAAATACAAAAAATTAATAAAATACCTGCACCTGTTTTTATGTTCTTCTCCTCGCCCTCGCCCCCTATGTACTAATGTGAGATGAAAAAAAATCAGTAAAAAAATATTATATAAATTAAATAAATAATAGTAAAAAAAACCTTGTTCGTAGCGAATGCTAGTTTTCTCATCCTTTCTTGAGAGAGGAAATATTCTTCCATCATAAGCGTTACAGTGGCGTAAGCAGCCAGCCCGAAGCCGGCCCAAAATCCAGAATATGCACCACAAAGGTAAGTTGCTCTTATTGGAAACATCGGGTCTCAGCTTAGAACTATAAAAAAGAAGATTAAAGCATAAAAAAATAGTGAAGATTAAAGCACCGGCAGTGATAGCGTTTTTCATTGAAATAAACCAAACATTGGGAGGTATAGGGGAAATAAACCAGACAAGAAACCAAAAGAACTAGAGATTGAACGCAAATGCCCCAAAATCAGACAAGAAACGTAAATTACGGAAGTATCCAAGAAACCAGACATTGGGAGGTATAGGGGAAATGAACTAGACAAGAAACCAAAAGAACCCAAAAGAACTAGAGATTGAATGCAAATGCCCGAAAATCAGACAAGAAACGTAAATTACGGGAGTAGCCAAGAAATTAGACATTGGGAGGTATAGGGGAAATGAACCAGACAAGAAACCAAAAGAACCCTAATTCACCCGAGATTGAACGCAAATGCCCCAAAATCAAATAAGAAATGTAAATTACGGGAGTAGCCAAGAAACCAGACATTGGGAGGTATAGGGGAAATGAACCAGACAAGAAACCAGACAAGAAACCAAAAGAACCAGAGATTGAATGCAAATGCCCGAAAATCAGACAAGAAACATAAATTACGGAAGTAGCCAAGAAACCAGACATTGGGAGGTATAGGGGAAATGAACCAGACAAGAAACCAAAAGAACCCAAAATCACCCGAGATTGAACGCAAATGCCCCAAAATCAGACAAGAAACGTAAATTACGGGAGTAGCCAAGAAACCAGACATTGGGAGGTATAGGGGAAATGAACTAGACCAGAAACCAAAAGAACCCAAAATCACCAGAGATTGAACGCAAAGGCCCCAAAATCAACAAAAAAACGTAAATTACGGGAGTAGCCAAGAAAACAGACATTGGGAGGTATAGGGGAAGTGAACTAGACAAGAAACCAAAAGAACATAAAATCACTAGAGATTGAACGCAAATGCCCCAAAATCAGACAAGAAACATAAATTACGGGAGTAGCCAAGAAACCAGACATTGGGAGGTATAAGGGAAATGAACCAGACAAGAAACCAAAAGAACCCAAAATCACCAGAGATTGAACGCAAATGCCCCAAAATCAAACAAGAAACATAAGTTACCAGAAAGAAGGAGGGGAAAATGATCCAAAGAACGCACACCTTTTTGAGGCGAGTGGATCAACACCAAGAATAGAACGCGGAGAGGGGTGATCTTCACAATTGAGTTGGCATTTGATATGGAAGCGAGCGGACTGTTATATATAGAAAAAGATTTGTCGTGCAGATTATGCAAATGCTGCGCACGTGTGGTAATCTCCTGTACTTAGTTATAGCTTCACATGTGTGCCGAACGCCAAAATTCAAAAGCCGAAAATCGATTTCGTTTCACTACAGTGGTAAATCTGACTGATCATAAACTTCAAAAGTGGAACACACCGATTGATCTGAGCATGTTTCAATCTGATTGTAGACAGTTGAGAGTATCTCTAAACAATTTATAGGCAAAGGCAACTCAAGTACACTTCTATCTGCAATGGTAAATCTTCATTGCCTGAATAATTAATCCTATTTTTCTAGATAAACTTTGAAATGAGTAAGGAACAAATGTGAGGTTATATTTATTATTATGGAAACAGAATTTCATTGATTTAGCTGGAAGTGAACGTGCATCTCAAGTGTCATTTGGTGGAGCTCGGCAAAAAGAAGGTTGCCACATTAACAGAAGCTTGCTTACATTGGGAACTGTTATTCGTAAGCTAAGGTTACTCTCTTTCAAACTTCACTTAGGATGAACTTGAATGTCTGTCTTCATACATTTTTTTATGTGCATTAAGATAGGATGTAAAGAGTACTTGAAATAGAAAGTGATAATTGGTGATGTATGTGTAGTAATCCTTCACTCAACCTTACCATCCAAGATTAAGCTATGACTAGAAGTTTTGCCAAGAAGTTTTGCAAACAAAAGATCAATCAGGTCTACAATTTGAAGGGTTGATCAATGAATTTCACTGTCTATTTATTAACATCTAACCATTATTTTCCCTCCCCTTTTATGCAGTAAAGGGACAGGCCAGATTCCTTATCGCGATTCCAAATTGACGCGCATACTGCAACCTTTTCTTTACATCCAATCCCGATGTTTCAGTTCAGCCTCGCCTGCGAAAAAAACCATAGCAGTAAGGTAATATCAGCGATAACATGAAATACAAAAAATTAATAAAATACCTGCACCAGTTTTTATGTTCTTCTCCTCGCCCTCGCCCCCTATGTACTAATGAGAAATGAAAAAAAATCAGTAAAAAAATATTATATAAATTAAATAAATAATAGTAAAAAAAACCTTGTTCGTAGCGAATGCTAGTTTTCTCATCCTTTCTTGAGAGAGGAAATATTCTTCCCTCAAAAGCGTTACAGTGGCGTAAGCAGCCAGCCCGAAGCCGGCCCAAAATCCAGAATATGCACCACAAAGGTAAGTTGCACTTATCGGAAACATCGGGTCTCAGCTTAGAACTATAAAAAAGAAGATTAAAGTGTAAAAAAAACAGTGAAGATTAAAGCGCTAACAGTGATAGCGTTTTTCGTTGAAATAAACCAGACATTGGGAGGTATAGGGGAAATGAACCAGACAAGAAATTAGACAAGAAACCAAAAGAACCCAAAAGAACTAGAGATTGAACGCAAATGCCCCAAAATCAGACAAGAAACGTAAATTACGGAAGTATCCAAGAAACCAGACATTTGGAGGTATAGGGGAAATGAACCAGACAAGAAACCAAAAGAACCCAAAAGAACCAGAGATTGAATGCAAATGCCCGAAAATCAGACAAGAAACGTAAATTAAGGGAGTAGCCAAGAAACCAGACATTGGGAGGTATAGGGGAAATGAACCAGAGAAGAAATCAAAAGAACCCAAAATCACCCGAGATTGAACGCAAATGCCCCAAAATCAGAGAAGAAACGTAAATTACGGGTGTAGCTAAGAAACCAGACATTGGGAGGTATAAGGGAAATGAACTAGACCAGAAACCAAAAGAACCCAAAATCACTAGAGATTGAACGCAAATGCCCCAAAATCAGCAAAACACGTAAATTTCGGGAGTAGCCAAGAAACCAGACATTGGGAGGTATAGGGGAAATGAACCAGACAAGAAACCAAAAGAATCCAAAATCACCAGAGATTGAACGCAAATACCCCAAAATCAGACAAGAAACATAAATTACGGGAGTAGCCAAGAAACCAGACATTGGGAGGTATAAGGGAAATGAACCAGACAAGAAACCAAAAGAACCCAAAATCACCAGAGATTGAATGCAAATGCCCCAAAATCAGACAAGAAATGTAAGTTACCAGAAAGAAGGAGGGGAGAAAGATCCAAAGAACACACACCTTTTTGAGGCAAGTGGATCAACACCAGGAATAGAACGCGAAGAGGGGTGATCTTCACAGTAGAGTTGGCATTTGATATGGAAGCGAGCGGACTGTTATATATAGAAAAAGATTTGTCATGCAGATCACGCAAACGCTGCGCACGTTCGGTAATCTCCTATACTTAGTTATAGCTTCACATGTGTGCTGAATGCCAAAATTCAAAAGTCAAAAATTGATTTCGTTTCACTATAGTGGTAAATCTGACTGATTGATCTGAGCATGTTTCAGTCTAACTGATCATAAACTTCAAAAGTGGAACACACCGATTGATCTGAGCATGTTTCAATCTGACTGCAGACAGTTGAGAGTATCTCTAAACAATTTATAGGAAAAGGCAGCTCAAGTACACTTCTATCTGCAGTGGTAAATCCTCATTGCCTAAATAATTAATCCTATTTTTCTAGATAAACTTTGAAATGAGTAAGGAACAAATGTGAGGTTATATTTATTATTATGGAAACAGAATTTCGTTGATTTAGCTGGAAGTGAACGTGCATCTCAAGTGTCATTTGGTGGAGCTCGGCAAAAAGAAGGTTGCCACATTAACAGAAGCTTGCTTACATTGGGAACTGTTATTCGTAAGCTAAGGTTACTCTCTTTCAAACTTTCACTTAGGATAAACTTGAATGTCTGTCTTCATACATTTTTTTATGTGCGTTAACGTATGATGTAAAGAGTACTTGAAATAGAAAGTGATAATTGGTGATGTATGTGTAGTAATCCTTCACTCAATCTTACCATCCAAGAGTAAGCTATGACTAGAAGTTACTAAGAAGTCTTGCCAACAAAAGATCAATCAGGTCTACAATTTGAAGCGTTGATCAATGAATTTCACTGTCTATTTATTGCCATTCGGATGTAGAACTCTTTGAATTGCTTCCTTAAACGTGAATGATAACATCTAACCATTATTTTTCCTCCCCTTTATGCAGTAAAGGGAAAACAGGTTACATTCCTTATCGCAATTCCAAATTGACGCGCATACTGTAACCTTTCCTAGGAGGCAATGGTAGAACTGCCATTATCTGCACGATGAGCCCAGCTCGAAGCCATATCGAGCAATCAAGAAATACCCTTTCATTTGCAAGCTGGGCAAAGCAAGTTGCCACCAATGCTCAAGTCAATGCGGTGATGTCTGACAAGGTTCTGGTAAGGCATCTACAAAGGGAGCTTACTAGATTGGAGAATGAAGTGAGGTATCGAGAATCGAAAACTTGCATGGATCAGTCTGATGCTCTAAAAGACAAGGATGCTCAGATTCAAAAGGTAAGTAGCTGTATGAGATTATGACGTTCTATTTTACTTTTATGTTTCCAGAGCATGCACAATTTACGAGTCAGTGACAAATTCTACTTGAAGCAAGGATTGACTTTCTGTTACTGTTACTATTTAGATGGAAAGAGAAATCAAGGAGCGGATACATCAAATAGATCTTGCTCAGTCCTGACATGAGTTTTTCCTCAGAGCTGTAGCAGATGATCAGGCTTCAAGGCAATGGGTGAATGTCATTTTAACCTGCATTTACTACTGAGTTATCTTCTATTTGCTAACTTTTGTTTCCTTCGGCAGGATGAATTGAGTCAATCTGAGATATCTCATGTACATACTGAATCTGAAGATTCACTTTCTATTTCTGGTGTTTCTGGTATCACATACGAAATTCCAGATTTTGATTTTGCATGTTCTAGTACACCGAGAGAAAGAAGTATCAATCAGCAGCCAAACCGCTTGTGAAGATTCTTAACTCTGCAAGGAGGTGCAGTGCCTTGACTCCCGGCGCTTTAGCACTAGATACAGTGGTGAATTCAATATATTGATGAATGAAAATGATTATTTGCTGCCACTTACTGATGAGGACAAACTTGAAAGTCCTGCACTGCTTTCTCCAGAGAATATAAACTTAGTTCCTACAATGGAGTAACCAACAGAGATTGTGGCAAGCACAGGTGACAATTTTGTCAAACCTTGCCGTGACAGATTACCTGAGTTGCCTTGGGTGCAGGAAATCATGAATTCCAGGGGGTTGGTACCGCATAGGAGTAGAAGTTGCAAGGCAAGTCTGATGAATACTTCGATATTATCTTGGCTTGAAAATGTTCAGCAAGAGCACAAGACTCATCATCACAACTACTTAAGTGAGTTTCCTGGTGAGAAGCCTGCATTGATTGAAAGCAAACTTGAAATTGATATGCCTTCGGCAGGAGGATCTGAGTCCTGCCAAAGTGTCCCTTCCATTGATGCAATCAAAACGGACGATACCGAAAGCGTTCCTTTAGATGTTGACACTGATGTGCAGAGCCAAAGTGTCCCTTCCATTGATGAGATCAAAACTGATGAAACTGAAAGCGTTCCTCTAGATGCTGATTCTGAAGTGCACTGCCAAAGTATCCCTTCCATCGATGCAATCGAAACTGACGATACCGAAATCGTTCCTCTAGATGCTGATACTGATGTGCATAGCCGAAGTATCCCTTCCATTGATGTGATCAAAACTGACGATACTAAAAGCGTTCTTCTAGATGTTGATGTTGATGTGCACAGCCAAAGTATCCCTTCCATTGATGTGACCAAAACTAACGATACCGAAAGTGTTCCTCTAGATGCTGATACTGATATGCGTAACACTTCTCCTGGGGTGAATCTTGTGGAGGAAGAACAACTCCATCGAACTTCAGATCAGGTATGCATTAATCACTCATGTAAACAATAGTATGAAGTATTGCTTTGTTTCGTAGCAGTTTTTATTCAATTTGGTGGGATATTACTGAATACCAATCTCACTTCATACTAGTGTATTTGCTGATTTTGGACTGTGTACGTGCTGGATGTTTATCTAATCTGTAATACCATTCAGGATACTAAACAGAATCAATTGGAAGAGTACGTAAATGAGAAGGTCAATGAGGACGAAGGCAGAGATGGAGTGCAAGAGCCTTCTCCGCCATGGCCGTTGGAATTTGAGAGAAAGCAAAGGGAGATAATTGAACTATGGCATGCTTGCTATGTTTCTTTGACCCACAGAACCTGCTTCTTCCTCTCTTCAAGGTTGAACCAGCTGACGCCTTCTACATGGAAGTCGAATGCAGAAGGCTTGCCTTCCTAGGAAACTCTTTCTCCAATGCAAATTCTCTGATGACGGCTGAAGACGACCACGGACTTAGCCTCGCATCAAGGTGGGCAACCTCGTGCTCCATTAACCTTTGCAGGAACACTTCAACTTAATAAAACAGGATTGCATGTGCCATGTTCGCAGCTCGAGAAATCTTCGTTGGGAGAGAGATGCTGTGCAAGGAGATGAAGAAGAAACTGCCCACGGCGGAGAGGAACAAGCTTTATGTCGACTGGGGGATTGCCGTGACCTCGAAGCAGAGGAGGCTTCAGCTAGCCCACCTCCTGTGGACGAGAACTGACATGGAGCATGTCAGGAGCAGCACGTCGCTTGTGGCGAAGCTGATCGGATTCGTTGACCAAGGGGAGGGCATGAAGGAGATGTTTGCTCTCAGCTTTCCGATGTTGGAATTTTTGGTCTAACATTATTGATTTGTGGGAGCATTTGTTAATTAATTATTGGGCCCATAACATCTCATTACTGAATATGAAGAGAGCCTGTGTAGCCCGCGGGTTTTAAGAGGAATCTCTATTGGATATTGGATTCTGCACCCTGGGTCTTGAGAGAAATCCTTATTGGATAATCCTTATTGGATTATGGATTTGCACCCGAAACCCAAAACTCTTTTATGGGAGGAGCCTAGGGTTTTTCTATTATAAATATGGGACCCAAAACTCAAAACTCTTTTATGGGAGAAGCCTAGGGTTTTTCTATTATAAATATGGGCTAGGTCCCCACTTGCATCCTTCGATCGTTTCGTCTCTTCCCATTGAGAGCCGTCTAAAGGAAGGATAGCAGTGGAAGATCTCTAGCCTGATAGTGAATATCAGATGGAAGATCTCTAGCCTGATAGTGAATATCAGATCGATGACACAATCAGATATGATTTTATATTTTAATATTTGTTTATTTCATGTTTGTTTATTTCATGTGGTTCTAGATCTATACAATCGATCCTATATTTGTGTATATCAAAAATTTCTAACATTTGGTATCAGAACGAAGTTTTGTATAGATTTAGGATGCATGATATTTATTAATCTGCTATTGTTTAAAATTTGAGATTGAAATTCTTCATAAATAATTTTTTTTGTTTTTCGATCTCTATATCTCGTGACGGCGAGTATGAATTAGGGTTAAAATCTATGAATTAGGTTTATTTTGTTGTTTTGCCTTCGGTTGTTTACTTCTGCTTGTGCGTCGGCATCTTATTGTCATCGACGTTATTGGCAAGGAGTTGTTATTATCGAGTTTTTTTTTTATTTTTGTCGCCGCTCTCTCTTCTTGCCGTTTGATTTGATTTTGGTTTTTTTCCCTATATTCCCGTCCGTTTCCAAGGTCAAATGTTTCCGCTGTAATGGAAGCGGCTATGAGGGATTTGGGATTTTCAACCGATTACGGATTTGAATTAGGGATTTTGCCGTTTGGTGAATCACTGTGCGAAGCCAAGACTTCGGCATTGTACTCATCTCTGTAGCCAGATGCGCCGCCACCTTCAAGGGCGTCTGCCCTAATTTAGATCGGTGGATGCGTGCGCGTGCAGCGACGAGCAGCACGTGAATCCTCAGTCATGTTGACGTTTTTTGCGAAGTGGTTCATCGCTTGCAAGTTTTTCGTCGTTGACAATGGCGACGCATTCTCTGTCCTCGGCAAATTTCTTGGCTGCTGAACTATTCGGCAGACTTCGGTGTTTTCTTTTCGTCTGGTGTCGCCGGATTTCAGCAGATGTCGCCGGATTTTGTCAGTTTTTGACAGTTTTCAGTTGATTTCAGTGATTTTTTGCCAAATCCGGGGAGTTTTCGGCGGTTTTGGTTGGATCTTGTGCGATTTGGATCCTCGCCTGCGACTGTCTTCGCTGAACTCGTCGTCGACTGCTGATCGGCGGATCGCCGCTGCTTGGTTGGTCGATTTTGATGCTTTTGGCCGCTGAACGGCGATTTTCGTTGGCGATTTCGGCAATCGCGGCAGTCAGTGAAGACGTGCGGTGAGGGCTTGCCGCTGGTGGTGGTGTGCAGCTCTGGCTGCGGCTTCTCGCCTGCGGGCTCACGTCGTGGATCTTGTGCGGCGCCAGCGTCATGCAGATCAGGTCTGCGAGGGGGCTTCTCGTCGGCATTTGGCGTCCGCGTTCATCGCGTGCGGAGATGCAAGCGCGTGGCTGCGTGCGGGTACGGGTGAACGCGTCAACGACGCGTGAAGCCAGCAGCGACGTGCGGGCTTCCGGCTGTCGAGCGTGGCGACGAGGGTTGCACTTCGAAGATCGTGGCGACGCCGGAGGTTTCTTACGGGCGTGATGCGGCGTCAACGCAAGCATCGCGTGCGGCTGCGAGCGCTGATTTTGCTCGCGTGCGGAATTTAGGACACAGCGTCAGCGATGCGGATCCGGATGTGAGGGTTGATCCAGGTTTTGGATCCACTTCTCGCCTATGTGGACTGGATCTGGTTCTTTTTTTTTCTCAAATCCAGATTCGAATCTAGTGTTCTCGGATTCGGGTCTGCATGATGTTTGGGTTCGGATCCATTTATTTAGTGGGTCTGGTTTTAATGGATCCAGATCGAGTCTGGCTATTGGGTTGGATCCGGGCCATTTTTTGGGCCTTCATTTTGGGTCTTTAGCCTGGGCTTGCTCATTGGCTTGGAGTATAGCTGGTCATTCCTTTCTGCTGTGTGCAAAAGCAGTAGAGTGTTGCTTGGCCTGCTGTGCTGTGCAACAAATGCCTACTGCAAATTTTTATAAAAATTAAAAAAATATTTTTTTAATAAATTTTAATGATGGCATAATTGTTTAAATAATAAAAGGGTCTGACATTATAAAATAAATTAATTAAATCAATATGACTACCAAAGTAGCGTATTGTATAAGTTAATTTATTTATCTTATAATGTTAAGACGATTGTGTATGTAATTCATGCGGATATTAATCGGCTCAAAGGAAGATTAATATTTGGCCGAATTATATGTACACATATAGTAATCAACATCATTAGATCGGATTTTCAATTCTTCTAAGTCGGACTTACAATTTCAGTCAATATGGTTCAGATGATTTCAGTCTAGTTCAAACAAACTAGACTTGTGAGCTATTTTTTGGGCAAAATCTGTTGGGTTAGACTCCTGTGTGTATAAGCTGATAACAACTATATGTAAATACAAATAGGCTGATGTGCACTGAAATACTATAAACACTAGCTTGACTGATTGTAGTATTGATGTATTGTACGTAAAAGTAACTTGATGCTTTCTTCTTAATTCAGATGTTACTGAAAGGCTTTTGTTTTATGTCATATTATGCTGCTTTTAATATTACATCTGTAGTGTGATATAATTTAGATCTATGATTCAAATTTGAAGGTTATGAAATTGTTCATAATAATTCTTGGATGCAATACTAATGTAAGAGGTTAGACATAAGTTGCTTATTCTATATAGTTGTATCTAAATGTCTTTACAATTGTGGAACCTTTTATGGATTATTAATTGTGTTGGTATTGTTATTGAAAAAGGAAATCATGATCCATAACTCTTGAAAATATTTTGCAGTAACATAGATTCCTTTTGAATTATATGTATATTATAAATGTATGTTTTACCATAATTATTGAAATGCAAGTTGATATGCAAATTTATGGTAATGCAATTTTGGACATTTTTCAGAATGGTTGTTAAGTTATGACAATGTTAATGTTTGGTTCTCACATTGATGACATGCTATATTATAAACATTTGCTATCAAAATAGTTTATTTATTGCATAGTTTCATATATACAAATGTTTATAAAAGTTTGTTTTATTATCCCATTTATATTAATTAATTTACCTGCCCAAAAGGGGGTGATTAATTAGTATATATAGGATAATTATGCTATAGTCATGTCATAAGACAGAATGTTATGAACATTGATTTAAATTTAATACATAATCATGTCATTGTTACATAAATATTCTATATTATAATTGTTATAAATGTTTGGCTACCAAAGTAGCTCATTTATGATTGATTATAATATGTTCAATATTTATGTATAGTTACATTTTATCTTTGTTATATTAATTAATTTACCTGCCCAAAGGGGGTAATTAATTGGTATATATAGGATAATTTTGTATAGACATGTTAGCCTCATCATATAATATATTAAAATTATAATTACTATAAATGTTTGGCTGCCAAAGTGGCTCATTTATAATTAATTATAATGTATTTGGGTATTTATAATGATGATGAATTTTATCGCAGTTATATTAATTAATTTACTTGCCCAAAGGGAGTAATTAGTTGATATAATATGAGATGTTATTCATAATGATTATTTCTCTTTTATCGAGATAAGTTTTTACCTTTTTATCTTTGTTATATTGATTAATTTATCTGCCCAAAGGGGATACTTAATTGATATAATTTAAGATAAATCAGGTTCAGTTTTTTATCATTATAATTGTATTATAATTATTATAAATGTTTGGCCGCCAAAGTGGCTCATTTATAATTAATTATGATATGTCAAAATTTATGATGATAAAATTTAATAATTTACCTGCCCAAAGGGGTGGTTAGCTGATATAATTGAGGTCTTGTGCACAATAAGAAATCTTTTCTCATATTGAGTCTAGCAAAATGATTGCAGATCCTTTAACTAAAGGCTTAACTCCCTCTGTTTTTGTGAACCGTGTTATTAGCATGGGTATAATTGAAGTTTTTTATGCTTTGATTAGTGGGAGTTTTTCTGCTTTGTAATTTTAATTTTGCATCTTTCATTCATGGATCAGTTACCTTAATCATGAATACAATTTTGATACATTAATAAGATGATGATCTTTGTGCACATGTTACATTATATCTATTTAAAGTCTTAAGGATTCATAACCTTAAGCATGGCGGTTTGCTAAGTAAATTTAAAGTCTTAAAGGATTCATAACCTTAAGCATGACGGTTTTGCCGAGTGACATATGTCTCAATTTAAAATTAATGATTTTCTCATTTGGTTTAGAGAAATCATAAAGAAATTCTCTCATACAGTTTAGAGAGGTTTTATGAGACATTATATATTCTCTCATACAGTTTAGAGAGATTTATGAGACATATATGGACACATTGGTGTCGGTTTTCTCATACAGATAAAGAGAAACTATAAAGTAGATTTCTCATTTGGTTCGAGAAATCATAAAGATGACCGATAAGAAAATGATATTAAGTTTTTATCATTTTACTACACAGTCACATTGCGATCCATGTTAATGTAATCTATTAATATTTGTGACCATGGAGGACTTGTATTGCATATTGATACAATGTTTCGTCATGATTCAATATTGGTAATTGCATTAGACCGGATTGAATGAAGTGTTATCAGGATTAACAAATGCATCCTTCTTTTAAATCGTTTTTAATATATATTACAAATGATTATTATTTTATAAAATCTTTAGATTATAAATCAATTAATGTTGATTAAGTGAGAGAATGTTGAAATTTTTGGTCTAACATTATTGATTTGTGGGAGCATTTGTTAATTAATTATTAGGCTCATAACATCTCATTACTGAATGTGAAGACGGCCTGTGTAGCCCGCGGGTTTTAAGAGGAATCTCTATTAGATATTGGATTCTGCATCCAGGGTCTTGAGAGAAATCCTTATTGGATAATCCTTATTGGATTATGGATTTGCACCCGAAACCTAAAACTCTTTTATGGGAGGAGCTTAGGGTTTTTCTATTATAAATATGGGCTAGGTCTCTACTTGCATCCTTCGATCATTTCGTCTCTTCCCATTGAGAGCCGTCTAAAGGAAGTATAGCAATGGAAGATCTCTAGCCTGATAGTGAATATCAGATCGATGACACAATCAAGTATAATTTTATATTTTAATATTTATTTATTTCATGTTTGTTTATTTCATCTTGTTCTAGATCTATGCAATCGATCTTATATTTGTGTATATCAAAAATTTCTAACATCCGAAGCAGCCGGCGCAGAAGAGATCCTTGAGATGGTGCCTTCATCCTCTCGACCCTCTTCACGTTGACCAAATGAGACCAAAACTATCTTTGCTGCTGCTACTCCTTGCATCCATTAATTACACAATGAAATATTCTTTGACCATTGGTTTTATTGTTGATAATGTCGATCAACTCCGTGATTTGTTTGGTTATTCGATCAAAATATAAACGATTAAAAAGTTTTGTTCTTCCGTTTTAATCAACTCTGTGGAAGGAATCACGAAGAAGAAAAGAAAAATACAATGAATCTAATAAAAAAATCTACTATATTTAATGTATTTTTTTTTCTTTCTTTTTTTTCCTCCCAAGAAAAGGCCTAGGATTTCTTACCTGACTTATCAACTTGCTATTTTTTAAGCATTCTTTATATAATTTACTTGAATGAATAACGAATCATGCTAGCTTCAATGATGGTGTATAATTATAGAAAGAAGAATTTATATCAAGATAATTTTATTAAAAAAATATTAAAATCTAATTTATTTACAACTAATAAGACTAACCTTATCTAAATCAAACTTTTTAGATAAAAATAAATTAAAGAAGTCTTAATTGTGTTTCAATATCGTGTAAATTAAATAACTATTTTATTATTATTACTATTAATTAGCATCAATTAATTTATATTTAAAATTAATTACACTTAAAATAAATTTAATCATCTATTAAATGTTTCATTGTAAGCTAATCATGTTTAAGAATGCATATTATTTTATAATATGAAAAATATAATTTTCGCAATAATATTTCATTGACTATTTTAATGGAATTAGAATTTAGAACTAGTAGATAACGTGAGTAATTATGTAAAGAGAAAGAGAACAGTACAATTACAGTTCTTTGAAACAAAATGATCCACGACTTCAATTTTATGGAAAATTTAGCTAAAATCCAATTACACATGGACTTGTGAATTCAAAGTTAGGCCTTGATTTGATTTATTTCTATTATATTTTTAAATCTATTGTTGATTAAATAGTTATTTTTTTATTTGAGGATAAATGGACCGAGACTTATTTGTGAAAGTTAGGAAAGGCACAAGTCAGGATGAACCAAACTCAACCCATGAACTCAATCCTTGACCCACTACTTGTCCTATTAGGGAGAAAACTCGTTCCAAATATCACCATTAAAAAAAAAGTATATACTAGCGGTAGATAGCAAATATGGGTAAGTGAATGTAGTCAAACACTAGGCAAGTGATAACAAGCCACTTAAGGGTGGTATAGTAATTTCATATTATCAAAGTGGCTTTGAGGTGGCTATTAAAAATTCCATACTCGATCTTGACCCAAATATAGCAATTAGGTTTTATATCTAAACCTAATTTAATATCTAATTAAATTAGAGTTCTCCTATCGAAACTGAGTCAAGTGGTGAGATACTTTATTTTTCATCTATAATGATAAAAGATATTTACTTTTCATTTTTCATTAGAAATGTTCCATCACTATTTGTTACTTAACTAAATTTAAAAATAATTACTACATAAGCATACAGATTATTTCAAGTTATAAAATTATCTAAAATAATTTGATGTGAAAAATCTTAAATCGAATTTGAATTTAGAATAAAAAACCTTAGACTATAACGTAGCTATCTCCACTTTCTACTAAATAAAACAAAAGCAACAAAGGGAAAAAACACTTTTATTTGCACTTATGCCCATTAATTACTATAATGAATAGACATAATTGCAAATAAGTCCATTATCCAATAAAGTCATAAAATGTATTATTTTTTTGTATTTCTAATAGTAGTAAAGGCATAATTAATAAATATGCTTTTTATAGTTTTCATTACCATTCTAATCTTTTTCTACGGTTTCCTTAGCCGTCTAATTAACGGCATACTTAACAGCTAAGCATTAAATAACCCTGCAAATATAGTAAATTTTAACGACAAATCCAACACAAAAACACATTCAGCCGCAGTGACGTCACACGTGGACACTTTTTGTCTCTGTGTCGCCCGACACGGACATAAACCTCAAATCCAAATCATAACGTGAAAAAGAACAGATGCCAGCCGTCCCCCGCTTTCCTACTACTGTACCATCACAGCCACTAAAATTGTTTGACTTCTGCATCCAAACGTAATAATTTCTGCAGCTCAGATGGTTAAAGGGTCATGACTCGTGAGGGTCATAGACAGAGGTCGAATCTCGCTGTAGACGTGAATTATTTGGGGTAACGGAGATCCAAATCGGGATTCGTGAGGTCGGAGGGACCTAGTCCGCTGGGCCTGGACCTGTTACGGGTGGTGACCCTAACAAAAAAGATACCAGTTGTCACGTCCCAAATTTCTGTGCTAAATTTTTTTGCCTTAAAATCTAGAGCGTGATGGCGCAATTTACACACCCTCTGTGTAAATTGCCAGCCAACACTCAATCTGCGGAAGCTGGTCAAGATCTCTTCTAGCACAATCAGAACCTCTGGATCCTCTGCGCTCTCTGGGCTAAGCTCTGATGGAACTGAGCTCCAAGGCTGTGCTGATGGAACTGAGTCCTAGCCTTCTCCTAGCCCTAGACCTACGTCAATGAGTGGCGGGTGGGCAGCACACGTTGCTCCTCAACCCAATATGCCCCTCAAGGACCGTCCTTAAACCTAAGCGCCCTGTAAATGACAATCACACAGTCGCTGGCAGTTCACAGAATAAGGGCACTAGACATATGCCCAAACCCTAATACAAGTATCCACAACTACATAGCGAGCGAAGGATGATAACAAGCGCAATGCTTGCGTCTCACCTAAGCTAATCACACCGAACGATGAAAGCAAACACCCTATCAACTACTCAAGATAGCATAATGGTCATACACAGGTTCTACAATGCTAGTGCAAAGTAAATAACACAAGTAAGTAAGCTATACCACTCCAACGCTAGTGGTGAAGATCAACCTCCTCTCCTCCTCAAGGTGGCCGGTCTTCTCTTCCAAGCTCCCAAAGATACTCCTCAAGCGCAAGCACTTGAGGCACCACCCTAGAGTCGCCCCTCTAGGTGGTTTAGATGCAAGCTTTTGCACTCCTTAGCTCCAAGAGTGCTCAGCCCCAAGTGGACAGCCCCTCAGCCGCCAAGTGTAGGTGGATGATGATGGTGGCGCCACCACAATAGATGGCCGCCGGTCCTCCAAGGATACTCCAAATGCAGTCCCCTTCCTCCAAGGGACCCAAAGCCGAATGGCAATGCAACCTTACCCTAAGCTAGGGCAAGAAGGCTGTTGCGTGAGCCTCCCTCAACACAAGCCCCCAAGAACCGAATCTCCTCCAAGATGTGAAAGGGCGAACACTCCCTCAAGCTGCCGCCCAATCACCAAGTGCAAGGTGTGGCCGGAACCCCTCCAAGCTGCCACCAATACTCGCCGGAGATGGAGATGATGGGAAGAGGCGTGAGCTTCCCTCAAGAACACGCCTAGATGCAAGGAGCAAGATGGCCGGATGAGTCTTCTTCTCCAAGTCGCCCCAAAAATCTCCCTCCACTCTCGGTTCTCTATTGCAAAAGCCGATTCTCTTTTCCAATCGAGATCCCTAAATTAGCTAAGTCTTTTGTCATTTTTACCCTTTTGCATTATGAAGACCATAAGAAGAAGGCGCCTCTTCTTCTTTTAGCTAATGACCCAAGCTCGGGTTGGTCCTCTCATGCAACTTAAGGCTTAGCTCTTCCATAGGTCTTGGGTTCAAATCTCACCCATGACATATTTTTTTACACATGCTTGTACACCTCTATACAAGCTCAAATATTGCTCCAAGGTCCATGTAGCCTCCTACATTGGACTTTATATTTTTGCAAGTATGCTCCATCAATTTTACCCCCTTCATCCCTACTCATAACCTCTATGAGTCCATGGGAAAGGCGGGGTAGTACCCCAAAGTACCCCGGGCGTCACAACTCTCCCCCACCTGAGATGGCACTCGCCCTCGAGTCCATGTGCGCCTGGTATGCTCTAGCTAACTCCTCGAAGTGAGCTATATCCTCAGTCTTCTCCCATGTCGCATCCTCCTCAGGCTCATCAGCCCACTGAATAAGAAACTCAGAACGTCGACCTCCAGGTGAACCCGAACCATAGACCCTGTGGTCTAGAATCTTCACGGGTCTCTTTCCAAATTCAACTCTGCCCCTCGCAGGTTGCCTCCTCACCTGTCCGCGGTCGGGATGCCTGTCATCACCATGGTATTTCTTCAGAAGACTAGTGTGGAAAGTAGGGTAGAACTGTAGCCATGCTGGTAAATCTAGCCTGTAAGATACTGGACCAACTCTCTTTATGATCTTGAAAGGGCCTTCATATCTCCTTACAAGGCCTCTATGATAGGTTCTGGCTTCAGTCTTCCTCCACATCTGAGGTGTGAGTTTGAGAAGAACCCACTCTCCTACCTCAAACTCTACATGCCTCCTGTCTCTGTCGGCATAGAGCTTCATCCTATCTCTAGCCTCCCTCAGAGAATCCTGAGCTTCCTCCCACAACTCAGTCCTGTCCTACACATACTCAATAGCCGCCTGGCATTTCCCCCCTGCGCCCCTATTCAATGTGTCCATAGGTGTCAGTGGTTGCCACCCCAACACTAACTCAAAAGGGATTTTTCCAGTAGCAGATGACTTTTGAATATTATAGGCAAACTGGGCTGTGTCCAGTAGCCTAATCCAGTTCTTCTATGTGGCAGAGACATAATGCCTGAGATACTCCTCTAACAAGGCATTTATTCTCTCCGTCTGTCCATCTGTCTGTGGATGGTATGCTGTAGACATCTTTAGGTCAGTACCCAGTTTCTGAAACAAAGAAGACCAGAATTTTCTCGTAAATCTTGGATCTCTGTCACTAATAATCTCTCTGGGTAATCCAAAATGTTTGACTACATGAGTCATAAACAAATTTGCAGTGACCTCTGCAGTGCACACCTCTGGTGCTGCAACAAATATAGCATACTTGGAACATCGGTCTACTACCACAAACACCGATGCCATCCCATCCACTCTGGGAAAGTGGGTAATGAAGTCCATGGATAATGAGACAAAAGGTCTCTCAGGAGTAGGTAGAGGCTGTAGAAGCCCTGCTTCCTTCTTCCTTTCTACCTTGTCCTGCTGGCACACAAGACATGTCTTCGTGTAGTGCTCTATATCCTCCTTCATTCCCGGCCAGTACCAAGCTCTAGAAATGAGTGCATACATGCGTCTACCACCCGGGTGTCCTGCCCACACCGTATCATGGTACTCACGCATCAGACCAAATCGAATGTTCCCTGTAGATGGAACATAAGGTCTGTCTCCTCGTGCCATAATCAACCCATCATCACTGAGATAGTATCTCCTCACTACCCCCATGCGAATCTGAGATACCAACTTCTCATAGGCACGGTCTCCCATGGCAGAATCTCTAATCAACCCAACTATCTTACTCTCTGAATAAGACATAGCACAACAATGAGTGATCTCCGCAATCCTACTCAATGCGTCAGGGACCTGATGTATCCTCCCTGGTTTGTGCTCCCATGTGAAATCAAACTCGGCCAGTTGCTCCTGCCATCTGGCTTGTCTAGCAGATAGCTTCTTCTGGGTCTGGAAGAAGGTATTTGCTACATTGTCTGCCTTCACTGTGAACTTGCTCCCCAGCAAGTACACTCTCCATAGCTTAAGACAATGAACAACTGCTAACATTTCCTTTTCATGAGCAGAATAATTTGCCTCAGCACTCTTCAACTTTCTGCTCTCGTAGGCAATCGACCTACCTTCCTGAATAAGAACCCCACCCAAGGCTCTGTCACTCGCATCAGTGTGCACCTCAAACGGTAATGTGAAATCAGGAAGTCTGAGAATGGGTTCTGAAGTAACCCTCTCTTTCAAATTATCGAATGCCATCTGGTGTCTATCCTCCCAACACCAGGAAACATCCTTCCTCAGCAAGTCTGTAAGTGGCGCTACTACCCTGGAGTAGCCCTGGATGAACCTCCTATAGAAGTTAGCCAACCCTAGGAAAGACCTCAGGGTGCTAACAGATGTAGGGGCCGGCCAATCTCTGATTGCCTCCACCTTTCTTTCATCCATTCTGACTTGACCTGAGCCTACGATATGCCCTAGAAACTCCACTTCTGACTTGGCAAAATCACACTTTTCCAATTTCAAATACAGCTGGTTCTCCCTCAGAACCATCAAGACCTGCCTCAAGTGCTCTTCATGCTCCTCTAAGCTGCCAGAGTATATGACAATGTCATCCAAATACACAACAACAAACTTATCCAGGAATGGATGAAGTATGTTGTTCATGAGATTACAGAAAGTGGCTGGAGCATTGGTTAGCCCAAATGGCATAACCAAAAATTCATAAGACCCATAACGTGTAACACATGTTGTCTTGGGCTCATCTCCCTCGGCAATCCTCACCTGCCAGTATCCAGATCTCAAATCAAGCTTGCTGAACACCTTGGCATGCACAAGCCGGTCAATCAAGTCTTGAATTAGTGGAATAGGATAGGAGTTCTTAACAGTCACTTTGTTAAGAGCCCTGTAATCTACACACATGCGCATAGACCCATCTTTCTTCCTCTGGAACAGAACTGGTGCTCCGTACGGTGCCTTTGATGGTTGAATATACCCAGACTCCAATAACTCATCTAGCTGTTTCCTCAACTCAACTAGCTCTGCAGGTGGCATCCTATATGGTGACTGTGCAGGTGGTAAAGCCCCTGGGATCAGCTCAATAGCATGATCGATATCTCGCCTAGGTGGTAACACCTTCGGCATCTCTGGTGGCACTACATCTCTAAACTCCTGTAACAACTCCCCTATCTGTGCAGGCAACTGCTGAATGCGCTCCCCCAGAGTCATCTCCGCCGCCCCCAACCTCATATCAACTCCCTCGCGGCTAGAACTAGGAAGGGTGATCAGGCCCCCACTATGTCCTCTCTGCTGCTCGAATGTCGAACTGATCTGGGGTAGATCCTCCACTAACCTAACATGCGCTAAGTATGTGGTCTCTCCACGTAGAAGACCTCTAGCAACGACTGAGGCTTCTATAACCTCCTTGCCTTTGCTGCTCTTCTCCACCTTTGCCCCAGTGTGGCAATGGATAAAGCAAGGTGCACGCTCATCAGTGATCTGCACTCCATTCAAGTGAGGCATTAGAATTGCCTTAGCTCGCCGCAGCAAATCCATGCCCACTATGACATCAAAGTCATCTAGGGTTATTACCATAGCATGTACCCTACCAGACCAGGTTCCCAACCTCACAGGAACATCATAGGAAACCCCTGTAGCTTTCTTCGGGTCTGTATTGACAGTCTTGACACTGTTGGCACAGGGCATAGTTTTGAGTCTCAATCTCTCCTTCACCCTATCTGACACAAATAGATGGGTGGCACCTGTGTCAACCATGGCTGCTATCTGAATGTCATTAATCACCACATCAACATACATGAGAGGACTGGACCTAGCACTGATATTAGCAATAACTAAGGGGTTAACTGAAGCCCCGGTGCATCCTTGGTCTTTCTTGCCCTCTGACATGTCACCCATAGCCAAGGAAGCGATCCCCTGCTTCCTAGGACAGTCTCTCATCATGTGAGGACCGTTGCAGATATAACATCCTGGCCTCTGTTTGCTAGTAGTGGCTGTGCCAGAAGTAGAAGCTTTCCCCTGCTGTGGCTGGGGTCGATGCTGCACTGGCTGTGGTTTTCTCTGTTGAGCCTGTGGCTGATGTGCCACACCCTTTCCTTTCTTCCAATTGGGCACCCACTTCTTTGACTGACTTGGCCCTGCAGGCCTCCTAGGTGGTGATGAAGTGGTCTTTGATGCAGTAGTTCTGGATCCTCCCATATCTACTAGTGCATCTGCAGCCGCTACTGCCTCTCTATAAGTAAAAACTCCCTTCCTCTGGAGCTCTCTGTATGCCCAATCTTGCAAACCACCAATGAAATCATGGAATTTCTCTTCTTCGCTTTTGTTTGGCACCTCTAGCAGTAGGATGCCAAACTGCTTCACATAGTCCCTGATATGGCCAGTGTGCTTCAAATATCTCAGTGCCATGCGAGCACTGTGCAGAGTATCTGCAGGTCTGAAATGTGCCCTCATTTCAGCCTTAAGAGCATCCCAGTCTGGGATCTCAGGAGCGTCCCCCTCAGTCCGTGGGGCTATGTGTGTCCTCCACCACAACTTTGCGTCGCCTCTCAGATAGGCCACGCAAACCTCAATCCGCTCCGCTAGTGGTGATGAAGTGTTCAGCTCCCTCCTCCTCAAGGTGGCCAAACCTTCTCTTCCAAGCTCCTCAAGCGCAAGCACTTGAGGCACCACCCTAGAGTTGCCCCTCTAGGTGGTTTAGATGCAAGCTTTTGCACTCCTTAGCTCCAAGAGTGCTCAGCCCCAAGTGGACAGCCCCTCAGCCGCCAAGTGTAGGTGGATGATGATGGTGGCGCCACCACAATAGATGGCCGCCGGTCCTCCAAGGATACTCCAAATGCAGTCCCCTTCCTCCAAGGGACCCAAAGCCGAATGGCAATGCAACCTTACCCTAAGCTAGGGCAAGAAGGCTGTTGCGTGAGCCTCCCTCAACACAAGCCCCCAAGAACCGAATCTCCTCCAAGATGTGAAAGGGCGAACACTCCCTCAAGCTGCCGCCCAATCACCAAGTGCAAGGTGTGGCCGGAACCCCTCCAAGCTGCCGCCCACCAGTTGTCACGCCCCAAATTTCTGTGCTAAATTTTTGCCTTAAAATCTAGAGCGTGATGGCGCAATTTACACACCCTCTGTGTAAATTGCCAGCCAACACTCAATCTGCGGAAATAGCCAAGATCGTCTCCCAAGCACAATCTGCACCTCTCTGATCCTCTGCGCTCTCAGGGCTGGGTTCTGATGGAACTGAGCTCCAAGGCTGTTCTGATGGAACTGAGTCCTAGCCTTCTCCTAGCCCTAGACCTAGGTCAATAAGGGGCGGGTGGCAAGTACATGTTGCTTCTCAACCCCATATGCACCCTTAATGACAGTCTTAAACCTAAGCGCCCTGCAAATGACAATCCACAACGCTGGCAGTTCACAGAATAAGGGCACTAGACATATGCCCAAACCCTAATACAAGTATCCACAACTACACAGTGAGCGAAGGATGATAACAAGCGCAATGCTTGCGTCTCACCTAAGCTAATCACACCGCACGATAGAAACAAACACCCTATCAACTACTCAAAATAGCATAATGTTCATACACAGGTTCTACAATGCTAGTGCAAGGTAAATAACACAGTGTAAGTAATGTATACCACTCCAACGCTAGTGGTGATGAAGTGTTAAGCTCCCTCCTCCTCAAGGTGGCCAAACCTTCTCTTCCAAGCTCCACAAGCTCCTCAAGCGCAAGCACTTGAGGCACCACCCTAGAGTCACCCCTCTAGGTGGTTTAGATGCAAGCTTTTGCACTCCTTAGCTCCAAGAGTGCTCAGCCCCAAGTGGACAGCCCCTCAGCCGCCAAGTGTAGGTGGATGATGATGGTGGCGCCACCACAATAGATGGCCGCCGGTCCTCCAAGGATACTCCAAATGCAATCCCCTTCCTCCAAGGGACCCAAAGCCGAATGGCAATGCAACCTTACCCTAAGCTAGGGCAAGAAGGCTGTTGCGTGAGCCTCCCTCAAACCGAATCTCCTCCAAGATGTGAAAGGGCGAACACTCCCTCAAGCTACCGCCCAATCACCAAGTGCAAGGTGTGACCACGCATTTTCTTATCGATTGAGAAATCGGCGCGTTTTAGTTTTAGTTTGTTGAGAGGTACTCGTTGTTAATCTAGTGGTTGGTGAGAATCGTTTCTTCAGTTTGCGCTACAGAAGATCCTAATGGCCAACGAATATTCAGATCCCCGCCTGAGTAACAAGAAATACACATTTTGTCGCATCTGAGGTCGATATTTAACAACCAATGCCTCAATTCTTCTTCTTCCGCTCCTACTCTTCCTCCTCTGAAGATGCGCTGCAGAAGATCCTAATGGCCAATGAATATTCAGATCCCCGCGTGTGTAACAAGTAATACACATTTTGTCATATTTGAGGTCGATATTTAACAACCAACGCCTCAATTCTTCTTCTTCCGCTCCTCCTCTTCCTCCTCCGTGCCAAAGCCGCGTCTTTGACCGCCTCCTCGCCTATTAAACCCTCGAGACCGGCAATCCGATAGGAATCAGAGAAAGGGAAGCGGTGGAGACGGCGGTGGAGGCGGTGGAGTAGGCGAAGAAGGGGGAAATCAAGGCCAAACCGTCGCTGTCAAGATCATTTCCAAAGCTACGGTGCGTTACAATCTCTAATGTCAAGATGCAAAAGTAAAGCCAAACTATCGTTGTCAAGATCATTTACAAAGCTACGGTGTGTTACAATCTCTAATGTCAAGATGCAAAAGCAATAGTTGCCCAAATATTAGTAGCGGTGAGCATAAGGTACTGTACCGATTTTTTTGGCATTTCGGTATTTCGGTACCGGTATTTTGGTACTTCGGTACTTTGGTACCGGTACCGAAATTTTATTCGGGATTTCGGTACCAGTACCGGTACCTAAAAATTTATTTGGGAAATCCCGAACTCCCGAACTCCATAAATTTTTTTATAAAAAATTAATAAAATTATTATAAGAAAGATTAAGCTTATATTTCATATAATAATTTAAGAAAAGGTTAAAAAATCCTAATTACCTATTATCCCTAATTAATTTTTTAACTTACCTAATTATCTAATATTAATTTTTTTAGTTTACCTAACTATTTAACCACGGGACTTTGGGATTTCGAGAAATCGGTACTGGTACCGATCACAATTTCAGTACTTCGGTACCGATACCGATACCGATACCAAAAAAAAAGAAGTTCGGTACTTCGGTATCGAAACTTCAGTACCGGTACCGATTTCCCGATTGCACACCCCTAAATATTAGGCACAATTATAGGCTAGTTTTGAGCTACAAGTTTTTATTATTATTGCATTCCAATCGTTTTCATTGTTCACTTCACAGAGGGAGCCCATCAAGACCTTGATTCAGCCTCGCCTACTAGACCGGTCTTCTTCTCCTTGACCTATACGCTAATGTGAGATGTAAAAAAAATTAATAAAAAAATATTAAATAAACTAAGTAAAAAAACCTTGTCAGGGGGAATGCGATGTTCCTCATTTTCTCTTGACAGAGGGAATATTCTTCCCTCAAAAGGGTTATAGAGGTGTACGCAGCGAGGCTGAAGCCCGCACAGAATCCCGTAGATACAGCAGTCAAGTAACGTGCTACTTTGGGAAACGTTGCCATCAATTGGTTCATCGCTTGGGCCTACAAAAAAGAAGATAAAGGCGTAAAAAAAACTGAAGATATCAGAGAGAAAAGAGGAAAAGAAAGTCCAACCAAACACAAGTCAGCAATGCCCTAGACGAATAGAAACGACAACAAGGTTGTCAAAAATCGATGAAAGAAAAAGATCACGGAAAGGTTCTTAAGCCAACCCAACAGTGAAGGATTTGACCGTTAACCTTCTCGTCCAAAGCCTGAGTGCTTCTACTAAAGTAGCGGATTCATATTTTGAACCGTTTTAAAGCGCTCGCAAGAGGCCCTTTGAGGAAGAAGGATTTTGTTCAACGGAGAAAGTCTTCTCCTTCCTGACCATGAATCTTTTTCTGTTGATCGTGACTAGAGGGTTCAGTCAAGCAAGAATGAGGAAACTTTGAAAGGGGAAAAATGATAGGAAAAAAACCCCTAGCGAGAGAGAGAAAAAGTACTCGGTATAACATTTAGAAAATCCTCTATGTCAAATTTCAAACCCTAGCAAGAAAGAAAAAAAGTACTCAGCATAACATTTAGAAAATCCTCAGTATGTCAAATTTCAAACCCTAGCAAGAGAGAGAAAAAGTACTCGGCATAATATTTAGAAAATCCTCAGTATGTCAAATTTCAAACCCTAGCGAGAGAAAGAAAAAGTACTCGGCATAACATTTAAACATAACCTTGCCTTGAAGGGATCAATCACAACTGGAATCGCCGACAGTGATGAGTAGTAAGCGCCAGGAAGAAGAGCGAAGAAGAAAGGCTTTCGGGGTTAAAATAGAGCGTCGAGGGGCATTGGGCGTGTTTTATAAGCGGCCGCTTAGTCGCAACCGAACGGAGATGAACAAGAGCGTGACGGGTGGAAAAAAAAAATCCAACGGTTCCGAGCAACAATCACTCCCCTAGGGTCGAAGGTAGATTATAGGTGTGCGGGGAATCAATGCGAACCGCCTTCT
Organism: Costus lasius; assembly: GCA_027563935.2. NCBI lineage: Eukaryota > Viridiplantae > Streptophyta > Magnoliopsida > Zingiberales > Costaceae > Costus > Costus lasius. The sequence goes on along the minus strand of CM050447.1, from coordinate 19,039,437 downwards.
TTCCTCGCGTCAAAATATCTCCCGAAGAAAAGAAATGGCTAAATGGCACTTCAGCACCATCAAGAGCCAGCCGTATGGTTGCGAACTTACAAATGTATACCATATAGGACTTTACTTCTCCGAGTTGATGGTGTGTGCACGTGACAAAGTTGAATTGGATAAAGAAGAATTTAAAGAAAAAAAATCATTTATTTTGAAAGAAAATCTGAAGGCCTATTGGCTCATTTACTTTTTGACTGCTGAATAATTGCTGAATGAAGCAGATTTGGCTTCTAAGTCTCAATGAACACAAATTTTTTTCTCATATATACAGAAGTAACAGAAGAAAGTGCTTAGGATCTCTTATGGACGTCAGGAGGCAAGCTATTGCTACAGAAAATTTTTGACTTCTAAGATAAAGTGCGACCCAGTAAGAACCATCAAACCTGCGCTGTGATGAGTTTCGACTTCATAGCTCTTGATTAACAAAGTCTGTGATTTATGTGATTATTTAATTAAACAAAATCGTCCGAACAAGAAGAGCTATGACACTTAAACATTAGGTCACTTACTACTTGGGGTTTAACCTTTCCTCAATATCTATCTAAAGCATTTCCACCATGCCCAATCGTTTTGGTCCTTGTAATTATGTGACCACTTAGCATCTCTGGAGTGCTTAACCATCACCTTATGAGAGTGGATTCTAAAAATCTACCTTTAGAGTGTTTGAGTCCAGTAGTCATGTTGCTTTTAGGGTGTATAAATACTAACGATAAACCTTTAATGAATATATACTGAGTCTTTCACCCATCAAAATATATTATAATTGTTGAATTTAAGATTAGATTGGCTCTGAACAAAATTTTAATTTACTGATGTAATTTTCATGTATGCATAATTGGTTAATAATCATTTAAAATAACTGTTAGAGAGTTTTGAATCGATCTTATACTCTTGTAGTCTGCTTCAATTTTACACTTGACTCCTCTGTTTAAAAACTTTATGCACAAGTGTTTTTTTCTTTTATTATATATACAAAAAAAGAAAATATGAAAGATCGAGAAAGATGACTTATGGAGGGTGACATAATGGCTTACGTCTGTTAATTTGTTTGTTCTTAGCATGATGATGTGAGAACGTGTTAATTTTTTTTTCATATATATAATATATATAATAGTTGGAAAAAGAGAGGAGAAAATACAGTAAAAAAAAATTGACTGAGTCGCCGTCTTCTTCCTTCATTGTCGTTGGAGATTTGACCTGCGAAGTTTCATGATTAATATCTCAGCTACCCTTGACTCTGCTTTAGTCAAACTTGGGTTCCTAAATCCTAAAACATGTGCTTTCTAACAATATTTTCTTGTTAAGAAAGGCAGATCGAAATTCATTTCAGTTATTTAAAATAAGTCAACAAGTAAGTCCAAATCGACTATCCATTGTTTTAAGAAATTCTAATATATTTCTTAAAGCATTACGCAACCTTATGTTGAGGTTTATGTTCATGGGCCTTTTTCTCAAATCGGATGCTCTTGCATGTACGTTTTTGAGCCCATCTAGGCCCGGCGCGATGGTTTACAATTTTACCTTTAAAGCATTTTGAGAAATTTGAAAAGAATTAAGGGTTCTATATGCAAATAGTAATAATAAACAAAATATTACGACATTACTTAAATAGATCAAACGTGGCTTCCTTCCTCTATCCGGAATGGACAGGTCAGCATCATCACTACGACGGACGGCCATTACGCGTCTAAGCACCCAATTTTCCTCCTTTTCTTAATAACCAAGTAAATATTGTTTCAGTCGTGCGACACACCGCAGGGACATGCCTTTAGCACAATCCCAAGAGTCTGAAGAAGCGGGTAACCGATTGGTGAGTTGAGTGGCAATAGAACTCCCTCCCCAGCCCCCACACGGACAACCACAATAAAAGCAGTCCCACGTGTTCAACGTGTGCCATGTCAGTCATCGTACTCTCCGAAATAACGACCTGTGTCAGCTCCACAATTAATAAACTAAGATGGGCTTAAGCCCGTTTAATTAGATTTAATCAAGCGGAATATTGCACGGACTTGTACATTGAAGGGTTGATTTTTTTGATTTGGCCCTATATTTTGCATTTTGTTCCATTCTACGGACAGCTGATTACATTTTGCCACTTGTTTCGTTGTCAACTAGGCTAATAAGGCAAACCGTAGGGTTGAACTGATATTTTAAAATTGGAGGGGGCGAAGTGAAATTTTCCCGTTCGTTAACTATTTAAATACCTATTCAACTCTTTTGCATCAGCGTAACAGAGGCGATCGAGGAGGACGAAAGCTTCGCAGGCGACGAGTTCGGAGGCGTCGTGTTGTCCTTCCCAACCCTAATTGGTCCTCTGAATTAGGGTTTGTTGTGTTTGCTGAGCGCACGGAGGAGATAAATTTCTGGAGTGTATCGCTTTTCGAGGAGGAGAATCCGAAGGGGTTTAACTCGCAAGGTGATGAACTTGGCACTCAATTGCATTTTCTTCATTTTTGTTTCTTTATTTTTGTATGCCTTCCGTTGCCTCATGAAGATGGTTTTTAGAAGAAAATGAAAAGAAGCGAGTGTTTATTTCGCTTTGGTTTGGTGGCTCAATGCTGCGGGAGGGGCCAGGAGAATGGTTTCTCGTGGTGTTTTAGGATACAGATAGCGTGAGGAAATTTTGACTAGGGCGGATTTGGAGGTTTTTTAGATAAGACAAATAGCTTGTTTCAATATTTCTTCTATTTCGTTTGCTCAAACTTTTCTTGATCGAATGTGTCATGCTAGTCATATGAGCGCTGATAATTACATTTTTTCATTAATTTTTCCACCTAATGGATTTGTTATTATTTCTTCTGTTTCTTTATCATTACATTCTATGCATTGTTTCTCTATTTTATTCTAAAAGGGAAATTATTTTTTGTTCCTCCTCTTTGAGCTAGTGGTATAATCCACAATAAAGTTTCATCTAGTATCAGGAACATCTATACAAGGAATGTACTGTTCGACTTATTTTTGCTCTTTGAGATAAGTGCCTCCTGCTTCTTTCTTTACCATGCTGTTTCCGACCCAAATTCTATTCCTCATGATCCAATCGTTATGAGAAAAAATATTGTTTCTTTTAAAATGACAGTATGTTCTTCTTCTTCAATTTTGCAGCATTTTCACAAACGAGCAGCAAAGTTTTACGTAGATGAACAACTATAAGTTGGGAGCGGAAGTTGTGAGTGCCCATGACCTCTTACCTAAGGATGGGCAAGGTTCTTCCAGTGCTTGTGTGGAGCTTCGCTTTGCTGGCCAGAAGTTCCGTACCACAATCAAACAAAAAGACCTTAATCCTATCTGGAACGAGCGCTTCTACTTCATCGTTGCAGATCCCGCTTCACTCCCTGAACTTTCACTAGAAGCTTTTGTATACAACATGAGCGAAGGAACACAATCCAGGTCATTCCTTGGCAAGGTCCAGATTGCTGGAACCTCTTTTGTTCCCTTTTCAGATGCTGTAGTTATGCGGTATCCATTAGAAAAACGTGGAATCTTTTCCCGTGTGAGAGGAGAATTAGGCCTTAAAATATTCCTCACAGATGATCCCTCAATAAAACCTTCCAACCCACTTCCAGTAATTGATTCTAACCCAAATAATCCCCCTCCAAGCCAAGTTCATAAAATACCTTCTTATGTTCCAAAATTAGATAGTCTACCTTCTGAAGAGTCCATACAGTCATTTCATAGCATTCAGAAAAAGGTCCACCAGCGCTATTTTTCTTCCAACGTCAGTGAGCCAGTGAGGTATGTTGTTGATCCCACTAAACCTGGGCTTCAGCAACCTAAAACTGTAAGCATGTATTCATCAGTATCTTCTATAAAACCGGTGGATTATGCGCTAAAAGAAACCAATCCCCTTCTGGGTGGTGGTCAGATTGTTGGAGGCCAATTTATTCGTGCTATGAAGCCAGCTACTGCATATGATCTTGTGGAACAAATCCAATATCTTTTCGTACGTGTTGTGAAGGCACGAGATTTACCAACAAAGAATTTTACAGGTAGCCTCGATCCTTGCGTTGAAGTAAAATTGGGTAACTACAGGGGGATCACTAAGCATTTTGAAAAGAAGCAAAACCCCGAGTGGAATGATGTATTTGCATTTTCAAAAGAACAGATGCAGACATCAGTACTTGAAGTTATAGTTAAAGACAAGGTTCTGGTCAAGGATGATTTTGTTGGGATCTTACGCTTTGATTTAGATGATGTTCCGATGCGAGTCCCACCAGATAGTCCATTAGCTGCAGAGTGGTACCGGCTTGAGGACAAGAAGGGGGATAAAACAAAGGGTGAATTGATGATCGCAGTTTGGATAGGAACCCAGGCTGACGAAGCATTTCCTGATGCATGGCAATCTGATACAGCAGCAGCAGCTATTGATGCCTCTACTGTTCGATCTCGTACAAGGTCAAAAGTTTATCCCTCCCCCAGGCTGTGGTATGTTCGTGTCAGTGTGGTCGAGGCACAGGACATTATAATAGGTGATAGGACTCGGATACCAGATCTTTATGTCAAGGGACAGCTAGGCAATCAGATCATGAAAACGAGGACAGTTCAGAGAACAGGCCAGGCACTGGCATTCAATCCTCTCTGGAATGAAGACCTCATGTTTGTGGCTGTGGAGCCCTTCGAGGATCACCTCATCCTTTCTATAGAAGACCAAGTTGGACCAAACAAGGGAGAGGTGATAGGCCGAGTCGTTATTCCTTTGGGGTCAGTAGAGAAACGAACTGATGACCGGATTATCAATGGTCAGTGGTTCAGTCTTGAGAAGCCAACTGCTGGCACGGAAAAGCAGAAGAAGGACAAGTTCTCAAGCCGAATTCATCTCCGTGCCTGTCTGGATGGCGGTTATCATGTGCTTGATGAGTCTATCTACTATAGTAGCGATCTCAGACCAACAGCAAAACAGCTATGGGAACCGCCAATTGGATTGCTTGAGCTTGGCATCCTTAGAGCAGAGGCGCTTCATCCTACAAAGACACGAGAAGGAAAAGGAACATCAGACACCTACTGTGTAGCCAAGTATGGACACAAATGGGTTCGTACTCGTACCATCATCGGCAACCTTTCACCAAAATACAATGAGCAGTACACATGGGAAGTTTATGATCCAGCTACAATTCTGACAGTAGGCGTTTTCTGCAACAGCCAACTGGAGAAGAGTATTACTGGTGCAAAGGACACGAAGATTGGCAGGGTTCGCATAAATCTTTCAACCCTTGAAACTGGTCGAGTGTACACACACTCATACCCACTTCTATCTTTGCACCCTTCAGGTGTCAAGAAGATGGGCGAGCTCCATCTTGCCATTAGATTGTCATTCTCATCATTGATCGACATGATGCACATATACTCACGGCCTTTGCTTCCTAAGATGCATTACATGCAGCCACTGAGCATTGTGCAACAAGATATGCTGCGGTACCAAGCAGTTCAATTAGTTGCTGCTCATCTTGGCAAAATGGAGCCACCCCTTAGGAAGGAAGTTGTTGAGTACATGTCTGATGTCGATTCCCACATATGGAGCATGCGACGAAGCAAAGCAAATTTCTTTAGGCTCATGTCACTCTTCTCAGGTTGGGCTTCATTGAGCAAATGGTTTGGGAAGGTTTGCATGTGGAAGAGCCCTACAATTACTGCCCTGATGCACATTCTGTTTATATTGCTAGTGTGTTTGCCGGGACTGATACTTCCTACAATATTTCTATGTATGTTCCTGATAGGCATTTTCAACTACCGTTTTCGGCCAAAGTATCCTCCGCATATGAACACAACAATTTCTCAGGCAGACACTGTGCATCCCGATGAGCTCGATGAGGAATTTGATACATTTCCTACTAGCAAAAGTGCTGAGGTCATTCGTATGAGGTATGATCGGTTAAGGAGTGTTTCTGCCAGAGTACAAACTATGATTGGAGATTTAGCAACTCAAGGAGAGAGGATTCAAGCATTGCTTAGCTGGAGAGATCCCGTGGCAACTTCAATTTTTATAATATTCTGCTTCATGGCAGCACTTGTGCTCTATATAACCCCACTACAGATAGTGGCTGCTGTTGCGAGCCTCTATGTCATGAGGCACCCGAGACTCAGAAACAGCATGCCTTCGGCGCCTCTAAACTTCTTCCGTCGTTTGCCAGTACAGAGAGACTGTATGCTTTAACCCTGCAGAAGTTAGTTTTTTTTGGCCACTCACTCCTGTTTAGTTTTTTTGGTAGTTTTTATTATTTCATTGTAAGCTGTACCATATAAAAATCAGGCCTCTAGTGTATAGTATAACTTTTTTCTTTCTCGTGTAGTTTTCCATCGCAAGTTGTATGATGCGATGAGAAGCTGCCATTGCAATGAGGATCTTCCACTGAAAAAAAAATCCGAAAGCTTATGCCTAATATTATATGAAATATCCAAATTGTGAATAATCATTGATTTGATTAGGAATATCAAAAAGAAGATGCATGTTGAAGGTAAGGTGAGGGTGCCTTCGGAGGATATATTTCTCATACCTGAACTTTAAAGAAATTTGTATTAGTGTACACATATGACGTATAGATACATGTATGAAGGTACAAGAATCAAAATATGTGTGAAGGAGTGTAACAATCACAATATGACCAGTAACGGTTCACTTTAGGGTGTAGACATAATAAAGAGGAAGCTTTAGTTGTTATGCCCAGAGCCAAAGCCTTGAGGACATGCCCTATATGATAGAACGGACTTGCAAGGCTCAATGTTAAAAAATCTTAGGTTTTTTGCATGACTAGTCCACGTAGTAAAATCAAGCTTCTAAAAAGTAGATTACAAAACTGTGTATTTGGATATGCTTGGTTAAATGTTGCATAAAGTTTACTTATGGAGTAACTAGAATCACTTATAAGCATTGGCCCGTAAGATTGTATTTTCTCACTTGCTTATGCAGCTCTAAAAGTGGATGTAGAGAGTCTTGGTGTTGGACTTAACTAGCTAGTATTCCAAGTAAACTTTCTTGTTTGGTTATGTTCTTCTTAGTCTATTTAGGGTCAAGGATTTAAAATTTAATTCACATGGTCCAATATATACTGATGTGTTTGAGTGTATATGAACATATCAATTCAGTACATACTACCAATATGTAGTAGGCAACGAGCTTGATACTTAGACCGGTTTCTAAAACCTTGTGTAGAGTTATTATTACATGAATGTTTGTTTAGATTTCTTACCATGTTTGATTATATTTAGGGGTTAATGAATGTATTTGATGAGTTTTTAGATGTTGAGTATAGATTTTTATCTGAGACAAATATTTAACAACTTATGGGCAAAGTATTTAAGCAAAATTTGTATCAGCATTTTGTTTCATCTAATTTCACTAACCAATTTGATTGTTGGATAAAGGCCACAGAAGGAGTAGATGAAAATTCAAACCTACTTTAAGTGTGACATTCTCATCAATAATTATTCCGAGTCCTTACATAACTAAATCAAGTATGCTAAAGTGTAGCCTATCTTGCTTTAAGGCCAACAAAACAAAGTTATGAAGTGCATGAAGAGTAGGAGTAACCCTGTTTCTCCCAATTTCCAAAAGAAGCTTATTAATAAAAAGCATTCGTATTTGATATTCACTCTTTGAACATGATAGGCAATATCATATAACTAAGAACTTTCAGTGATTGTAATAAACATCAAAATTATAAGAAGACCATACCTCAAAGTAATCCCCTGTGCTCATGCCTTCTTTGTTATGTGTCATGATACTCATGTCCCTAAAAGTTTATTGGAGAAGAAACAAATACAAGAATTAGACTTATGCAATGATATATATTTATTTATAACTTAACTATTAGCCTAATCAATGTACCATACATGTGGCATGTTGCTGGCCATAATGAGATAAAGCGACCTTGTCTTGCTCAATCTTGTCCTTGGAGGCAAGGAAAATAAGTAAGAAAGAGAAATCTGAAATTGAGGATGAGAAGCCAAAGAAGGCTATAAAGGAAGCATCAACATGCATTGCGTAGTATATAGAAAGGATGGGCACAATAAGGAGCACCACAAGAATGACATTGTCAACCAACTACAAGTAACTATGGCATTGATTCTTGTAGGAGGGTCCTAATGATCAATCAGGAGCTTAACCATCAAGCAAAAATAGGATATGATAAGTTTTCAATGTCTTTATATGTAGTATTTCAGTAGCAGTTTGTAGTTTTCATTTAGTCTCATCTGCGGATCACACAGATCTTCCTGTTTTGTGCTTCACATAAACTTTGGTTTCTGGAAGCAATCAAATGCTTTACTTCATAGTTTGAAGCATTCTAGTCTGCATATTTTCGTCTTGCCTTTCTTGACAAAAAGTTTTGGGATTCCATCATCTTGCTCCCAATAAGTTTGTTTGAAGATTTGGTTTGTTCAATTGCCCATCGGATTCTTTGATTAATTTGCTGAAAAAAAAAAACAAATTGATCAACTAGGAAGGAGGAAACTAGTATTTGTTTCAGGAGGAGTTTCAATTGCAATTGAGTTGTGTAGTCCTTTTCTCTCTGTAGGACATGAATATCATTGAAGGAGAAATATACTTCATGCACAAAAGTGATTCAGCAATCTCTATCTTCTCCAAGTAGGACCTTCATTTCTGCAACTATCAGCAAAAAATTGTTGCCATTGCTGCATTGAAGTAAACTTAATCAACACAGTGATAGAAAACTCTCTTTGATCTTGAGACTGATTCACTTTAAAGATGCACCCAACTCGTGATTCTGGAACCAATTAATCTAGTTTTCATCAGACAAGGAAACCTATTTATGGATTGATCTTGCTTTGATGTACATGCTTTACACATACTCTGAATCTAGATGCTCTCTCCACCCTAGTTAAGTCATTTGCTATATTCTTATAATTCCACTCGGATAAAATTCTAATGTGGGATTTTTTTTACCTCAGGCTATTTGATTAAAACATTAAAAAAAATCATCTCAAGCTCAAATTTTGTGTCTTCTTGTGATGACGGTCTGAGACAAAAGTGATCTGATTGGATAGCGGCACCCTTTATGTGATTCTATGTAGGGCAAAATATTCCACTCTGTTTCTTTTGGACACACAAAAAAGAAAGTAATAGTATAAGATTTCTATCATGTTTCTTAAACAAAACTGCAGGGTCAAAGCTCATATCTGAAAGAAGATATCCACTGACAAAAGATGAAAAGAAACAAAGAAATGATCTCTACCTTAATCCAAGATTCTTTGATTAAAAAAAATAATAATCCCTTTCTTTTGAATCTGCAGAACCAATAATATGCATGCACTAAAAGAAAGTTCAGCAAGAACCTGGGAGGTATCCTTTCTGTTGCGAACTATGCTAGAGAGAGATGAACATTCAGCAACAGATGGAAAATTCCAAAGGAATGGCATGATCTCTCAAGAGTAAACTAAACCACAGGAGGAGCGATTTGAAAGAGAAAGGAAAGAGGGAGATCAATGCGATCCCTTTGGAATTCTCCTTCAGCTGCCCACACCAACCCAACGAAGCCTTGTTGTTTTTCCTGCACTCTTCCTCCCTCTTCCTCTTTATGTCACATAAATTGGAGATCCAATTAACACATTTGATTGAGATTGAGAGAGAGAAAGAGAGAGAAAGTGGGAGGTGTATAGAGACTGTTGCTGGTGGTGTAGCTTCGCCTCTCAACTTAAGGTTGTGAGGGGGGCGGGAAGCTGTGTGAGCTATGGCCCAGTGTTACCTCTCTTTCTCCTCTCCTGTTTACTACAATAACCTTGGAGCTATTCGCGAATTTGATGAAAGTGAAATGGAACTGGATTGGTAATTTATGAACTCTTATAGAATTTACGCAAGTTTGCCCATACATTTTTGAATTTTTCATCAAATTACTATTTTTTGTCTGCCATGTTTCCTTTAGTTTCTTTGCAATTATTAATTTTAAATACTAAATTCACTTATAGCTAAAAATTTTATCTATAATAAGTTCCTATTTTTACCAAAATAATAGAAACAAAAAAAATCTCTACTAAAATATTTCACACATATCATCAAAGAGTGACGAAAAATGTGGATCAACTTGGTTGAAATCATACAAATCACACTATTTTTTTTTAAATCTGCACAATCTGAGGAACCAAAGTCTAAATTGCTTTTTTTTTTTTCTCCCTCCTGCCACTTTTCCTTTTCTCTCTTTGCATGGTCCTCACTATTGATTGCTGCTTTAAAGCCCAACACCCTTTGTCTACCCACATATGCACTTAGTGCTTGGTCCTCACTGTTGATTTGGGGTGCAGCTTGTCCCTCACAGTTTTTGTAACTATCCTCGCTGAGAGGATTGGAAATATCAGATCGTAACAGTCTTAGTTGTCTCTATGTATCACAAGCAGACCAAACTTTCAGAGCCCATGCAAAAGAGGCTGTCACTTTCACACAGTTCCCACTCCTTTCCATCACACAGCATGAGATGAGGTTTCTTCAGAACCTTTCTTTCATAAAAGTTCGTAGCGACTTTCCATAAATTTATATTGGAACCGTCTATTATTTCGTAAATACGAATCTTAAAGCAAGAGTCATCCTAACGTTGTTTTGGAATTCCTATATCCTAAGGTTATGTTTCCAACGAAGGATAGAAAGCTCTAAGGAAGGGATAGATGTGAGGAAAGGAGAGAGAGACGGATGGAAATTAGGCACGTGTGTAGAACGTGAAACAAAAAATCTCCTCCGTTCACGACGCGCCACGCTCGTTGCCGAGCTCGCCGCCACCTCTCCTCACCGGATGGGGGGAGAGATCTCCGGGAGCCGAGCTCGCTGCCGCCTCTCCTTGCCGGACGGGGTAGAGATCGCCGGGAGCTTCTCCGCCTCTCCTCGTCGGGAGCACAAAGCAAGTGATTTTCAGCCAGCCATGCGAGCTCACTATTGTGATGTGGACGACGGAAGGCGACACGTTGGCGAGCTCAGCCAAGCGACGGAAGGCGACGTGTTGGCGAGCTTGCCGAGAGAGAGGCGACGGGGAGGTTAGCAGGGGAGGCTGGTGAGGTTCGGCGATGGGAGGCTGGTTAGATTCAGCGAGGGGAGCTTCAGCCAAGCGACGGCAAACGGAAGGCGAAGGCGGGAGCCGAAGGTGGGAGGCGAGGCGGGAGGCAAGGCTATGGAGGGAAGGCGAGGCTGGCGACGTTAAGCTGAGGCGACGGGAGGCTGAGGAGGGAGAGGGAAGGAGAAGGGCGACGGGCGGCTGAGGCGACAGGAGGTTGGCGACGGGAGGGAGAGGGAAGGAGGACGAGGCGACGGAAGGTTGAAGCGACAGGAGGCGAGGCGACATGGGGCCGGCGAGCTCGGGCGACTGGAGGAGGAAGAGGGAAGGAGAAGGGCGGCACCGACGAGGAGGGGAAGGAGGACGCAGCGCCGGCGAAGAGGGAGAGGGAAGGAGGAGGGGGCGGCGGTGAGCAGCAAATGGTGTCGTCGCGTAAGGGCAGCGTCGTTGTTGATGCGTTCCGCCCGATTTGGGCGGAAGCCAAAACGAAGGAAAACTGTGATATTTTCCTTTGCTCTTTTCTTCCATTAATTTCTGCCCTTCGAAAGAAACAAGGGAAAGCAGTACTTTCCCTCCATCCGCTGTGGATTCCCTCGTAGGAAACACAGCGTAAGAGATGAACCACTCTACCTGCAATTTCTAGATAATATCATTGCCTTTAATGTGATTATGACTTTTGAATTTGCCATTCATCGTGTGGAAATTGCACATACTCGGGAGTCCCGATCCAGTCGGCGGACATCGCCATGTGGAGTGCCGGAAGGAAAGGGCACAGTCCAGTGGCCTTCGGTATTCGACGGGCCACAACCCACCAGCAGCCCACATCAATCTGACGTCACCGTGCTCCCTCGGCCCAGTGCAGCCTGGGCCTGTCCCGAGTCCACTGTTCCAGTCGTTTTCTTCCAGTAGGCACGGAACGTGAGCAGAATGGAACTATTTGATATTTCAGTCCTTTGGCTACGAGAAAACAAGGCGACTCGAGCGATGGTAAATGAATGATGCTTCAAATTTATTAATCTGTGAGATCGGATGGTCCACCTGGACCCGATCTGTCTCGCCTTGCCCTCAATCTCCTCCTGCGCCGTCGCCACCGTTCATCCTCCCGGCAATCGCCGAATCGGACCCTAATCGATCGGCGCATCAGCTCGAGGGCGCCTTTTCCACCTGCCATCTGCTCCGTCGCCATCGATCTTCCGCCTGCTGCCCTACAAGGGCACTGCATCTAGAGCAGAGATACGATCTTGGTGGTACGCCCGATTTATTCTGTTAGTTCTACGTCTTTTTATTTATTCCAGTTATTCAACGAGAAGTTAATAGAGAAGGCGCTTAACTTTGAATTCTACTCTCTTTTTTTTTTTTTTGCTAAAAATTTTTTATTTTATTTTTGGCTCACCTAATACATATCATGGTGGCAAACGATCTCTAAGAGGATTCTTAGAGTTAATCTAACTTCACCTATTCAAAACGTCACTTGGCCACTTCAACCGTCTGTATAAATTATAATGTTCCTCTTGTCATACAGTTTTAAAGCCTCTGCTGATGGAGTCGACGAATACGCCCGAGCTGGCTTCCAAATCATCGAAAGATGAACCTGAATTTGATCCGAGCAGAAGTAAGCATTATTTTTATATCCATTAGTCTTATATTATCGAGGAACTGAACCGCCTAGAGACTTCGTTAAACACCTTCCTTTTTCAGTTTGTGGCCCCTTAAGAGAACGAGGAGTGCCTTCTGGCAAAAACAATGCTCAATTCTCTGTCTTCCTGAATCCATTATCAGGATTCAACAGGAAGCAATTTTCAAGTTTTTTAGATGCTGTCCGGATAAGGAAGTTAAATATCAAACTTGGAATGCGAAAATTTTTGTCCATAATTTACATCCTTGATTATAGTATTTAAATATTAAATGAATCCAAGGTTGATGCCAACGGGAAATTGCAGCTGTTAATACAAAGAGCACAGGATTCAGAATCTCATTCTTAAATAGTGTGATCGAAAGATTCTTCACTGAGAAAATTGCGTCTTTTTGACAAATATTCTCCATTAACTTCTAAGTGAGTTGCTGAAGATACCTAAAAGATCTGGTTCGAACGAAGCATGTGAAGATGTTATACATATAGTGAAGATAACAGTAGTTCACCAGATGATGCATACCAAAGAACAGGAGCTCAAGTACCTGTTCATTTCCTATTGGCTTTCTTTCGGGAGTTTATGAAACTTTTGATGTATTTTTAATGCTTAACATTTATTGGATATTAGGATATGATGATTTTTTTTCCTTGTTCATCTTATTCTTTGAAGTTATGAGTTCTTTTTGGAACAAAGAAATATGCAGAGCATCTACCATTTATGGTATATTTTCACATAGAAGGTTGAAACGGGTGCCACTATTATAATGTCAACAAAACATAGTTGATCTTGGGCTGGTGACAAATTCTTTTTAGCTGTACATACTGAACTATCACTTGAAGAATGTACCAGTTAGGGAACAATTTGAGCCAGAAAGATAAAGTGGATATCATTTCTATAAATGTTGGACAAAATTGTTCGTCTTAGGTTAGAAACAAATTATTTTTCAGCTTTACACGCTCAAATGCTTCATGAAGGCTGAAGCATCTGCAATTATGGGATACCTTGAGCGAGTAGGTCCAAGTGAGTGTCATTCCTATCAATTCTGGAGGAAATGATTGATCTGGCATACCAAAGAATTATTTTCCAGCTCTTCATCTGTACACAATGAATTATCTTATGATTTTTTTTCTAATCTCTTTGCCAAAAAAAAAATCTTTCACTGATAGCCGTCTCTTTGGAGCTTTTAAATGGTGACTACTATTGATAAGTGCTGTATGAGCAAGTACTTCAATTATGCTTTTTTTTGTTTCTTTTTAAAGTGATTGGCATCATTAAGAGGAAGGCTTTGATAAAAGAACTAGCTGCTGCTTATCATGCTGAGTGTCTGGAGTATTGTCAGAAAATTCTTCAACTTCAAAGGAAATGGGAAGAGGTCAGTAACTTAGCATCTATCTAAAGTTTCTTTAGACTTTAAAACCCTGCCTTACTCTCATTATGTAAATTAAAATTACATTTTTTTTATCTGCACGGTAAGGATTATAGATTGGTATATTATGGCAATTGTCCAATTTTTGGAATCCAAAAATGGCATTGTCATCAGTTTGGATTTGTATTCTGTCATAGCTGTTCCAAATGTCGTGTCTACTAGTTTGTGTCTCTATGAAAAAGGTAATTAAAACGTCAATAAAGTTTTAATCCTTTAACATCTAAGCACATGAATCATGGAATCCAACTCCATGTACTCTGATCTTTGATGAAGCATTACACACTGCCATATCTCATATTCCAATCTCTGTAGCGTACAGATGATTCTTGCTTAATTTGTCTCTGACTTCAGTTGTTGGATGAGTTGTTTCATAGAGGTGATAGTTTAAACTATAGTTGAGGTTTCACAGCTACTTTTGGACATTTTTTAGTTTATGACACCAACAATTTTTCTGCTGGTTTCAACCATTTACAGTCCCCATAGCATTTTAATTGAGCTTTTCCAAACGATCTGTGCAAATTTGGAGCTTTGTTAGAACAATTTCATTAGAATAAAAAAAATATAATCTGATCAAATTAAAGAAAGTATTTAGATGCAAATATTATTCCTGAGAAGTGTTACGTATATAGGATGAAGTGGGGTATGGACCCTACCACTTAAGCAATGTGGGGCAAAAGATTACATGGTTATAATTAGCATAATATATATCGTTAATTCTAACATTCCTCTCCAAGCCAAGCATAAATGATAATCATATTCAGCTTATTAAATTATTGTATCAAACTCTGTTAAGAGAAGAGACTTGCTAAATATATCAACGGGTTGTTTATGAAGTAAATGAAATGCTAATTTTCTTTAACATTATAACATCTCTATTGAAATAATAATCAACTTTAATATGTTTAATTTTTACGGAGATTGAGTAATGAACATTATAAATCACTACTTGATTGTTATTATGAATTGTCATAATTTTCTAACATAGTATTTCCTTGAAGGGAAAAGGGGAAGGAAAGGAAGGAAAAGATGCTTTTCCCTTTGTTTCCTTTGAGGGAAAGAAAACATGAGGAGGGAAAAATAGTTTACTTTTTCCCTTAGAAATCCAATCCGCTCAAATTGAGTGAAAAAGAGGAAGCAAATGTTTGCATGGCTCATTCTCATCGCCCCTCGCCCTCCCCTTCTTGTTTGATGATGAGCTCTCCCTCGTCGCCCCTCCTCCCCTCAGCGTCGAACTCCAAGCTCTCCCTCGCTGCCCCTCCTCCCTCCGACATTGAGCTCTGAGCTCCCGGCATTGCCTCCTCCCCTCAGCGCAAGCTCGCCTGATGACCTAAACAAGAGTTACACGACCACCCCTCCCCTCGCTACCGTTGCTAGAGTAACCACTCACGTCTGCCTGCTTCGCACTCTCCCCCTCTGCCGGAGCCATGCGCCTGTGTTTGCATGCACATCACGTGGATTTTTTTCCCTCTCTTCTATTTTCTTCATGATTTTCCTTCTTTCCAAGAAAATAGAGCCCAAGTGTATCTAAAATCATTCAAAAAAGTACAAATACACATCACTTTGTAAAGCTGCTTTTAACTTATGGTTGTGAACATTCTCCATATGAAGGAAACACATTGAATAAGGTTTTGAACTGCATCCCAACTTTTAAATATTACAGACGTAGTAATCAAATTTCTATCGTGGCGCGGAGCTTCTTATGGTTGTGTGCATGCTTTGATTGTTTTGTAAGTTTTCAGAGTTGCTTAAATCTCTAGCCCCAGTCATATGCAGATGCATATTTGAAGAAGAATTCAAAGCCAAAGAAAAAGAATACAGACGCATATTTTGAAGCTAAGGTTATAAAATAACTAGTTTTTTCTTTTTTTATTTATTTGAAAATATATACTAATCGGAAGGTATTTGTTTGCTTTTCATGTTTCCTTTCGGTTATTTTTTCTTGCAATTTCTAGAATGGTTTGTAGCCCTATATTCTAGAGACCAGAAAACGTTGTAAATTACGCTTCTACTTAATTTAACTTAATTTCATTTGTCCGTGCACTTAAACTCCAATTCATTTCATTTCTATCTCATTCAGCTCGCCGATGGAAGAGGATGTGAGACTTTATGTATACATCTAACTTGTGTCATTTCCTGTGTATGGTTCATCTGGATGATTTTTTAAATTTCATTTAAGGTGTTGAAAATATTTTTTTTGTTGTATTTTTGTTTCCTTAACACGTACGCTCGATCCTATCTACAGGAGCAGCAATATATCAAAAGAAAAGCTCCTCCAGAGCCTAGCAAGCAGAAAAGGAAGTCGTCTAAGCGTTCAAAGAAGGGCTTGTAGATACTGTCTCAAACTTGTTTTCTCCTGTCTTTTGAAGCATTTTGAACTTAACATATTCCATGCTGTATAAGTTGTTTTCTCCTGGCTTTTGAAGCATTTGGAGCTTGACATATTCCAGCTGTATATCATATGTTCGGGAAATCATCGACTTAATGATGACGTGACTTTATCGATCAACAGAATCATTTATCTCATGCTACAATCTTTGATTGCAAATGTTGATTCCCTTACTTTTTATGTAGTTAATATCATGTAGCAGCTGAAAATGACAAATTGTATCCTTTCCCTGGTTTTCAGAAAATTCAACAAGTATGAGGTCTAGTAGGTTTCCAATCTCCTACAGGTGATTGAGTGGTGATTGAGTGGTTAATAGCAGGTTAACGCGGTTTTTGGTCTCAATAATGAGTTGAACTTAGTGTTATCAATAATGGATCGCAGAAAATAGCGAAAAGTTAAAAATCCACAATATGATATAGCGGATTGCGTTGTGGGCAAATAGCGAAAGACACATAGCGTTTGAAATATATATTATATATATCAAAATTTAAGTATAACATTTGAAATATGTTATATATCTAATAAATTAAGCTGCATAAAAATAAAATAAATTATATAAAGAAAGATAACATATTACTAATTCAATTCAAGTCATAATTTTAATTTCTTAAACTTAAAAACATAATAATGTGGTCTTATCGTCTATAGCGGTGCTATAGCGTTTCATAGCGGATTACTCAAATACCGCTATGGAAAAACGCTATAGCACTGCTATTGCGGCTATTTAACAACACTGGTTGAACTCGTGAAGAGTAATGGCCTATTTAAGAACGAGGATGGAAAATGGAGGATGGAGAAAAAAGAGGAAAATTGGAGAAAACAAAAGCGGTTTCCCCTCTTAAACTTGTTTGGCTCATGTTGGGGTGGAAAGTTAAAATTGCACTATTCTAACACATTTCCCCTCTCAACACATTCTCGTGAGTCTTTCTGTTGAGTTAGATGGCAGCATCCTTCCGAGAAAGGATGCTGGACTATAGTGGTCTCTGCGACAATATTCTCGAGAAAGAAGATTCCTAGAGTCAAGCAAATGAAGAAGAAAAGGCGCGAAGGGAGCCATTAGGAGGATGTGGATGTCGTAGCATTTGCAGGCTTGGTTCCTAAGAAAAGGAAGAACGGAAGTTGAGTGGGGAGGGGGAAAAATAGGAAGAAGAGGGGAAGTAGAAGTTTATGAGGGAGATGTATCATGTATGGGGCTGCTGGGAACTACTATGGAGAGTCTTTTTAATAAAAAAAATTACCCTTTTAAAGCCAATTTCCTCTCCAATTTGTTTTATCCTTTTAAGCAAACATCACTTAAACCTTTAAACTACTTCTTGATCATGTCAATCGGGTAGATGCATGGGTGGATAATGATTCTAGGCAGTTTTATCTCGGGCCACCAATCAACATCACTATAGGACCATTTTTTTGTCTAGGGTTTGGGAACATTTTTTTTTTGTCTAGGGCTTGGGAACTTTTATCTTACAGTGATTTTGATCAGGCAGCCGATGGAAAAAAGCCGCCTACTGTGTGGCCCGATACATGCTTTGCTTGCAAACCTATCCAGTTTAATATGATCTGGATTTTTATTTAGAGTCCATGATCAGTGTTAGGCCTACGAACTGGAAATTCAGTGTGGCCCAACAACAGCCCAGCCAGCCTAGTCCAATCAGTCTTTTACTTCTTCAGCTGACCGGGTCAGCGGGTCGGATCGGGCATTGCCTGGATCTGTTATTCCAAAGGACGAGCCGCGCACGCTGCGTTGCGTGCATCCGAAGCTAACGGGGCAGCGTGGGCTGAGGTGACAGGGCATGGCCTCGACTTGTGTGTCCGGGCAGGTGAAGAAAAAGGAAAGAAGACGAAGCGGCGTCTTCGTCTTGCAAACGGACGCTCGCGCCCGGAGGGCTCTTCCCTCCCCTCTTCGGCGATCGCCGACTTCCATCGTCGGACCTTCGTCGGTGGGGTTCTCCAGACGTTCCGGTGGTGTGGGTGGGTGGAGGAACGCCAGGGAGAACCTTGTCCCCTCTCGACAGTCGTCTTCGTCTCCGACATCTCCGTCGCCGCCATGTTCACTGGAGCCTCACTGTCGGACCGCCTTGGAAGGCGCAGTCGGCAACAGCTTCAATGACCTGAAGGAGCCGGCGGCCGTGTGACCGCCGAGGTAAACTCTCGCCGGTCCGGCGCCTTCTTGATCTCCGTCCCGGGGAGCGTTTCTCCCCCGGCGGCGCCGCGTTTTCTCATGTTCTTCTTCGTTCGCATGCGTGGGATTGGCCGAATCTGCGAGCTCCTCGAGTGAGCCCTCTCCTCCTTCCCTTCTCCCCGACGGCCGGCTCGCCTGCATGCGAGAACTACAGGTGTCAGTGCTCACCTACGCGCGCAGGACTCCGTTCGTCGCCTGCGTGCGACACTTCTTTGTTCGGCCGTCTACGTACGGTGTCTTCTTCGTCGTCTGGGTGGAATCTGGAGAAGCACCAGCCTCCTTCGAGTGCGGTTACAACGGGACGCCGCGAGTGGCCCTCGCCTTGGCCTCCCTCATCCGCCGTCCGAGCAGACCTTCAGCCGTGGCTGTCTGTCCTCCCTCAACCGCCTGGCCGCCCTTCTGGTGCCACCAGTCGCCGGAGGATGTCCCTCCTTCTCAGCCGAGCCTGCATCTGGGAGTACGCATCGTTTCTAACGTTGGCCAATGCAGGTCCGCTTGGTTGCCTACGGGTAGCCCCTCCTCCCCGACCGTTCTCGTCTCCGGGTGAGAAGGACGAGGCCACCGGGTTCATCGGCGGAGCGTCGTCTGGCCTCACCATAGGCGTGCGAGTGAGGAGCTGGCCGGGCTTCTTTCCGCCATTGGCATGCGACGTTGTGTGGACCATCGTCCGTGATCACCAGGCGCCGGCTTGATCCGCGGACAACTCAGTACTACGGTTGTGGACCTCGTCCGACGCCGTCGGTTACAGGTGTGTCCCATTTGGGTAAATCGAAAGTGTTGACCAGGTCGTGTTGGAACGGCAGCGATCCTAATTGAGTCCTTTGAGGAACCTTCCCCGCCAGCCGCGCCCAATCCAGCGGTTTCGACCGTTGTGATATCCGCATTGACGCATTTGGACTCGAGTCAAGCGTTGACTCACGTGTAAATGATTAAAAAAATATTACCATAAACGTGGGTATGACAGCTTGGTATTAGAGCCCAGGTTCTGCACGTTCCAACTCGTACGAGCGTCGTACTTGGGTCTTGTCACACTTAACTGATAGTGCGTAGTTGGGATCTGCGTCGAACCCCGGACTATTGTCCCTCGAGGACATAGTTAGAGATGAGGGTTTTGGATCCTTACATTTCAGTGGAGATCGTCTCCACGCGGCTCGTCTCGGGCGAGCTTCTCGTAGCTCAGGTGACTCGACGCACCATGGAGCTAAAGGCATCTTAGGCAGAGGTTGTGATGCTAAAGCGTGCTACGGTGGCTTCGATAGCATCGACCACGGCCGATCTCGGCTAGTGGACCGTCGTGCGACGACTCATCCTGGAGCTTACCCTTTCGGAGGGGTGCGTTGCTCCACGATATTTAAGGAAAAGTTGACAGACCATAAAACTGCTACCCAGGGAGACAAAATGACAGACCTTAAAACTGCTATTTGGGGACAAGAAGAGTGGACAGTCCAACTAAAACAAAAGAGGTCCCTCTTCTTGGTCCGACTGAGTCAACTTCGCATATAGGGACGCCTTATGTGAGGGAAGCTTGGGAGGACATCAAGGAAAGATCCTTGAAACCTATCCGGGGTTCCTCAGCATATGGGGACGCCTATATGAGTGGAGGAGACCCAGGGACAAAAGAGGTAATTGGGGCGAGCTGAGTAGTCTTCGACGGAGGTGGTATGGGACGCCTTCGAAGGGTATGAGACTTGGGCGCACCAAGTTACCGTTAAACAAGTCTCCCGAGAACGTGTGTAATCCGATTTGATCGCGGGTGTTGTAGGACCCCACCCTACAATTCCGTGGAAATTTGGTGTGTGAGTCAGGTCACATAAAGTGGTTCGTCGAGAGCAGCTAAGAGTATTGGACTTAAAACGTCCTCAGCACAGGACCGAGGGAGGTCGGTCGGTGCAGTGGACCCCGAGACCTTCGGGGTACCGTACGATATGGATATCGTGATCGGCAGTTGGCAGGGCCGCTGCCATGCGAAGATTCCGAATCTTCCAGACTGCCTAGCAATCTTTGGCCTTGAACTTTTGGTCAAGGTAGAGATAGCTGTGAGGTCTTATCTGTGTGAGATACAGATATACAATGAGGATTTCCCTTGCCTCGAACCGTACATTGAGAGCAAGGAGTCAAGGAATGGAAGGAAGAGGAACTCCTAAGGAGTGCTCTTATTGGCGAATGCCTTAGCTGCATGGTTGCGCCAACGAGATCCGACACTTCGGATCAAACGATAGGTGATGTGTTGATACAGGATGGATATTCTGTAGCTTTCGATAGTTGGAAGTTAAGTGGGGGGGAGCAGAGATACTCTGCGTATGGAAAAAGAGATGGTTGCAGTGTTGCACTGCTTCCGAGGATGGAGAGTCCTCCTGGGTATCGCCTTCGTGGCGAAAACTAATGAGGTGGTGAATACATATTTCACCACTCAGAAGAGATTGTGGGCCAAACTGGCCAGATGGCAGGAATTCCTAGCAGAATTCCAATTCCGGTGGGAACAAAAGTCTGGAAAGGCTAAGGTAGTGCCTGATGCACTGAGTAGGCTAAACGTCTTAGTTCGCTTTGCGATCTCCGGAGTGGAAGGAGATCTCCTTACGATGATAAAAGCAGTAGTTGTGATCGATAAGGAATATCGAAAATCTGTTGAGCAGACCAAGTCGGGTACGACTCGATAATAGTATTTGGGCAGACGGAGTGGGTTAATGTCCTCACGGAGGATTGCCTTCGTCAATTTGGTGACTGCGAGTCAAAGGACTGGGTGAAGTGGATTGATTCAGCACAATTTGCCTATAATCTCCACAGATCCCCGTCTACGGGGCACGGGCCCGTTTGAGCTTGTGTTAGGGAGACAATCCCTAACTTCAGTTGGTATTGCGATAAGGACCTCCGAAGGGAGATGTCCTGCTATTCTACGGATAGCTAGTGAGCGATGGAGATATCTGCGAAGGCAGCACATCGGGGACTTCCATAGAGATACGGTAGACCTTTCAAGGTGTCGAGTCGGGTTGACTCAGTGGCGTATTGTCTAAAGCTCTCCGATGGGGTGAAGCTGCATCTGACTTGCCATGTGGGCTTCCTAAAGAGGTTTCGTAAAGATCCGCGGGATCCAGCTCGATCTTAGTCGCTTCATGCGCCTCCAACGGTTCGAACGGGGTTCGACCGAAGGATCGAAAGGATCCTAGATCATCGAGTTTTGGGGCATGGTAGGATGAACCGACGAACAAAATTTCTTGTTCGGTGGGAAAGTTCTCCATTGGAAGAAGCTACATGGTATAAGCCGCCCGAACTGTGGTAGTTCGAGGATGAGATCTGACGTTACATGAGTCGTCGAGGACGATGACTCGCTCTAGAGGGGGAGAATGTTAGGCCTACGAACTGAAAATTGGGTGTGGCCCAATTCCAGCCCAACCAGCCCAGTCCAATCAGTCTTTTACTTCTTCATCTGACTGGGTCAGCGGGTCGGATCGGGCATTGCCCGGATCTGTTATTCCAAAGGACGAGCCGCGCACGCTGCGTTGCGTGCATCCGAAGCTGACGGGGCGGCGTGGGCTGAGGTGACGGGGCATGGCCTCGAGTTGCATGTCCGGGCAGGTGAAGAAAAAGGAAAGAAGACGAAGCGGCGTCTTCGTCTTGCGAACGGACGCTCGCGCCCCGAGGGCTCCTCCCTCCCCTCTCCGGCAATCGCCGACTTCCATCGTCGGACCTTTGTCGGCAGGGTTCTCCAGACGTTCCTGTGGTGTGGGTGGGTGGAGGAACGCCAGGGAGAACCTCGTCCCCTCTCGACAGTCGTCTTCGTCTCCGACGTCTCCGTCCCCGCCATGTTCACCGGAGCCTCACTTCCGGACCGCCTTGGAAGGCGTAGTCAGCAACAGCTTCAACGACCTGAAGGAGCCGGCGGCCGTGTGACCGCCGAGGTAAACTCTCGCCGGTCCGGCGCCTTCTTGATCTCCGTCCCGGGGAGTGTTTCTCCCCCGGTGGCGCCGCGTTTTCTCCTGTTCTTCGTTTGCATGCGTGAGATTGGCCGGATCTGCGAGCTCCTCGAGCGAGCCCTCTCCTCCTTCCCTTCTCCCCGACGGCCGGCTCGCCTGCGTGCGAGAACTACCGGCGTCAGTGCTCGCCTGCGCGCGAGGGACTCCGTTCGTCGCCTGCGTGCGACACTTCCTTGTTCGGCTGTCTACATACGGCATCTTCTTCATTGTCCGGGTGGAATCTGGAGAAGCGCCAGCCTCCTCTGAGTGCGGTTACAACGGGACGCCGCGAGTGGCCCTCGCCTTCGCCTTCCTCATCCGCCGTTCGAGCAGACCTTCAGCCGTGGCCGTCTATCCTCCCTCAACCACCTGGCCACCCTTCCGGTGCCGCCAGTTTCTAACGCTGGCCAATGCAGGTCCGCTTGGTTGCCTACGGGTAGCCCTCCTCCCCGGCCATTCTCATCTCCGGGCGAGAAGGACGAGGCCGTCGGGTTCACCGGCGGAGCGTCGTCTGGCCTCACCACAGGCGTGCGAATGAGGAGCCGACCGGGCTTCTTTCCGCCATTGGCGTGCGACGCCGTGTGGACCATCGTCCGTGATCGCCAGGCGCCGGCTTGATCTGCGGACAACTCAGTACTACGGTTGTGGACCCCGTCCGACGCGGTCGGTTACGGGTGTGTCCCATTTGGGTTCAGGTGAACCCGGTCCGGTTCAGCGATACGGGTTCTTGGTAAATCGAAAGTGTTGACCAGGTCGTGTTGGAACGGCAGCGATCCTAATTGAGTCCTTCGTCGGGCTAGGGGTCGGTTCGAGGAACCTTCCCCGCCAATCGCGCCCAATCCATCGGTTTTGACCGTTGTGATATCCGCGTTGACGCATTTGGACTCGAGTCAAGCATTGACTCACGTGTAAATGATTAAAAAAATATTATCGTAAACGTGGGCGTGACAATCAGCTTCTTGTGAATAGTAATTGCGAAAAATCGGCCCAATGTCTTTATTAATATGCAAAGTTTACACAGAGAAGCAAAAGGCCCATTAGGATCGAGCACATGAAAATGGGTTAGCCTACTAAATGGTCCACAAATAATTTTCAGTGAAATTGATACTTATATCCACCTCTCTTGCAGAAACTAAAATCAGCGCAATCTAAAAATCTTAGAGAGATACGAAGGATGTCTCAACACCCATTCCAGTGGACAATTTTGTTTTTTGGGTCTATATAACTTATTTTTGTTCATTTTATGATTTTGATCAGATGGCTCTATATAAAAGCGATCTGATTGGATGGTGGATTAGATTCATTTCGCATCGTCTCTTGCCTGAAGATTTTTATTCATCACAACAATGTCAACCTCATCAGCTATACCTATCGTAATAAGATAATTTTTGCTTTCTGACGCCATCATTATATTTGGAAAATTTTGACTCCACATTTCAGAAGGAATAAAAAACAAAACCAGGTATATGGCTGGTGTAATGATATTAATGTAGTTTCATCTTTCCATTCGAATTCTCTTACCAACTTTTGCCTTAGGCAGTGGAAAATAGTGAGATCAGATTCTCGGAGAGATATCACACGAAGCTTGTCTTTCTTATCTTACTAATTTAGAGTGAGTGGAACGTTCGGGTAAGTGTGGGAGAGAATAAGCAACCTCCATGCATATTCTTCATATTATTAAGCCGTGGTGTAGATCGTTTACCTTCAACTGGGGTTGGTTGTTTCCACATATTCAATCTTTTTTTCCTTTTTGCCCATCCTTTTTCGTGCAGCCTTATGCACGACTTCGTCTGAAATCCCATGTGTCATAATTGCTAGTGCATAAGAGAAAAGATGGGGACGGACAACTCAAAACCTTCTCCTTATCCAGACCCTAAATTGTTCTAGCATTGTAAGAAGTGGTTTATTAATATGATGACAAATTTGTGAGGCCGTTATTAGGAAATGGTTTCAGCATATCAAATATGTCATAAATTATTAGCAATTGTGGGTCTAACAAAAGAATCATTACATACAATCAAAGAACCAATGGCTCTTACTCTAGTCTACCAACATTCAAGTTGAAAGTAAAAGTTAGACCACAAAAGATCCCAAATAGCACCATCAAATGGCATCAAAAAGATGTGCTTGGAGAGTTACCATCAGTAGTATCACACAGCGCAAACACCACACTGACCAAACCCTGAGCTAGCATTAATTAGTTTTAGTGTTTCATTGATTCAGTTTGTCTGCTACAACTTCAAAATGTTGAGTTGATTGAAACCATGTGATAATTTAACATCACTAAATAAAAAATATTTGTGTTGTTAACGATGGTTACAACTTAATTACAAGTGTTGCACATGACAGCATTAAATCTGTACATGTTAATGTTAAAGGTTGCACGTTGCATCAATTATGAAGCACCTCAAATGAGAGCACAAGATTTATGTAAATCTCCTTTACTAAGGTCCACCAAATGAAGCATGGCTTATTCCTGCGCCTGAAAAAAGTTGACGTCCTTTTAGATTTCATTCAAGTTTGCAGGTTGGGCGTTTACTCTGAAAACCGCTTCTATGTTTTAATTAAAGGCTATGTATAAATGCTGGATCTTAAATAAGTCCTAACTTATTTTCAAGGACACTGAGTCCTTAAGCTATGCAAATAATTAAACAATTTTTTTTTCATTAAGCAGACTTTAAGGACATTGGGGCCTGAACTACGAAATTTTCTACAAAATAATCAATTTACTTTCTTCTTTTTATCAAGTTTCTTCCAATCTCACTTCTCTCGCAATTACTTTTTGTTCCATGTTATGAGATGGAAGAAATTTACTAGCTTTTAGTTAATTTGTCAATGCAGATTTATTGTGTTATTTTGTTGATCACGTTTTGATTTTATTAGATAAAGTTTGGTCTGCAAAAAGGTCCCTGTCTTGTTAAGACTCGATCTCTTTTTATTTTTAACTCTTTAATTGAAAAACAAAATCCGAGCTGCCTGGGATGAGATAAATAAGGCTTGTGCCCTATTGTCAAGCCCGTGATTAAGCAAAGCACGTTTAATCAAAAAAATCCGGCCGCGTCAGCAAATCGATCCCACGCCGATTTGCATTTGCTCTTCTGATGCGTTGACTATTGACCGAAGCCCTCGTTTCGAACGCCGTGTGCGTTCGAACGAGTCGTCTTCGATCGCGCCGAACGCGCGCCTCAGCCGCTGCGTGCGCTCGCCGGAGGCGTCGCTGGGATGGGGCCTGCGGCAGGGGAAGGGTAGCTCGCGCCCTTCGCCCTCAGCCTGCTTCGTCGGAGTCCCTCTGGACGCCGGAGATCGCCGGCCGGAGGTGGAGAAGGAGCTCTCGAGCTCGCCGGAGAAGACGCGGAAAAGACGCCGGAAAACGCAGGAAACGACGTGGGATGGAGGGGAAAGTTTCGCCTGTTATTTATCTCCAAATACAGCTACCTAAAACCCCTCTTCACTCCTCTCTGTACACACACAGAACACTCCCTCTCGTCTGACCTCGTCGGCGTCGGAAAGCTCGTCGGAACGCCCGCTGGTCGCCGCCTGAGGGAAGGAGAGCGCAGCGCTATCTCTGGCCGTCGCTCGAGGAGGAGTTGACGCTCTCGTCGCCGGTCGTTGCCTGCAGCTCAGGAAGGGACGGAAAGTCTTGTCCGTCTCTACTCGTCGTCTTCCACAGCTCGGGGAAGAATGACGCCGCCGCACGGGATGGTGGAGATGACGCTCGTCGTCACTCGTGGGGGAAGAGCAGGGTGGAGGTGGCGCACTCGTCCGAAGCTTGTGGAGGAGATGCGTCCGTGGAGGAGAATGGCTCTCTGCCGAAGATGATCTCCTCTCCCCTTTTTCCTCTGCTCCAGCATCAACGGCTCTCTGCCATGAAGGGACGGGAGCTAGTGAACTGCTTCCGTCTGAAAGCCTACCTGAAACTCGTCTTCGCGCCTCTGCACGCTTCGGACGGGGGCGGACCCGGATCCTCCGTCAGATCCGCCCCAAGCTTCTGGATCCACTGTCAAGGGTTGGGTTGGGCCTCTGCCCCGGCCCAAATGTCTCTCCCCCGGCTGAGCTGGACGTCGCCCTCGACGTCCTCTCCGTCGTCCGATCTCTGGACCCACCGCCTCCGCGACGTATGCGTCGGAACTCTGCCGGCGTCGTGGCTACCGCCGCGATGTGTGCTACGCCACCTCGTCGCCTACGAGCGGCTGGAATGCGCGGGGTCCCTCGCTCGTCGCGTCCCCCGTGCGCCAATAGCCGAGCTGTCTCGCTGAATGCCGGAGACCCAACTGGATGCCTCCACGTCGTGGATAAAGAAGCCCTCCAAGTATGGGGTTATCGCCGCTTTCACTCGCCGAATCAGCTCCATGCCGAGGACGACGTCGTAGTCGTCCATCCTTGCCACTCTAACATGGTGTCGCCCCGTCCATCGTCCCAACTCCACCGGGACGTCAAAGGCGATCCTCATCATCTGCTGCTCCGCAGCATTGACAGTCTTCACCCGTTCCTCCGTGGGTGAAGTCTGCAACGCAAGGCGCTCCGCCATGCGCTCTGACACGAACAGATGCGTCGCGCCGGTGTCGACCATCGCCTCGACATCGACTCCTCCAATCCGCATCGGCACGTATAGAAACCTTGATCCTCTTGAGGCTGAGACTGCCGCGATCGCTCCGATCTCCAATGCTCCGATCGTCGCTGGAGGGGAGTCGGGGGGTGGCGGTCACCTCTCGCGCCACTAACGCCGAAATCCGCTCCCGGTTCGGGCAATCCCGCATCCGGTGTGGACCCTGGCATAGGAAACACGCCATCGGCCTGGATCTCTCCGGCCCCTTCTCAGTAGGTCGGGCCGGCTCCTGTCATGGCTGGGGACGTGCCGGGTGGCCTCCGCCACGCCGGTAAGGGTGTCGGCCTCGAGCTGGTGGCCTCGTCCTCGTCGGGGATCCGCGTCTCGGGGGCAACGCCGTGGCTCTCGGCGAAGTCGATCCCGATGGCCTCGTGTCCACCAAGCCCTCGGCCACCGCCGCGGCCTCGCGCCAATCTCGCGGAGAATGTCGTCGGACCTCCGCCTCGGCCCATGGCTGCAGATGCCGGAGGAAGGTGTGTCGTCGGTGCGCCTCTGACATGTCCGGGATCTCCAGCATGAGCGTGGAGTACGCTCGAACATACTCGCGGATCGGGCCGGTGTGCCGGAGCTCGTCCACCGCGTCTCTGGCCTGATCCACCGAGTTCCCGGGAAGGAACTGCCTCCGTAGCTCCTCCAGGAATACGTCCCAGGTCCAGGTCGCCGCTCCCAATGTCGATCCAGCTTTGGTCCTCCACCAAAGCTTCGCATCGGCCGTAAGGTAAGCAGTGCACACCTGCACACGCTCGTCGTCTGGGACATGGCTAGAAATGAAGAACTGCTCCATGTCCCAAATAAAGTTCTCCAGTTCCTTCGCCGATCGGACTCCTCCGAACGTCGGTGGCTCAGGGATCCGGACCTTCGGCTTAGGGGCCGCCTGCCCCGTCGCCGATACCATGGGGGAGCCTCCACTCTGGGTCTGCGCAAGCGCCATGCACAGAACGACTATCTCGGCCTGCATCTGATGCTGCGCCGCCTGCGCCTGCTGCAGTAGCGCCGAGAATCCGGCCACCTGGTCGTGGAGCGTCGCCATGCCCGCCATGGCCTCCTGCAGGGCAATGATCTGGAGCCTCTGCTCCTCCGCCTGCTGATGAAGATCCTCCACCTGTGGAGCCAGAGCAGTCTCCTCATCACTGGTGACACCGATCAGCTCCTCCAATCGTGCCACCCGGTCAGCTAAGGAACTCATCTCGTCCCTCTCCCTCAGTCTCTGGGATCGCCGGGGAGGACAATCCACTGCCAAACTCTCCTGCTCCGCCAGTATCACCGGAGCACCACCTCTGAAATTGCCGGAACAGCGCTCTGATACCACTGTCAGACCCGTGAATAAGCAAAGCACGCTTAATTAAAAAAATTCGGCCGCGTCAGCAAATCGATCCCACGCCGATTTGCATTTGCTCTTCTGATGCGTTGACTATTGACCGAAGCCCTCGTTTCGAACGCCGCGTGCGTTCGAACGAGTCGTCTTCTATCGCGCCGGACACGCGCCTCAGCCGCTGCGTGGGCTCGCCGGAGGCGTCGCCGGGATGGGGCCTGCGGCAGGGGAAGGGTAGCTCGCGCCCTTCTCCCTCAGCCTGCTTCGTCGGAGTCCCTCTGGACGCCGAAGATCGCTGGCCGGAGGTGGAGATGGAGCTCTCGAGCTCGCCGGAGAAGACGCGGAAAATACGCCGGAAAACGCAGGAAACGACGCGGGATGGAGGGGAAAGTTTCACCTGTTATTTATCTCCAAATACAGCTACCTAAAACCCCTCTTCACTCCTCTCTGTACACACACAGAACACTCCCTCTCGTTTGACCTCGTCGGCGTCGGAAAGCTCATCGGAACGCCCACTGGTCGCCGCCTGAGGGAAGGAGAGTGCAGCGCTATCTCTGGCCGTCGCTCGAGGAGGAGACGACGCTCTCGTCGCCGGTCATCGCCTGCAGCTCAGGAAGGGACGGAAAGTCTCGTCCGTCTCTACTCGTCGTCTTCCACAGCTCGGGGAAGAATGATGCCGCCGCACGGGATGGTGGAGATGACGCTCATCGTCACTCGTGGGGGAAGAGCAGGGTGGAGGTGGCGCACTCGTCCGAAGCTCGTGGAGGAGATGCGTCCGTGGAGGAGAATGGCTCTCTGCCGAAGATGATCTCCTCTCCCCTTTTTCCTCTGCTCCAGCATCAACGGCTCTCTGCCGTGAAGGGACGGGAGCTGGTGAACTGCTCCCGTCTGAAAGCCTGCCTGAAACTCATCTTCGCACCTCTGCGCGCTTCGGACGGGGGCGGACCCGGATCCTCCGTCAGATTCGCCTCCAAGCTTCTGGATCCACTGTCAAGGGGTTGGGTTGGGCCTCTGCCCCGGCCCAAATGTCTCTCGGCCCAACCTGCAATCTATCGGGAGTAACACCTATTGATTGTTGTGCTCTAACACTTTTTGTTATGATCTATTTATTAAAAATCCATTCATTAACTTGCTGGTATTGAAATGAAATAGTTCAATATTAGTGAACTCATGAGGATTGTATATATATAATGTGAAATTATATTTGGATATTTAAAATAAAATAGATAAAAAAAGTCGTAAAAAGTTATATAATTCTTTATTATAAATTCTTTTGACTTTGGATGTCGTGCTCTATTTTTTTTAAATATCATATTGCTTGTATTTTTAATTTAAAAATTAAAGGTTAATAACAATAATTTTTTATAAAATACTATATAAAGAAAATATGTAGATTTTTTTTCCGGAAATCGTGCATGTTCTTCACAATTAAATCTTACTATAGCATGAGTTGACAAAAACTCCGTGTCGGTCCTATGATCTGGTGGAACAACCCATGCCTTTGCAGATAGTGGCAAAGCACACAATTTGGAATTTTGGCATCATACCAGTAGGGATCCACTCTTAATTAATAGGTCTTGCAGCTTTTGGAAGCACTGTGTAGCCGAAAGATAAGTCATCCGTAGTCCAACTTTTCAAATTATTAATGATGGAATCAAACAATTGTTCAGGTATTATTCTACATAAGTGACCTAGATTGTTCAAACAAAATTGTAAAAAATTATATGGACCCTTCATGCAGTCTATTGTGATGGTGCAAATTTGAGCCCGCTTCCCAATCAATTCAATCGTTGATCACTTTTGCTTGTAATTATGCTATATTTTGTAATAAGCAAAACTAATCTACAGTACATGGATGTTCATACTAATAACGCTATTAGAATATACTAGTTTTTGCGTATATAATTACATATTCGTAAATATAATAATCTATAATATTTGAATCTTGTAATAATTTATTAAATATAATAATTTATAAGCAATACTCTGAATGAAAAAATAGCAAAGTGTTGGGGGGCGCATTTTCTAAGTGGATGGGGGGGGGGGGGGGTGCCTAATCTCATCCGAACGGTGGAGAATGGGAGCGCGAGCCGGATGAAGATCGTCTCCTCGAAGTCGACCGACGCTTGCAGTACGCGAGCCGGCATCGTCTGCAGAGCACCCTCCTTGGTCTCCTTCTTGCTCATGGCCATCGAGAGGCGAATGCCGTTCATGGTGGCTGACAGACCTTGGATCGCCACCACCTTGACAGGGAAGAGGCATCCAAGGCGCTGCATCCCGATGTGGGACAGTGCGCGCATCGGCTTCCAGGTCCATATCCCTTTTTTTCGCAGCCTCCCCCGAGCCGGCAGGCTCTGCTGCTTAGCTGGCGGTCCGCGGTTCTGGCAGTGGTCACCGCCGTCGGCTTCGTCGTTCACAGGCTCGTTCTCTGACTTAGGGCGGGAGCGCCAGGGGGGACATGGACATGCAGCGCGACCGAGGCCGGTTCTCTGTCCGGGAGACATCACCGGCTTACGCTGGGATCGAGAGCGACGTCGGAGGAGTGGGGGAGGACAAGTGATGTTGCTTAAAACTTGTGGCTTTCCAAGTTCGCCGCATGCGGTCGCGGCAGGCTTCTTGGACACGGCGGTGGCGGCTCTTCCCCCTCCTCGTCTCCAAGATTCATCCATGGAGGGGAGTCGTCTGCTCCTTTGAAACCCTGGAGGGAGAGTGAGACATGCTTTTTCTGAGTCGAGTGCGATCTTGATGAATGCCGTTAGTAGAGATGTCAACGGGTCGGGTACCTGCGAGTTTTGACCAAACCCGAACCCGACTAAACCTGAGTTAGGTATTTAAACGGATACCCACAGGTACCCATTTAAATTAAAATATTTATTTTAAAATTATTTTTATAAAATATAACTATAAAAAATAATAATAATAAATATATTTATTAAAAATTATTTTATTATATAAATATAAAAATTTATTTTTCATTATATATTAATCGGGTATTGGGTACCTGAACCCGTGAGAATAAACTCGAACCCGACCCGATTAGCTAATCGGGTACTCAAACCCGCCATAAACGGGTCGGGTACTTGCGAGTTTTGGTACCCATTGACACCCTTAGCCATTAGGAAAAGCATGGTGGCTCGATGCTTGGCGAGGCGTTGGGCGGGCGCCTCATCGGCGAGGGACGAGGGCGAGCAATTGTCGACTTGGGGCAAGTTTACACAAGAATGGCTCGACCGTTCGATTTCCAAAATGCCACTTGTCACGCGCCCAGCCTTCACCGTTCGGATGGGATTAGGCTAGAAAATGCGCCCCAAAGTGTTGAGAGGTTAAGTCACCAAATGTTTGAGTGGCTTTAGCAGAGTGATCCTAAAATTAGGAGGAGGATCGATAGTTCAAAAAAAAATACTTAACCCAAATAGATACCTAGGTCATTATCACTTGAGCAAGGATCCTCGAGTGACCTAAGTGTAGCACATTAAAGAAAATTAACTTAGAGTGACTTTATTACTTATTGTGCATATATAGTTCTAGCCAGCTAATAAACTGTATCTAAAATGCATGTCTTAAGTGTTACAAATACCAAACATTAATTTAATGTGTATTAAATTTATTTATGAAAAAAAAATTCATGTAAATGTACAAATTGCAGATTTTATAAAATTGTCAATTGAAGTACACGTAGTATGAAAGCACAAATGTACAAATTTCTCAAATTTATTACTCTGCACACAAATATTTTTTTAAAAAAACTACCATCGTCTACAAGAAGTCTAAGTTTATGTCCACATACATATATGTATATATAATACGTTTTTTTTTTAAATATACAACGTTAGGATATAAAGTGAAATTAATACAAGTGTAGGGTGAAAACTCTTTTTTTTTTTTTTTTTATAAAGATAAGTGCAAATATACTTAAATTTAAAGGTGAGCTTGTTATTACATCCACATGGAATGGAGATAAGACAAATCCATGTGGCGTTGATCGCGCTCCTTCCAAATCGATGAAGTGGACGCAAGATAAGTATCCAACCAATTGGGTCGATCCATTATTGTCACTCCACTAACCCCTTACCTAAAATATTATTCTCTTTTATATCTCACATTAGTACATTTTATTAGACGCCATGAGAGTGCAGTTAATAAACAAAGAGTACTAATATCAAACTCCGCGTCTCGTCCCGCCCTTTCACAACTTGTACATTTTCCCGTACCTTTTGTCTTTTGATCTCAATGCCTTCTACAAATTCCGAATTATTAGGTTTTACTCTTCTCGTGATCGCACTTCCTCAGCGCCGACAAAGAGGAGATTTTAGAGTCGATTTAGGGCTTGAGCAGCAACCACAATCGCTTGGGCCTTCGCTCCATTCTTTTCTGGTCGAGATCGAACGACGCAAGCGACGGCTCCGCCCAAGGTGGATTTCCGGCGAGGAATGCGGATCTTGAGTTCCATCGCTGGCTCTGGGAGTTCGTCCGTGGCCACCTCGATTGCTACATGACCACCGAACTCTCGTATTCCTCCTGTGCTGCTGGAGGCGGGGAGGACGACGATGAAGGCAATGCTGCCGCAGCTGAGCAGCTCGCTGCCCGTCGGCGCCGGAGGTCCGACCTTGAGGGAGATGACCTAGCTGAGTCGTCGGCTGCGGCGCGCAGGCACTCGCGAGTGTTCAGCCGGTGGGTCGCGCGCCAGGCGGAGGAGATAATCACCACCATTGACCGGCGGAACCGCGAGTCAGAGCTGATGGCACTCGCTGGACTCCACACTGTATCATTGCTCGACCCCTCCTTTCTTAGGGAGTACCGCAGGTCACCGTCGGCCGCGGCTTCAGTTGATCGGCTGGTAGCGGACCGCGCTTCGTCGATCCTGCAGATGTGGCGGGGGCTCGAGGACATGACGGATACCGCATCACAGCGTAGGAGCAATGCTGCGGCGTCTGCACTAGCTGGTCGGAACATCTCGGATGGCCGGAACGAACAGTGGGCCCGTGAAAATGTGGAGCCTTCCCCAAGGCCGCATGAGTTAGATGAGGTGCATCGGAGGTCGAGATCGGTGCAGCCTCCTGAACTTGGTGAAGATGCAAGGGAGAGAGTGCGGCAAATAGTTCGTGGATGGATGACGGAGAGTGGCATCGCAGTACCGGAACCTCGAGTCTCATCCAGGAATGAACCCCAGAGAGCACAATGGCTTGGGGAGATTGAGATGGAGAGAGTGAGACTGGTGAGAGAATGGGTGCAAATGACTAGCCAGCAGCACAGAGATGCTCGCTCTGGCAGGAGGGAAGAGAGGACGCCTGAAAGAGATTGGTCTGTTGTGGATCATGAGGATGGTCAATCGGACCATGTCAGAAGGGAGTTACTGAGACTGAGAGGCAGGCAGGCCCGCCTTGAGCTATTCATGAGATTGACATCAGAGAGGCAAAGGGAGCTACAAAGATTAACAGAGCATCGGGCAGTCTCAGAGTTTGCTCACCGTAATCGCATTCAAGTAAGCAGTTTAGTCATTCTGAGTCACTTAGTTTACAGTTCTTCGGATCCGTTAAGAATATAAGAAATATAAAAATTATTTATGCATATGTGTTGCAAAATTATCTTTTATTTATTCTATCAAAGCATGATTGTTTTTCTCACTGTTTTGAAATCGTTATTTGCACGAAATAAACCTAGTGAATGTGAAGGCAAAGATCAGTTAGCACAACCAATGTTGCAGTATATGTTTAGAAAGTTTCTAAACAGAGGTCTTGGCTAGCTTATGTCACTTAACAATGCAATGGTTTGCCTTGAATTGTTTTTGCTATTTTACTGGGCTTTTTTTTTTAAATTTAAGTTGGTCTATATACATAATCCATGTGTATGTGCCATTCATTTGAATGGAAAGAGGTGTTTCTTTGGGCTTTATACCAAGGTTCACAAAGCCGGTCCGGTACCATGCTCCGGCGAGCCACCGGACTGGTACGGTACCAGTCTAGTACCGGCGTACCAAGCAAGAACCGGCGGTGAGCTGAGTTTAGGGTTTGAGGGAGAACAGCGGCGGCGGCGGCGGCGGCGGCGGAAGAAAAGCTTCCATCGCCGGCGGAAGCTTCGAACGAAGCTTCACTCACCTGCTGCCGCTTCTCGCCGCCTCCGCCGCTCGCCCGAAGCCTGCCTGCCTCGACTGTCCACCTCGGAGCCATGCTCCGACGGCTGATCCGGGACCGGTGGCTCACCGGACCGGTACCGGCCGGTACGGTACGGTTTTATTCCTTGCTTTATACAAGAGGTAAAAAGCACAAATATATAGACATAAGACACTCACCTAGATTAGACAGCAAGGGAAATATGAAATTTAATATATGGTTACAACTTTATCTATATAATAAATCTAATACTCACTTTATAAAAGAAGTTTGTAGAGAAAGTTCTGTTTGTCTCTGCATGTAATAAGATAACAAGCAATTAGCTGAGTGTCGGTGTTTTTTTCTATGTACTGTATAATAAGAGTCCTGTTTATTTTTGAGAGAGATGCAAGTAGCTAAAGCCCCGTTTAGTGGAGTTGTCTAGAAGGTGGATAGCTGCAAAACAAAAAACTGGGTTTTCTCAGCTTACTATGTTATTTAAAATAAGCTATTTATGCTAAATGTGGACAACAGTCAAACCACAATCAACTTAGAAAGCGGAGCAGTCAACCTAGAAAGCAGAGTGGAAAGCTCCGCTAATCAAGCCCTAAGTATCACTTTTCTATGCAAGTTAGTCTATATATGGCCCCATAGCACTACTTACTCATGAGAGAGAAAGACACATGCAAGCAGCTACTTGTCATTCATTTATTCATACAATAGAAATGGTGTGTCATTTTATATTCGAGATTTAGGAGCGCGTTTTTGAGGAATCCGCGGATACCTAAAACTCTAGGAAACCTTGGACATCACCGTTGGATCGGTGATGGTGCAAATCTCTAAATCTCAAAACCCATGTTACCTTCTCAAACCCTGCACATCATGTCTCGTGCGCACATTACAATGCACTTTGGACTATTTTGATTGCAGATTTCTTAAAAAATTTTTCTTTTTAGAGCGCGTTTTCTAGGAATCCGCAGATTCCTAAAACTATAGGAAACCCTATACGTCGCCGTTGGATCGGTGATGGTGCAAATCCCTAAATCTCGAAACCCATGTTACCTTCCTAAAACTGCACATCACGTCCCGTGCGCACATCACAACGCACTCTGGACGGTTTTGATTTGCAGATTCCTAAAAATTTAGGAATCTGCGGATTCCTAAAAAAATTTTCCTTTTAGAGCGCGTTTTCTAGGAATCCGCGGATTCCTAAAACTCTAGGAAACCCTGCACATCACCGTTTAATCGGTGATGGTGCAAATCGCTAAATCTCGAAACCTGCATTACCTTCCCAAACCCTGCACATCACGTCCCGTGCGCCCTAAGACTCTAGGAAACCCTGCACATCGCCGTTGGATCGGTGGTGGTGCAAATCCCTAAATCTCGAAACCCGTATTACCTTCCCAAACCCTGCACATCACGTTCCGTGCGCACATCACAATGCACTCTGGACGGTTTTGATTTGGGGATTCCTATTTTTTCTTTTAGAGTGCGTTTTCTAGGAATCCGCAAATTCCTAAAACTCTAGAAAACCCTACACATCACCGTTAGATCGGTGATGGTACAAATCCCTAAATCTCGAAACCCATGTTATCTTCCCAAACCCTGCACATCATGTCCTGTGCGCACATCACAACGCACTCTAGACGGTTTAGATTCGCAGATTCTTAAAAAATTAGGAATCCGTGGATTCCTACAAAAATTTTCCTTTTAGAGCGCGTTATTTAGGAATCCACGGATTCCTAAAACTCTAGGAAACTCTGCACATCACCGTTGGATCGATGATGGTGCAAAGCCCTAAATCTCGAAACCCATGTTGCTTTCTCAAATCCTGCACATCACGTCTCGTGCGCACATGACGACGCACTCTGGACGGTTTTGATTCGTGGATTCCTAAAAAATTAGGAATCCGTGGATTCCTAAAAAATGTTTCCCCTCGAAACCCGTGATACCTTCCCAAACCTAGCACATCACGTCCCGTGCGCACATCACAACGCACTCTGGACGGTTTTGATTCGCGGATTCCTAAAAAATTAGGAATCTGCGGATTCCTAAAGAAAATTTCCTTTTAGAACGCGTTTTCTAGGAATCTGCGGATTTCTAAAACTCTAGGAAAAACTCTAGGAAACCCTGCACATCACCGGTGGATCGGTGATGGTGCAAATCCCTAAATTTTGAAACCAGTGTTACCTTTCCAAACTCTGCTCATCACGTCTCATGCGCACATCACAATGCACTATGGACGGTTAGATCCACGGATTCCTAAAAAATTAGGAATCCACGGATTCCTAAAAAATTTTTCCTTTTAGAGTGCATTTTCTAGGAATATGCGGATTCCTAAAACTCTAGGAAATCCTGCAAATCCCTAAATCTCAAAATCCTTGTTAGCTTCCCAAACCCTACACATCATGTCCTGTCCGCACATCACAACTCACTCTGGACGGTTTTGATTTGCGAATTCCTAAAAATTTTTTCCTTTTTAGAGTGCGTTTTCTAAGAATCCGCGGATTGCTAAAACTCTAGGAAACCCTACACATCACCGTTCCTAAATCTCGAAACCTGTGTTATCTTCCCAAACCCTTCACATCACATCCCGTTCGCACATCACAACGCACTCCAGACGGTTTTGATTCGCGGATTCTTAAAAATTTAGGAATGTGCGGATTCCTAAAAAATTAGGAATCTGCGGATTTCTAAAAAAAATTCCTTTTAGAGCCAGTTTTCTAAGAATCCGCGGATTACTAAAACTCTAGGAAACCCTGCGCATCACCGTTGGATCGGTGATGGTGCAAATCCCTAAATCTCGAAACCCATGTCACCTTCCAAACCTTGCACATCATGTCTCGTGCGCACATCACAACGCACTCTGGACGGTTTTGATTCGCGGATTCCTAAAAATTCTTTTCTTTAGAGAGCATTTTCTAGGAATCCGCGGATTCCTAAAACTCTAGAAAACCCTGCACATCACCGTTGGATCAGTGATGGTGCAAATTCCTAAATCTCGAAACCCCTGTCATATTCCCAAACCCTGCACATCACGTCCCGTGCGCAATCACAATGCACTCTAGATGGTTTTGATTCGCGGATTCCTAAAAGTTTTTTTCTTTTAGAGCGCATTTTCTAGGAATCCGCAGATTCCTAAAACTCTAGGAAACCCTACACATCATCGTTGGATCGGTGATGGTGCAAATTCTTAAATCTCGAAACCTGTGTTACGTTTCCAAACCCTGCACATCACGTTCCGTTCGCACATCACAATGCACTCTGGACGGTTAGATTCGTGGAGGAATCCGTGGATTCCTAAAAAAAATTTCCTTTTAGAGCGCATTTTCTAGGAATCCGCGGATTCCTAAAACTCTAGGAAACCTTGCACATTACCGTTGGTCCGTTCCAACGGTGAGGGTGCAAATTCCTAAATGTCGAAACCCGTGTTACCTTTCCAAACCCTGCACATCACGTCCCGTGCGCACATCACAACGCACTCTGGACGGTTAGATTCGCAGATTCCTAATAAATTAGGACGGATTCCTAACTTTTTAGGAATCCGCAGATTCCTAAAAAAAATTTTCATTTAGAGCGCATTTTCTAGGAATCCGCGGATTCCTAAAACTCTAGGAGACCCTGCACATCACCGTTGGATCGGTGATGGTGCAAATTCCTAAATCTCGAAACCTGTGTTACATTTTCAAACACTGCACATCACGTCCCGTGCGCACATCAGAACGCAATCAGGACGGTTAGATTCGCGGATTCCTAGGATTCCTAAAACTCTAGGAGACCCTGTACATCACCGTTGGATCGGTGATGGTGCAAATTCCTAAATCTCGAAACCCCTGTTACGTTTCCAAACACTACACATCACGTCCCGTGCACACATTAGAGCGTAATCAGGACGGTTAGATTCGCGGATTCCTAAAAAATTAGGAATCCGCTGATTCCTAAAAAAATTTTCCTTTTAGAGCGCATTTTCTAGAAATCTGTAGATTCCTAAAACTCTAGGAAACCCTGCACATCACCGTTGGATCGGTGATGGTGCAAATTCCAAAATCTCGAACCATTCCAAACCCTGCAAATCACGTCCCGTGCGCACATCACAACGCACTTTGGACGGTTAGATTCGTGGATTCCTAAAAAAATGTTCCATTTAGAGCGCATTTTTTAGTAATCCGAGGCTTCCTAAGACTCTAGGAAACCCTACACAACACCGTTGGATCGATGATGGTGTAAATCCCTAAATCTCGAAACCCGTGTTACCTTTCCAAACCCTGCACATCACAACGCACTCTGGACGGTTTTGATTTGTGGATTCCTAAAAAATTAGGAATCCACGGATTCCTAAAAAAAATTTCCTTTTAGAGCTCGTTTTTTAGGAATCCATGGATTCCTAAAACTCTAGGAAACCATGCACATCACCGTTGATTCGGTGATGGTGCAAATTCCTAAATCTCGAAACCCGTGTTATCTTTCCAAACCCTGTACATCACGTCCCATGCGCACATCACAATGCAGTCTGGACGGTTAGTTTCCCGGATTCCTAAAAAATTAGGAATCTGCGAATTCCTAAAATTTTTTTTCTTTTAGAGCGTATTTTCTAGGAATTTGCGGATTCCTAAAACTCTAGGAAACCCTGCACATCACCGTTGGATAGGTGATGGTGTAAATTCCTAAATCTCAAAACCCGTGTTACGTTTCCAAACCCTGAACATCACGTCCCATGCGCACATCACAATGCACTCTGGACGGTTAGTTTCACGGATTCCTAAAAAATTAGGAATTTGCGGATTCCTAAAATTTTTTTTCTTTCAGACCGTATTTTCTAGGAATTTGCGGATTCCTAAAACTCTAGGAGACCCTGCACATCACTGTTGGATAGGTGATGGTGCAAATTCCTAAATCTCAAAAGCCGTGTTACGTTTCCAAACCCTACACATCACGTCCCATGCACACATCATAATGCACTCTGGACGGTTAGATTCTCGGATTCCTAAAAAATTAGGAATCCATGGATTCTTAAAAAAATTAGGAATCCGCGGATTCCTAAAAAGATTTTCCTTTTAGAGCGCATTTTCTAGGAATCCGCGGATTCCTAAAACTCTAGAAAATCCTGCACATCACCATTGGATCGGTGATGGTGCAAATTCCTAAATCTCCAAACCCGTGTTACCTTTCCAAACCCTACACATCACGTCCCGTGCGCACATCACAACGCACTTTGGACGGTTTGATTTGCGGATTCCTAAAAAAAATTTTCTTTTAGAGCTCATTTTCTAGGAATCCGCTGATTCCTAAAACTCTAAGAAACCTTGCACATCACTGTTGGATTGGTGATGGTGCAAATCCCTAAATCTTGAAACTCGTATTACCTTTCGAAACCTTGCACATCACGTCCCGTGCGCACATCACAACGCACTCTAGACGGTCGGATTCCAAAAAAAATTTTCCTTTTAGAGCGCGTTTTCTAGGAATCCGCGGATTCCTAAAACTCTAGAAAACCCTGCACATCACCATTGTATCAGTGATGGTGCAATCCCTAAATCTCGAAACCCGTGTTACCTTTCCAAATCCTGCACATCACGTCCCGTGCGCACATCACAACGTACTCTGGAGGTTTTGATTCGCGGATTCCTAAAATTTTTTTTCTTTTAGAGCGTGTTTCTAGGAATCCGCGGATTCCTAAAACTCTAGGAAACTCTGCACATCACCGTTGGATCGGTGATGGTGCAAATCCCTAAATCTCGAAGCCCGTGTCACCTTTCCAAACCCTGCACATCACGTCCCGTGTGCACATCACAACGCACTCTTGGACGGTTTTGATTCGCAGATTCCTAAAAAATTAGGAATCTGCGGATTCCTAAAAAGTGTTTCCTTTTAGAGTGCGTTTTCAACGAATCCGTGGATTCCTAAAACTCTAGGAAACCCTGCATATCACCGTTGGATTGGTGATGGTGCAAATCCCTAAATCTCGAAACCCGTGTTACGTTCCCAAATCCTACACATCACGTCCCGTGTGCATATCACAACGCACTTTGAGTTTTGATTCGCGGATTCCTAAAAAAAATTTCCTTTTTAGAGTGCATTTTTTTGGAATATGTGGATTCTTAAAACTCTAGGAAACCCTATATATCATTGTTGGATAAGTGATGGTGCAAATCCCTAAATCTCGAAACCCATGTTACCTTCCCAAACCCCACGCATCATGTCCCATACGCACATCACAATGCACTCTGGACGGTTTTGATTCACGGATTCCTAATTTTCGGCGGATTTTTAACAAAATTTTCCTTTCAGAGCGCTCTTTCTAGGAATCCGTGGATTCCTAAAACTCTAGGAAACCCTGCACATCACTGTTGGATCGGTGATGGTGCAAATTTCTAAATCTCAAAAACCGTGTTGTGTTACCTTTCCAAGCCCTACACATCACGTCCCGTGCGCACATCACAACGCACTCTGGACAGTTAGATTTGCGGATTCCTAAAAGAATTTTCCTTTTTAGAGCGCATTTTCTAGGAATCCACAAATTCCTAAAACTCTAGGAAACCCTGTGATGGTGCAAATCCTTAAATCTCGAAACCCGTGTTACCTTTCTAAACCCTGCACATCACGTCTCGTGTACACATCACAATGCACTCTGGACGGTTTTGATTCGCGGATTCCTAATTTAAAATTAGGAATCCGCGGATTCCTAAAACAATTTTCCTTTTAGAGCGCGTTTTCTAGGAATCCGCGGATTCCTAAAACTCTAGGAAACCCTGCACATCACCGTTGGATCGGTGATGGTGCAAATCCCTAAATCTTGAGACCTGTGTCACCTTTCCAAACCCTGCACATCACGTCCCGTGTGCACATCACAATGCACTGATGGACGGTTTTGATTCGCGGATTCCTAAAAAATTTGGAATCCATAGATTCCTAAAAAAAATTTCCTTTTAGAGTGCGTTTTCTACGAATCCGCGGATTCCTAAAACTCTAGGAAACCCTACACATCACCGATCCATCGTGATGGTGCAAATCCCTAAATCTCGAAACCCGTGTTACCTTTCCAAACCCTGCATATCACGTTCCTTGTGCACATCACAACGCACTCTGGACGGTTTTGATTCGCGG
This sequence comes from Costus lasius, assembly GCA_027563935.2. NCBI lineage: Eukaryota > Viridiplantae > Streptophyta > Magnoliopsida > Zingiberales > Costaceae > Costus > Costus lasius. The sequence goes on along the minus strand of CM050447.1, from coordinate 18,997,727 downwards.
ATTCCTAATTTAAAATTAGGAATGCGCGGATTCCTAAAAAAAATTTCCTTTTAGAGTGCGTTTTCTAGGAATCCGTGGATTCCTAAAACTCTAGGAAACCCTGCACATCACCGTTGGCTCGGTGATGGTGCAAATCCCTAAATTTTGAAAAAAAATTTTAGGAATCCGTGGATATCTAACTTTTTAGGAATCCGCAAATCAAAACCATCCAGAGTGTGTTGTGATGTGCACACGGGATGTGATGTCAGGGTTTGGGAAGGTAACACGGGTTTTGAGATTTAGGGATTTGATGTAAAGGTTTCCTAGAGTTTCAGGAATCCACGGATTCCTAAAAAATGCGCTCGTAATAAAAGCACTACTTTTGTGCATAGAAGAGGCATATAAATAGATATAAGCGTGGCATGATACACCAAAGTATCTATGAAAAGTTGTTGGAGGGAGAGGTGGCAACGAGCATGCGATAGGCAGCCTGCAACGTAGCATGTGAGAATTAGGGATGCAAGATGCATGCAATGTAGCAGATAGACTTACGCTGGTGTTATTGCAGGAATTTGTTAATAGGGAAGCAACTTCATTGACTGCAGGGAACCAATTGAAGCGTGCGGCTATGATTAAGGTTTAATGGGGAAGATGACAACGTTGTTGCCTTAACTTTTTTTTATTTTTGGAGAAAGAGAGAAAAGTACCTAGTAACAAAAAGAGAGATGGTTGTGGCATGTCACCCAATGAAGTTTCCAACAATAGGAGAAGTGATGCCATTAAGGAGTGCCACAGAGAAGAGCGCTGCAACCGAGGTTTACAGCTGTTAGAAGAGAAATGAGATAGGGACGAGTAGGATTTAGAAAACTGTACTCGCATTCTAAGTTGGATAGAAAGTATTGACTTTTCTTGTTTACTTTATATCAAGTGACAAGGTTGAATATATAAATTCCTACTCATATAAGGTTTCGAGGAACAAGTGATCTGAGACTGAGCATGTCGTGAAAATTTACTCTATAACTATAACACCCTCAGAGGATACTTGATTTGACTTGATAAAGTATACTAGCTTATGAGATATTTTGATGTTAATGTTAATTGTTTCTCATGAAATAATGAGTTAGATATGGTCAAGTGGTCCGATTCTTGAGTTACAATGCAAATCAGGTCATCTGAGGTTGCTGACAACTATTCTGTTTGATGAATGGTCAAGAGAATGCAATAGAAGGTAAAGGAAAATATCATTCATGGTATCTTGTTATATGATAAAAATATGTTATAGATGTGGGGGGGTTCAATTAAATGATTTTTGTTCTCCATCTTATTACATTGATTTTAGTCCATATGTTTAATCTCCTTTCTTTTCATCAAGAATCAGTGCAATCACTCTCTCAACTTGATGTTCTTATTACTATATGAATTAATTTGAAGCAACTACATTTTTTTCAGCGTTTGATTTTTGTGCTTTTCAGTCATATTTTTGCATTAACTATATAATGTCTTTATCATTTGTACTCTTTGACTGTCTGATCAAAATTAGTTATCTTCTAGAAAGTATACTTGCATTTTTGTTGCTATTTGATCAATCTTGGATACTCATTGTCCTTTCAATTTGGAACCTAATTAGTGTCTGTTTTCAGTCATTGTTGAGAGGAAGATTCTTAAGAAATGGTGTAGCTCCACAAGATGATCAAGAGAGGCCACCTTCAGTAGCAGAGAGGGAATTGGGTCAGTTGAGGCAACATCATCGTGTCTCTCGTCTGCGGTAATATCACCTATTTGTTGCCTCATTTCTTAGTTTTATGCATCACCCAATCCTCTTATCTTTCCTATGTGTATGTTTGTCAAATACTTTTGTGCTATGCATATGAACAAAATCAAATTCTCAAGATTATTTCATATATCCTATTTCTTTCCATTTATGACCAGCATCTTATTAAGATTATAATGTCTTACATATTTAGTTGGTACAGTTATATTTGATTTCAACCTTTTCTCATGCTAGTAATAGTTTATTCATAATGTGTTCTTGTGGGTCATGAGTTCAGAAGCATTATGTTTGCATAATTAACTTGTGGCAGCTTATTTCTAACGTTGATTGGGGTTTTCCTGTATTGGTTATATGCAAATACGATTTCTAATAGGTTTCTCGTGGTACATAGCAGAGAAAATAATTATTTCCCCCAAATTTTGGACATGTCCTTGCCATCATGCAGCAGCTATGTTGTTGACAAGATCGCATCTAAGTGCATTTTTGAACCCCGAGAATCTTGCCGAGTTTCGGAAGGTAGTTGGTGCTACCCAAACAAATGGAGAGAGGGAAGTTCCCGGGTACAAGTTGCAGAGTCTACAAGGTTTAAAATTTCAGTATTGGGATCATCGAGGTCCAAGCTTGGTACAACCTTGGGTACCAAAACTAGTCTCGACTTTTTTATGGTAACAAGGGGTGAGCAAAAAATTCGGTAAAAAACAAATTTACTGAAAAACAAATCAGTGAATTCAATTTAATAAATTCCGTAATGGTAATAGTTTTGATAATAATTTTTTTTTATATTTGGTAACATTAATGGTAATTATCTTTTTCGGTTTGGTAATCTACCAAATTTATTGAAATTACATATACATATACATACATATATATATAAAATAAAAAATATTGATTTTAGTTTGATAAATTTGGTAACTTTTTTTGGTTTGGTTCCATAATAACCAATGTTTTAATGATGTAAAAGGAGATTGTTAAAATTAGTAATTTTGGTACAGATCTAAAGATTGGTAAATTCAATTTGGTAATTTTCTAAATCAGTTTGGTTGAAAAAATCGGTAAATGAAGTTTGGATAAATCTGGTAATTGGTAATTACCAAATACTCACCCCTAGATTATATTGAGACTAATGTACCAGGTATCAATAGCTCACTTGATTCATGGAACCTAAGAAAGACTTATGCATCTTAGAAAAGAATAGATATCCTAGTAAATCGAATGATCAAAAGGCCTCAAGATTTGTTTTATTCTAGGGATTGTGAGTATTTATTTGAGTCAGTGAAGCCACCAGCTGCAATTACCAGTCTCACTAATACTTAGAGTAGACTTTAGAACCAAAACTATTAGTTTTGCCTTTCTATTCATTAACTACTCCAGATTTTTCAGATGTCCATGATCTTTATGTTTTTGGTTCTCAGTTACATTTTGAACTATTAGTTTGTCAAGCCACATCTTGATTATACTTGTTGCAGTCGAGTTCTTCCTTCAATTTCTTTCATCATCTTTCCTCTGGTGCGAAGATTTTTTTTTTTTTTTTTCACTTTGACATTAACAAAGTCTTGTAAGTCAGCTTTTTGTCCATATCGTCAGTTAATCGTACCTTATTATCTGAGTTTTTCTTCTTTTGTATTGATATGATACCTCATTTAAAGCAGAGATGGGTTTCACTCCCGATTAGATAATACCGTTCGTGGTCTAGCAACAATCCAGCCTGATTCTTCAACTAGTCAAAGCATTTCCGCGACTGATCTATTTCAAGCAAGCAATGCACCAGAGATAGCTAATGACAATCTTCAAGTGGCCCAACCAAGGAGTGAGGATAATAATGTTCTCCAAACAACAGAGAGTGAAGACACAGTAGAATTGGAAGGTGGTTATCATAATGATGCTCTTGACATGCAGGTCTTTTCTAATGATGTAGCTGGACAGCAAGAAGATGCTGGACATAATACAGATGATTGGGAACCAAATGCAGATGTTGGTGTTGGTGATTTGAATGAAGAAATTGTGGAGGAATTCAATGGAAACTGGCAGGAAAGCATGGATCAGGACTGGCCTCCTGCAACAGCCGCGTATGATGTTGGACGGGACAGTCATCCGCCTGAAGCTCATGAAGAATGGCATGAGCATGAACCTCCAGATGCTGCAGAGAACTGGCAGGATGAGCGGGCAGACCCTCCAATCATTCGTACGTCCAGTCCAATGAGAAGTGTCAATAGATTTTTCCCTCCTGACGATGAAAATGTGCATAGTATGGAACTGAGGGAACTCCTTAGTAGGTATGACTGGTTCTTTGCGATATGGTTCTTGTGCGTATTAAGTATTGTTTGATTGAATTCTTTTGTGATTTGTAGGAGGAGTGTTTTTATTGTTTGATTGAATTCTTTTGTGATTTGTAGGAGGAGTGTTTTTATTGTTTGATTGAATTCTTTTGTGATTTGCAGGAGGAGTGTTTCTAACCTTCTCCACAGTGGATTTCGGGAAAGTTTGGACCGATTGATACAATCCTATGTTCAACGACAAGGCAGGAGTCCATTTGATTGGAATCTCCAGAGACCACTTCCTGCCACTACATCCGTTGAAGATCAGGACCAACCAAGGGATGACGCCAATCAGGATATCCAGGATGCGACTATCAGAGGGCCTAATGTGCTTCAACCGCCACCTTTGTCGCCACAATCACCACTATGGAATTCTGGCTTGCATCACAACAGTTGGGCAAGGGAAAACATGCATCGTGATGATATTGTGCGCTGTCTTCCTCTTATATAGATCTTTGCCTTAATTTGCTGATTAATTTTCAAATTAATGCTTGTTATCAACCCTGATCTTGTTTTATTCAAACTCTGGCTTTTATTGGTTTCACCGTATCAAGTCTCGTTCCCTCTCAAGGGTGAGACCTACCAGTATGTCGTTATCATGTGATATATCTGCCTGAGCTTGGACCAAGGCAGATCTTGATTCTGATACTTAAAACCTTAGCCTTTCAATTTTTTTCACAGTTTATGACCTTTGTATCCGGATCATCAGTTTTTCCTGAGACATTATGTATCTAAAATATGCTTTTCTGTTGCTTCAAGTTATGACTTTAGGAATTTCACTTTTAATCCGAGACTCCATAATATTAGTGAATGTGTATCGTATGGTGATTTGTGGTTTTGGCAACGTATCTAACAGTCATTTTCTTAATGTAGGAATGGGATTTTATTAATGACTTGAGGACAGAAATGGCTAGGCTACAACAGGGAATGAGCAATATGCAGAGATTGTTGGAAGCTTGCATGGACATGCATGTAGAGTTACAGCGTGCAGTTAGGCAGGAAGTCTCTGCAGCTTTGAATCGTTCTGTTGGAGAAGGTCAGAGTTTTTTGTTCTTCGAGATTCTTGTGACATTATATATGAACAAAAGTCGGATGCTCATTCGGCCTTTTGCAAAATTGTTTTTGAACATATTGTAATGGTGCATGCTTCCATACCTTTATCAGGTGTTCTAAACATTACTTCCGGTGTTAATCTTTCGTTTCCAGTAGATTATCAAGTTTCTTGGCTTCTGCAGTTAACAACACTCCAACCATTATTTTCTTCTCATCTAGGATGCATAAAATTAATCTCTTGTATACAAATAATTCTGCTTGAATATTGTTATCTGCATGTGTTACTGATGACGTTGGTTATCTTGATTGCACGTGTATCATTGCTCCCTGTATTCTGTGATATCTGTCATCTTGGGGTAATTATAAGCCACTCTTTGGTACTGATGCAAGAATTAGATTATCCATAACCTATTCAGTTAGCTATCTTTCATCCTCATCGTTTTTTTCATTTTTTTTTTTGTTTTCAAATGCGCTGTTTAGTCTTCATGCACTTCCCCGAAGTCCTTGAATTGCCATTATATTTTGTTCAGCTTCATTTCTAATTTAATGAATTAATCGTTCTAAGTTATGTATAAAAGTTTTTTGTAGATTAAGTAATTCATTTAGGAGGCAATATTAGGGGAAATAATAATAATGTTAAATATAATAGGTCATTTTAATACAGATTTTTTTTTATTGAAGCACTAACAATTAGGTGATAAGGAAGAAGTAAAACAGGCAAAGTCAGATAATATTAGTCTACCACTGAAGCAGCTTCTTCAGTAAACAAAATATCATAACTCCTTTTCTTATAATTGATTTGCTTCAGAACCACTTCATTATTATCTACCCCATGGAGTCTCGGACAACAGCTGGATAGAAAGATAGCTAGATTTCAAGCAGTTTCCTTGTGGGCTCATACGACTTACTTTGCTTGTTGCAGGGCACAGCGAGGAATTACCTGTGGATGGATTCAAGTGGAATCAAGTAAGAAAGGGCATCTGCTGCATCTGTTGCGACAACCATATCGACTCTCTTCTTTACAGGTCTGTGTAATTCCTAATAAAACGCAGATGTTAGCATCATTTATCGTGATGCTCAGACTTAACCCTCTGCTTTCATCAGATGCGGGCACATGTGCACTTGCTCTACGTGCGCTAACGAGTTAGTTCGAAGTGGAGGCAAGTGCCCATTATGTCGTGCGCCCATCATCGAGGTGATCCGCGCCTACTCTCTTCAGTAGTGGTACAAGTTTTGAGTTGTCAAGCGTGTCTCTTCACTGTTTGTGGCGCATGGTGTTCATAAAATGTCTAGCTTTGAGTTGTTTTCCTTTTGTTTTTGGTTCTTTTCAATCGTTTTTTTTTTTTTTTGCTCTTTGTGATGTTCTTGCTTGCAGCAAAATGTTTCGAGTTCTGTCAAAATTGTTATTTTACATTAGTAATACAATTGAAATATATTTGATCTTTATATTCATATCAGTACTCTAATAATGCCCACGGATTGGGGCAAGTACCAAATCGAACTTTGCTTATTTGATTCCTCACTGCCCTCGTTGTCAACAGTATTACATGGTTAATGGTTATCCATGGCATGAGAGCAAGTACAGTCCAGCGAAACTACTATTCTGATGTTGTTGCTTCTTTCAAAAGAAAACATTGTTTATTTAGGTTGGTGTAATAGCACAGTGTTGTAGTCGAAGATTAAACTACATTGGGGGCATCGATATAATTTTTTTTTGGCAGGTCTTCCGAGCATCCACGCACGCTGAGGCATTGAAGTTTGAGATTACATAAAAATAACAAGAAAGGTATCCTATGCTGATGTGTTCTTTTGGGGCTCCCTCATCCCTCCATTCAACATCTGATGGCGAAAAGACTCTGCCTTAGGTGCATTCAAACATGCTCATCAGGAAGAAGAATAGGAGAAGAAGCAACAACAACATCCTCATCATCCTATGAGCTGAGCTAGGTACGTAGGGAGGAATATTAAAGTAATTGGTTAGGACAACCACTAAAACTAATCTTCATCCGTCCTTTCCTTCTGTCCCATCATGGTTGCTCAGCTAAACTTTGCAATATGAATACAAACCAAAAGCATTTAGATAGTGATGTCCTACCTTCAATCCGCCGTTCAAACCTCACAATAAACTAGATTAAAACGCAGAAAACTATTGAAGTGGAACGGAGAAAGGTTCTTTTTTCTCTGTTTCCTAGTTCTAACGTGTGTTCTGGTCCAAGCCTCCAAGGTACACCGTGTTCAATAGTATGTATATATATATAAATAGAGCGGCACACCGCTCATTCATCCCTTTTTACATTCCTCGCAGCAGATGTCGACCTTGATGCCCGCCGCTGAACTGGTCCTGATGCCCAAAGTGGCAGTCGGATCGATAGAAGAACGTGCAAAGACGGCAGCCTCCTTCAAAGACGACGGCAGACTCGACGAGCAAGAGCTGCACACGCCGACCTCCATCGGCAGCAGGCTCGCGTCCGTGGCTGCAAGCTGCCCGCCGGCGCCGAAGAAGCCGAGGAGGGCTGTTCAGTGCAAGAGGAGGCTTCTGTGGCCCCCGCCGGAGCTCATCTCCGTCGGAGCCGAAGAGATGGAGCAGCTATTCAGATTGAGGCCTCGCCGTCGCCAGTGCGTGTCAATGGCGATCGAAGAACACCAACACAGCAACTGATCTCCAGTCCACGCATATTCGATTCGTCATAAGCTGCTACGGCTTAAGAGTAATCTCTCCTCTTCTTTCGTCACAGATACCACACAAATACCTTCTTTAGAAAAGGGGATTCATGTGCGAACCCGCCGTAGCAGTTTTCTTCTTCCTGAATTCCTTCACGAAATGCTTCTGTGAATCTATTCATATTTATTGCTGCTGTTCAAGAAATGTATATAATTAGGCGCATAAATTGTTCGATCGTATTCTCTGTACTTTTTAGATCGGATCATGCACGCCGATGGGATTGTGATAGAGTTGGGCACGGAAGCACGAGAGGTTGCGTGCGGCGTGAGGGCACCCAACCATCACTTTGACCGCGTTTCGTGCGGTCGGTGCAGTTTGGCGTCCTCGGCACGACTCCTACGTTTGCTGTGAAACGTTGAGCTGGTCATCAACGACGGTGAATAAATACTTGCCCTTCAATTGTTATGAATTGGTTGCGTATTGAATTATCCTAAAAAGAGAATAAGTTGTTCAAACGTAGTATTAGTGTATATATTTTATGCTCCAGAGTCTTCGGCTTTGAAGCGTACATACGATGTAATAATGAAAAAAAAAACTAAGGTTGAATTATGTACTGGAATAGGTCAAAATTTTTGCCTTCATCAATTATTTATCCATATAAAAAAATAATTGTAGGTATCTTGACATTATCTGATATAAAACTCATAATTGGAAGGATAAAAAATTAATAAGAATAATAACATCCATTTAAATTTTTATAAAATATATTATTGATTTTTTAAAGATAAGTATATTCTTTAAATTTTAGTGGGAATGCAAACTCATCAATTTTTGGCGTCACATATTATCTCATAGGTAATGTAGGACATGATCTAAAAAAAATTTACTTTTTACCTAAAGTGTGACATAGTTGTACCATGATAACTGTTACAGCTAAAAATTCACATACACAAAACAACAAATATACCTGACCCGAAGGTTGACCACGCTGGTCCATTTTCTGCTTCGCTGGCACCGCTGCCATGCTCAAGCAGACTGGGCTGCAGATCTGGACTGCGCTCCACGGATCTGGGCCGGGCCACGCCGGAGAGATGAGTCCCCAGAGAACCCAGGCCGAAGCCTTGTTCTCGCTAACCCACCCACCTGAGGCCATCTCCCCGGGGCTAGCACTGTCCAGCCACCGAACTTCTCCGGATGTCGCCGGAGTCGCCTCCACCAACCTTCTCCGGATGTCACCATCGTCGCCGGAGCCGCTGGAATCGCCCCCGCAAGCATCAGCCTCCACCCCAGATACCGGAACCCTTTCTCTTGGTGGAGCCGCCGCCCTCTGCTTTTTCCGCCACGCACGAGAGCCCTCGCTCTCCTTTTTTTTTTTCGCCGCGGACGCACCAGCCGAGAGAGAGCTCTCCTCTCTCTTTCTCCCACGCCGGCGTCTCCTCCCGGAGCCGCCGTCACCGGAGCAGCCTCCATCCCACCGGAGAGGCCCGCTTCCACCCAGCGAGCAAGAGGGAGCCGCCTCCACCTCTGCGCCGCCTGAGACTCCTCTCCCCCCGCGAGAGCCTCCTCCTCCACGCGTCCGAGCCGGCCTCCTCTCTCCTAGACTCGCTGGAGCCGGAGCCAGCTGCCGCACGCGAGAGAGGGCCGCCGTCCCTCTTTTCTTCCGTCGCAGGCGAGCCAAGAGGGAAACCCTCTTTCCCCATTTCCTGCGTGTCGTCCTCCGCAAGCCAGCCACGCCTCCACTTTTTCCCCTTTTCCACGTGGGATGGTCAACACAGCTGTTGACCAAGGAGGGGCCCATAATGGAAGGAAAACAACCGTCACATTCTCCCCCGCCCAAGCCGGTCGTCGCCCTCGACGACGATCAATGGGGGTGTGACCGTCGCGCAACCTCGGAGCCGCCTCAACGAGGGTGCAAATGGCCCGCACCATCTCGACGGAGGACTCGAGAACAACCCACAACCATGCCCACTACAACTCCGGAGCACCATCTCGACGGAGGAGCTGGGAAAATATGACCATCTGCTTCCACCTTGGAGCCTCATGCTCGACAAGGGAGCCGGAGGGTTGTCCCGCTTCCACTTCGGAGCCGCGCTCACGAAGGAGCCGAGAATGACACCAACATATGGTCATGCTACACTGGAGATATGGCTCCACGCCATCCCGCATCAACCTCGGAATCCCTACTCGACGAGGGAGCAAGTTTCACTCAGCATTCGTCCTGCTCCAACTCCGGAGTACTACCTCGACGGAGGAGCCGGAACAATGCTAACATTCCTGCTTCTACCTTGGAGCCTATTTCTCAACAAGGGAGCCGGAAGTAATCCACCTGCTGTTATCCGCTTCCACCTTGGAGCCTCGTTCTCTACAAGGGAGCCGAAAGTAATCCTGCTTCCACTCCGGAGCATCATCTCAACGGAGGAGTCGGGAACAAGGGCCGACCCACCACGGTTGCCGCTGAAGGGGAGCACAGCTAAGTGCCGTTCCGCTTCAACCTCGGAGCCCCCACTCAACGAGGGAGCCGGAAAGCTCCAACCACGCCTCCGCTACGACTTCGAAGCATAATCGTCCGGGAGCCGGAACCCGGTCCGCTTCCACCCTCAGATCGATGCCCGAAGGAGCCGGAGAACTAACTCACCTTGCTGCAATCCGCTTCCACTCCGGAGCACCATCTCAACGGAGGAGCCGGAGAGCAGTCCCGCTTCCACGTCGGCGCCCACGTGCACGACGGAGCCGGGTAGGCCCATATTCCCTTGAGTATGCCCGCTTCAACTCCGGAGCACCATCTCAACGGAGGAGCCGGGACACAACTCATCTCGCTGCAATCCGCTTCCACTCCAGAGCATCATCTCAACGGAGGAGCCGGAAAGCAGTCCCGCTTCCACGTCGGCGCCCACGCACACGACAGAGCCGGGAAAAGAGATCGACCGACCACAGTCGTCTCTAAACCTGGGATGCAGCCTCGCACCGCCCCGCTTCCACCTCGAAGCCTCCTCAACGAGGGAGCCGGGTAATCTCATCACCACAGTCCTTCCGCTTCCACCTCCACGTCGGACCAACGGATGAGCCGGGACCCTTCCCGCTTCTACCCCGAGGCCAAACATGAAGGGAGCCGGAAGAGTATACAAGCCCAATGTAGACCGAATAATGCTCTGATACCCTCTGTTACAGCTAAAAATTCACATACACAAAACGACAAATATACCTGACCCCAAGGTTAACCACGCTGGTCCATTTTCTGCTTCGCTGGCACCGCTGCCACACTCGAGCAAAGTGGGCTGCAGATCTAGACTGCGCTCCACGGATCTGGGCCAGGCCACACCGCTGCCACACTCGAGCAGACTGGGCTGCAGATCTAGACTGCGCTCCACGGATCTGGGCCGGGCCACGCTGGAGAGATGAGTCCCCAGAGAACCCAGGCCGAAGTCTTGTTCTCCCTAGCTCGCCCACCTGAGGCCATCTCCCCGGGGCTAGCACTGTCCAGCCACCGAACTTCTCCGGATGTCGCCGGAGTCGCCTCCACCAACCTTCTCCGGATGTCGCCATCGTCGCCGGAGCCGCTGGAATCGCCCCCGCGAGCATCAGCCTCCACCCCCGACGCCGGAACCCTTTCTCTTGGTGGAGCTGCCCAAGAGAGAGCCACTGGAGAGAGCCCTCCTCTCCCCATCCACCGTCGCCGAAGCCAGCCGCCTCCCCCACGAGCAGCCGCCTCACCCGGCGACCGAGAGAGCGCCGCCGCCCTCTGCTTTTTCCGCCACGCACGAGAGCCCTCGCTCTCCTTTTTTTTTCGCCGCGGACGCACCAGCCGAGAGAGAGCTCTCCTCTCTCTTTCTCCCACGCCGGCGTCTCCTCCCGGATCCGCCGTCACCGGAGCAGCCTCCATCCCGCCGGAGAGGCCCGCTTCCACCCAGCGAGCAAGAGGGAGCCGCCTCCACCTCTGCGCCGCCTGAGACTCCTCTCCCCCCGCGAGAGCCTCCTCCTCCACGCATCCGAGCCGGCCTCCTCTCTCCTAGACTCGCCGGAGCCGGAGCCAGCTGCCGCGCGCGAGAGAGGGCCGCCGCCCCTCTTTTCTTCCGTCGCAGGCGAGCCAAGAGGGAAACCCTCTTTCCCCATTTCCTGCGTGTCGTCCTCCGCAAGCCAGCCACGCCTCCACTTTTTTCCCTTTTCCACGTGGGATAGTCAACACAGATGTTGACCAAGGAGGGGCCTATAATGGAAGGAAAACAACCGTCACAATAACCATGGCCAAAATAAAATATTGTCCAACCCAACCCTAAAATTTTCTATATGCACTACAAATGGCTCACATGGCTTAACAAGCTCATATCAACTAGCCCACATGCCTCAAATAGCTAGCATGCCTAACCTATGAGTCAAAAATAAATATCATGTTGAGCCAACAAGTCATTTTTTAGCATCGATTTGTGCTTAGCTCCAACTTATATTATGTCATAGTTTTACTTGTGTGCCTTAAAAATCTAAAATTATAAGTCTAAATTAGATTATAGATCATTCATAATTTAATAAGTAGTTAAGATGCTAATCTAGATTTAACCTATAATGAGTCAAGCCAATATATATCATAGGTTGTTTGGCCTATTAGTCACCTCTATTACTAATTACTATGTTTGAACTACTTTTTACATATTTTATTTTCTTTCTATTATTTTGTTTTGTTACCAATCATAGACATCAACATCATCTATATATCATATGTTTTGTACTATCCCTTATTTGTCCTCTCCATTAATATTATTTTAATTCATCAATTATTCAAGAACAATAATACGATGGAAAAAAAAAAGAAGCTAAAACAAGGAGTCTTAATCATGCATCAATAGGACAAAATAATTATGCACTTAATTGATGATCTTCATAATTATAATTTGCATCATCAATGTTGAAGTAGAAATGTAAAAAAACAAACCTTCAATCAATTAAATCCCCAAAATTCTCATGGCCTTTAATTAGATCCCTCGCTTGTTTTTGTCAACATTAATGTTAGCATTTGCAACGCCATTACCCACTCATTGACCACTTGTCTAATCAAATTAATTAATAAGTATAATGAGAGGAGAAAATTTTTTAGATAGGGTCACTGTTTAGAAAATTAGAAAAAGGTAATGATCTCACCTTTCCTCTGTGTTGTTCTGTCACAATTTTAAAATTCAGAGTATATATCTCAAAGCAAAATGAGAACTGCGATCATTACTCTTCCTTAATTTGCCGCCAAAACAATTTTCTCTAAGAAAAGGCAAAATCTTATCCAAAATACATAATGCAAAAGGCTTAATGTAGGATTCCTCTAGATGTATTAATTTCTTATTTCTATTGATGGCTCGAGTTCTCCATTGCTTAATTGGATGAATTCTAAGACAATTTTCAAATCTTGACTTCTATAAGTGTGTTGTTTAGGATTTTTAGGTTTTAATAGTATTTCACTGTAAGTATTTATACATATGTCTTAAAAGTTTAAAATAAACAGAAGTTTTTATAATACAAAATTTTTTAATGGAAATGTACATTTTTTTTTGTACAATTGTGCAAAAAGACAATCTTAATTGAATAGTAATAGAAATTTAAGATAATTGTACACACCCCAACAAAAAGATAAAAGAGTTCCAATCATGATGTCATGTGTACCCATGTGAGGAATGATTAATTACATCACCCAATGCACGTGCTTTGTCATCTTGTTTCTTAACAAAAAAGCCAAATATTTAGGTTACATTTATTTAATGTTGCCTTATATGCATTAAGGCCATTACAATCTAATTTATAAATAAATCAATTACAATATATATTTTTTTTAAAAAAATAAAGATAAAATTATATGGCTATACATTGTTTAATTAGAGTAAGACTATTTGAGGTGTCAGTTAGTTAGTTGAAGTGGTAAGTACTCAAGCTAATTATAATCTCCATAATTCTATTTTTTACATTATATCTTTTATAGTCATTTTTATTGTTAGAAATAAAATAATAATTTTGTTAATCATTTCCTATTGTGGTGGTTGGTGCGTCACCCTTTTAGGTTATGATTACTTGAAAAAAGGGTGAAAAAGGTAAGATTCAAAATAGAAAAGAAAATTATCATATTTGTTTTAAATTAATTCACCTTAGACTAAAAACATAATGTTATCATATTTTTAAATCAATTCACCTAATGTCATTTAAAATTTATCTACCTAATTAAAATATAACAAAAATTGAATAATTAATAAATTATGACTGGACTTTCTGTTTTATTTATCAATTCTATTATTATTATTATTATTATTATTATTATTATTATTATTATTATTAGAAAAGAGAGTAAGTTTAATTAGTTTCCTTTTATGATTCAAAGGTAAATGTCCCCGTCTATATATACCCAATCGCCATTCCTTTCGTAGTTGGTTGCGTGGCGCCTTTGTGTTGGTTTTTTGGTTTCGAGTCCTCCATGATGGCGGTGAGAGGCTCCTTTCTTCCTTGTCAGTTGCTCTTACTCCCTCTCCTCCTCTCCTCTTCTTTTCTCCGCTTCATCACCGTCGACGCAGCCGGCACCGCCGATGGATCTGAAACGTGGGGCTACGTCGAAGTCCGGCCAAGTAAGTAATCGTCATCCCCGCGGGGGAAGCCTTTCTTTCATCGGAAATCCGCGAGCTGGCTGCTGAATTCTGTATCCGCCAATGCGCTTGATGCAGAGGCTCACCTGTTCTGGTGGCACTACCGGAGCCCCAAGGCGATCGACGGCGGCTCGACTCCGTGGCCGACGATTCTGTGGCTGCAGGGCGGACCTGTAAGTCTCCTCTACTGCATATTGCTGTGTGGTTTAGGAGAAAATAAGTGCTGCGACTGTGATGAAGAAATAAAGAAATATGATTAAAAACATATCAATTTTGGAGAAAGGATCCATGTCGCGAGCGCCTAGATTCCATGTCGAGAGTTTGATTTTTGAGATCTCGCTACCTGAATTCTGATTCATTGTCGTGGTGTTGTTCATGGTGGAAAGGGGGGCTCGGGGGTTGCGATCGGGAACTTCCAAGAAGTTGGGCCATTCGACACAAATCTCAAGCCTCGGAACTCGACGTGGCTGCAAAAGGCCCATCTCCTTTTTGTGGTGAAACTTTCATGTCCTCATCATCTTCCATTTCGATCGATCCCTATGATCTCAAATCTACTTTGTGCTTTCTCCTTCGTAATGGAAACGTTTAGGACAATCCAGTGGGGACAGGATTCAGTTATGTGGAGAATGAGAGCCTTCTTGTGAAGACTGATGAGGAGGCAGCTACTGACTTAACGACTCTCCTCAAGAAGCTCTACAATGGAAATGAGTCATGGCAGAAGAGCCCTCTCTTCATCGTGGCAGAATCTTATGGAGGCAAGTTTGCTGTCACTGTCGGCTTGTCAATTCTGCAGGCCATTAAAGCTGGAGAGTTGAAGCTTAAGCTTGGGGGTACTTGTTTCTTCTGTAATCTATTTCTAGTTACAGGTTTTCATCAAGAAATGACACAATTTAGTGCAATTTGGTGCTTGTCGGTAGGTATTGCTTTGGGAGATACATGGATTTCGCCAGAAGATTTTGTGGTAAGTCATCAAAATGATTTCTGCAATCTCCATAATTGTTTACCTAATTTATAATGTGAATGCAGTACTCTTGGGGGCCTCTGCTAAAGGATGTCTCAAGGCTTGATTCTAAAGAGGCAGATGAATCGAACAGCTTTGCCGATACGATTCGACAACAGATAGCAAAAGGGCAATATAATGATGCAACAAACTCATGGGCTGATTTGGAGAATTTCATTAGTTCTAGCAGCAATGATGTTGTGAGTAGGCTTCTAACTTTTCCCTATATTTGTGCTGAACTTTTGCACATCAATGTTGTGGTTAATTTGATACTGAACATATACAGGATTTTTACAATTTCTTGTTGGACTCGGCCAGTGATCCTATTTCTCTAACAGCAGCTGTTCAAGTATCAAGGAAGCTAATGATGAAGAAATATCCAACATACCTAAGCTCCAAGGCTTCCACCTTTGGCTCTGTTGACATTTCAAGTTTCATGAATGGAGTCGTCAGAAACAAACTCAAGATAATTCCAAACGATGTGAGGTGTGTCTTATTAATCTTCAATTCCCAAAGCAGAAGCTGTTAATTAATTAATCGATGGCATTAGCCTGAAGAAGACGAGCGTGTGAGCTGTTGTCTTGATTGCAGCTGGGGAGGCCAATCTGATCTTGTCTTTACCACTCTTTCAAATGATTTCATGAAGCCAAGAATCGAGGAGGTAGCCAAATTGAGTTCAATCTCGATTTTTCTATTAAGACTGAATTCAAACTTAAATTGTTTATATAGAACGTGCATAATCCTAATCATGTTCCTTCAAAATGATAGGATGTCGATTCTAAAACTGATTTTTGCAAATGATCTTAATAACTCTTACAGGTTGATGAGCTCCTTGCCCTTGGAGTCAACATCACCATCTATAGTGGCCAGGTATCAACTCCATCTTTATCTCCTCCAACATCACTGGTAATGGTTAAGTCAACGACGTTTTCCACTTTGTAAAGATAAGCTTAGATATCAATATACATCCAATCCTCCATTAATTAGATGGGACATATACAGCAGTACAACACTTCAATCAAACAATAACTTCTTATTCTGGACCCCCTATGTTCAAAGTTGCTAATTTTGAACTGCAACATTTAATATTACACATTTACCAAAGACCTTTTAAACCTGCCGCTTAAACAATATGTAAAGTCAATTTATATCCAACGTTAAATTCTAAATAACTTCTGGTTCATTAATGAGTTACTGAATTCAAAATCCAAGGTGAATAGTACAGAAGGCTCATTACCATTTCTTGATGCTTGATTGCTTTCACCCTAGCTGCTTCTGTGGATCACATCAGCTTGAACCTTCAGTTCTGGACAAAGGTTTGACCTACAGTATTTGTTAACAATAATTCAGGTGGCCCACAAACTGGACTTTATTGATGGAAACTAGTTAGTCAATTTTAGGGTACAGAGCTTGGCAATGGCCATTTGCCTACTGGCATATCGTAATGCAGGCAAAAAATGATCTGCCCTGGATTCTGAGTACAGATCTATAGTATCCAGTCGAGATTCTCATGCAAAGAACATCTTTTACTGGTTGAGAGTTACATAGATCAATTATTAGGTTAAATAGATAGACTGCAATGGCACGTTCATCTCACATGCCAAAGAATGCCAAGGTGTTCATTTTTCTGCAATTTTTTTCTTAGCTTTAGTTATGTCTTTGTTTCATTATTTTTGCTCTCGTTTTGAGAAAAAAAAATTCCTCTGCTATAGATGCTGATTGCTGAGTTCTTTTTCTGTGTAAAGGTTGACCTTATTTGTGCAACAAAGGGCACTGAGGCTTGGGTTCAGAAGCTGAAGTGAGCATTATGAAGCCACTTATAATCTTTCAAGTTTAATATTCTCTTCTGAGCTTACATTCCCACCTATAGAAATGCTGTTTTTCGATGAGCACTAGTAATCTGATCCCTTTCTTTTGTTTTAGATGGGAGGGATTGAAGACTTTCAACCGCATGGACCGAACACCTTTGTACTGTGCTAGTGAGGGGAAAGTTACCAAGGGCTTCCTGAAATCCTATCAGAACTTCCATTTCTACTGGATCCTTGGAGCAGGACACTTCGTAAGTTTTTCTTTCTTTTTTGTATTCATCAAAGAAACTAAATACTGAAATGGGGGGTCACTGTTTTCCATCTTAATATGCTGCATAAGATAAATATTCCTAGGCCACAAGGAAAACAATAGTGCACAAAAAAAAACAGAAGAAAAGAGTAATATAACTATGCATAACAATACAAACACAAGCTCTCTTGTTTCTGTTTAAATTGGATGGAACTCAATCTGAGAAGGAATACTTCATTTTTCTATCTAATTTTTCATCTTTTCCTCTCTATCCCTCCTAGGAATGTTTTGTTCCTTTCCTTTTTTCACTTTTCCCCTTAGGAAATGCATTGTAGCTTAAATTTTAGCTAATTATAATAAGGCGCGGAAAATCCTTTTTAGTGCTTCTTTGTGCAAGTATTCTAGAATTGAAAATTTATTCTCCTTTATGCAGGTACCCGTGGATCAACCCTGCATTGCGCTAAATATGATTGCTGACATTACTCATTCACCTGCTGTATCTTCTTAGAAGTGGAAGATTGCTTACTTCTACAGGATTATGAATAAAAGGAAGAAAGAGATGAATATAGAAAAAATTGATGGGATGAGAGGATTAATAAAAAAGAAGCATTTCATGAATCAAATTAGTGCAACACTTGAAAACATGAAGCATTGTTTGTTTGGTGGAGGGGGCGATTGTATTGTTCTATTGGTTTACTACTGCTTCTGAATTTATAAACTTGGTTAACGTTAATTCTTAATAAAGAAACATGTGTTAATGTTCCTTGCCAATGGCATTTATGAAAGATGTGTTTTCTCAAAGTGCTTGGCTGGAGACAATGATAGCGATGTGGCAATTCTCAAAATCATTGACGAATTATTAATTGAAGCTAAAGATTCATAAATGTTCGAATAAATATGAGTGGAAAGAAATAAAATAGAAACTCTTTTATACTTAAATTTTCGGTCACTTACAGGTGAGGAAGAAAGAGATGAGAAAGAAAAAAATAATAAAAGGAGAAAAGAGGTGTAAAAAGAACAATAAGGAGGAAGATGAAAAATAGGAGTAAAAGAAAATTGCTACCTCTTTTACTTGCTTCAACTGATAATTTCTCCTTTTTGTTTGTTAGCTAAATCTTTATAGATTTACAATAGAAGAATGCAAACGAAATTACTAAAAAAAGGTTTTAGGAAAAAAGTTTATAGCAAATATGATTTTTTTTTTTTTTAGGAAACTTGGACGTGAACTAATCCAATTGGTAATTTTACAAGGAGTAAAAACAATATTTCTGTTTGATATCTTGCTCATTTCTGAAGTGGGCCGAAACATTTCAGCCCGCCCACCGTTCCCTGCTTTCTAAGACGGGCCATGTTGTGCTAAAATGCGTATTAACAATTAAACATGTGGATTTATGTGCTTAAGTGGAAAATTTCAATTACGCCCTCAAACTTTTACTCTCTAAGTTGAATGAAAATTAAATTACTCATATTTCTTTGCTTATCTTTCGCCTTGTGTTCGTGTTCAATTCATTTTTTTTTCCAAAAAAATATATAATTAATAAAAGATTTTAACATTCGTATTCTCTTATTTGTATTTCATGTATACACCTAATAGTTAAAAATTTTCCAAAAGTATACTAAAAAAATATACAAACTCTACCGCTGATGCATCTAGATGTTCATAGTCTCTATCTCATCTCCATCGGTTCTCTTTAAAATGTATTAGAAATATAATATGCAATCTATTATACCGTCATTTATTGTGTAAGTCAACTCATTTAAGATTAATTTTGACTATTTATGGTCATAGATGATGGATTGACTCAATTACATTTACATTTGACTCTAACCTATTTAACCTAATTCATACCGCAAAAATCATACTAACTCTTGCGGGCTACACGGTTGAGTGAGATCACATGGAGTTAAGGTGACGTGAAATATTTCTCCCCAACCACAACAAAGCGTGACACGTCGCGCAAAACAGTAAGTGTCGGCAGAAACTGGGGCGCGTTTTCTCCGCGGCCCCCTCCGCTTAAAACCCGATAAACGGGTTGTTTAAATTTCATATTAAAATTTTTTTTTTTTTTAATTTTTTTTTTAGAAATACTCTACTCCTTATAATCTATCCAATGGTATTAAATTTAGGGTATTTTAGATTATATACATGTATGAAATATCCTATACAAACTCTATACAAATTTATATATAAAATATTTTTTTGTCTTATATGCAATTTTGCATAGGGTATTTCATATATGTATATAATTTAAAATACCCTAAATTTAATACCATTGGATAGATTATAAGGAGTAGAGTATTTCTAAAAAAAAAAATTAAATTTTTTTTTTTTTTAATATAAAATTTAAACAACCCGTTTATCGGGTTTTAAGCGGAGGGGGCCGCGGCGAAATTTTGTCCCAGAAACTGTATTCGATGACTCATATTCATCGCAACTTGAGGGGGGCAAAAATCATCGGGACCCACGCCAAATGTGGCATCCCATTGGCCCATCACTCTATCCCTAATATTTTAACGTATCGGTACGGTTACATATCCGGTATATTTAACGTTATCCTTGTTTTTAACACTATTTATTACTGTACGCAGTAATCTTGTCACGGCAAATTGAAAAGAAGAAAAGCCCACCGACATCATCATCATCTCACCCGTGATTTTTTACCCGCCCGCCCTTCATCGGCAACAAGATATTTTTACCTTTTTTCCCCAAGGGTGAAAATGAGAAAATCGCTTTGCGTTATGGTTTTGATAAGCAATGGTGAGAATTTAGGCGTGAATCTTCGCTTTAAGATTTGCACTTTGATCAACGGCTTCGTCTCTGTCGGCAACGCAACGTCGCCTTCAATTGCCTCCTCCCCCGCCAACGTTAAACTCTGCCTAACGTCTCTTTCCCTCGTCGCATTCATTGATTGAGGTGAAAGCAGCACACTGTGTGCTTCCTCCATCGATTTAATTCCCCATTCCCTGATTCCTTCCTTGTTTTTCTCCCCTGCTTTGGTTTGGTCCTCCTCCAACGGCTACTTTGCATGAACATGATCGCACATCTGACAATTCTTTTTGATTTTTTTTTTCATTTTAAGTTGTAAAAGTTTGGGTTTTTATGAAAAAAGAAATTTTCCCCAACATGCACAGTGGCGTTGCTGCGCCAAAGTTTACCACTTGCTGCAGTGCTCGCTTAAATGACTCCCATCTACTACTTCCTCAATCAGTCTCTGCCGCTTTGTCCAGTGGGCAAGATTGGGGCGATCCAGCTGACGGGTCAAACCCAGTCGGTCCTCCTCAATCATTGGAGCCGAGCTACATTTTTGCCCCTCTTCCCCTTCCTTCCACCCAGTGGTTGATTCTCCACCGCGATCAACCAGGGAGGATTGATTCTTGGATCATCTCTTCACCTTCTACCAACCCATTAACTTCTTTGTCCCTGCCCTGCCCACTCCCACGCTCCGCCATTATTGCCACTCTTCCTATTTATCCTGCCCGCCGCGCGGCCTCCCCCCATGGACCTCTTCCTGCCGTGCCTCGCGCTCCTCCTCGCGCTGGGCGGTGGCGGCGCCGCCGCCCAGCCTTCCCCTGGCTTCCACCCCAGCTACAGGTTCCGGCCACTCCGCGGCTTCTACCGCGGCTTCAACAACCTCTGGGGCCCCGAGCACCAGGCCGTCTCCGGCGACCAGTCGCAGGTCACCATTTGGCTCGACAGGAACTCAGGTCCCTTCGCCTCCTCTGCTTCTTCTTCTTCGTCTTCTTCTTCTTCTCTGATGCCAATGCCGGCGCAGGAAGCGGATTCAAATCCTTACGGCCCTACCGGAACGGATACTTCGGCGCGTCGATCAAGCTCCAGCCGGGGTACACCGCCGGAGTCATCACGGCGTTCTACGTGAGGAAGCTTTCTTCTTCTTCTTCTTCTTCTTTGGAATTTGAGATGTTGAGAGAGTGTTTGCTAAGTGGAATTTGATCAGCTGTCGAACAACCAAGCGCATCCGGGGTACCACGACGAGGTGGACATCGAGTTCCTGGGGACGACGCCGGGGAAGCCGTACACGCTGCAGACGAACGTGTACGTGAGGGGGAGCGGCGACGGGACGGTCGTCGGCCGGGAGATGAAGTTCCACCTATGGTTCGATCCGACGGCGGCCTTCCACCACTACGCCATTCTCTGGAATCCCAGCGAGATCGTGTAAGTCACCGTCAGCTCAGCTCATCTCTTTCTTCTGTTCATTCCATTTCCACCGCTCGGCGACGTTCCAACCGGAGACGATGAGCAAAAGTCCCCTCCCGAGCCAAAAAAAAAGGGAAATATTGACTTTAGATTACCATCCGGTCAATCCATCTGGGGATGCAGGTAGATCAGTGATCGAATGACGTAGATAAACTCCTAGTAGATCCTTTTTTACCATTTAGGGAAAGTTTATGAACATGATTCCATTTTTATTGAATAAGTACTTTGCAATCTAAGCCAAAGCTTATCAACTTAGAATCGCTATCCATCTTAATTCATACATTATTTATGGGATATCATCTCATACATGCACATATGTCTCATGTGAGGGCATTATACATGTCCATGACTCTAGCCATGGCCTATGGCTATTTTTTTTATGGTGACACTTACTCTCTTGATGTGCTCTCACGTGCCTAAAAGCTTCTTTTCATTGAGTGTGATGCTTCACAGCCGTTTTTATGGGCTCCATGGCACTAATTCCAATTTGAGAAATGGACACACATCATCATAACTCATTTACATAGATTCTTTTCATTCAATTCATGTCCCTTTCAAGGATGTACCCCTCCATGCATACCAATCATTGCAAATACTATATGTTTTTTCCATTCAATTTTGAAGGTTCTTCGTGGACGACGTGCCGATCCGACGATACGCACGAAAGCGCACAGAGATGTACCCGTCACGGCCAATGTGGCTGTATGGGTCAATATGGGATGCGTCGTCCTGGGCGACCGAGGATGGCAAGTACAAGGCCGACTATCGATACCAGCCGTTCGTGGCGAGGTTCAGCCGCTTCACCGTCCGCGGGTGCTCGGCATATGCCCCGAGGAGATGCCGGCCGGTGGCGCCAGCAGGATATGGCACAGGGCTCAGCAGTCGACAGTACGCGGCCATGGAATGGGCCCAAAGGAACTACATGGTCTATAACTACTGCACTGACTCCAAGAGGAGGGACCACTCCAGGACTCCCGAGTGCTGGAGTTAAAACAAATATCGTTAAGAAAATCATAATTAATAATAATAATAATATTATTATTCTTATTAATACAAGAGATAATAGAGAGTGTTGTAGGGTTCAATATTCCAAGTATGACGAGGACAAATAAGAAAAAAAGTGAGAAGGGAAGGGGAAAAGGCGAAAAGGGAAGAAGACAAAAAAAAAGTGGTGGGTTTTGTGGGTGCATTTTGTAATGTTGGCTTTTGTCCCCTTTCACTTGTCACATGTACGGTAAGAACTTGAAGGGAAATTGTGCACTTATTTTAATAGTGTGTGGTGCGTGATGAAATTATTATAGTGTTTTGATTTGATTTTTGGCTAGAAAATTTCGTTCCTAATATTAACAATTTGGCCCTTGTTTTTTCTTTAAATATCGTCTTTCAACTTAGCCCAATTGCTTTTATAAGACAAATATGATAATCTTGTATTTATTAATTCATTTATTGTTTCCAAAGGAATTATACTTGCAGTATTTGAAGTGGATCCATATGAAAAAAGTTGTAAAAAATTTAGAATTTGTACCCCAATTGTAATAATAAATTTAACATGGATCGAAAATGAATTTTTGAAAAGTTTTTTATATTAGTAAGGATCATATGTACATATGCACTATCAATTATTTAGGGGCGAAACTGAATAAACATTATAGGCAATTCGTTAACGACGTTATCCACTCGTATGTGATTCACAAGTCATAACGGCCCATTGTTTTGAAAAGTATGAATATTAGAAAAAAAAAAACAAGTTGATTAATGATTATATTATCCGTACTGAAAACGCGCCAAGTGATACTACGAACAATATCCTAACTAACGGGGTCCAATCACAATGGACGGTCGAGATGTCTCCTTTCGTAGTCGTCGCCTGGTCGGTAGGAAGTAGGTAGAGATGGACGGCTCTGATCCCTCCAACGCCGATCGGCACCAATAAAATGGCGGCGCCAAATGGGGCGCCGCTCTCGCGCATAGGAAACCGCGCAGTTAACAGCCGCTGGAATCTAATCGTCCGCCGTGCCTCTCGCATTCCGCAGCCCTATCGGATTCGCCGAAGAAGCTCAAATCCAGCCGGCCAAGGTACGGGATCCTCCTCGATGCCTCGTCCTTCCCTGTTTGGGCTTTGTCGGTGCCGGATATTGGTGGCTTTTGCCCTTCTTGTAGATTGCGTTTTTCATTTTTTGCATGCAGTAGAATTTTCGGGTTCCTTTGGGGTCGAGCAGTGGTCTCGACGTCTCGTCGAAAGACGGTTTTGGATCGATTGTTGTTTGTCGTTGTGTTCTATGTGGGGGTAATTATGCTTTCCTGCGGAGGGTTTCCCCTTAGTCGGGAGCGGGAATTCGGAGAAGACGACAAGTGGAGTGCTTCTCTTGGTGGATGCGACAGATAAATGACCGTACGCTCGACTAAATTCCTTTTCTTGCTGCTTCTCAAATTGGGGAGTCATTTTGCTCTATCGGGGGAAAAGTTTCTTTGCCTAGATTTACTGTTCTCTTCAATTGGCTAACCAAAGAAACAATATTGTATTTCCTTTCGATTATCTTCAAATGTGCTCAATGTCAAGTTCAAATTATTTATTCACTACTTAATATTAGAAAACATGGCCAGTGTAGCATTTCCTGGATGGAGGTGTTTGTTCCATTAGGCAATTTTGTGATACCTACCCAACTTTTGCGGGGCAAACTTGTTGCTTGCAGTGGTTACCTCAGGCCACCGAGACTCCACTATGTAGTGCATTTCGGTGGCTGTTGTGCGGCTTGCTTTTTCGCCCCTCTGCCTTTGTTTTATCTCCTCTTTCTCTTAGTCATTTCACCTTTCTCTTAAATTGAAATTTTGGGGTTTCACTCTCTCTTGACTAAAAGAACCCTTTAAAACAAAGCTGGCATCTTTGTGTATCCCCTTAAATGCCTGAATATTCATTATAATCCGTCGTACTTGATGTGCGCCAAATGAATCGCCACTCTCATTGGCATTAATAGCCTTTACTTTTATTATGAAAAATAAGAATATGAAATGATTTTTTAGGTATTCAATATATTATATGATTTTTTGGACTCAATTTACTTGTTGATAACTACGGTTGCAGAGTTAAACTTGAGTATATAAGATGGCCATTAGTAAGGATGGTATAAACAATACGAAATAGTTCATTTGAGAGATCATATGTTCAGCCTTCAATATTTATCAAGGATATTAGGATAACAATGATAAGCTTTGTGACTGTAGACGTATTGCAGAGTCTGATTAGTTTTCCTCTAGTTCTGTGTGACATTTAATTAGGCCTTCCTGGTCTAACCAAATTGAGATTTGTATCATACTAAAGATCAACTTTTGTGAACATCTTTTTTGTGTTACAACTTTCTTCCCTTACCGTGTTAATTTTAATTGATTCCTGCAGATGATGGTTTTCTTTGCCGATAATTGGATTTACGAATTAAGATGTGCAGTTGAGCTAACAGTTTATAGACAACATAAATGTGTTCTCACATGGAAATTTTATAGATTAGTGCAAGTGCATTAAAGATGTTACTATAGAGTTGGGTTTTATGGACCTTGTTGGCTGTTTGCCTGCATGCATGCTTGGTTTGCCAATATTTGATGTCCATGTATGCACCAATTATTAGTTACATTACTGCCTCATAAAGACAAATTGATTGAAGAAACTTTCGATTAGGGTGGAAAATAATAAATGCACAATACTGTCATCTTGAAGTAATGTAATAGCATTATCAAGTATGAAGTTTTCTGTCTTAGATAAAAAAATATTATCGATTTTTGTCACTTACGCAAAAAAAAAATTATTTATTATATTAGCAAAAAGAAATAAATTTGATGCATTTGCAGTTGGCTTCATTTTTTGCTAGCCAGGCAACCCTGAGCCGGAAATAACAAAAGCACATAGTAGTGGATTTGTTACATATTATATCGCTAGAATAATTTCTTACTATTATGCAATTAAAAAGCACAAGATCGCTCCAAGTGGGGTAAGTTACACTGGTTGCTAATGATTCGTAAAGGACCTAATTGTTGGTAACAAGGTCCTATAATCAAATCCTGCCTTCACCTCTCATCGACTTAGAAAATGTTTTACACTCGTTATAACTGATTTGGCCCTTATAAATTATTTATGCAACACCAAGAACTCAATGGTTAACAGAACATGTATTGAGCAGGTACGGTTAAGAAGATATTCTATTATGTATCTCAAAAGACGGGTAAATCATGTTCTTAATTGTACTGTTCGTCAATTACTTTCTAAATTACAATAATGAAGTTCTTAAAAGAAATTTAATGAAAAAATTGTTAGTTTCTACTGGGAGTCTATGCAAATAAATAACATTGACTTCAGAAAGTTGGGCTTATGATGATGGAATCAGAAACTGAACCTTTTTTTCCTCCTTTTAACTTGTAGGAAGTTTAGAAGGTATGTTATATATCACTGGATTAATTGGCATATAGGCATGGTTTTGGTGGATGGACGCTCCTACAAAGGGTACCTACTTCTAGCTTTCATGGGGTAGGCACTTTTCGTCTCATGAAGTGAAGATGACTTTTCTATTACGTTTGAATTTTTTCATTCTTCCTTTCTGGATAATTTTAATGATATATCTTCTTTGTTTGTAAGCTTATCTGATGATGACGGAGGTTCATATCAAGTAGTCTACTTCTATGTATCTTGGAACATATTTTAATTTCTTTTAAGTTTGTCTAGAGCAGTTGTTGTTTTGGGATCCTATCTGAAACTCGATCAAGTCCAGAAAGAACATTGAAGCTATCCTCCAGGAGAGGTCAAATTTCAAGAGGCTATAGAAGGCAATGGTCGTCAAGTCCAAGACAAATGGAAAACGATGTCTGCAAGTTTAGTTATCTCGATGCATATCGTCCTTCAAATCTTACATCTCTTACCGAGGACACGAAGTTTCCAATAGAGGATGCAAACGATCATTCCTTTGTTAATCAAGGTTTGTTACAAAATATGTTTGAAAAGTTGGAGCTTGTTATTATTATTTTTTCAATTGGAAAAATAATGCTATTATCTTCATTGCTAATTTCATAATGAATTTCAATTATGTTTTTCTCTCTAGTATTATATTATAGAGCACCATCATTTCAATTATATGTTTTATACCCCTACACGTGCTATTTGGATGATTCTATACTCACTAATTATTTGTACAAAGAAAGATTCGGAATTAGTAGACCATAAAAATACAATTTCCACCTTGGGAACTTCTTAGGTGTTTCGTGAGTGATTTGATGCACTGCAAAGATTGGCAGTCACGTGTCTATTGAGCATGGAAAACAGGGAGTTGTGTATCATCAGGATCAGTCTATGTTGAGTTCTACAAACATGTGCTTAGGACGAACTTAAAATGATTTGAATTGATTGTTTTATGTAGCCCTTTTGTTACCATCGATTTTAGACATTTCTATCACAGTTGCCGAGGTCTTGTATCTCATATGTGCCCGTACATGAAAATCGAAATATTCTATGACAAGAAGTATTGGAACAAATTGCGTAGTTTTGAAAATTAAAGACCTTCGCAAAATTCAGGATTCAGATGCATGTGGGAAGCTCCAGTTTAGTTGCTTTGAGAATATCTGTGACAAAGTGAAGAACGATGATAAAAAATTACGAACATGATCAGCCAAGGAATGTGAATAGATGTTTCAAATCGTCGGAAAGAATCTATGTAGTTGACAGAATGGCTTGGTTTATATGTATTTTCTTTCTGTGACTAGTTTGCATTGAAAGGTATCCAACAAGTCCGTCTGTTTTGAGGGGCATTTTTTTGGTAAAGTTTAAAATATCCAAAACTGCACTGATGGGTTGTATCGGGAAACAAAGAATATTTGAAGTCATTTTTTATGTAGTATTATGGAAGTCACATGTAATCCCTGAAAGCGAAATCTTTCCATGTCAAATTTGCAATTCTAGATTATGTTTCATATGAATTACCCCATATCTCCGGTGAATGGATCAGGTAAAAGTTACTACTCATGATGTGAGTACACATTAGGATATGGTACGATCCGCTTCCTGTATGGATGATCATTGAAGCAATTATTAA